>CM021106.1:524820509-525121406 GCA_007115665.2 Sequoiadendron giganteum
AAGAAAGTCCGTGATCGAAAACGAACGCTACCTAAGGGCCAAGAAGGAAAAGGAGGCAATTGTGAAAACAATTGAAGGAACCAACTACGACAACGCAATTTGGTTGAGTGACACTGAAACCTTCAGTAACGCACTTTCCCGAATCCATAGTGAGAAGAGAAAGATGAAACTGGAGGCAATGTACAACTACCTTCCCTTCGTTGCACCCGAAGAGTCTGAACCCTTATCTCTATCTAGAGATATGCCATCTGAAGGAAGTTCCAATCCAGCCTTCATGTTTAGGGATCCTAGAGTTGTCCCAATGGCGGAAGTAATTATGATATCTTCAAGTAAAGAGTCCGATGAATACACACCAAGGACACCGCCAATGGAGAAATGGTCTCATGAACAAATGGACCATAAAGAAGAAGATAACTTAAAGGATATTGCATCCCGAATATATGTATCAGACAATAAATCCGAGGGTTACTATCCATTTTGGGATAGGGAAGATCAGATTAGGGAAGAACTTATTGAAAGAGGATACACTCCTCTTAGTTATGTATCCGAGAATGAATCGGAAGGGTATTCCCCCCTTGACTATTTGAATAGTCGTTCTATGTAAATCTTATGGATTCTTTGAAATCCTCCTACTATAAATAAAACAAGGTTTATCTATCAATCAATGTCAAATATTTTTGTGTGAAAACTTCTGTTTGTTTGAATGGTGTTTGATTATATGTTTACTTAGTAGTAAAGTAAAAATTAATCTAACTTGAAATTAAATTTCAGGTTATAATTTCTTTAACTTATGGTTCAAGTATACGAAAGAAATCGAAATAAATCCAAAGCAAATCAGCAAGAAGAATTGCCACCGGCTGAAATGGAAGCTAAGCTAGACCAGATATTGGCTAGACTAGCCAACCTTGAGCAGGAAAGAGCCAAGGATAAGGGAGAAAAAGATATAACTATAGAAGAGTTAGAAGAAAATTCTTCACACCATGAAGAAAGAGAGAAGTCTCCTACCAATTCCAGGGATAAAAATAGAAAGATGATATCCCGAGAATTAACAAGGGATATGAAGAAGATTTATCCACCCAAGTTCGATGGAACTGCTGGGGGTGACGAAGCCGAAGCATGGCTTGTCCAAATGGAAAAGTATTTTGAAATCCGAGATTACGATGAAGTCACCAAGGCTGCTTGGGGAGCCTACCAGTTGGCTGGAGAAGCTTCTAACTGGTGGATGAATAAAAAGCTGGAGCTCAACCTAAGTTCATGGAAGTTAACTTGGAACGAGTTTGTTGAAATCTTCCGTAACCGGTGGTTGCCTCAACTATATTATGATCAGAAATTGTCCGACTTCCAGGAGCTGAAACAAGGAACCATGACGGTTCACGAGTACTGGGAGAAATTTACTCGCCTTATCCGCTATGTGCCAGTTTATCTCAAGGATGAACGATTCCGAATTCGGAAGTTCATTCTAGGTTTAAATCATCGGATAGGAAGAGAGGTTGACATGCATGGTCCAACCACTATGGACCTTGTATATGAAAAAGCTATCCGTCAAGAACAGAAGCTTAGGGCAGATTCCTACTATCAAGATAGGAAGGATCAGAGAAAGGACAGTGATGGGAGCAACAAGACGGCATCAAGGAAGGAAGACTCCACTTTCACTTCCAGAAAGCAAAAAGGGAAGCGGTCTCGCTTCAATGGAAAAGATTTCAAGGGAGACAGGAAAAGGAATGACACCACTAACAAGGATGGAAATGGAACGAGCAAGTCAGGAATAATTCCTGAAAAGAAAGGACCAAGGGATGGATGTTTTATCTGTAAGGGAAACCACTATGCAAGTGAGTGCCCTGATAAGACTTCTAGCTCTCAGTCACGAGGAAATGCTTTGCCTTCGCAGCAGGCGATGTTCCAGCAGAGGATTCATGCTGCAGTGGACGATCGGCAGGCGGACCATCAAATCACCCTGATCGAAGTTCAAGGTAACCTTTTCGGATTACCTATTTCTGTTTTAATCGACACTGGTGCAACTGAAAATTTTGTTTCTCCTAAGGTAACTAGACAATTGTCTAGGAAGGCAGGATACATGGAAAAGGCATGGAATGTAGAGTATGCAAACCAAACAAGAGCAAGGGTTGACCAATGTCTATTTGAGGCTAGGTTAGAATTTCCCAACTTTGCCACTGAGGTTAACCTATATGTCGCACCTCTAGGGTCCTATGATGTAATCTTAGGAATGAATTGGCTGTGGAGACATAGGGCTATTGTAGATTGCCAAGCCAAGACTGTAAAATGCCTTGATGATTTAGGAAACCTTGTAGAAATCCAAGGGATACCCAGGAAAGTGACTGTTCGGCAGATCACAGCAATGCAGCTGATGAAAGCCAAGAAGAAAGGTTGTCAACTTTTTGCAGTCAAAATTGAGAAACTAGGCCAAGAAGATGGAAACTCTGTGTTTCAAAGTTCTCAAGAACTTGAAGATGGAGAGATGGAAGAAACAGGCAGATCAGATATGGAGAAGTATCCTATCTTAAGAGACTATGCTGATGTATTTCCAGAGGAACTACCAGGTCTTCCTCCAAAGAGAGTGTTCGATTTTTCAATCGACATTGTGCCAGGATCTGAACCAGTATCTAAGGTACCTTACAGAATGACTACAACTGAGCTCATGGAATTGAAGGCACAGTTGGATGAATTGTTGTCCAAAGGGTTAATACGACCTAGCGTATCACCATGGGGAGCACCAGTAATATTTGTCAAAAAGAAGGATGGTACATTACGTTTATGCATCGATTATCGAATGCTAAACAAAGCAACGGTAAAGAACAAGTACCCGTTGCCACGTATTGATGACCTCTTTGATCAGATGAAAGGTGCAGCTGTATTTTCAAAGATAGATCTGAGATCCGGATATCACCAGCTGAGAGTGAAGGATGAAGATATTTTCAAAACAGCATTTAGAACTCGCTATGGACATTATGAGTTCACAGTTCTACCATTTGGTTTAACTAATGCGCCTGCAGCCTTCATGAATCTCATGAATAGCGTATTCAGAGATTACTTGGACAAATTTGTGTTAGTCTTTCTAGACGACATATTGATTTACTCCAAGAATGAAGAAGAACATTGTAAACATCTTGAGATGGTGTTACAAAGGTTAAGAGAGCACAAGCTTTATGGGAAACTGTCCAAGTGTACTTTCTTTCAAGAAAGAGTGCACTATTTGGGCCATGTTATTTCAGCTGAAGGAATAGCAGTAGACCCAGCAAAAATAGAAGCAGTTATGCAATGGCCTGTACCCAAGAGCGTGTCTGAAGTAAGGAGTTTTATGGGATTAGCTGGATATTATAGGAAGTTTGTGGAAAACTTTTCAAAAATTGCTTTCCCTATAACATCTTTACAAAAGAAAGGTAAGAGATTTGCCTGGAATGAGAAGTGCCAGGAGGCGTTTGATCTTCTCAAAGAAAAGTTAACCACCGCACCAATTCTAAAAGTACCAGATCCTGAAGGAAGCTTCACAGTCATAACTGATGCTTGTGGAGAAGGATTAGGAGGTGTGTTGATGCAAGAAGGACAAGTAATTGCTTACGAGTCCAGGAAATTAAAGCCATATGAAATGAATTATGCTTCGCATGATTTAGAGTTGGCAGCAGTAGTACATGCTTTACAAATGTGGAGACACTACTTGCTCGGGAAGCCATTTGAATTGAAAACAGATCACAATGGTTTAAGATATCTCTTTACTCAACCTAATCTAAATGCTAGACAGAGAAGATGGTTGGAGTTAATAGCAGATTATGACTTTAATATTAATTATATTAAAGGAAAGGAAAATAGAGTTGCTGATGCCTTAAGTAGAAGACGCCATATTGCATCTATTGTGACAATTCAAAGCGACTTCAAGGAACAAGTGCTTTTGAAATGCAAAGAGGATGAATTTTACTTACAGGTTAAGCAGGCACTCATTAAGAATCCTTTAGACTCTAGGTATGAAGGGTATCAATTCGAATCCAGTGGAGTACTAAGGTACAAGGATAGGATGTATGTGCCTGATATCAAAGAATTGAGAAATCTTGTATGGAAAGAAATTCATGAGGCACCATATTCTGGACATCCTGGAGTAACCAAAATGATGGCTGATGTGAAACCATTATATTTCTGGAAAGGAATGAAAGGTGATGCCGCAAATTATGTAGCTCAATGCCTTGAATGTCAAAAAGTAAAAGCTGAACATCATCATCCAGCAGGATTGTTGTATCCTCATGATATTCCTGAAAGGAAATGGCAGGTTATAAGTATGGATTTTGTGCAAGGATTGCCAATGTCTAGGAACAAGCATAACGCCATTTTGGTAGTAGTGGACAGGCTAACTAAGGTAGCACACTTCATACCAGGGAATCTAACCGATGGAGCACCGGTCATAGCAAGAAAGTTTGTACAAGAAGTTTTTAGGTTGCATGGTATTCCAGAGAAGATTATATCGGATAGGGATGCACGCATCACTTCTAGGTTTTGGCAAACCTTGTTTTCTGCATTGGGAACGCAGTTAAACATTAGCTCGGCATATCATCCGGAAACGGATGGGCAAACTGAGAGGGTAAATCAAGTTATGGAAGACCTACTTAGGGTATATTGCATGGATCAACAATATAAGTGGGAAGACTATTTATCCTTGGTTGAATTTGCGTATAATAACTCGTATCATTCTGCAATTAAAATGGCTCCTTTTGAAGCTTTGTATGGTCGAAAGTGTCGAACTCCTATAAGTTGGGATAAACTTGAGGATCGAGTAAGTCTTGGGCCAGAAATGTTAGCAGAAATGGAAGAACAAGTTAAGATTATTAAGCAAAGGTTAGCAGAGGCTAACAGTCGACAGAAAAGTTATGCAGATGCTAAGAGAATGCCACGAAGTTTTGTCATAGGTGACAAGGTACTTTTGAGAGTGAAACCTCACAAAAGTTCCATTAACTTTGGAAAGAATTCTAAATTGGCTCCACGTTATGTTGGACCATTTGAAGTCTTAGAAGAAGTAAACCCTGTAGCTTACCGAATCGCTTTGCCACCCGCTCTTGCTAGAATGCATAATGTCTTCCATGTATCTTACCTTAAAAAGTATATTGCTGGAGATAATCATGTTATTGATTGGACTGCCTTACAGGTAAGGGATCCAGGAGTAATAACTCTCGAGCCCGTCAAGGTGCTGGAAATACGTAAGCTACACTTACGTAACCGTGAAGTCTCACAATGCAAGGTTCAGTGGGACCAGTATGCGGAAGACTCAGCAACTTGGGAGGACTATACGGAAATCCGTAGAAGATTTCCTGACATTCTTGAAGTTTTTGAGAATGCTGAACAATAAAGATTTTGTTTAGTTTTATGCTTTGAATAATACCTTTGGTCATCGAGGACGATGAATCATAAGGGGGGGAGTATGTTACACCCCGGAATTTGTATAGTTACTATTCTAGTAATGCTTAGAGCATTCTGATTGTAAGGAAGGTTTTGAATGAACAAATGTGATTGAATTTTGTTGACAATATGAAATCCTGTTTACATGTTATGTTTGGCTCATTCTGTATTCTTGATTGATGTTATTCTTGAATAAAACAATGAATAGAGGAAAATAATTAGTCTTGTTTTATATATTTGATTTATATATATATACTGCAAATATTGTGAGCATTTGACTGCCGTGGTTTTGTGCCATGGATGCAGGAACAGGAGCTATTCCTCCAGGTGGAGGGGAAATATCACTCAGGAAGAGGAACTTGGTCGACTAACCGGTAAAGTTGATCGTATGAGCATACACACACTTCACTGAGGATTTTAGGAACCGAGTCAGATTAAGTTGTCATGATAAGTCATCCTTAGGCTTAGGAGTTATGATTACTTCTTCATGCTTTATGAGTGGTGTTCCTTGATTGACTGACTTACTGTTCTGTGAGCCTTGTATGTGAAATGTGAACTGATAAGTTACTGATGCCTGGAATTTACGGTTAAATGTATAAATACGTGTTTATGCAATTACGTCCATTAGAGGTGCTCTGACTGGCCTATAATACACGTAATTGGAGATTTGAAAATAAACATGTATAGATATGTTTAAGTGTAAACTGGGTAAGTTAATTAATATATTTAATAATATATTTAATATCGATGTTATTATAGTTTTATCGGTAATATAATATATTAATATATCTAATGTAATATTTTGAATATTATATAGATATATTTATATATTATATATTAAAAGAAAGGTAAGTTAAAAACTATAATAATATTGTATTAAATATAATATAAAATATATTAATATATTTTAATGAAAATATTAAAATATCTAAAACTTTGGAAAGATTTTGTATAAACTATAAATCTTTGGCATTTAAATTTACATTTAGCTTATAAAGGAATTTGAGTTTATTTACCTTGGAAATAAAATAAAACTTTCATAGTCTTTGGTAAATACTTTGCAAACCATACAAAGGAATTTCGAAATATTGAAATACTTGGAAAATATAAAAGGAAAAAGAATTTCGAAATGCTGAACTATAGACTGTTTAAAATGTAAAGTTAATATTTGAGTAAAAATCGCGGATTTCTTCATGGGAAGAAATCGCGCGACTGTTAAACCAGAAAATAGTGGAAAACCAGGGAGAATAATCTGCGCCCAGCTCGCGTAGCTTAGACCTGGTCGCGGATGCTTGAACGCCACCGGTCTGGGACGCGTGGGTGGAAGGAGACATGAACTGTGTGTGCGTAAACCTTGACGTTTTCTGCAGCATAATCCAAACGCCATTTGTTCTTCAAGTTCGCCATTTTTAAGGGCTTTTTCCTGTACGTGGTTGATCCACGAATTTGGCATGTGATATGTTGAAACATTCTTGAGAAATTATGAAGAATCATCAACTCTTTTGCTGTGTGACTGCCACTGCGAATTTTGACATTTTCAAAATGAGAGGTGTCGAATTCTCATGCCTACAAGGTAGGAAACATGAGAATTCGAAACCTATAAATAGGTTCTCACTCATTGTTGAAAGACACTCAATCTTTTCATTTCACTCTTCTTGCCTTGGAAAATTCGAAATACAGTGCTGTGGTATTTCTGTGTTTTGGAATTCAAATTTTATAAAAGCCATTGTCATTCTATGAGAGCCATTGCCATTTTTATGAAAGCCATTGCCATTTTTGTGAAAGCCATTGCCATTTTGTGAAAATCATTTGCAATTGAGACAGTATTGCTGAGAGACAGTGTTGCTGAAAACACTTTTTGCATTTACCTGAAAGTAGTTTTTGCTTAAGTTAAGAGAAGGCTGCGAAGGACGGTGGAGCAGGGATCGAAGTCACCGATCAAGCTCATACGCAAAAGGAAATCAGGCATGAGATATATGTTGATAGATTTTCTGTTATTTATTTTAAATTGCATGATTAGATTGCTTGATTATGTCTTGCTTTATGAAAAAAATAAAATAAAAAGAAACCTCTATGTTCTATGAAATTGCTGAATTGGGAATAGTTTAATTCCTTAGAAAAGGCTTATTGAATTTAATAGATAGCTTAAAGAGCTGGTCAAATTGGGGAATAGTTTAATTTCCTTAGAAAAGCTTTTGAAATAGCTTAGAGAACTTGATGAATTGAAATAACTTAAAAGCATGTTGAAACGAATCATTTGAAATCATAGATGAATTTGAAAAGGGAAATATTTGTTTTACTTTTAGTAAAGTACCTTATAATTTGTATTGCTTGAATATTGTTTGAATTCCTTAAGTAAAGGAAAGGGATTAGTTACTAAATACTAGGACGAGGGTGGATTCAGAACCAAGGTAGTCTAAAGCTTTAGAGTTAAATAGGTTAACTAGAGAAAGCTACGTACTCCATGGATAGAGATTTCCATGTTGGGAAGTACCAGAGGGACCCCTTGTTGACTGTACTCCATTTCCTGTTTAAGTAGTTGAAGTAGGAAGTCTAGGGTGATTGACTACCCACTGAAGGACTCAACCTACGCGTAGGATAAGGCAGCCTTAAGTCAAACCAAACCTGACTTAGTGCAAGTGATAGATGACCGTCAGTATAAGTACTGCCGAAATGCTTTGGCCAAAGTAGTGTAGTATACCTAACGTCCACTTAGACTGTGAGACGAATTACACTGTCAGTTCACAGTAATCCAGGTTACATGCTAGATTGAGATTGTGAGGACACAAGGATTTAGTTATGTAGGATTACACACTATGCTCAGTTGGTCATACAGAACCGGTTACCCAACCAATCTCCTCGAAGAAGGGAGGGCCGTCTACTTAACAGTAAACGTGCGGGGGACCGCAATATAAGTCCGTGGTTGGTGGAAAAGCACCTGAGTGATGTTTCCCCTCCACCTTAAGACTTCTGATGAACCAAGGTTTGAAAGGGAAGATCCTGGACAGTCTTATTCCTATTTGCTCAAAAGCTTCCGAGCTATGTTTGAAACTTGTAAGATTCTTACCTTGCTTGTTATTTTGAAGAAAAGAAATCATGAAAGCGTACTCTGTTATTTACTTGGAAAATAGAACAATGATATATCATGTCTTTTATTTCTTTATGATGAAATGTTCAATTAGAATGAAAAGAAAAGTTATTTACTTTGTCATTTAATTGTATTTCCTTGTATCTTATTAGTGAAATTAGAAAATTTTTTGTTTACCCGGTTTTGGGGTTGTTACAGCCTACCTTGCCTTCATGTTGTGAAGTTGTACCCAGTTTACCGTATATTCGTTTGTTTTAATAAGCTTCTTCCCGGATAAGCAAATAGTTGAGCCTACCTTGCCTTCATGTTGTGAACCCGCACCTGAGGTTTATCGTGTAACACATTCCTGCTCCATTTCCTCATGCTCTATTTTCTTGAGGAAACTGGATAGATTTAAAGTAGTTAGCTTAGTTGTAGTTAGATGATCTGCGAAACCAGAAAATCCTTAGCTGCAACGTTCTAGGTTTTCTTAACCTTGTGCCTCATCCAGCTAAGAACAAAAAGATAGGATTTAGTTTACTTTTCTTTTCCATGCATTCCAGCACAACGAGGGAGCTTCCCCTCCTAATTTGAAGAGTACTCATTACGCAGTGTGCATAGCTGTCTGTACAAACTTACACTCCACAAGTGTTAGTTCTTACGCCAACACCCTATCAGCAACTCATAGGAGAACCATAAAGGTTTTGTGAACTACAATTATTATGAAACATTAGCATAAGTCTGAACAAAAATAAGCAAATAAAATAAAAATATAATGTAGAATTACATTTACCTGTATAATCTCCATGGTCAGTACCCAGCCTTACTCATCAAAAATCCAATTTGCCACATCATTCCCTACATTAGTCTTAGCATATGATGAGAAAGTCCACTCCTCACTAACATGGGCCTCAAAGCTCCCTTTTCCTGAAGCAAGGATTGTAATGTGATGAAATTCGTTGCAAACCGGATTATTCCAAGATGAGCCAACTCCTTTTTCCTTGTGAATTGCCTCATTAGGTTGAGAACCCATCTGTGATTATATATGAATTTACAAAAAAAAATTGGTATCTCCACATATGCTTTTTGATCCATACAATCTTGCCAAGATCCCCCAATATGAGGTCAAGACAATGGGCAGCACGAGGAGTTCAAAATAATGATGGATGCCTATCCATCAATACTTTACCTATAGCAAAATAATTTGTTGCATTATTTGTAATTACTTGTAAAGATCCTTGCGAATTTGGGTCCTGATTTCAAATGGCTTAACAAAGCGAATCACAAATTTGTTGAGAGAAAACATACTCTCTTGCACTTCTAGGTTTATCACCTAAAAGGAGAAAGATCTTTCTATCCACAAGAAACTTGGAGTTCAAAGCTTTGAAACCACTGAAATGAGCCTTGCAGATTTAGACTCAAAACCCCTTTCAATTTCTGCCTTGGGAATTTTGTCAAACACTTTGCTCGCAACCTCCAACTTGCTGATAATGTGTTTCAGTTTGTTTTGTTTTGATGCCAAGGATGTTTGAAAGCTTGAAAATGAGTGCAAATGAAACTAAACAAGTATCTAAGATAATATGCAATCTTTATTTTGTATTTTCAAATGCATATATATAAAATTCTGATATAAAATGCATACCTACAGCCAAGAGGCATTTTCACAAACACTTGGCATGCATACTAATTTAGAGAGATCCAATTACATAGAAAGGACATTTTAACAAACAAATGGCAGCCAAACTCTTTATTTCTCCAATTTATATTGTACTATCATGAAGAGTTACAATCTGATTATAAAGTCCCAAAACATGAACATTCAACTGTCCTCTATGACTGAAACTAATATGCAAATCAGCTATGACTGTTACAGACCTTCAAATGCAACAACCCTTGTCCTATAATGACCATAATTACAATATATATGAGCTGATTAAGTCAGCTTATGATTTCCTAAATGAACTTAAAGTTCCACAATGCAAAACATAGACAAAATATGGAACCTGGATGCCAACATAGCCTTCAACAATAAATTCGATTCCCTTGATTCAAGCTGAGTTTGGTCTCCAAAATTGTGCGCCATCCATCCTTGAAGTAAATCGGCCTTCTCAGAATTCTTGGATTTTTTCTTGCTTCCTTTCACAAAGTCGACCTCCTCCTAGGTGCACCCAGCCAATGGTAAAAAATTTGATTTTATTTCCACAGTATTATCAGCTGCAAAAAGACTTCTACCTAATCGCCTTACTTCACAAATCATCCTTGTCTTGGACTGGAAATTCTTCAATACAAATCTGCAATTATCTTCTAGAATCGATTTTTCTCAATTGCCCAAAATTTGGCCATTGGCCACAAAATTTTGCTCCACGTGAAAGATTGAATTATCCTCCACTCTATTCCAGCTAGGATTGATATTTCACAATCGAAACCAGTACCTTAAAATCTTCAAACCCTCAGGCAAGTTTTCAAGCATTCAAGCTCTCCAACACAAATATGTGAATATGCAAATCAAGATGCCCAAAAATAAGCCCTTAAGATCCTTTTATTCCTTTCCTAGGAGAGCTCACCCACTTTTCTTGTCAATGTGGGATAAAAGATATATTTTATTTTAAGTGACTTTATGATATAATATATTTATTTAAGTCACTTTATTAAACAAATTAAATATAAAGTCACCTTATGATATTTAATTTTTGAGATAACATTATAAATATTTAATTTAATAATATATTCCCTTATTTCTCCTTTTAGCCTTCGAGAATAAATAAAGGCTAAAATAATATTCAGGTGGCCATCAAGAAAGGGGCATTATAGTCCTCCCTTCCCGAAATTGCTTGTCCTCAAGCAATTGCAAACTCGGGTGTTGTAGTATCTACTCGTTCTCCCATGTGGCATCTTCTACTGGCAGATCTTTCCATCTCACCAAATATTCCTCAACCTCCTCTCACGAGTGTCAATAATCTCCTCAGGAACTAAGACCAAAGTCCTTCCTCATCCAATGGAGGAAGCTCAGAAGAAGAAGTAACCTGCTGACCCAGTGCTTTTTTGAGGCACAAAACGTAGAATACATTATGAATCTTGCTGCTCTTAGGCAACTCCAACTCATATGCTACCTCTCCAATCCTTCTGATAATCCTATATGGTCCATAGAATCTAGGCCTAAGCTTCTCTGCTCCGCTCCTCTTGAGAGAAGACTGTCTATAGAACTGCAGGCGAAGATATATCAAATCACCAATCTCAAAACTACGCTCCACCCTATGTTTATCAGCATATGTCTTTTGCTGATTCTGTGCCACCTGTAGGTTACCTTTGAGTGCCCTTAAGATATCCTGGCTCTCCAAAATCCAGTCCTTGGCTTTGGGAGCCTTGCTCTCACCAAAAGCCATCTCGATGAATGAAGGTGCATCGTATCCGTACAAAGCTCGAAAAGGACTCATCCCAATGGACATGTGATGTGTGGTATTATAACAATATTCTCCTAAGTGCAACCACTTAATCCAGGCCTGCTGCTGCCCAACAATGTAATTATGCAAGTACCCCTCAATCCATTTGTTCACAATTTTCGTCTGCCCATCTATCTGAGGGTGGTAACTTGTGCTTGGAGTCAAATCGGTACCGGCCAATCTAAACAACTACTAGAATGAACTCATGAATCTACTATCCCTGTCACTGACTATGTTCTTAGGTAGCCCACGTAATCTGAAAATTTCTCTAAAAAATAACTCAACCACCTGAGGTGCCCTGTACTTTGTCGAAAAAGCAAAGAAATGAGCGTACTTTGTCAATTGATCCACCACCACGAAGATGCTATCTCTCCCATGTACCTTAGGTAGACCTATGATGAAGTCCATAGAGATACTCTCCCATTTCTGCTCTGGGATAGGCAATGGCTGCAGCAATCTGGTTGGGTGTGTATGCTCTAATTTGTTCTGCTGACAAGTCACACACTCCCTAACATATCTCAACACATCATCCTTGAGGCCCTTCTATGAGAACCTCTCTCTAACCTGTCAGTAAGATTTGAAGTAGCCCTGATGGTCTGCTAAGGGAGTGTCATGAGAAGCCTGCAATATCTTCTCCTTCAATCTGGACTCTGGCACCAAGTAAATCCTATCCTTGTAGTAAATTACATCATCCACTACCTGATACCTATCATCTTGAATCAATCCATCCATCAACTCACAAGCAAACTTATTCTTGGAGTATTCTACCAACAAGAGGGATTTCCAATCTGAGAAAATCTCAGAGAGTGAACAAGCTGAAGGTTTCCTGGAAAGGGCATCTGCAACCACGTTCTTCTTCCCTTTCACATACTCTATATCAAAATCATATGCCTGTATTCTGCTGACCCACTTTTGCTGCCTCTCATTTAATTCCTTCTACTCCAAGAAATATCTGAGCCAATTGTGGTCAGTTCTCACCACAAATTTGGCTCCAACTAGATACTGCCTAAATTTCGCCAAGGCATGCATAATGGCGAGCATCTCCTTATAATAGATGGAGTACAGCCTCTCTGGTCCTCTTAGCTTTCGGCTCTCAAAAGCTATAGGGTGTCAGTTTTGCATCAGTACTACCCCTATGCCTTCACCTGATGCATCACACTCAAGAACAAACGGCTGTGTGAAATCTGGAATTGCCAAAACAGGACAACTGCTCATCACATCCTTGAGCTTATCAAAAGCTCATTGTGCCTCCCCTGACCAACTGAATGCACCCTTCTTAATCAAATTTTTCAATGGTGCTCCTAACTGAGAGAACCCCCTCACAAACCGCCTGTAATAACTACACAATCCAAAGAAGCCTCGCAACTCTATGAGAGTCCTAGGTGGTGGCCAATCAAGTATCACCTGTATTTTCTCCTGATGGACCTGCACCCCGTCTGCACTGATCACATGCCCCAAATACAATATCTCTCTAAGGCCAAATTCACATTTGGAGGCCTTAGCGTATAATGACTGCTCTCCCATGATAGTCAAAATCTCATCCAACTGTTTCAGATGGTCCTCCCATGTTTTACTGTAGATGAGCAAGTCATCAAAGAATACTCGGAGAAACTTACGCAACTGCTTGTTGAAAATACGATTCATACAAGATTGGAATGTGGCAGGTGCGTTTGTTAACCCAAATGGCATCACCAAAAACTCATAATGGCCATAGTGACATCTGAATGCGGTCTTATGAATGTATTGCTCTCGAACCCTAATCTGGTGGTAACCTGAACGAAGATCTATCTTGGTTAAATAAACTGCACCATGTAACTCATCTAAGAGTTCATCGATCCTGGGTATCGGATATCTGTTTTTGATGGTTTTCTTATTGAGAGCTCTGTAATCAATACACATCCGCATTGTCCCATCTTTCTTCTTCACCGGCACTACTGAAGAATCAAAAGGACTGAAGCTTGGCCTGATATGTCCCATCTGAAGCAATTCCTTGATTGCTTTCTCAATCTCATCCTTAAACTTCTTAGGATGATGGTAGGGAGTAGTAATGATAGGTTTCACCCCCTCCTCCAACTCAATAGTGTGCTCAAATCCTCTGTCTAGTGGCCTCCCTGGTGGTATTTCTCCAAAAACTTTATCATGTTTCCCCAAGAGCTCTTGAATGTCAACATGATATGGCTTCCCTGAATTAGTATCCTCCTTAATGGTAATCACACATTCTGCTGCCCAAACTATGTCATCATGACGAATGATACTTTCCATGTGTCTAGCAAACACAGCCTTGGCTCTTCCAGTAGACATGCCTCTAAGCACTACTCTTTGTCCATATGTTGTTCTGAATTTCAATTCCATGGTCTATCAGTTTTGTGAATATTTCCCTAGCGAATGTAACCACTGGACTCCAAGTATAGCATGAGTATCTCCCAAATCCACCACTTAGAAATCATTTGTGATTATATAATTACCCATAGTGATGGGCAACTGTGGGACTCTCTTGGTGCATAGAATTTTGTGACCATCTGCCACCATCACATAGAATTCCTCAAAATCTTTTGTTCATAAATTTTGCTTGGCCACTAGTGCTGCATCGATAAAGTTGTGGGTGGCCCCAATATCAATCAACACTGCAATGCACTGACCTTGTGAAACTCCCCTAACTTTGAAGGAGTTAAATCGAGGAGTACTAGATATGGTAGCAATGGTACTGCTCTTACCCTCTCCTTGAGGTTGCTCCTCATTTGAACTGATGTCATCATTCTCCTAAGAAGGTCCATCATCACTGCTCTCATCCTCTAACACAATCTCAATAGGATGCGCCTTGCCCTTGCCTAGGCAACGGTGTCCTGGTTCCCATCATTCTTTGCAATGATAGCGAATTCCCTTGATTCTACATTCTTGCTTGTATGCCTCATTGGGATCAATCTTCTTGTTCCCCTTTTTCTTAAAAGGCTTCTTGCCCTTGTTCTTTTGAGGAATGAAGGTTTTAGAAGGATTTTTGTTCTCAGGTGTGGAAAACTCCATATCCTGGGCTCTAGTGACTGCATACTGTAGAGAATCAAATTCGAAAGCCTTGATCCAACCATGTAGTGGTTCGGTTAGACCCTCAATGAAGAGCATAATGTTTGTCACCATGACTGCCAATCTCTGAAATTCTGAAATATAAGCGTCTACTAAGCCATTCTACTCTAGTTATGCTAACTCCTTGAAATGAAGTTTTGGATCCTTCGGATCAAATCTATCTATCAGTTTCTATGTGAACTCCAAGTAGGATGTGATATTAGCATGTCCTAGTGTGACAAGCCCATGGTACCACCATTCATGAGCTTCACCATCCAAATGTAGGGTAGCATACTTGATAGTTTCAATCTCTGTCATAGGGTTAAGTTGGAAGTAGGTATCCAACTTCTGAACCCAGGCTCTAGTTGTGCATTTGCTAGACCCATCAAAGGAAGCAATTGAGAGTTTCCCAACCTTTCGCTGCAAGTCTTGGTTTTGTTTCCCCCTGTTGTTGTTTCTAGGCCGATTTCTGAGTTTGATGTTGCAAAAGTCTACCAATGACATGACAATCTAAAATTCATCTTCCAGAGAATTGTATTCCCTCAAAAAGTCTGAAAATCCTTCCTCATGAGCTTGCTGCTCCTGATTTGCAGCAGCTTGTCCTCCTAGAAATTGAGGCATAAGAGGCCTCAGTGTCACTCTACTAGTTGTTCTAGCATTGCTTTGAGCTGTATCATTATTGTCATGTCCACTATTGTGACCATTCTGCCCATTAGTCCCATTGTTGTTTCCATTGTTCACAATTTGTCTGAGAATTTGAGTCAATTCTTGTCTACCTTTTGCCATCTCTTCCCTCATCTCTTGCTGCCCCCTCGCAAGGTCATTAAGTATGTGTTGAGTGCTACTTTCCTCCATGAGTTCAAATGGACTCAATCCCTTTTTCAATCTGCTGTAAGCAATATCAAATGGGCTGTGATCCAGAATGTCTGAAAACCCTTTGCTCATCACCCACACAGGCTTGCAGGAAAACTGGCTCTAATACCACTTTAAAGATCCTTGCAAATTTGGATCCTGATTTCAAATGGCTTAACAAAGTGAATCACAAATTTGTTGGGAGAAAGCGTACTCTCTTGCACTTCTAGGTTTTTCACCTAAAAGGAGAAAGATCTTTCTATCCACAAGAAACTTGGAGGTCAAAGCTTTGACACCACTGAAATGAGTCTTGCAGATTTAGACTCAAAACCCCCTTCAATTTCTGCCTTGGGAATTTTGTCAAACACTTTCCTTGCAACCTCCAACTTGCTGATAATGTGTTTCAGTTTGTTTTGTTTTGATGCCAAGGATGTTTGAAAGCTTGAAAATGAGTGCAAATGAAACTAAACAAGTATCTAAGATGATATGCAATCTTTATTTTGTATTTTCAAATGCATATATATAAAATTTTGATATAAAATGCATACCTACAGCCAAGAGGCATTTTCACAAACACTTGGCATGCATACTAATTTAGAGAGATGCAATTACGTAGAAGGGACATTTTAACAAACAAATGGCAGCCAAACTCTTTATTTCTCCAATTTATATTGTACTATCATGAAGAGTTACAATCTGATTATTAAGTCCCAAAACATGAACATTCAACTGTCCTCTATGACTAAAACTAATATGCAAATCAGCTATGACTGTTACAGACCTTCAAATGCAACAACCCTTGTCCTATAATAACCGTAATTACAATATATATGAGCTGATTAAGTCAGCTTATGATTTCCTATATGAACTTAAAGTTCTACAATGCAAAACATTGACAAAATATGGAACCTGGACGCCAGCACAGCCTTCAACAATAAATTCGATTCCCTTGATTCAAGCTGAGTTTGGTCTCCAAAATGGTGTGCCATCCATCCTTGAAGTAAATCGGCCTTCTCAGAATTTTCTTGGATTTTTTCTTGCTCCCTTTCACAAAGTCAACCTCCTCCTAGGTGTGCCCAACCAATGGTAAAAATTCTGATTTTATTTCCACACTATTATCAGCTGCAAAAAAACTTCCACCTAATTGCCATTCTTCACAAATCGTCCTTGTCTTGGACTGGAAATTCTTCAATACAAATCTGCAATTATCTTCTAGAATCGATTTTTCTCAATTGCCCAAAATTTGGCCATTGGCCACAAAATTTTGCTCCACAAAATTTTGCTCCATGTGAAAGATTGAATTATCCTCCACTCTATTCCAACTAGGATTGATATTTCATAATCGAAACCAGTACCTTAGAGTCTTCAAACCCTCAGGCAAGTTTTCAAGCATTCAAGCTCTCCAACACAAATATGTAAATCAAGATGCCCAGAAATGAGCCCTTAAGATCCTTTTATTCTTTTCCTGGGAGAGCTCACCCACTTTTTTTGTCAATAAGGGATAAAAGACATATTTTATTTTAAGTGATTTTATGATAAAATATATTTATTTAAGTCACTTTATTAAACAAATTAAATATAAAGTCACCTTATGATATTTAATTTTTGAGATAACTTTATAAATAATTAATTTAATAATATATTCCCTTATTTCTCTTTTTAGCCTTCGGGAATAAATAAAGGCTAAAATAATATTCAGGTGGCCATCAAGAAGGGGACATTACATTACTCGCACTACATTCTACTCACCCACCTCAGCCAAGACTCCCTCCAAAGCTTCGCAAAGGAATTCAACATTTTTGGTGTTTCCCGATGCATCAATAGATTTGATGAACACTGTGCCATCAGAGAAAGAAAGAAAATCATTGATTCAATAACACATACATTAAAAATCTTAATCACTAAATCAATGCATTTCAAGAAGTACAATCACCTAAAGAAGAAACAAGAAAATCTAGTATTGTTTTATTTCTTTTATCCATCCAACCATTAGTCATAGATGATGCAACCCTTCTTCCTCTATATCTGTCACTACTCCTCTTGTTGATGTTCTTGGCAGCGTCGGTTGTATACTTGCAGTGATCTCCTTCATGATAAATTAAATAATAGCCAAGGGCTATTTAATTTATAGAGTCATCGATTTGATAAAGAGGCCGATCAATGTTAATTACATTTAATTATTGAAGAGGCACAATTTAATTAAGAGATGTATTTTTTTAATGAGGCCGGCATCAAGCTTCTTTGGGTCGCGATTTATTGAAGGGACGTGTTCTTCTTTGTGGCCGACTTGTCTTGAAAGGTCACGTCCTTCTCCATCACCTTGTATATATATTCAATGTCCTTCATTGTTTTACCATCAAGTTCATTCATGGTAATTCGCATAATACTGAAGAAGTTCATGCCTAGCAGCAGATCATCATTCTGTAGCAGGAGGTCATTACTTTATAGCAGTAGATTTATTTCAAGAGGAAACACAGTCATGTTGTGTATTCGCATCTAGAAGAGGTGCTATTATTCATTGTATCAAATTCGCCCTTGTGTTGGGCCTGAGTTATAAGCAGATTTCTGCTCTTATTCCTAAATATATGAGAGATATATTTGCTGGGTTTTTCCCCTCGAGTTAGGAGGGTTTTCCCAGGGTATCTTGTGGTGTTCATTGTCTCATGTGTTGCATTTTCTGATTACTTTCAGTCTGAATTATCTTATCATTAAAAAACTAACACCTCTATCGTGGCTTTCACATCAACCACCTTTTGTGACAAAATGGGGTCCTTTATCTCCTCATCATTTGGGGCTTTGAACTCTGCCCCACAAATAGTAATGCTATCAACCATGTTTTTCCAATAAGGAGATCTAACACAAATAAATTAAATAAAATAAATATTGCAAAATGGAGAGTTCAAATTTGAATTTGACATACCTCTAAATATAAAAATTCAAGAGACAAAGAATCAAGCTATATATTTTAAAACAAACAAAAAATAGAATTACCTGGCTACATGAAATGGAATGTCCGAATAGAACCAAATTTCTCCAATTGCAATTTTAGTTGCATTATGTTTATCTTTGTTCCAACCCATGTTCTCAAGTGATGGTTGGAAACTTGGAGCAGTGCGTGGAAAAATATATCAATCTAACCTAGATGCATGAACTCTAGGCCCAATGCTAACACTTCCATTGCCACTACCACTACCACTACTAGCACCCAAAGATGGACGAAATGAAAGAATGGAAAAAGACTCTCTAGTTCCATCAATGACTACCATCTCCTCTCTTTGCCTCTTTTTTCAATCTTTTTGTTGCTCAAATGTTTCTAATTGAACTTGCACTTCACACATAACCTCAGCAAGCACTTTTGGACATGGATTACATTCTTGGCCTAGTATATGTGCAAGATGGTATTTTAATTTGTTAATACCTCCCCCAAAGCATAGTTGATGTTGCAATGAAAACAAGTAATCACTTTTGGGCATGGATTAGCATCTCATCCTCGTATATGTGCAAGATTGTATTTTAATTTGTTAATGCCTCCCCCAAGCATAGTTGATGTTGTAATGAACACAAGTTATCTCTCCTTTCTTTTGCCCAAAGGTAATAATAGCATGTTTCCAACAAGGGTCCCTTCTAACTGGAGTTCGGGACATTGTCATAAAGATAATAAATCTAAAAAATGCTGCAGTAACATATAAATAGAAAAAAATATATATTTATTATTTATAATTAAACTAATATAAAAAAGTCTAGGGTTTGCAACTATAAAACTAATTCTTTTTTACAAAAACACCTAGGATTTGTTCAACAAAAAAATTAACACACCTAGGGTTTGTTCTTTGCTCCACTAAAACAAAATAGAAAAAAGTAAGAAGAAATATAAAGAGAAATATTTTTTTTGTTAAAAACAACAAAAAAAATGCAAAATACAAACTTACCTTTTAAATATTGCTTGAAATCAATGGTGAGCTCTTTACAAGGGTAAGTGCACCAAGTTGTGACACAAAAATGCCTCTTAATGTTACATCCCCTCTAATTTGAATGAGCTTATGGCAATGTAATTATGGTCGTTATGTTAGTTACAAATATCTGCTTTCATGAGAATATGAAATTGAGGATGAAACAATTGCTTTACATGTTATATAACCATAATGGAAATGATTTTTCTTATATGTGCAAATGATTATTTTATGTATGCGAGTGATTTTCTTATATATGTGAAAAGAATGAATTCATGTGAATATATTAAATGTGCATTTAATTAAACATTGAGAACGATCTAACCACAATTTGTGTCAGTGGATGTAGGATCGTCAACGTCGATGGAAAAAGGAAATGTCGTCAGGGAGAGAACATGGTTAACAAGGATCAATTTTATCATCAACCGGGAGTTGGTGTAAGACAATGCATCAAAGTCATAACTTGGTCATAAATAATTTAAAATAATTATTATCAAACAAGTCAAATTATTTATTTAATAATAAGCTTCTTTTGAATATATAAATATCTTAGAAGTTGTAATGGTTATAGAACATTAATTTAACAAATATAACTATAATTCTAAACCATCGATTTAATATTGAACATAAACAAGACTTAAAGATAAAAAATTAAAATTAAAGGGAAGTTTGGAGTCGTCGGCATGTTGGATGGAATGGTTCTCCCCGCCATTTCCATCGTGCCTCTGTTGTAACGGAAAGGAGGAAGCCATGCAGTCAAGGAAGGCTCTTGTAATCTTGGATTGGAGATTTCTTTGGGGATTCGCATTTTTTATTTTTTGGGGGGGATTCTTTTTCATATCCTTCGCTCCCCGTTTTTCTAAGCTGCTCTGGCTCATTCCCTCTGAAACACCATCGGCTTCAATCCTGATCTTTAGTCGATCATTCCAAAGACGAATTCCATCTGGTTTGGTTCCTAGATGCTACTTTCATATTGGTCGAGCTTCTCCCTTGTACACTCTCTTTCTCTCCTTATTCTTTCTGGGGACTTTGGTTCAGGTTCTCTGATTTCCGCCATTGGCATCTTTTAGTGAAACATTCCCACCTTTATCTGAGATGTACATCATTCAAATTTATCTTCATACTCGTAGCCTGTCGGACCTCTCCATCAATTCCTTCAAATCATCTTTCTAAAGAAACAAGTCCGGCGGTACGAACTTGGTTTGGCATTGTCGTGCAAGGTAAGGGACGTGTTTGAGTTCGTGATTCCTATATCTATCGCCAGGAGAAAAATAGAGAAGTGCTTCATCGAGATTTTTTTTAAGCTATTCAACCAGGCACGTAAAGAAATTTACAATTGTTAAGCTTTGCATTATTAATGGACTTGGACCAATAGATAATAAGTTTAGAATTAAATTTCATTACAGATCGCATTCAGTCGGGGTTCCTTTAGAATTCGTTTATTCGGAGCTTTCTTAAATGGAAATGAACAATGATTGATCTAGTTTCAAATCTTTTGTTAAAATCTTTTGGATTGTATGTTAGCCAAGTTTCCATCGAATTGAACCATGCTCTGCATATCCTTGCTTGAGTCGAAACTTCGTCTTCTTTTGTAGTCTATTTTTATTGCCTAAGTTGAGTTATATTATCATACGTGTTCTTTTCTTAACTCCTGAAACCTTCTTGTCTTTCGGAAATTACAAACTATTTGGACCACGTCGGAATATTATGGTCAGGTGTGGAATTAAATTTGAGTTGGAAGTAATCAACAGCTGGTATCGTTAATTGCCATCCTTAGTCTTCAAAACCGAATATAATGCTTAAGAATTTGAGGAAGGAAATATCGATTGAACTCTCTCTTAATTTCTATAAATCTGAAAAGGAAACTTCTTCTGATTAAAAGCATATATTGTAGGTTGAAACCTTGAATAATAGACTAATAAGAAGAATCTTGTTATTATATTAAAATTGAAGAAACAAGTTATGCTTAAAAGTGGTGGGAGACTTTGTGTCGAGTTTATCCCTACATAAATTCAAAACTAAAAGGAACAACTTAATCTTAAATTAAGAGAATAGAATTGAAACCAAATCATAAAATGATAATCTTAAGACAAGTATTGTCATGTCGAGCAAGGGTGAGAGTGTTGATGGCACAGGAGTGCTAGAATTATTAAAAATCCTTGGCCAAGGTATGATGCCAGTTAGGCATTGGTCAGCTATCATGATCCAGACATACTTCTGGTAAGAATGATCCTTCTGGTTAGGAGGTACCTACAAAAGAAGGATCAACCAGTGGTATAGGTTCATGACACCAGGCTCAGAATGGCATGATGATAATGTGATCCTTGTTGATTACCCTTGTGAAGGGACGGGTTCTTCAGTTGAATAACACGGGAGGCCAGTAGGTCTTCGGTTGGGCGGTAAAGCCCTTGATGATATTTCCTTTTTCCATGATGACAGAGAGTCAAGCTCAAGTGTTTAGCTTCTTAATTGTATCTTCTTGAAACCCCTCCCTCTCTTTTAATTTCTGAAATGTTTACTTAGCATGTAATTGTTTAGCTGTAATTAATGTACTTGTATTTTGGACACAAAGAACAGTTAGTTAAAGTTCATTTGTATTTTCAGTTAAATGGAAATCAGTTAGTTGTTCTTCTCAGCTGAGACTATAAATTCAAAAGTTAGTTGAGAAATTGATTCTTACGTATTTATTTTAAATTGTATTTCTTTTCGTTCAAATTGCAAAGGAAACCCTAGCATGAAAACAAGTTAGTTGGTTTCAACTGAAATCTGGTAGTTAGAATTCCTTTTCTTAAACCTAGATTAGGTAGAGTGTTACACTTAAGATGCCACTTCTTTTATGAAATCAGCAAAGTCTAGTGTTCACCAGAAAATGAAGATAGTTGCACTCAAAATGTGAAGACGCAACAAGAACAAGGGCTGTAGTGCTCCAAATCTACTTTCTAAGCTACTAGTTTTTATTTTAAATAATGAAGATTAAGGGTTTGAAAAAGGAGGGCCACCAAAGTGGTCTTGTTTTTATAAAAAAACAGCATAGTGTTTGTTGTGGCCTCCTTAAAAGGTTAACTCTTCTTTAGAATTTCAAAAATCCAAACAGTGAGAAATTAGCTAACACCATATAGTTTATTCCAATTTTTCAACTAATTTTTTAATGAATATATAATGTTTTATGAATTTTTTTTTTTTGATGAATAGGTAGATATCTATATTAATTTAGAGATAAGAGTACATATTCACAAAAAAAGGGGCGGGTGGTAAGAAGGCACACCTCGATAGTCACATGGGCAAAGCCCAGAAAAACCAAAATATCAGATCACATGGGCCAAGCCCGGAAGTCTAAATGCATGAAAGAAAAAATTAAACAAACAGGCCATTAAGCGGCCAAGGCAATGCCAGCAGAGCCTGGGGGGTCTCTGTCATCCATGCTTTTCCCCCATACATCAGCGGGGTTTGGAGTGACGTTAAGAGGAGCACCCCAACCATCATCATCTTTATCTTTGTCTTTATCTTCTTCCTTGCGCCGGGGCAAGATTGCAAGAGCCAGCCACGGAAAGCTTTTACCACTGGTAGGCCATCCAGAGCCAGAAGTAGGCGGAGTATCAGAGGGCCACCCAAAACCGCCACCACCGCTCCTAGTTGCACCACCATAAGGCCACCCCTAAGCAACTCGCAACGGAGGAGAGCGGGCACATCGAGGAGGGCGAGAGTCCTACCGAGCAGGCGAGTGAAGCCACTCCGCAGTCGGCCCCAAGAGGGCGATCGGCCGCGGGAGGAAGAGGGCGAATGAAATATACCCCTTAATTTTATGCCTTTAATTTTCAGTTACAACAATGCAAATCATGCACCCGTTAAGAATTAGCTCTTAAACCAAAACATAATTGAAATAATTCTAACCAAAAATGCGCCCTAAAACCATTTAAGGAGGAGGGGCGGGCATATGGTCAGAGGATCCCTAGGATCTAATAACTTGAATTACAATAGGAAATGAAGAGCTAAACTCGACACCAAGAATGTGCACACAAGATCCTTTTGCAAGGCGAGGTGCTAACATATGGTGGACTGCTAGATTAACTGAAAGTAAACTTCTTCTGCAAATGCAGGCATCCACAAGCGGTGGGAATACTCCACTTATTACGTGGGTATGATTATTACAAACATTTATAGGCGGTAAGCCAGCCAATTAACCTCACTTCCACTTAAACTGTGGGGGGTATACAATCCACACAACCACTTTATTACGTAGGAGGAATTACAAACAAATAAATTGCGGCAAGTAAACAAACTGCTGTTAGTACTACTAAATAGCTTACAAAACATTAATAAACAGCTGCAATGTTTCAACAAGAATTCCCAAAACAAACAATGGTTAGAGTATCACTTCCTCTAACGTTTACAATATGAATAGATGCATCAATGTAGCTCAAAACAGCAAGATAATTAAACACAACTAATCTGATAAAAAATAGTGAGTACAGAAAATCAGACCAGCAGGTTATAGAATCACCAATTTGGATGTATCTTTCCTGAAACCACTCGGAAAGCTCCCCAACCATAGCCAAACAACAGATAGGAGATGTGCGCCCAAACCTTAATGAGAAAACGAGCCAGAAACAGTAGCAACAGGAGGCACGATTCCCAATGCAGCAAAGAAGAAAGGTACGGCCTTCAAGAAGGGTCGACCTTCTCCCAAAAATCAGAAACTCCATGATAAAATCTGCAAACTTGCAGAAAGGGGCGCCCTTCACAGTGGAACAGTATGGGCCAGTACCCAGAATGATAGAAAATTCGATGGTGAAGCTACGAACAGAAATTCGCTTCAGCCATGAACCAAACAACAACTCAATAATAGGTTATACAGCAACAACCTATCAAATAACATCAGAAATAAGCTCCATCTGCACTCTTGAGTGAAGTACAGTCTCAAAGACCCACCTAGGAAGCCATAGTTTCAGGCCCGAAGGATGGATTGCAAAATGCTAAGCTTCCCCTTAGCCAGGTTTTGGTTTCAAACCAACAGCATAACACTACTTCCAATTTTCAAAGATGCGATACAAAGAAAAAGGCGCCAATATATAAGCTCTCACCAAAAGAAGATGAAACACTTGAACTTCCAAAGAAACTCTTCACTTTCCAAAAGGGACACCACTTTCTCCAAAAAGGCTTCATTTGAAATATCAAATAAACTCTTTATTCCACCCTTAAAGTCGACCCACTTAAGATGAGGAATAAACATTTAATAAACTATTAAATGTATTTTACTTTATGGCCCCAACTTAAAAACAACTTAAAAGTCATTAAGCTAGGCGTGGGGTACAACTCCAAACACATTTTAACTAAGTATGAACTTAGCCCAAGGCACAAACCACCATCAAACTGAAAACTGAGATATTACCAAAACTAGATGATGACTACACAACACTGCTGATGAAGATACTACCCAAGATAGACTTACTAAAAATAGCCAATGCCAAAAATAGTAAGTTCACTGCAAACTCGACAGAAGGCCAAACTGAACAGCCACACTGAACTGCAAAAGGCCGAACTGTTGCTAGAAAGATACTGCTATAAATAGTAAGTTTGCAAAAAATCAATTCAACACCAACTGAGCAGTAAACAAGACTTACAATAAATAGTAAGTGTTTCCAAATGCCTTCTGAGCACAAACCGGGAAGCCAACATGACTTACTACAAATAGTAAATGCCTGGAAAGGTTATCAGATGGAGATGCATGTTACACCATTCTGAAGCTCTCTGAAAACCCAGAAAAACTCCCAGAAACACACTTCCAAACTCCCGCATGCAAGCCTTCAAAAATGCATCTAAAACCTCCTATAAAATAGGAAACCCTAATTTTCCATTTTGCTTAGCCTACGAGTTTCCGGAAATAGGCTAAAACCACAACAAGAGCGTAGGGCTAAATTGGGGATATTACAGCGAATCAAGGACCCGAGCCATAGCACATGGGGCATTGCCCCAGTGGTCCAAGAAGACCTGAAGGTGAGACACTTCCAGTGCAACTTTGTTAGCTTGCACTTGAATCTATAAAAGAACATTAGAACAAATAACTGCTTTAGCATAGAGAGAAATATTAACATCTAATTGAGAATGAGCAAAGATGCAATAGTTTATGTCTTTCCAGATGCTAAAGAGGATTTCCACCCTAAAAGTGTGCCAAAGCTGAGTGAATTTAATAGGGATCCCTGGTGGATCCCCAAGCAAAACCATATGCCAAGAAAAGGGTTCCGACCGGAAAGGCCGAAAAAAATCATGTATCCAAGTCCAGAGTTTCTAAGCTCTGGGACAAAACCAAAAAAGATGCTTGAAGCTTTCCGGTTGCCCACAAAAAGGGCAACGAGGTTCTTGGACCCCCAAGTGAATAAGCTGAGATCCCACAGGCAAGCCTTCGAAAAGAATACACCAAGCAAAGTGGGTCAGCTTGGGATTAACACTTGCAGACCAAATGGCATCAAATCGTCTCCGCCAGACATGAGCGAAGGAATTAAGCAGCCACCTCTGGTTTAAACTATTGACTGTAGGAAAATGGGCTGAAAGCCACCTGTAGCCAAGTTGTGGCTTGTAGCTCCGAAGAGGAGTGTCTGGGAACCATTTCCAATCTTTCCACCAAGGCTTATGGCCACGAATGCCCACTTTATGGAGCATCTCAGCCGGAATGGCGTTCACCAGCCCGTCAAAGGTGGCACGGTCCTAGTTCTGAAAGCTGTGTTGGGCTTTAAAAACATCCCACTACATAATACGCATCGTGGGCCGGTGAAAAAGTTGCTGCAGAGTTTGAATGCCCTTTTTGTGAAACCTGAGGGCTTTGAGCCAAGGCGACTTGGCCAGAGGTTGGCCATTTTGAGCAAGAAGGGGAGACCACCAGAGGTTCTGTTGATTGAGCGAAAGCCCATTACGAAAGCCAACTCCAGCCCATCGGAGCCAAGGCTTGACAGCCTCCCAGGCCCGCCAAATGCTTTTGGCCACAAAAGTTCCAACAATTTGAATAGGCTCTCTCATAACCAGGAGTTTGAAAGCCTATCCTTTTCCAAGCGGGTCTGTGAGTAGGAAATCCGGACTGGATGCAGTGCCTGAGGAGAATCTTCCAAGCTTCATCTCCAATAAGGGCCCGGATAATCCATTTGACACAAAGAGTAGTCCCTTGTCGTTGAGTGGAGAGCAGCTCAAGCCCTCCAGAATCCCTAGGGAGGCAACAAAACTCCCAAGCAACACGATGGAAACCCTTGTGGGTTTCAGAAGAAGCCCATAAGAAATCCCGTAGCAACTTTTCAAGCCTACTGTAAGCGGCTTTGGAGGGAGCCCAACAAGAAGAATAATAAACATGCGTGGCTGCCAAAATTTTAGAACACACCTGGAACTTACCAGCCAAAGAAAGAGGCTTGGTAATCCCGTAAGCAAGCTTCTGCTCAACTTTAGAGAGCACATCCTACCAAAGCTCCCTAAGAGAAGCCTGAAAGGCAAAGGGAATGCCCAAAAAGCGAAAAATCTCTCCCTGCCCGATCCACTTCCAATTATAAGTTTGAAACCACGCAGGAGTGGGTAACACAGATTGTCTGTAACATAAAGTCTTGTGCCATTGGATGGCTGAGCCAGAGGCAAGGCAGAAAGTGTTAAGACAATCAAGGGCAGTTGTGATAGATTCCTCTTCCTCCAAGAGAGTGAGAAAGGAGTCATCCGCAAAGTGGCCATTAACAAGCTGCTCCTGCGAATTCGAGAGAAGAATCCCTTTGACACGTTGTTGAGAAACAGCATGGGTTAACAGGTAACCAAAGCCTTCAGCAGCCAGAACATACAGAGAAGGTGCGAGAGGACACCCTTGACGAATGGAGCGGAAAAGAGAAAAGGCAGAAGACTAGCGGCCATTAATGGTAGTGCAGACCGAAGCATTGACAAACAGCATTCAAACAGACTAAATGAAGTTGGGCCCAAATCCCAAGGCTTGCAACATTGCAAGAATGAAAGGCCATTCGATGCGATCATAGGCTTTAGCAAAATCAATTTTAATGAACACAACTTTCTGGTTGGAGCACCGGGCCCACTCCATGCCTTCCCAAACAGCAATAATATTCTCCAAAATAAACCTGGATTTGATGAAACCAGTTTGCTCAGGGCGCACAACTTGAGGCAAGAGATGGCGGATTTCCAAAGCCAAGGCTTTGGCAATGATCTTGTAAGAAACATTGAGGAGCGTGATAGGCCTCCAGTTGCAAATATCCTCCAGATCCCCAAGCTTAGGTATGAATTTTATATTGCCCTTATTTATTAAATTGCCTAGAGAATTGGTATGAAAAGCTTCAAGATAGACATGATGTAAATCACTCCCAACACACTCCCAAAGAGCTTTGTAAAATTCGCAAGGGAAGCCATCAATCCCAGGAGCCATGCCATCGGCCATAGAAAAAACGGCTTCCTTGATATCATCAATTGTTAACAATTGATCACAAAAATTGATCTGGACTGAAGAAAGCCTATGTGGCACAACAGCAAGGCAGTCCTGAAGAGCTTGCTGTCGCACAGGCGTGGAATCCTATGTAGTGAACACCTGTTCATAATGGCGCACAAAAACCTGGAGAATGTCGGGAAGCTCAAAGAGCACTTGAGTGCCATCCTTAATTTTTTTGATGCCTGGGGATGAGTGCCTGGCACAAAGTGCCAAAAAAAAATCTTTGGAGGCACGATCATCGATCTTAAACCAATGCAGCCGAGCTTTAATTTGCGCTCCTCTAGCAACATAATTATCAGCCACTTGCTTCTTGTGTCTTAATTCCGCCACCCTGACTTGATGTGATGAGGAAAAGGCGATGGCCGCAAGAGCCTCCATTGTCGTACACAAGTCGACAGTGTTAGCCTCATAAGATAGCCAGCCAAAAATAGCCAACTAGCGCCCATAAATGCATAAGAATCGAGCACTACGAATGATGGCATCATTCCACCAGATAATCCATCCTGTTTGGCCAGCTGGTCTGCACTCCAAATTCCACACTCGACGAATGTGGGCCAGAGTGGGCTTGTGGCAGAAAAGAGACGTGTTCAGAAAGAATTGAGTCTTACACGTGCAGGGTTGGCAAGAAGTCCATTCAATGCGAAAATGAATTCGGAAGTGATCAGACAGAGTCACATCCACTAACGGCTTCACTAGCAAGGCAGAGCTAGCAAAAGAAAAGAAAGATTGAGCCGAGATCATGGCACGATCAAGGCGTTTAAAGACTCTGTCAGAACCGGCTCTGTAGTTACACCAAGTGTGCCAGAGGGAATGAGAATGGCGGCAGCCAGTATTGGGATCAAAAAGCCCCAATTTATTACGCATGTAAAACCACGCCTCCCTTTCATCAATAGCCCAACGGAAGGGTAAAGTGCCATCCTTGTCACATGCCATCTCAACCATATTGAAATCCCCGCAGAGCAACCAGGGGGCGACTGGCAAAGAATCAGCAAGGCAATGCCAAAGCAAAGAGCGCTCCACAGCATCATTGGAGGCGTAGACATTGACAACCCCGAAAGAATGGTTATCAATGTTGAGAAGAACCCAAATGGCTCGCTGGGAAAGATTGGTCCGATGATCCATAACGCAGGAATGCAACCGGGAGGACAAAAGAGTGGCGGCTCCACCACGCTCGGCTTCATGCAAAGTACAAAACATAGTGCTGGCTGGCCAAATAGTGCGACCAGCCAAAGCAAGTAAAAATCCTGAAATTTTAACTTCCTGGAGACAAAGCACTTCAATTCCTGAGTATTTTTGTAAAGTATCCCTAAGAGAATACTTTCCGGAGAGGTCAGTTAGACCTCGAACATTCCATGAAAGAAAATTCATGGATGAAACTCCTCCATGTTTGCAAAACCTAGTTCCTCCTCAATCAGGGAAGAGAAACTATTCTTCAAAAAATCCTGTGGGACTAAACCAATCCGAATAGACAGTGAATGCCTCCGTTTTTCTGGCACATATTCTCCTTCTTTCGGCAGTGGAGACGAGCTACGGGACTGCTGTTGAACCCCCACTGTGGGAAGAATAGTCGGCTAGGCACACAGAACAGCCATAGGCTGAGGCGTAGCCTTTGACCTAGGCTGTATTGACGCAGTAACAGCTCCGGAAGGAGAAAATGTCCCCTTTCCAAAAGGGTTTGAAACATTTTTAGATGGTTTAGGGCCCTTAGGAGCCGACCCAGAACTAGTTGGCCTGTTTTTCCGGTTGTAACCATTGTCCATTTTGACTCCGCCTTAGCAGAAGGCTCCATCTGGCAAGGCTTTTCAGCATCTCATGATGGTGATGGTGTACGAGTAACTGTCAAAGGGCAGTCCTTGATTTTATGATCAACTGACTGGCACCGATAGCACGTGTTGGGCAGATTGAAATACGTGACTTTCTGGGTATGCCTAATAGCACCGATTTGAATGTCTACAGACTCTTTCAAGTCCTTGGACAAATCCACTTCCACACAAACTCGTTTTTGCGATCGGGCTTGGAAGAACTTATCAGGTTCGATACAAACAACCCTCCCCAGCAAAGAAGCAATGTGATGCAGGAAGGGCACACATGGTAAAGGCAGACCCGGAAACTGAATCCAGACCAGGACCTGCATTTTAGCGTCATCTGAGACAGCAAAATCCCGGGTCCATGCCTGGAATACCAACAAGGAAGATCTAACATACCAGGGCCCATGCCCTAGAATGGCTTGGACATGATTAACTTCCGCGAAGCAGAATAGAAAAAAGCCTTTGGTCAAGGTCTAGACCATATCAAGGCGGACCCCATGAGGGACCTGTTGTACCCAAACCAAAATTTTTGCTTCATTAAGGCATTTTGCTTAAAATGGTCTAAACCTTGTAAAAGTGGGGTCAAAACTCAGTTTTTGGGCAAATAAAGTATGGGCTTTTAGTCAATGTGATGCCAGGAAGATACTGGCAAAATTTGAAAATTTTGAAAATTAGGGTTTCTGAAGTCTATTTTTAGCCTAAAACCCTAAAAAATAAGAACTTGTCAGAATTGGCTGAAATTAATTTTGATTGGCTTATTTCACATCACGATCACAGTGGTGAAGTCAGTTTCAGTTAAAAGTCAGTTTAAGGCTGGTGGGTAGTTATAACTTTTTCAGGAGAAAAGTTAGGACCTCTGAGGTCATTAATGGCAGTTGGCCAGTACCAGGTGTTAATATCTAAGCCTGAAACTCAAAGAAGAACACTCTACGATGAAAGATGTTGAAAATTATGCTTTTTGACGGAGGAGATTTTCAACGAGGTAAAAGTACTGTGAAATTGGCTAAGTCTGGATTGAAAATATTCTAAGTCTGGAGGTCAAAAGCGCCACTTTCAGCTAGGGGCGCCCATCATTATGGAAGCTGTATTCAACTTTTTGTGAGATTTTCTACCAAGATGATTTCTTCAGTTTCCTGATAGCTTCGCAATGAGCTAGCCAGCCAGTCCGACGGAGGAGTAAAACGCCTGAAAACGAAAATTCAATACAGAACGAGGGAAATGCAAAGTAGATGACTTTGAAGAGAAAAAGCGCCCCTGGAGGCCAGGGGCGCCCATCTTTTTGAAGATTCAAATGAAGTCTTTTGATCAAGTGACACCCAGGAAGTTTGTTTCTATTTTTGGTCCAGCTCCGTGACGCATCTGTCAGCAGGTGAATCTGAGTTGCCGAGTTGCCACCATCAGTGGTCAAACTTGAGGTTCTAGACTTGATCAGAAACTATTCAGAAAGGACAAAAGCGCCCCTGGAGGTTTTAAGACCTTTAATGAAATCTGTTTGATGATTTCAGATACTCATCTCGTTCGTGTCAGCTTCAACTTTCCGTTCTCTGTCTCAGCCAGTTCAGGAGATGTCTTGGCAATCCGCAGTCGGAAGTTGAGTAATTTTTGCCAGTTGAAGTAATGGATGACATTGGTTGGGAAAAGCGCCCCTGGAGGCCAGGGGCGCCCATGATTTAGGGAGGTTAAAAGATGTTTTTATACATAGTGTTCATCAGGAGCCTTTACTCAGAACTCAGTCTGCTCTGCAGTGAGCCAGTCAGCGTGTTCTGAAGTTTTGTCAAATACCGGGAAACGTCAAGTGAAATATGGTCAAGTTATCAGTGAAAATGATGAAAATGCCTGAAAATATTCTAAAACTGAGGTCAAAAGCACCCCTCGCCCATCTTTTTGAAACCTCAGATGGTTGAATTTTGAATTGCCACCTCAAGGAATCTTCTTGTTAGATTTGGTCCTGCTCTTCATCGAGATTGTCAGCCAGTTGATCCGACGTGACAGTCAACCAGAATCAGTGATCGAACATGAGCTTCATTTGAGGTTTTAGATTCTAAATTTTCAAAAAATGTCTAAGTAAGGAAGGACGCCTAAAGTCAAAGGTTGACTTTTTTTGAAATTCAAAAGTAGAAGTGCGCATGAAGAGAGTTTTCAATTTACCAAATTTAGATCTTCAGTTAAACTCTTTGCATGTCGACTTCTATTTTACCTATTTTTAGTCATAACTGGCAAAAACTAGTTTGCATGCATTAGTTAACTGAGTCTTTCAAGGTGGCGCCCTAATTTGGGGTTGTTCTACATCCAATTAACTGAGTTTGAAGCCAAATATAGGCCATGCGTGAGTTTTGAAGCACCAGTTGTACTTCAAGCGCCATTTCCAATGCTTGACATGCATTTCACACGCCTTAGAAGATATTTTGCTATATATTTTGCTAATGGCGTCCATTATTCTTCATCAGAGTTGACAAGAAACATCTTTCTTGAGCATAAAATTGATCTGCAGGTGCTACAGGTGTCAGATTTCAGTATTCTTCGTAGCTACAGATTCAGATTGTTCAAGGGAAGATTATTTCAGACTTGGTTTCTATTTTGCATGCAGGTGTTATCAGTTCTACTTCAAGCATAGGCGAATTTTTACAGAAGAAGAGAGAAAACAAAAAATAAAACTTCTATTCTTCTGTCTTACTTTCTTCTATTCTCGTCTTAGGTTTTCTTCGCATGTCAAAGAAAACGGCAGATTTTTCAGAAAAGCATCATCTGGGTTCGAGTATTTCAGCATCAACAACAATACCCATGTCTTAGATTATTTTGTGAAAATTGCCCCGCTGCCTCTTTTCTAGAAGCACTGTGCTTTTTTCCAGAATTCTCTTTGCATGTGGGCCTAAATCACATTTTTTCGCAAATCTGTTGATCTGGGTGGTTTTAGGATTCATTTCTACACAAAACCCATGTCCCAGATTTTCGCGGGAAAAATTTGCCCCCAGTGCCCCTAACTGCCAGTTCAAATCTCAAACCGAAAACATTTTGCATGCAAGCCTAAATCCCATTTTTTCAAAATTCTGACATTTTGGGTTGCATTAGAATTTGATTCTGCACAAAACCCATATCTTAGAATTTGTTCAAAAAAATTCACTTTCCCTTGCTATTTTTAGCCTATCCCTGAGCTTTTTCAGTTTTTCCAAAGTTGTCCAAACATACCCGACTTTACAGTCAAAAGTCTAGTTTTTCAGAATGCAGTATAATCCCATAGATTATAAGGCCAAATAGGTCTTTCTTCATAACTTTCTGAAAACTACCGATACCGACTTAAGTCATGTTTTTCCCATCGTCAATCTGAACTCATTGGAGGGTATCAGCAGTACTACAATCAAAAATCTTGAACGTTCAGGGATACTTGCAGCGGCGTCCATTCCTATCTCAGTCTTTGATCTTGAGTTCGTACTTGCTTGTGTCAAGCATTATGACTCGTCTACCAAACAAATCAGATCGACAGATGGAAGGATTATTTGTAGCCTTAAGCCGAAGGATGTAGAAAAATGTTTTTCTATTCCTCCACGTTCAGATGATTTCGCTGTATCCATTTCAGATTGTGACAGAATATGGGAGGAGGACAAGGATAGATCACAGAAGAAAGTAGCTCAACGGTGGTTGAAAATTTAGAAAACCAACATGCCAAGGAAGATTGCACATGGGGATTTCAAGGACGAGATTGCTATTTTGATAACTTTCCTTAACCGGTTAGCAGGTTCTGAAGACGCAAGCGTTTTTCGAACATGGATGTTCTACCTCATCTCACGAGTTATTGATAAAAAAGAAACATTTGACTGGGCCATGTTTATTAGCGAGTATCTTCATCAGCAGATTACAGAGTTCCTAAAGATTCACGAATTCCATATGGTAACTTTTCTGGTTTACTTAGTTGCATTTCAAGGCAGCTTTAAATTATTAAAGACCGATGGAGTTCTGGGTATTCAGCAAGTGTACGAATACTACCCTCAGTTGGAGTTTTCAAAAGCTGAACAGGACTTTACAGCAGTGAATGATCACTTTCTTATGAGAACAGTCAGAAATTTAGATAACGAGATGCATGTGAGGATTTCTACAGAGGCACAATCAGCAATGGAAAGTTGGGCAGATTGGTTTATCCAATTTCCTACTTTCACATATATTCGTGTATATGGATATACAGGAGAGCCTCTGATGCTACCGAGGTACCCATCGGATAAGGTTCTTTTCATGGAGTTCATGAGACAGGCACATGAGGTTCACACTTTTCTTCGCAATCGACATAAGCCAGCTTTCACCTTTCCGTTTGAGTTAGGTATTTACAAATGCAAAACAGCTACTGATTGCAAGTTAATGGCACACGAGTTAGAGAAACTTCAACTTGGGTGTTTTCCTCAGAAGCATGCCTATGATCCGTTGGGTCATTATTCAGCAAGGTTGGAGCGAAATGTTTCACATTCGGCAGCGCTTGAGGACTTTTGGGTCAATTGTGAGGATGAATTTGAGGTGCGCCGTCGTCATTATTGTAGGCTTACTGTTCCACAGATTGTTGATTTCTTGTCAGAGGATGTGGAAGGTTTGTCTGATGATGATGGCGAGATACTACTTCATTCATTCATTAGAGACCAAGTTGCTCGCCAGCCACTTCGCCAACCTGATTGGTATGTTCCATTGAACACTTCAGTGAAAGACTTATCCAGGTCTGTTATCAAAACCACCATGTACTTCCTTGAGAGCAAGCGGAAGCGAAGGGTGATCCCAGTTACAGAGCCGCCAGCAGTGGTAGTTTCTTCTTTACCTTCTACTTCTAGAGCTAAACCTCGAGTCAAGGTTACTATGAGGCCGCCTGAAGGGGTTAAGATGGGAATTAATTCAAAAGGAAAAAGCATCACCAAAAGGAAACAGGTTGAGAAGGAGCCAACACTTCCAGTTGAGAAGGAGCCAACACTTCTAGTTACAGAGACAGTACTTCTAGAGCCAGTTATTTCATCGGAACCAGTTATTCAGACTGAGGCCGGGTTGTCATCTCCAGGTTCACCTTTTTCAGCGCACTCATCTCCCATAGATATTGATTCGGAGCCTGAGATTTCGATACATGAGACCTGCATACCAGTGGATTTGCCAGCAGCTAATACAGTAGAAATGACTCCACCTCGAGAGGACAGTATTCCTTATTCATCTTGGCTCGAGAAGTCATTGGAGAGGGAGAGGCGTATGCCTTCATATAATCTTGATTTGTCTGAGTTTGGTGAGCCCTATCAGAACAGGTTGAATAAGAGGGCCAGAAAGCAGATAAATATTGAGAAGAATCTTGAGGCAGAGATCGTCATAGAGGTTGCTACTCCTCCAAAAGACAAATACTTGGATGAAGTTGATGTTGGTGATTTTACCTTCGTCAAAACTAATCTAGGTAAGAATACTCGACACACCGACGTGAATCTATTCAGAGTCGTCGTGAGTAATCTAGAGGAGCGCATCATGAAAGATGGTGAGGATAAGGCAGTTCTCAAGGCTGAAATCAGACAACTTCGCAGGTACATCTCGGGTTTGCTTCATGGCAACGAGGGGCAAGCACCTTTACTTCCACAACTTCGAGAAACCGCCGCAAAGCAGCAGAAGATTCAACACTTGGTTAATCGAGGAAAGCTACTGGATACCTGGATTGAAGACTTTATCATTGCTGGTCGACACCTCCTCACAGGGCTATATCAGTTGAGGGTTGATGCACATAGTCTTCGCCAGAGAATTCAGGAGCTCGAGATTTGCATAGCCGAGTGTAAGCCGAAGGACCTGATTTTGATATCACAGCTTGCAGGAATCTATGACGCCATTGAAGCAGATGGAGATCAGAAGAAGGTCTTCACTTGGAGAGAATTATATCTTTGCAGGGTGGAGACATATGACAGGATTTCTGCTAAGATGAGCATGATTCAGGAAAAGGTTGTTGCAGCTCTTCGTTTCATCAGCGAGTACATCACTCAAATCCCATGTCATTATCGGCATGAGGATGGTACCTACGCCGAGTTAGAGGCAGTTCAAGCTGAGTTCGAAGAGTTAGTTCGTGATAACCTATGTGGAGGGCCAGAGGCGTCCAAGATGGAGGAGTTTACAATGCTGACTATCAGTTTCAAAAAGGTGACCACAGAGGTTAGAGATAGTCAGAGGGAGATCCGAGATGGAGACAAAGAGTTGGACAAGCAGTTAATCATCGTGGACAGCATCAAAGTGCCAGATGATGATACTATTGATAAATTCCTGGAGGAGATGATAAACTTGGAGTAGACGTTCAATTAGACCATGCAGTTGCTTACAATGATGAGTCATCAGAAGTAGTTAACTCGAGGCTTCTTTCCGAGTTAACTTGTTGTTATACATTGCATGCATGTCTTTCTTGGAAACATCTACATATACTTGGAGATTAGATTAGATTTTTCAGTTGACTGATGATAGCATTCCAGTTGACTTGCTTTCAATAAGGACGTGCATGTTGCACCTTGTCCATTTAGATTAGATGTTTCAGTTAACTGATGATAGTTTCCCAGTTAACTGTATAGTTTCATTCAATTAGGGTTTAGGAATAAGATCTTGCATGCATTGCAAGACTTTAGTTGACTCAAGGTGATTTTAGGGTTGCCTACACCTTGAAGTCTATAAATAAGAGCTTTAAGCTCATTTGTAATTTAACTTTTGCTTGATAGCATACATGCTGCGCCTACCTTGCCTGTAGTATTGCTATTATTGTATCTGTTCAAAGAGTAATTGCTGTTATAATAAATTGTTGCGCCTACCTTGCCTTCATGTTATTGTTATGGTGTTTATTTGATCTTAGTTAAATGGGGTTGCTGGTTTGATCGTTATTGCATGCGTGTTGCGTCTATACAATCTACTGTCCCAGTTGCTTACCTTTTGTTTTGTTGATTATAAGCTTATTCAGAAGAGCAAATAGTTGCGCCTACCTTGCCTTCATGTTGCGAAACTGTACTCAAAGCTTATCGTATGATGTGTGTTATAGTAGACTCATTCAGCCAAGCAAATAGTTGCGCCTACCTTGCCTTCATGTTGCAAAACTGTACTCAAAGCTTATCGTATGATGTGTGTTATAGTAGACTCATTCATCCAAGCAAATAGTTGCGCCTACCTTGCCTTCATGTTGTGAAGCTGTACCAGGTTTACCGTCCATTTGTTTGTTTTAATAAACTTCTTCCCGGATTAGCAAATAGTTGCGCCTACCTTGCCTTCATGTTGTGAGCCCGCACCTGGAGTTTATCGTACAATACATTCCTGCTCCATTTCCTCATGCTCTGTTTCTTGAGGAAATTGGATAGATATTAAAGAAGTTAGCTTAGTTGTAGTTACATGATCTGCGAAACCAGAAAATACTTAGCTGCAACGTTCTAGGTTTTCTTAACCTTGTGCCTCTATCAGCTGAGAACAAAAAGATAGGACATTAGTTTAGTTTTCTATTTCATGCATTCCAGCACGACGAGGGAGCTTCCCCTCCTAATTTGAAGAGCACTCATTACGTAGTGTGCATAGCTGTCCGTACAAACTCACACTCCAGAGGTGTTAGTTCTTATGCCAACAAGACCCAAGCCTTGTTGACCCATTCTTTTAGCACACTTTCAGGGAGAGTCCTCCCAACAAAATAACCCACAAGGGTGTGTTGTTCGAGCCATTGACAAGCAGAGTCAAAATTAGGTAAAGGCAAAACGACATCAGCAGGGGCATCAGAATGCCTACCTCGTGAAAGACTTTTGAAACAAATTTCCGAGGACGTTTGTTCAGAGGAGGAGCCATTGAGCAAGGCCAACGAACCATTAACACCAACATGAATTGCTAGGTTAATGCCGGTTGAAGGCATAATAAAACCCTAAAACCGCAGTAAATGCGGTCGTACTCAATAAGGGAGGAAAAATCCTGCGCAGGAGGTGCAGTATGACGCAAGAGGGGCCAAGGGTGACTGCAGAAAACACAAAACCCTAGCAGAGCTCAAAATTCGATGAACGAGTTAAAATCTATACCAAAACTAGCACATGTTAGTTTTTGACAAAAAAACGAAGGCACTAACAAGAGAAGTTATAGATGAAAACATTAACATAATCAAAATGTAAAAAAAATTATATATTTAGATAGTTAAGAGAGCCTAACATCATCACTTTTTTTTATAAACTTGCATTGAAAGATGTGCAAACTTGATGGAGAGCACAGCCAAAAATGTGTGAAATTTTGTTCCCCTTTCAGAAAATCACGCCTTGGCATGAAATGGTCATCCAACCCTTTGGGTTGATATTTCCCAATGCAACTCATTTGGCAAGCACCAAATTTGGCACTCACCAAATGAAGTGCATCATTTGGTGAGTGCCAAATTTGGCGCTAGCCAAATAAAGTGCATCATTTGGCAAGCGCCAAATTTGGCGCTAGCCAAATGAAGTACATCATTTGGTGAGTGCCAAATTTTGTGCTCACCAAATGTGAAGCATGACTTTTTGGAATGCATTTTTCGAACTCTTTTTTTTTTTCCTTTGTCTCTATCTTTGTCATTCTCTATTAGGAAAACTATATACATGAAGTGACATTTACATATGGACATTTACTTTCTTACACTTTAAATTATATTTTATGTATATAGTTTCAATATGTTTAAGAGTGGTTTCGGATCTCTTAGAGTTATCATGCAAATTATAGTTTTGTAAGATCTTGTAATTTTTTAGACTTAGTCAAATTTCAGTAATCAACATGTCAAATTTCAATAATCAGGAGGTCAAATTTCAATAATCAGCAAGTTGTATAATCTTTCTCTCTCTATCTCACTCATTTTCATCTCTTATACTCTAGACTTCTCTCTCTCTCACTATCTCCATCCCTTTATCTGACTCTCTCTTCTTTGAGCTCAATAACTACCTCTTTACATGTTCGTCTCTCTCTTTCTCTCTCTCCCACCCACCTTCACTCTCTACTTCTCTCTAACCTATCCCTCTATACCTCTTTCTCCCTCCTTCCATCTCTCAATTTCTCCACCTTCCTCCTTACCTCTTCACTTCTCTATCACATCTCTCTCTCTCTCTCCCTCTCCCTCTCCCTCTCCCTTCCACCAACCTTCGCTCTCTACTTCTCTCTAACATATCCCTATATACCTCTTTCTCTCTGCCTTCCTCCTTACCCCCCTCTCTCTCTCTCCACTCTCTTTCTCTCTATCTCACCTCTCTCCCTACATATCCCTCCCTCCCTCCTCTCTCTATCTCACCCTCCTCTTCCTCCCTCCCTACCTCTCCTTCCCTCTCTACTCTCTATCTCCCCCTCCCTCTCTCTACCTACCTCTCTCTTTATTCCTCTCTCACCTCTCTCTCTCTTGCTACCCCTATCTCTCCCTCCATCTCTCCTTCCCTCTCTACTTCTCTCCACCTACCTATCCCTCTATACCTCTTTCTCCCTCCGTCCCTCCCTCCCTATCTCAATTCTCTCTCTATCTATTTATCTCTCCTCACCCTCTCTCTCTCTCTCTTCCTTCCACCAACTTCACTCTCTACTTCTCTCTGTCTAACCTATCCCTATATAACTCTTTCTCTCTCCCTACCTCCCTCCTCCCCTCTCAATCTCTTTACCTTCCTCCTTACCTCTCTACTTCCCTCTCTACTATTCTCTATCTCACCATTCTCTCTCTACGCTTCCCTCTCTCTCTTTCTCTATATCTCACCTCCCTCTCCCTACCTATCCCTTCCTCCTCTCTTGCCCTCCCTATAAAAGGGGAGGAAGGTGGGGAGATTGAGAGAGAGGGAAGGAGGGAGGGAGAGGTAGAGATGGAGAGAGAGATAGAGAGGAGAGAGTCAGAGAGAAAGAAGGGGAGGGAGAGAGAGAGGGGAGAGGGAGGGGGAAGTGAGAGGTGATAGAGAGAGAAGTAGAGAGAGGAGGAAGGTGGAGAGATTGAGAGAGGGATGGAGGGAAGGAGAGAGAAAGAGGTATAGAGGTGTTGAAAATAGATAGCATCGGTCGGATAAATGATGATTGATCGCTGTTTAGTAAGAGATAGAATATTAGATAAAGGGACACGTCCCTTGAGCCGACATGTCTCCACTTTGGGACACGTCCCTTGAGCCGACGTGTGGAGACACATCCACTCATGGGACGTGTCTCCCACATTGATATTTATATCAACTCTTTTTTCATTTGGGAAACATGGAAATCAATAGATGTTTACCTGTGAGGATTGACATTCAATGGACAAGAATTTAATCGTTCTTTAACATGGTATCAGAGCCGAGTTAAGGAAGATCCGATTAAATTCAAATATTAGATTATCTGAAAATCAGGAGGTCATGCGATCGATTCCTGTCAAGCGTGGCGCCGAGTGCAAGGGAAGCGAGCGGGTATCACTTGAGGAATGGGCCTTCGAGCATGAAGGTGGCCGTATTTTGGCAGCCGAGAAAGCTCTTGCAATTTGAAGACTTACACATGCCCCGCCCCAAGACAGGGGAACTTCTTATAAAACTATAGGAAATCTCTTTGGCATCAACACGCGCACAGGTATATACATCTGTTGTTGGAGATACGCCAAAGAAACTGTGAGGGGAGCGATTATTTGACAAGGCTCTGGCCAAGCCTAGCGGCTCTGGCTGAGCAATCTTCAAGGTTGATCTGTGGCACGTTACCTTCTGGCACCTGCAATTACCTTCAGCTTGTGCGACCAGGTCACTTCAATTATTTCAATACCTTGCTCAAAGATCCCATGCGATATCTTTTCAGAAAGTCATGATATATGGTTCTTGCATTTTGGACATTATCGTTGGAATTGATTCTTTACAGAAGAACACAATTTGACAGTGCTTCATTGTCGATCATTGATCTCGGAGACATTGGTACCTCTGTTGAAATCATGAGCCTGGAATAACTTCTCTGTGTGTTTGATCAACGTATAAGGTTAAGAGATTCGAAGACTTGCAGATACCGGATTTCTTAAGGTATTGGAACCCGAAAACATATAGCGTGGAGAGGTGACGTTTCATATCAATAGGATCAAAAACTATAGTCTTTCCTATTGCAGTAACTTGGAATTAAAATAAATGTCGAAATAAGCAAGGAAGTCGAAGGAGTTTTAGTCAGGATGATGCGATTATGTAAAGAAGCTCACGGGTAGAGAAGTCATCGTGTTGAAAGCACCCTTGAGAGAGACGGCATCATTATTGGTAATTCCCTATGGGAATCCAGATCACGCGAAGAGATAACTTGTCAGCTCAGGCCGAAAAGCATATCACCGACTATCGATCACAGGCCTTGGAGATCGCCATCAATGTTGCTCACTGGTCAGTATCGACGGGATTGACACTTATTATAGTTGCACTTACATCTGCAAACGGGAGACACCTTGTCACTCGATCAGGGAAGATCCTCAGAATTGAGTAATCTTGATTGACACCACTAGGAGGGCAGCAATCATAAATCTGAGATCGCTACATTATGCATCAGACTTCTCTCTTATTTGTGATCTGCGGATGGTGATAAATTTATCACAATTTCCTAAAATCATGTACACTATGGCTTGGATGTCGATTATTTGTGTGTGCATACTATTTTTGTCTTTTGATTTAGTGACAATTTCAATAAAGAGTTTTACAATAATTCCTGATTCAAGAATAAACCAGCGCTGCCTAGCTTGGGGTGCGTCAGAGACTCTGCACAGGAAAACGCCATCCCTAGGAGACCTAGTTGAGGCCCGTCAACTCTCTGTCATCCATTCATAGTGGCTAATGAAATTGAGATTATTGGTCCCTCTAAGAATCTCACGAAGATGGGTGTCTACCTTGCAGCGGCACTTCCTGTACAACCGAACGCAGCAATTCACCACTCAACAAGGATCGGGCCTGTTATCTTGCTGTCTTGGTTGCATCTATTCAGTGCGGCTGATTTCAACGTTGTTGTTCACTAATTTGCATCGATATCTCTACGTATATTTCTTGCCACAATTTCAGTGTTGTATCTCCAGTGATATCTGTGTTGGGCTTTGATCGAACTATGGAGGATTTCTTTGAAATCTCTAAGGCAAGGATCAAGAGGGAGTTATGTGACTCACTGAGAAGAAGTGAAGGTTGTAGAGTTGCAAAATGGTTGTAACAAAATCACTTAAAGATAAGTATTTTATAATACTCATGAATTCTTGTGTAGTTATTAATTCATGCTATAACATTGTTTATATAGGCTTCTTGCATTTCTCTTCGAGATAAGTAATCTCTATCTATCATGCTTCCAAGACAGATCAAAAAGCAATAGGGTGATGAGAGATCGCATAGAAAAGCTTAAAGCATCTCGTGTGGAAGTCATGCCAAACGAAGAGTTGATCAAGCTTGGAGTCTTAGCTTGCAAGTCATGGGACTACATTGTTGGCTGGAAATATCTCTCGAAGAGGAAGTACCTTTCAGGTAGTCTTCGTGATCAACTTCTTCGAAGAGGAGGAATTAACCTTCAGAGGGAGTTCTATGATTCAGTGTTGCAGGCAATCTTGGACGTTAAAGTCAGTAGGTTGATGCAAATGCTTGAAGATTCAAAGGGAGCCTACTGAACCTAAAGAAGATGATCGAAAGAGTACCTCTGGGTGCTGTTTCAGATTGAGGTCTGCACTGATATCCTTGTGTAGCAGGAAGCAATCTTCTGTAGCACTAAGTACAACAGAAGCCGAGTATATCTCTGCCTCTATGGGAGCAAGAGAAGCAGTATGGCTCCGTAAATTGCTTGTGGGATTATTTGATCAAAAGCAGATAGAGTTTCCTTACCATTATGTAAGAGACGTGGTAGAAAGGAATGTGATCCAGCTGGTGTATATTAGTACAAATGATCAAACAACAGACATTCACCATAACTCTCTCCAGAGTCAAAATTTGAACCCTTCAGGTAGAAACTTGGTATGGTTGAAATGTAAGTTATTTTTGAGATTGAGACTCAAATTGTTTATTTTGTATTAATATGTTTAAAAGATGTTTAATGTGTAAACTCTTTTGTCATGCGAGTGACTCCATGACTGTATGTGATCACCCCCTTTGTGTACATTATTGAAAGGTGACGATCTTTCGATAATGAACACTTTGACATTGTAAGGTGACGACTTTACAATGATTAGTTTCCCTATCATGATGAATATCATCTATCTTGATATCCAAGGACATGTCATGATAGTATTTTTGGACATTTTGATAGATATCATGTGACTTGATATCAATTTGAAGATCATTATGATCCTTATTCATGGTTGATATGCATATATATCCATGGATATGCCATGATTTATTATGGTAGACATCATGTGACTTGATGTCAGTGCACATACCATAATGAAGATGTGTTATGAAGAATGTCATGTGACTTGACACTTTTAGAAGCATACCATATCTTCTGATATCACGAGTTAGGTGATATCACTTTTCTTGATGGAAGTTATCTTCCCTAGCTAAAAGGGAGTGTTGAATAATGAAGATGTGTTATGAAGAATGTCATGTGACTTGACACTTTCAGAAGCATACCATATCTTCTGATATCACGAGTTAGGTGATATCACTTTATACTTGTTTGGAGTTTATCTTCCCTAGCTAGGAGGGAGTGTTGAAAATATATAGCATCGGTCAGATAAATGATGATTGACCGTTGTTTAGTAAGAGATAGAATATTAGATAAAGGGACACGTCCCTTAAGCCGACGTGTCTCCACTCTGTGGAGACACATCTGCTCATGGGACATGTCTCCCACATTGATATTTATATCAACTCTTTCTTCATTTGGGAAACATGGAAATCGATAGATGTTTACCTGTCAGGATTGACATTCAATAGAGAAGAATTTAATCGTTCTTTAACAAGAGGGATAGGTAGGTAGATAGTAGAGAGGGAATGAAATATGGAGGGAGAGGTAGGGATGGAGAGAGAGAGAGAGGTGGGAGAGAGCAATAGAGAGATAGAGGTAGGTAGAGAGGGAGGAGGAGATAGAGAGAAGTACAGAGGGAAGGAGAGAGGGAGAGGTAGGAATGGAGAGAGGGAGAGGTATGAATGGAGGGAGAGAGAGGTGAGAATGAGGAGATAGAGAGAGAGATAGATAGATATGTAGAGAGGTGACATTGTAATGTCCTTTACCCGATTTGCCCTAAAATTCGCTTGTAGATTAGGTTTAAGTTTTCTTCTTTTCCAAATGAATGTTCTCCTAATGCAATAACCCTAGATTGGAATCTTGTATTCACCATATTAACAACATATATGTTAGCATTATATCTAGATATCCAAAATATAAGCATAATCACAAAAGTAATAATGAAGACAGAAGAGGAGTGCCATGGGTAGATCCTCCCGAAGCTATCCATCTAAGCCCAAGGGCACAAGCATCCCCCTAGGACAACCCACCCCTTGGCTCTAAGTTGAACATCCAAACTAAGACCATTCCATACTCGAAGTGGCATGCTTAGTGGAAACACTGGTACCTACTTTCTCTACCCATGTCAGCACCTCGGAAGACACTTGACTTATTGGGAATAGTCAAGGGAACGGATAAGTGGCCCGGGCCTACCACCCCTCCATGGCCGCAGCGGACTATGAGTGGAACCCCCACCCCTCCATGGCCCACCCAGGCCTTGGGACTGGGCAGACTATGAGGAATTTCCACCCCTCCAGGGCCCATCCCTGCTTTGGGTTCTGGGGATAGACTTAAGTGGTGTTTTTAGGCACCACTTCCTTCACACCCTTCCTCCCAATAAGCTTGCAAACACAAGGAAGACAATCTTTTAGCAATCAAATACATTTGCTTTTATTACTGATTCTTGAAGTCAATATCAACATCATTATCATAATGATAATATTAAAGAAAGCATTACGCCAATAATCAAACTAGCAATATTTGTTTCTTATATTCAAAATATGCTAAATATTATTGCTAAGTGAGTACATCACCTGAGTTGCTATATCTCTCCATGTTTCCTTACTCACCTCCTTCAACCTTATACTAAATTGATCATAGGATGAGGACAATTCATAAATATACATAATCTACTCATGTTTATATTAAAGAGTCATCATTACTTATAAGTATCATTATTGCAAGATCATGTATGTATATATATATATACTTCATATACATATATATAATTATTCTTTTACTTATATCCATTAGTATTCATATATATATATATATATATGTATGTATGTATGTTTATATAAATAGTCTTTCATTATTCGTATATATTCTTTATTCATTGCATATTCATTATAAAATTTATCTATATCTATGCATATATACTTTTATGCCTATTAAATAATATATATATATATATATATATATATTAAATGGCTCTATATTCCAATGCATAACAATCATTGTTGCTGCTATTCTGAATTGCAGATCATATTTCTCAATGTTTTTCCCTCTTCCTTATTTTCCTTCCTTCTATTTATACCACTCAAGGTAGGTGACTCATGGCGGGAATGTATTGTTTGGTGAAAGAGGTGACTTTTCATAAAATATATTCTTTTGTTAGATTTAATTGCTGCCTTTAAAGGCTTATTATCACAATAATATCTATTTTTGAAAATAACATATTATTACTAATAATTATGATATTTCAGATTATATACTTATTTTATTATTTTATTTTGATGTTTTATTGAACATATTTTAACATTAAAGTATAATAATAAAACCAATTTGCTAATATCTTATTATTATTTTATTCTAATGTATTACAATCTTTGATGTGTAATGATTATAATATTTATTAATTATTATTATTTTTTATATTAAGTTATTTAATACTAGAATGTAATAACAATAATTTGCCTATATATTATTATTATATTTATTATTTCATATTTTTATATTTTTATATTGATATGGTACACATTTATTTTATATTTAATATTAATATTGCTATTTATTTATTTATTTTATTATATTTGTATTTTAACACTTGGTCTTTATGGTATTGCTATTTCGGGGACATGACAGAGATAGAGAGAGAAGGGGAGAGAGAGAAAGAGAGAATAGTGAGATAAAGAGAAGTAGAGAGGGAAGGAGAGAGGGAAGGAGAGAGTGAGAAAGAGAGGGAGAGAGAGGGAGAGAGAGAGAAGGGAGGGACGGAGGGAGAGGTAGGGATAGATATGTAGAGAGAGTAGAGAGGGAAGGAGAGACATACAAACAGACAGATACACAAAGAGAGACAAAGAGAGATAAGGAGTAAAGAGGGAAGGAGAAAGTGAGAGAGAAAGAGGGGAGAGAGAGGGAGAGAATGAGAGAGGGGGGATACACACACACAGAGGAGGGAGGGTGGCAGAGGTAGGGAGAGGTGAGATAGAGAGGGTAGAGGGGGAAGGAGAAAGTGAGAGAGGGAGTAAGGGAGAAGTGAGAGAGAGAAGTAGAGAGGGAAGGAGGGAGGGTGTGTGGGAGGAAGAGAGAGACAAAGACAAAGATAGTGATAGAAAAAGAGAGAGATAGAGAGAGGGGGGAGATAGAGAAAATTAGAGAGGGGAGGGATGAAGGGAGAGAGAGAGAGGTGAGATAGATATAAGTAGAGAGAGACAGAGAGACAGAGAGAATGGAGAAATAGAGAGAAGTAGAGAGGGAAGGAAAGAGTGAGAAAGATGGGTAGGGAGGGAGGGAGGGGAGGAGAGAGAGAAATAGGGGAGGGAGAGGGGGGAGAGAGAATGGTGAGAGAGAGAGAGGGGATGAGGGAGAGAGAGGGGGGTAAGGAGAGGTGAGATAAAGTGAGTAGAAAGGGAAGGAGACAAAGAGGGAGGAAGGGAGAAGTGAGAGAGAGGTGATACAGAGAGGTAGAGAGGGAAGTAGGGAGGGAGAGAGAAAGAGGTATAAAGGGATAGGTTAGATAAAAACAACTAGAGAGGGATGGTGGGTGGGAGGGAGGAAGAGAGAGAGAGAGAGAGTAGAGAGAAAGAAAGAGGAAGGGAGAAGTGAGAGAGATGTGATAGAGAGAAGTGGCGAGGGAAGGAGGTGAGGAGAGAGAAAGAGGTATATAGGGATAGGTTAGAGAGAAGTAGAGAGGGAAGGTGGGTGGGAGGAAGGAAGAGAGATACAAAGACATAGACAGTGATAGAGAGATAGGGAGAGATAGAGAAAATTAGAGAGGGATGGAGGGTTGGAGGGGGAGAGTGAGTGAGATATGAAAGGAGAGAGAGAGAGAGGGGGGTGGGGAGGGACAAGTAGGGAGAGGTGAGATAGAGTAGAGAGGGAGGAAGGGAGAAGTGAGAGAGAGGTGATAGAGAGAAGTAGAGAGGGAAGGAGGGAGGGAGAGAGAAAGAGGTATAGAGGGATAGGTTAGATAAAAAATAGAGAGGGAAGGTTGGTGGCAGGAAGGAAGCGAAAGAGGGGGTAGATAGAGAAAAATACAGAGGGAAGGATGATGAAAAGAGAGGTGAGATAGAGAGTAGGGAGGAAGGGAGGGCGGCAGGAGAGAGAGAGAGAGAATCCTAAGAACTAGCTTACTATTTCATGTTGTCTCAAATAACCTTTATTTCATCCTATACCTCAGATAGAGTGTTCCACCTCCTTGGGAATCCTGAGATAGAGTTTATCGTCAACCATTCCCAAATGCTCCTAATTCCTCTTGCTCTATTTTTCTAGAGGAGATAGAATAGTTTTAGCGTTATCCTAGTTGTAATTAAGATCTATGAAAACCAGAGAAAACCTTACCTACAATGTATTTGGTTTTATAACCTTGTGCCTCTACCAATTGAGTCAAAAAGATAGGAATTTAGAATACTTTACTTTTTACGAATATCAGCAAAAGAGGGAGCTTTTCCCTCCTAATTTGAAGAGCAGTTAATACTGTGCATAGATGTATGTTTCCAATACGCACTCCAGAGGTGCAAATTGAAATGCCAACAATAATTATATGAATGCAGACTGATTTCACCTTCTGTCTTTTCATTTAGATCTCTCTATTATTCTCTCCCCTATGATTCAATGAGAAGATATGACTATCCTACTCTACATTCCCCTCTTTTGCTTAGAGAATATTTATTCCCTTTTATTCGCATAATGGGACACGTCTTTCTGAAAGGAGGTGTCATTTAAAATAGACATGTCCTTTGCCCTATACCAATCACTGCCTTTAGTTGAATGATTATTAATAAATTCTACCTTTGATTATGTTAATCATTGCTTGAAGAGATTCATTTGCTACACTTCCACATATGATCATTTTTTGCCTTTAGTTAATGAATAACAAACAAATCGCTTTATAAGACTTTTGTTTTATATTCCCTTTTGTCTTTTTCTTTAGACCATATATGATCGCTGGCCTTTTGTCTTTTTTTGCAATTCATTTAATAATCGCTGATTTCACCTCCTTGGTAATGGTCGACCAAAAATAAGACGGTATGACAATTAGTTAATAGACTAATCTGTTAAAATTATTTTATATTAAATGTGTTTCTTATGGAATTCTATTATTTATTATTATTTTTATATTAGATTTATATATATTTATGTATTATAATGAATATAATTATAATAATAATTAAATCATCAATATTTATATTTTTAATATTTACATTGTTAATTGTTGCATTTTAATGCTTAGTAATTTTAATGTTCCATTTCGGGGACATGACACAAGTAGAATCCACGAACAAGGTACTTGTCTCCATCATCCACAAGTCATGTGGCATTGAGGAAATTGACTGGGAGGAAAGGTTACCCACTGTACTATGGGCATATCGTACGATATATAAGGTGACAACTGAGCACACACCGTTCCAGTTGATGTATGGTCAAAAGGCAATAGTGCCAGTTGAATGCATGGTACCAAGTTTAAGAATAGTCATCAAGGATAGACTAGGTGATATAGAGAGTCTAAAGGAGAGGTTATTCCAGCTCAAAAAACTCAACAAACGAATGATTTGGCATTCTCATCTTCTCATGTATTCTCTATAAAATGCAATGAATGAGTCCTCATTGCTAGTGAATAAGATTGTGCTATGATCATTCATTTTTTCTTGTCTATAATATTTTATTTCTTGCAATGGGTAGTTATTTGCTTCAAATATGAATTGTTCCTATGCTAGATTTATTTTACTCATCATAAATCTTAGACAAATGATTTTGAGTTATGCAATAATAATGGCCACTACAAGTTACAAGACTTTGTCAAGAATAATGGAGTGGTTTCATAATTGTGAGGTGATGGTTTTGAAACCACCATCTACATTAATGTTCAATTTTGTAAAAGCAATGGTTTCATTTATGACACCTACTGTAAGTGGTGATTTTGTCATTATCAATTACTTAATGTGGTGGTCTCGTCATGAGAATCATACATGCAAAGTAACTCCAAAAAATATAGACTTTTAGGAGTCTTTTGGTACATGGATACTTCTACAATTATATTATAATACATACATATACATATATATCTATATATATACATATATATACATATATGTACATATATGTATATATATGACACCTACAGAAAGTGGTGATTTTGTCATTATCAATTACTTAATGTGGTGGTCTCGTCATGAGAATCATACATGCAAAGTAACTCCAAAAAATATAGACTTTTAGGAGTCTTTTGGTACATGGATACTTCTACAATTATATTATAATACATACATATACATATATATCTATATATATACATATACACACATATATATATATATACATATACACACATATATATATATATATATGATGTGAGTCTCCAGTTGAGGCAATAAATAAGTGAGGAAGTACAAGTGTGAAGTGAGTTGGTGATGTACATGACAATTCTTAGTTGGAACTACTCTACATTTCATAATTTTTTACATAGCAAGATTAGGAATATAGAAGACAGCATAGAGAGTGAGTTTGTCTTCTCGGAGCTCTTTGTATTGACTTGATCAAGAAGAGGAGGTTGTGCAATTACCATTTCCACCACCTTGGGATTTTCTAGATGGAATTTCTATATTATGTCGGTTTATCTCCTTCTCTTCAAGTTTCTTATGATTATTCAACTAATGTACACACTCCATGCACATTCTACTACTCCAAATTCTAAAGCCATTTTTCATTTGAAATAAATTTTAGTTGCAGCATGAGTAAAAAATAAATTCACAAGCATATTTTTGGGGAGATTATATATCTTAACGATTAATTCCTGAAGGACCAGCTTAATTTTGTAAGGAATGGAATTCGACACATTCCTTATTGATGAAGCATCCAAGGATTTATTTAATATAAAACACATTCAAATGACTGATAATTTAATCATATATCCTTTTGTGATTCAAATGTTTAATGTTGAAATCATTATACAAAGAAGTCCAATTCAACAAACTTTATAGTGATGAGATTTTGATGGAAGCATTGACAAACATATCATTGTCAAGTCATGTCATCAACAAATGCCCTTAAGGTATTGTCTTGTGCCTAAAAATAATTATTATCCCTGATGTTTTATCTTTACCTATGATCATATATTGTCCTACAGCACATTTTGTCAAACCTCGTGGCATGTTCTATCATATCGAGCAAAGTAATAAAAATTATTTCGAAAGATGTGTTAAAGAGTCTTTTAAAAAGTCTTATAACATTGATATTTTCAATGTTGTTCTTTTACCAGAGGCTCTGTTGTCTTGCGCAACAAATAAAATCGAGAGTTTGGACATTTGCTGATTTATTTAAACTGTAAAATGTAACCTCATACCTACCTTGTCGATATCAAAAAGAACTGTAGGCAGTTTCATAATTGAAGATACATAAGATAAATATATGATTTTTTTTTAATCACTTTCAGTTTCAATTAATGCACTGTTCATCCAGAAGAAGATTTATTTGCCACTCCTGTGACAGAGAACCTCATGTTCAATAATGAAAAACCCTTTACAGTTAATAGGACTTGCTCAGAATTTACTGTTGTTGTTATCTGCTTCTCTCTTTTAATTCATGTTTATTTTATTAATCTATTTACATATTTACTGTTGCGCTGAGATGTTTGAACATGTATATGTCAAGTTATTCATATGAGGGTTTAGCTTCAAGAGACATTGTCATCTACTTTAGATTTTTAAATTTACTGCATATCTGTTTCTAATGTATACTGAAATTTGCCCCACCCCTATACCTATGTATTTAGATTTCAAAAGTAGCTACCCAAGATCTACACCAGAAGTGAGTCGTGACTGCACATGTGAACCTAGAACTATGGTTTGACTTTGAATGATATGAAATAAAAAACACAAAACAAAATGATGCTTGGTCTCATATTCAAAATACCTCAACACTATATCTAGTATACATGATAAAGTCTTGTCATCAACATCGGCAGACAAAAATTCAATCTCGGCCACATAGTTATCATTGGCTAGCAAACTTTACAAACTTTTACTGTCTTGCTACTTGGTGAATTCTAACAGGCAATACACAAACTACATTTTTAGAAACTTCACAAGGTGAACAAAAGAAATGAATGTTGAAGAACTGGGAAGGAACACTATCAAGATTGAACTGTCATCTGTTACTTGGCACATCTTGCTTTACAAAGAAGTATTTAGCATTCAGAGGTTTTATGTCACAAGTATACTCTGAAATCCACAGCTAAAAATAAAATTTAAAATATTGAGAAGACAAGATTTATTATAGATGAAAGTTAACAGAAGGTGAAACGCTAGTGTAGGCATCTTTCATTGCAAGCTTTCAAATAATGTATCAAATCATGTTCACATTATCTATATACATAGCCCTATAGCCATTTATGTGAAGTGAATCTGCATGATTGAATTATCAACAATAAAATTGGTTTTTTAGGAGAATCATAGATATGTAGAGGGCCAATAATCAAGTCCTAGATTCTGATTAGTATGATAGCATAATCATTCAGTTGAACATTAATTTTAATCTCTCAACATGAACCGCTGTTATGGAGAGGGACTTACCTTGAAATGCTCTATAGGATATTTAAATTCATCAACATTTATGCGATCCTGAGCACACACATGAAGTTAAATAATCAGTGAATACAATCAAAATAGTGGATGATGATTGCCGAATCAGCAATTAAGTTCACAAAAGAAGAGTATCATTCCTCCATCACATGTACTACACTGAAAAAAATGTCATCCTTATTAACCCTTGATTCCTTTTTTATTGAGTCCTAATGTAGATTCTGCACACATAGAACTTCTTACAAATTTTTCTTATGACTAGGACAGTTGTGCACATAATAAAGAAATTGCAATAGAAGACAAATAATAGCTATCTGTTGCTTTATATATTTAACTGTAGAATGAAATTTTAATCACAGAAAGATGATTAAGATAAGAACCCATAGTAAGGCATCTGGAAGTGAATGTGAATCATGAAAGAGGCCAGTAAACTAAGTTTTGCAATGTAAAAGTATCAATAGAAGAACATGTTAATCATTAAAAATATTGAGCCAGTCTTGCCAAATTAATACCCCTCAAACTCAACAAAAACATTCCACAATCAACTAAACACTAGTCTTGTATATATGAACGTGTGTGTGCATGTAGATGTGAGCATGCATGTGCATGTGTGGCTGTATGTTAGTGTGAGTGCATACTTAGGTGCCTGTATACACAACTACACATTAAGTCCCAGAATAAGGTTTTTTCCTAACTCCCATAAAATTTATTTGCACGAGATAAACTTTGCTTGAAAAATATATGTTACTACAAGTCTACAACATTACCCCAAAATGTATAATTATGGAACTAACTATCAATTGAATGAATTGCAGAAACAATCTGCAATCTTCACCACAGATCTCAGTTCTTGAAACATAAGCTTTGAATTGACCTATATACCATTATCAATGCATCGTGAAAATTCATTATCAAAAACTCTGTGCTCCTTTATAATTTATATATCTCTTGTTCAATATAAATTATCTCCCACATCTTCTAGAACTGATCTGCATCTTTGTTCTCATGGTTCCCACCATTTGAAATCACAGCTTATGTTTGAGGAATCCAAGTTTTAATAATCTGTGTTATCAAAATTTGAACTGTTTTCTTATAAAATGTAATAATCAAATGAGCAGCTGGAGCTTCTTCTTAAGAAAACTTGCAGCAATATTTGTCATGATGGATTGGACCATAATCTGCACATGTACAAACATCTATCCAAGGAATGACTAAATTTGCAACAATGATTAAATGGATTGTTTTGCAAACATTTATCAGCAATATGTGTTGTTCTCCCATTATGAGAACAAGAGTTCTTATTTTTGGCCCCAAAAGATGATGTGCCAAGTGATTTATTCCCATTAGGCACATGTTTCTTTCCCAAAGCAATGTTCTCCTCCTTCTAGGTTTGAACTATCACTTCATTGTCTTCTTTATTTGCTAAAATTCAGATTTCAAGCATTCAACGTGTGTAGGCAAAAATATTTTTCCTAACATTGAGTTTTTATTCACGATTATAAACGAAAATTTCAATTGTTGCACAAAGTTTCAAGTTAGTAAGATGTTAGCATTTCAATTCACACCTTTTGATGTGACACAAAATGGAATAGCATGTATAGCAAATTGTTCTTCAAATTACAAGGAGAAACTCCCTTAACTTAGAATCTAAAGATTTTAGAAAGTATGCAATAAAAAAAACTTAACAAATCCTCTCTGTTTGTTTTTCTCAATGTAGGGCACTAAGCAATTTCAGCACATATACACTGAATAAGAATTTTTTATGTGTAAGATCTATCTACTACACAAACTAATCTAACGCAACTGAAGGACATTTATAATTTTCAATAAATCTTAGAGAATGAAATATCATAAATGAAACAAGATAGGTTTCGTTAAAACATAAACCATAGACTATGAATTAAATATGATGGTGAATAGAGCTACCCAGATCGGGGAAAAAAAATTATTTTCCTTCTTCCTTAATAATGAGTAGCGATGTTTTCCCCTTGAAGATATTATGGATATATTTATTAATTGCTTGGCATATAAATGTACAGAAAACATATAATAATTCCCAGAAAAATTCAAACAGATATGTTCCAACTCAACAATCAAACAAGAGTTCACTGTAGCATAGCAGCAAAAATCGTTTGGGGAAAAAATCGGCAAACCAAAAAATCAGGATTTTTTGAAAAATCGTGAAAAAATCGGATTTGAAAAAAAAAACGTAAAAAAAATGTAGAAAAATAGACAAAACCTACTTTTTTTTTGAACATTTTCATGAAATTTTTGAAAATAACGACTAGCGCGAACATATTAATAACAAAAAAACACGTGTTTTCTGGGTTTTTTCGCACGTTTTATGGTTCCGGATTTTCCGCCTTTTTTTAAGGATTTTTTTGACGTTTAAATCACGATTTAAACGCAATTTTCAACGATTTTTTTGTAGGGTCAACGAAACCCAAAAAATCGGGAAGCTTGCAGATTTATGCTTCTATGCACTGTAGTAACAAACTGATCAGCAAATTAAAGACAGTAATTTTCTGACCTTATATGCTATGCACAGATTCGTTAAGAGATATTGAATTGTTTTGAAAACTTATTACTCCTTATTACATGCCATGCTTCAGCAGTTTACAATCTTCATCATCTCAACATGTTTAAAGATTTTGCCATGAATTTGATTTGTTGAACCAACTTTGTATTTTCTTGACTCACGTCAAAGTTTTTCCCAATTCAGTGTGATAACCAAACTTCATCAAACACAGTTCCCTTGTTGGCTCTGGAGTGTTAAGACGCCAACACTTATTGTAAGGCTGTCCGACTCTTAACTTGTGCCCTTTTATATAGAAAACTTCACAAATAAATTGGTGCCCTATTAAGTCTGTAGTTGGTGGCATTTTCTTCTAAAATAATACAAATTTCATTGAACTTTAATACTCCTTTGCTCAATCGAGGAAATGATCTTTCTCCCGTAGCCTTGTATCCATGACAAGCCTTTGTCTTGATTTGATTTGCCAATTCATAACCTCAACATGGATGGCGCCCAAACATTTCAACTCCCCACTACATAACTCAACATTGCCTTCAATGATATCAAGCCTCCTTTGTTGGTGGCACAACAAGTTCTATGGATGTTGAGTATGAAATTCCAAAACCATGTAGGATCCCTTACTGTCTTTGTCACATTCCTTGAAACGGCAATATTAATGGTGGCAATTTATAATATTTGATTTTATGCCTTTATTCTGGGCGTCAACTCCTTAAATGTGAATGAGCCATATAAATTTCAATTAATTCTTATGAATATGCTGGCAGCAAATAAACTATCAATTTTTTCTCATAATCCCGACTACTTTAACCTAGACGGCTAGCAAGAGGTATCCGACTCCTTAACTATTGCCACAGCTTCTCCCAAAAATACACGGTAGCTCTTTAATATTTATTCCAGAGACAATAGATTATGAAATTGGTCACAAGTGGCTACTTTGAAATATAACATATTACCTCCAATAGCGGCTAGAAGATCACTCCCGCTATGAAACCCAACTTTTCCTATTGGTAACACCAAAATAACGGCTCTAGCAATATTTGCGATGGTCTTCAAGCAACAATTCTTTCAAACTTTACTTTACCACACAGCCACATAGCTCCCGATAGCTCATTCCTAGACTAGCGACTTCAAGTATCAATTTTAAATACCTCTCCCTCTCCCTTTATTGGTTTCTTTCCTTTAACCAATTGACTTAACAAAAGCCTAACCATTATGTAGCGCTTTAAGTAAAAGATCACTGGTTACCTCAGAGGCTTCAATTAAACAATAATTTTGCAACTCATAAGCAATGCTGGTGCTTGGGGAAATTCCTAAATATAATCTTTAATCAATATTTGCATTTGCTCCAAAATTAAACTGAAACACCCTAGCAACACTAATAAATTCCTCAAACACAGAAATACACTGCAATTCTCAACCTTTGATTCTGAAAATTGTCTTAATTTACTGCTCAAACCTTATTACCAATTTTATTAAACTAACACAATTAATCCCAGCACAGTCCTTGAAATGAGACTATTAGCCACCATCCAGGGTGTATATTCCAACACCAAAGATGATATCCTTTTTGGAGGTTTCCATCCCCAAAAAGTCCTAGAAATTATCCAGCCAAATACCTGTTTCAAAAAACCAAATCCAATCTGCCTGCAAAGAGTTTCCAACAATCTTTTATTCTTTCCCACTTTGAAAATCCCTATGTCTCTTTGAATTCTCATTGTTTCCTTCTCACTTTTAATTATATTCCTTTTGAGAATTCTCATAAAAGTAACTTAATTTATTTCACTTAATTCTTTTATAACTTAAGTTACTTTGCAACATTAATTTAAGTTGTCCTTTTTTAACTTACCCCTTTTCGACAACTTAAATTAATTATTTTATTTTATGCTCACAAAAAAATGGGGACATTACAGTCCGCCCTTCCAAAGTATTGCTTGTCCTCAAGCAATGTCAGTTCAAATACCAAACCTCTTGACTGAAAAAAACTACAAACAACTGTGATTCCAAGATCCCAAACAACCCTTTGGAAATGACCACCAATCGACTGCTACACCTCTCTGATAAAAGTAACCAACTCAACATACCAAATCTGAACTCAGCATACTTGTGATCCTACAAAACAAGCAACCTCTGGCTCCAAACTAAAATCTGCACCATGAAAATTCACCTACCAAAACACCTCAAAGAGGTTCAAATCAGCAATCCTTCTATCTATCATGATCCTAGGTGACAGAACAATTACTCTAATCAACAAGAAGGAATGGTTCTTCTCTACAATCCTCATGAAGTTCCATAAATGATGAAGATAGAATTTTGATAAACTGCTGAAAGAATTGCCATATACAATATTCAACAATGTAAAAATTAGAAACAACTGAGTCATATCATAAAATTCTTTAACACTTCGCTGCCATGTAATCTGCAAGTACTGAAAACGCATCAGCTTGTTAGCTAATTTTGTAAAAAACAGATTTTCAATGTTAGAACAAAAGCTGTAATAAAGGAAACTTCTTGCAGGCAAAGATTCTGTGAGCCCAAACTTGATTGAAAAAACATCTCCAATGACGTGTTTATCATCTTCATTAAACTCTCACTGATACATGAACCCCTTATTGACTGAATATTCTATCCAAACCACCATGTGTTGGTTGGTTAAGCAATGAACAACAACTGCAAATCTGAAATTTTGCCTAAAGCCCATCCAAAAACTAGTTCTGAAAGTTCATTAACCCAACCTTGAGTTATACCTAGATCCCATATCTTGTATTCATCTTCAACCATATTATTAGAATCAGAAGTTCTTTCATTCCCCAACACAAAAGGAGGGTTATCAAATGTGGATTTTGCATTCCACTCAAAAGGAGGATTATTAGACATCTGAAAAGAGTTTCTATTCACTTCATTCAGTTGATCATCTTGATGTTCCAATTTGTTGGTGTAACAATTAGCACCTTTGGAGTGCGAGTTGGTACAGACAGCTATGCACAGTACACGATGACTGCTCTTCAAATTAGGAGGGGAAGCTCCCTCTTTTGCTGATATGCGTTCTAAAGTAAAATATCTAAATCCTATCTTTTTGACTCAGCTGGAAAAGACACAAGGTTAAGAAAACCAAGGACGTTGCAGCTAAGGATTTTCTCTGGTTTAACAGGTCTTAACTACAACAAAAAACTAAATGCTTTAAACTATCCAATCTCCTCAAGAAAACAGAGCATGAGGAAAAGGAGCAGAAATGTGATTACACGATAAACTTCAAATACAGACTCACAACGTGAAAGCAAGCTGGCACAACTACTTGCTCAACTGGGAAGAAGTTTATTAGAAATAAACAAATATACGATAAGCTTTAAGTACAAATTTGCAACATGAGGGCAAGGTGGCACAACAATTTGCTCATTTGAATAGGCTTATTAGACACAAAACACAAGGTAAGCAACTAGGACAATGAATTGTATAATCAAAACACGCATACAATGAACGATCAAACTAGCAACCCCATTTAACTAAAATTCGAATAAACACCATAGTAATAACATGAAGGCAAGGTGGCACAACTATTCATTAATATAGTAATCACTCATGAACAGATACAGAATAACAATATTATAGGCAAGGTAGGCTCAGTATATATTGCTATCGCGTGCAAAAGTTATTTACAAATGAGATGAAAGCTCTTATTTATAGACATCAAAGGTGTAGGCAATCCTAAAATCACCTTGAGTCAACTACAATCTTGTGAGCATGCAAGATTTTATTCTCTAAGTCTAAATAAAAGAAACTATACAGTTAACTGGAAAGCTACCATCAGTTAACCAATACAAACAAGACTAATTGGACATGTGCAACATGCACGTCCTTATTGAAAAGAAAGCTAACTGATAACTACCATTAGTCAACTGAAACTAACTAAAAGTCCATCCTCCTGCGAAGATATCTCCAAGAATGAGATAGGCGTGCCTAATATCAACAAGGAAAACTCAAGAAATGATGTTGAGTTAACTGTTGCTTCTGACTCATCCTCGTAAATAACTGCAGGATCCAACTGGGCGTCTACTGCAAGCCCTCTCTATATATTATCTCATCCAGAAATTTGTCAATCGTATCATCATCTGGCACTCTAACACTATCCACGATGATCGATTGCCTGTCTGTAATGTCCCCATTTTTGCCATTCGCCCTTCAATGCCTGATAGCCTATTTCCGGAAGCCCCTAGGCTTGTCAGAGGTAAAATTAGGGTTTCCTATGCTATTGGGATTCTGGAGCAGTTTTGAGGGTTTGCATGGATGAGTTTCTGATGCATGTCCTGTGATGTTTTCTAGGTTTTTGGAGAGCTTCGGAATGGTGTGACATGCATCTCCATCAGACAACCTTTTCCGGAACTTGCTATTTTTAGACAACACATTGGAGTTTTGAGATTTGGAGTGCAGATTCTTTTGGGTTTTCTAAGAGCTTTGCAATGGTATGACATGCAAAGTAAGCGGAGCAACTTTTCAGAATTTACTATTTTTACTTTTTAGTAAGTTCTATTTTTAGCAGGACTCCAGTTGGCAGCAGCACAGTAAGCTTTTCACTTTGAGCAGAGCAGTTGAGTTTTCCCTAATTTGGCTTTCTGAGGTGCATTTGTGAATAAATGATTTATTTAAATCATTTAATGATTTTAATATTTTATGACCTTGGCCTAGCATAATAACTTCATGTTGTTTTTAAAAGTGGTCATAAAAGGGAGGACGTCTCATGAAAGAAATATTTAATATTTCTAAAGTCGGATAATTATTTTAAGGATGGGACGCCAGTTTGGAGATGGTTATTATTTTATTAAAAGTTTATTATCTCCCTAAAGTTTGGACGCCAAAATAAGAGGGAAGAAATATTTTAAAAATTAAAATATTTTCAAGAGCAAGAAAAGGAGTTTTTTATGGAGAAGCTGAAGGGTCACCTCAAAACTTATAAAAGAAGGCCTTTGCTCTCTCATTTATTATCTTGGAAAAATGTTGTAAAGTTATGCTACTGAATTAATTTTAGAATCCGGCTAAAGGTAAGCTTAACAAGTTTACTCCATTCTTCGGGCTTGAAACTATGGTACCCTAGATGGTTGCTTGAGAATGTGCTTCATCCAGAAGTGCATATTGTGCATCAAAGTGAAGATATTGGTGAGAATTTCCAATTTTAATGTTACTGGTTCACATACAACTGAAATCGAATTTTGTTAGCAATTTTGTGAATAAATTTTATTTCATTCTGGGCATTTGTGCTACGTGTTTGTTGACCTTGGGTGACCCTTTCCATGGAAGCTGAGATTTAAATTCAAAGAACCTGATTTTTAAGAGCAAAATTGCCCTTGCAATCATGTCGTACCCTCTTAAAGCACAATGGAATTTGTGCCAAATAAATGAAGGGGTTTTGATGCTGTTTTTCGTTTTGTTCTTGGGCGCCATACTCCTTGAGAGCCTTTGCAAAATATTTTAGTCAATTCAGAGGTAATTTGGTGAAGTTGTGAACATTTAAGTGAGTTTACAAGTTGCTGGTTATTCATTTCCAGAATTGCAAATTTATATCAGACTTGTTTCAATTTGAATTTTCAGTCTTTTCTTCATCAATTATTGATTGATATCTAACGTGGAATCGTCCAGTTTCTTGGTGCTTTGAAATCATTGTAATATTCATGTAATTTGTAGCTATTTCTCATATTGTAAAGCTATAAACAGTAGTACTGTTCCAGTTTATTATTGCTGCAATTATTTCTTAATTTCACATTAAGCACCCTTGGATGGTATACCGCCAATGTGGAGAAAGGAATTGTTTAAGCTTTCTTGTACCCACTGTCAAGTGGTGAATTCCCACCCTTGAGTGGATGTCTGCCATAGCGGATGAATTGTTTTATTTATAATTTTATTCCCCCCACTGTTTTAGTGGAAGTGTGGAAAATCTCTCATAGTTGGTTATCCGCCTAAGTTCTTGTAGTTTTGTAATTAGTACTCCACCATATGTTAGCACCTCGCCTTCTAAAGGATCTTGTGTGCACATTCTTGGTGTTGAGTTTAGTTCTTCTCTCTCAATTGTAATCAATTCAGTTATGGAGTTAATTAGATTCTAGGGATCCTCTGACCATATGCCTGCCCCTCCTCCCTCATTGGGTCTTAGGGCGCATTCTTGGTTAGAGTTACCATTCTGCATCGTTTGGTTTGAAGCTAACCTTAACGGGTGCATGGTTGCATTGTATTTGAAATGAAAAAATTTAGAAAAAATTGAGAGGGTATCTTTCACTATCCAACTCCTTGTCTCCATCCTAGATCGTCCTCTGACTATCTCTGACCTTTGTAGTCGCCTTCTTGAAACTGGCAGTCAACATTGAGAACTCCTCCAACTTGGATGCCTTAGGATCTCCACCTAGGTTATCACGAACTAGCTCTTCGAACTCAACCTTGTTGTGACCTTTTCACACATCACCCCATTCAAATGGGGACCCCCTAATTTTTGCTCCATTTTGGTCTTTTGGCTTTGGTTTTGGGTTGTTTTGCGTCTCTCTCTTTTTGATATTTTTGTCCTTCTGGGGATGTCCCATCATTTGACCTGGTTGGAATTTTGGCTAAGTCTGTGAAATTAGGGTTTTCATTCTTCGGGCTTGTTTGAGACTAAATCAAGTTGGAAAATTGAAATATGAGCTTGGTGTTACGATCAGGAGGCTCCAGGCAGGCTCCCATCAAATTTTCACTAAGTTCAGACAACTTACTATTTTTAGTAAGTGCTCAATCTGGGGTCTTTTTCATCAAGATTTTGGAATTCTAACTACTCAACACATTTAGGGTACTCCAAGGTGCTTGCACGGAAAATTTGAACATATTCTAGCAACTTGCTATTTTTAGCAGTCTGAGCTTCAAAGGCTATTTTGAGGGTTTGCATGTGGGATTTTTCAATGCATGTTGAAATATTCTTTATGGTTTTTTTGAGAGCTTCGCAACGATGTGACATGCAAGCAGAGTTGATCATTTTTCGAGAACTTACTATTTTTAGCCAGTACTCGCATGCAGACCAGTTTTCTGGGTTTTTCTAGGTTTTTTGAGATCTCTCGGGCAGTGCAACATGCAAACTCATCTGGCAGTGGATTGATCACTTTTCAGGCAACATTCTATTTTTAGCAGGTTCACTCCAGTAGCCACCCGACAGTTCAGTATCACAAACAAAGCAACATGCAACAGAAACGGGGTCAAACGGAGGTCATTTGGGCCATATGCAAGTCAGATTAGGGTTTCCAGCTTCGTGACTCAAAATGAGGGGTAAAAAGCCAGAATCTCCGAAAACGAAGATATCCCACTGCGATCAGCATCCTTCAGGCAATCTACTGGTAAAATTTGGGCGCAATCCGAGCACTTACTATTTATAGTAAGTCGCCTCCAGAACAGGGCTATAAATAGCAGGTTAGTATGAGGGACGGGTATAAACAGGTTCACCAAGCAATGAGGATCACATGGTGAAAATTTTAGGTCAAATGGAGTTGTAGAAGTCAGGAAATCAAAAAACTTGCTAAAAATAGAAGGTGAAGATAGGTTGAAGAGATCAAAATTTTCTAAGTATGGAAACCATAACACACACCTCCAGAATGCGCCCATCAGCATGAAGCCACCTCAAAAGTTACTAAGGTACAAAAGTAAAAAGTAGCACTCTAGAATGCACCCTCAAGGTTACTGGAGGCATTAAAATTCTAAGTGGAGAAAAATAAAAGAAGGCACCCTCAAATGCACCCTTGAGGGAAGGAGCTGGTGGGAAATTTTATCCAAGGCATGAACATGAGAGTAGACCCCTCCATATGCGCCCAAGGTGGAAAGCTGAGTGAAAGTGTTTGAAATTTGCCTAAGGCATTAAAAATGATGCTAGAAGGGTAAAATGCGCCCATCATGTAAGGAGATGTCAAGAAACATGTTAAGGCAAGGGAAAATGAAAGTGTCACCTTCAAAATGCACCCTTGAGAAGAGGAGAAGTTGAAAAACTTTCTAAGTATGCAAACTTGAAGGCACACCCCTCCATATGCGCCCAAGGTGGCCAGACAAACTGGAGATAGGAAAATTTGCTAAGGCATGGGAAACAAAAGTAGCCCCTTTCATATGCGCCCTTGAGAGATGATGGCATGAAAGTTGAGTTGAAAATTTTTTAAGTGTGGTAAATTGAGAACACTACCCCTCTTATGCGCCCAACAATCAAATGGAGGTGAGAATTTATTCTAAGGCACAAACATGAAAGCACATGGGCTGAAATGCGCCCTCAAGCAAGAAGTATGAAGTAAAAAGTTTTCTAAGAAAAAAAAAATGAAAGTGGCACCCTTGAATGTGCCCACCTTGTGATGAAGCAAGTAAAAGTTTCTAAGGTGTGAGAAATAAAAATAGAAGACCTCAAATGCACCCAAGGAAGAGGGTGGCATCAAGAAATTTTCTAAGTCATTGAAAATGAAAGCTCAAGGGGAAAAATGCGCCAAAGTTGATAAGGAGGAAGTGAATTAAGAAATTTCCTAAGGCATTGGGAATCAAACATCAAGGGGTCATAGGCTGGTCCCTTCTCTTTATCTACCATTTTCTTCATTGCTACATCCCAGTTTTTGAGAACCTTTGAAAATGGTTCCTCAACAGGAATTGGCAGAGTCTAAAATTGCTCTCTTCAACTCTCTATTGTAGTATCTAACTTATCTATCGCTCAAAGAGATTTTCAATCATTTAAAGGCACTGAAAACACAGGCTGGCAAGATAGCTAGCTCTGATACCACTGTAAAATCCCACCCTTATTTTTTCCCAAAACTTCACACAACTTTCACCTGTTAACATTAGCCATATGTAATGATAAGAAAACTGTAAGCAACCCTTCACTTTCTGATCACCCAAATCCCGGAGTGGGCAAGGTGATCTAAGAATAATATAAAATGCTGGAAGTACAAATGAGCTATTGGCGGAAAAGCCAGCCACTTCCACTTTTTAGTGGGCAACAAGAAATGAAGAGAAGTCAACCACTTCTTCAACGAGAGTGTAATACAAAATAATTGAAGGATGAAAGCTTATTGAGAGCCCACGTATCAGAGATAATCAAAGCAATATGATGTCTAAAACAGTATATCATGAGATAATCAAAGCAATATGAGAGCCCATGTATCAGATAACCATCCCCAAGACATTACATTGATAAGGCATCATGAAAATATGAGAATACAATGAAAATACTAGGTCAGATACACTGCAACAATAGTCTTATATGACAGGGCAGTGAACTGGAAAACTCAACCAGCCATCAAGAAAACATCATAACTTACTCCAAACACCTCGGGATGATCCCAAATCCATTGCACTGGATGAAGCAAGGCTAGGCATCCAACCTCCAACTAAGAAACTCCCTGAAACTGGCAACCAAAATCCAACATGAATCCCAAGGCAACACTGGCAAACTGTACGACCTCCCAACAAGGGCGACCAGCTAGGAAAAATCAAACACTCTATCGAGAATCATGAAACTCCAGCCAAAGGGGCGCCCAAGAGTGAGGAAAATAATGAGCCAATGCCCACAAAATATTATCAACTCTTCAAGACAATGTGAACATAAACGTGCTTCAACCCTTAACAAACCAACAACTAGAAAACTAATAGAAACACTTCAAAATGATCATCAAACTAAAAACTAACTCACACCCACACCAAAATGTCAAAAAAAATCAAAACCCACAAGATTAGAAAACATGAAAGAAGCCATCAGCAATGAAGCTCAATCTACAACCTTTGAATGAAGAAGCATCCACTATTCAGGTAGGAGTTATCTTGCAAACTTGAAACTGAAGAAGAACTAGGAGGTCTATCAACCCTGAAGCAAGAGTCTGAAATGATTTCAGCAGCACTTCATTATAATAAAATTGGATACCAAATGAGAGGGAGAGGAGCTCTATTTATAAGCTTCAATCCCAAAAATTCAAATCTCCTTTACCCTTTACCCAGCTTAATGAGTGTGATCCGAAACGTTGATGCAAACCAATGACACACAGTAAAATCTAGAAAAAGCACAGTGTTTAGCAATATGGACTGTGGAAATCTAATGTCTTTATTTGGTTCCAGACCTACATAATATTGCTTCTCATTGACAATTTTTTTTCAATAACTTCACATTATAAATGTTCTAACTAGTGTTACAAGACTCGGACTCACCTCGGACTTAGTAAGCCAATTTTTCACTCAGACTTGAACTCGGAGCCTAGACTCGGCAAAGACTCGACAAATAGAAAAACCCAAGAAATTCAGAGATTTTTAAGGATTTAAAACTTGTTTCATGCACCCTTTAATAAATAAACCTTAAAGACACAGTAACATCATCAAATAGAAATTACTATGATCCCATACACAAACATACATCGATCACATAAGTATAAATGCAAATTTTAGCTAAAGGAAATAACACATTCAAATATATAAATATTGTCAAATGTATACAAAACTCATGGAATATGAAATCCATGGCATCAAAACAAATATCAAAACTAAAAATATAAGTCTATGACACAGAAGAGCTTGCATTACTCATCCCAACATCACGACAAGTCATGCGCTAGTGTATAAGATAGGTCCTAGATGATGATGTAGCCATGATATTTGCTTGTGTCTCAATGATTGGTGTGTATATTCAAGTGAGGAATTTATTATTAAAATTTTATTGAAGCCTTCAAGATTGCGTGTTTTGTTGTCTAATGTATGAAACAAGATAATCCTTGATTATGGCTTTTGACTATGAAAGATGCAGAGATTTGAAATAGGGGATATGCATTTTGTAGGTTTTATGATCATGATTCATCATTGGCCTATAACATGCTTAGACCTATAGTTTCATGAGGTTGGGGGAAACACCCCAACGGGGTCGAGGGGCAGTGCCCCTCACGAGGGTCTGGGGGATGCGCCCCCAACCAGGTCAAGGGGCAACACCCCTTGCCAGGGTCTAGGGGCAACGCCCCCAATGGGGTCAAGGGGCAGCACCCCTTGCAGGGGTCTGGGGTCAGCCATCAAGGTGCACACCATTTACTTCAAAAAATTGTAAACAAAAGATGGCATTTTTTCTAAAAAATAATAATTAAAATGGTCCGAGTTTGAAGCATGAGACTCGCCAGTTTTGGCGAGTCTGGCGAGTCTGGTGAGTACTTGGCTACCGAGTCTCTAGGACTCGTTTAGGATCACTCGCCTCACAACTCGCCGAGACTAGGTGAGTTTATGCGAGTTTTGTAACACTGGTTCTAACACATATTCTGTTGCATGTATAAATGACAAACATGAAGCAACTAGTAGAAAAGATAGTGTAAATGTCTGAGGAAAGTAATTTAATGGTAAAATAGTTTCACACTCTTGAGAGTGAGCAAAATCTAAATCAAATTATGCATGTGAAGAGATCATGTGCCCACTGTGAATTAAAATTTCAAAAAAGCACATGTTTCATCAAAAGGAAGCACAGTGAAACAAATAACAAATGAATATGATGTGGAGCATGTTTTCATAAATTTTTCATGTTTGATGATTTTACTACATAGAGGGTGTAAAGATTCTATGAATACAAAGATGAAAACAAATAATTCATACCTCAAAAAAGTCGATGAACTTTGGTATATCTTTAGCAGAATCTCTAGTGTTCATGCGCTCCCCTTGCTTAGTTGACATGCTTTGCAAAAGGTCCTTGGTACCTACATCATTATACAACAAATTATTGTATCTCAAATTATCAACCTCAAAGATGAATCTCATATGACAATAATAATTAATACATACAAGGGTTACGCAAGATGCTTGTGCAATGTAAAATGGAATATACAACATCGAATTAATATATTTTCACATTTGAAATCATTAAGGAGAGGATTTATTAAAAACTATCAATTTTAGAAAACAAGATTGTATTAATAAAAAAAAAACATTTTAGAAGATTAAAGAACATGGGAACAAATGCATACTATACATGCCAAGAAAAGATACCTAGAAGTACTAGTTGACATTCATCAAATGGGGAACATCTATTGCAAAGGTATTATGATTAGAATGAAGTTACAACAAGAGCAATGCAATGGAATACTCGTAGATGATGGGGACAAAATCAAGTGACCCAACAACATTTTGGATATCATTTCAAATAACTTGGAGATAGCATTCTTCCCTATCACACATATGGAGAGAATCAAAGAAAGCAAATATAATAAAATATCTATTAGGGTAGTAATTGATAATGTTTTATAAATTGATGTTTGAAGCCACATTTTGATTTTGTGGAACATCGTCAAGGTGAATTACAAGAACTACCAGTCAAATCTCTTTATATAGATGATTCCATTTAGAACATGAGGTGAGGAAACCATTACAATACACCCACTATATGTAGAGGACTGCACCTATAAAAGGAGTGTTCCATAAAAAGTTGCAAAAAAAATGTAGGCTCCAAAATACAATGAATTCGAGGAAGCTACATCCTCACTACCTGATTCGTCAAATCAATTATCTATTTCTTGCCCTTATTTTCAAGGGAGAGTATATTTTTTCCAATTATGATTGGTTTTGGCTGCTATCAACCATCGATCAGCCAACAACACATCATATGCCCCTTTATGCAATGAAATAACTATAAAATTTAATAAAAATGACTAGCATTTTGTGCCATTAGGAATCCAAGCATTTTTATCCCTTTTTGGTCCATTAACACCAATTGAAAAGTTGGAGGCCAAATACTGGGCTCTCTTAGGCTTTTCTATAATTTTCCTATTTTATCATCATTCCAACATCTTTGGAAGCTCCAACTTTTTTGGAGAGTTCTAGCCTTTTTGAAATGGAGTTCATATCGTGGTGTTGTGTTTGAGGGTTTGAGATGAGTTTGTTGGTTCTTTCTAAGTGCAGTTTCGACATTTCAGGTGCATTCCACACTTCTTGGAGGAATATACTATTTTTGGAAAGTATCCATTTTTAGTAAGTTGGATCTCCAATGAGCTTCAAAGTATGTTGGCATAATCAGAATTCATTTTTGGGCTATATTAATATTTTTCAAACTTTGGTGAATGAGCAAAAAAAAATTAAAATATTAAATAATCAAATATTTAAGTTGCAAAAACAAAAAAGAAATAAAAGAAAACTTATATTTAATTATTTAAAATGGACGTAAAGTGACTTAAGGGGTTTAAAAAAGTAAATTATAAAATAAAGTCACTTATTCGGAGCTGAAGGTTTATTATTAAAAATTAATTAAAAATTATTATTTCCAGAAAGTTTCAATAGTGCTTATAAAAGGGAAACTAGACGAGATGAAGCTCATTCAAATTATTTTATGAAACCCTGTTTTCTTTGTGAGGTTGAATTTTGTTCATCTCTTCCACCTTAGACGAAACCCTAAGGTAAGATTGGTTTCGGCAGTGAAAGATCTTCCCAAGTCAATATTGTGTGATCCATTCAAGGTCAGTGTGTGTTCAAAAAGGATTCAAAGGTGAGTTTATTTGGGATCCACATTGGGGTGTAATAGTTTGAGAGAACGAATTATTTTAGACTTGGGAACTTTGTTGGAAAAATATAATAATTTATTGGAGATTTGCAAGAAAACAATAAATTATTGGGTAGATGAGTTTCAAATCGCCATTATTGAGAAATACCAAATATTGATTTTTGGATGCCATGTATTAGTAATTTTCCCTGATAGGTGCTATTAATTGTTGGATGTGAGGACATAGAAGGTACTTCTTGGAGTCGTGGTATCTGGTAAACCCCTTGTTTTTGGTCACCACATATTATGGAGATTAAGTGTTGCATTCTAAGGAGGTATTATGGTACCTATAGAAGAATCTCAAAGCTCAAAAATCATATTGCCCATCTTGCAGTCACTAGAAATGGGTTTGTTGGAGGCATTGTTGTTTGGAACAGCTATATTTGTGACTTCAAACCCTAGGCATAGCCACATACCTTGCTACAAGCAGTCTTGAGGTGGGACGTATGTATTATTCCCCGTTAATTTTTTACATATTTTATCAACACAAAACACCACTGATTAGTGTTAGCTCCAAATGATAACCAACAAGAATAGTAACCCTTCACCTTTTGATCACCAAGATCCTAATATGGGCGAGGTGAGAGCATATGGTGTCGGGGATCGTTAGTAAATTGGAAATGAAATACAAGCTACTAGGCGGCTAGCCGACCATGAATGAAAGTAAATACAAAGAGTAGGCGGATAACCGACCATAAACTCTACCACTTTTTCAACAAGAGCGAAGTTATTACAATTCATAAGGCGGCAAGCCAACCATGAATCCACTCTTCCACTTATTCAGTGCGGGGAAATTAAACAACAAGTGCTGAAAGTAAAATATAAACTCAACCACTTCTATAGTGGGAGTAATTACAAAATATTTAAGTGCAGAAATATAAATAGTTGTTAGTACTACTAAACCAACTTTACAATGATAGTTTCAGTTGCACAACAATGTAAAGATATATCATCAAGAACCTCAAAATGTTAGAGAATTATTCCCTAACGAATACAATATGCTATGGAACAGAAAATATAGCATAAATCAGAATTATATCAGATCTGGTGAGAAACAGTAAACACAGAAAATCAGACCAGCAAGATAGAGATTCACCGAAATGGACACAACTTCTTCAATTCAGTTTCGATTGACTTCAAACAGTAGTCAAATGAAGCCAATAGCCTAGGTGTCCAAACTCAAACCAAAAAACTGTGCCAAAATAGTAGCAGAGACTTGGCACGAATCCGAATACAATAGCAAGAGATGGTACGGCCTCTAGGAAGGGTCAACTTTCTCTTAAAAATCAAATTCACAGTAATAAAAAGTGAAACTCCACAAATCTGGATGCCCTACACAGTGGAACAACATGAGCCAGTACCCAAAACCAAATAAAATTCAGTGGCGAAGCTACGAGCAGAAATTTGCTTCAGCCGTACACTTCATCAGCAATACAAACAGATTATACATCAGCAATTTTCCTGTAATAATTCAGAAATTAAGTTCTATCCACACTCTTGAGTGAAGCATGGTCTTTAGTAGCCATCTAGGAAGCTATTGTTTCAAGCCCGAAGAATGGCGAAGTAAAGGTGCTAGGAGGGATCTCCTCAAAGCGGCTCTAAATTCAATTCAGTAGCACAACATTATCATAATTTCCAAAAGATAAGAATAAAGGAGCAAGGCCTCCTTAAATAAACTCTTCAATTGGAAAATGAATCAATTTGAAACCTCCAAGAAAGATACTTTTCAACTTCCTCATGGGACGCCCATCTCCAAAAAGAAAATAATATAATATTAAATTATTTTTAGCACATCTCCCTAGGCGTTCAAGATAAAGGTAATTAATTTAACTTTTTTAAAATATTAAACTTCTCCACTTAAGGCATCCAAGACAAGTCCCCTTTTTTAAAACAACTTAAAGTCATTCACCTAGGCACGGGGTCCAAAAAGCAACACAGAGAAATGACTAAGTTATTAAAACTTAGCTCCAAGAAGAAAGAAGAAGCCAATGCCCAATTGAGTTGCCTTACTACCAAATATAGAATGATGGACTGGAAATGACTGCGCTGCTGCTAGGATGACACTGCCATAAATAGAACTTACCAAAAATAGCAAACTGCTATAAATAGTAAGTGTTCCCAAACTTCATTTGAACACAAACTGGATAGCGGTCATGACTTACTAAAATAGTAAGTGTCTGAAAAGGTTAACAAAATCATATGCATGTTACAACTCCTAGAGATCTTTGAAAACCCAGAAAAACCCAGAAACCTTTCCTGCATGCAAGGTATCAGATAGAAATGCATGTCATTTTCATGAAATGCATGTTACCACACCTTGAAGCTCTCAAAAACCTAGAAATCTCCATAAAGCTCACTGCCAAACTCTTGCATGCAAGCCATCAAAAGCTCAACTAAAACCTCCTATAAATAGGAAACCCTAATTTGCACTTTTGATTAGCCTACGGATTTCCAAAAATAGGCTATCAATCCACAAAGAGCGTAGGGCTAAAATAGGGACATTACAGCGTAGCCATTCTTGGAGGATTTCAACCTGGTTGATTCATGTCGTTGCTGCTCAAACAAAGGTTCATATGTATAATTTGCTGTAACAAGAGATTTGGAGGCCTTGTTCACCCAATTTGAGTGTAATCCATACTCAGTCTATCATTATTGTAATTTTATTTGGCATCATTCAGAGGTTAGAGAAATAAGCTATTGCATGGATGTGATTCTGATTTCTCGAACAGCAGGTTATATTATTGAATTTCTATTGCCCCCAGCTCTTTTGAATGTTTTCCAGCTATTTGACAAAATGCCTTAGCTATTCTATGAATGTTGGTGTGATTTTATGATGAATAAATGATCTAGAATTTTAGATATAGCTGTTCTAAGTTTTTATAATCAGAAGTTCTTCATAATAGCTTGTATGCAAAGTGTTTGACAAAATGTCTACGAGATAAAATTAGCAATATTGCAAGTTTGGAACAAGAATCCTGTAGTGTCCCTCCAGTTGCTACTATTTGTTTCAATTTGCTTATGTGTGTTTGTTAGTAGTTTAGCTATTTTGGATACTATATTACATTTTTCAGTTACGACACTGATGTTATGTTAGTTGTTATACTCTGTTGATGATACATTTGACATCGTGATCATCTGGTTATGTTCGTGTGATGACATTATGATAGACACGTGCGTGTTATCGTTTATGTTGTTTCTGAGTTTAATAAGGTTATCATGATGTATTTGAAGTTTATGATATAATGATGCATGTCAGTCTTGGTGAAGGAGATAGCGTAGCATTACTCACTCGTGAGTACCTTACTACACTACGACTCTCCTTCATGGTGTGTTTGTCGATATATGTTGATATGTTTGACAGTGTCATTTTATGCAGTTTGCAGGTACAGGCATTGACTCCACCTACTTCGTTAGGCTTGAGTGTGCCAAGACCTAATGGAAAATATGTTGTTCGGAGATAGTGTCAGGTCCTCATTCTTAGCCATCATTCTTGATAGAACGAGTACCCGTTTGTTACCCGTTTTGTTGTACATCGTTCGTTCCGTCATGTCGTTTGTAGTTTAGTCATGTTAGAAATTTACTTGTTTGATTAGTTACATGATTTATTTATAAGTATTTGATTTTATTGTAATGTAATTGCAATAATAGATTAAAATGATTATGTTTAGATTACTTTATAATTAAAGTTAATTATTGTTCTATAAAGGTTTGATTTAATGTTTACAAGATTTGATTAAATTAAAATTATTAAATAGAATGTTAATTAAATGTAATTGTTTATTGATTGTGCAAACTTAAATGCTTTTTAAATAGATATTTAATATAATTGTTTTCAATAGATTATGCAAAATATCTGCAGACGTGATTCGAAAAGAGAAAAGGTCATCTTGAGTTATTGTTTAAATTTGATCTGCTTGATTAATTTTGTTTGCATGCAAACTACCAGTTAAGCTTTGTGATTGTAATTTAATTGGAAATTAATTAAAAGGAAAGGTTATGCAATTTTGTGCATGACAATTGGTTTTTGCTGAAAAAGTTGTTTTCACGGCAGTATTTTTTGGGAAAAAGCTTTTCATTTCTCTGTGTGTTTTGGATGGAATTTTTTTGAGACAGTGAACCTGAAGGCGTGCGTGTGTCAGAAGATTTTTGGGTTCCGATTTCTTGTGTCTATTCCATTCTTCGTCGGAATCCAGGAGATTATTCCAGGTTCTCTTCTTGTTTTGTATTATTCTCGAATTAATCTTCTGAATTTCGTTTATGGTCTTGGACTTTTTGTTGGGTGAAAATAGTGTAATCGACTTTTCAATAGATTACGCCATCTAGACTTCAACCACAGCTGTGTGAGATATGATCTCTCCTCTCAGAAAGGGGAGGTGCCCTTCTTACTGCTAATTAGAAGCTACAGTAAAATTAAAAGAATACTCACAAAATGTACACTGTACTCATGAAATGGGGGGGGTGTGTTACATTCATACTTCTTTCTTTTTTCAGAGAAGATGTTTACAATGCTTCACGATGAAAAGCTTTAGATCTGAAATAACTTAAACTTAAACAACAGCAGTAATGCCGATATTCCTATCTTGACAAAGCATAGCTTAGAAATACCAAGTATGATTTATAATAACAAAAGATAAAAAGAAAAGTGAAGGCTCACAAAGGCACAAAGTCGTTTCGCAGCCCTTTCAAAGTGGGATCTTGTAATGATATCGTTCGTTGTATTAGAAGCACAAAGTCTTCTTAGACACGGCGATTCCTCGAACAGCATGAATGATTACAAGCACAAAGTCTTGTAGATCCTTCAACAAAAATTTTCAAACATAAACAAATTCAAACGATAAATGTAACACAAAGTTTACATTAACCACTTGAAGCCCTTTCAATCTCATACACAAATCACTACCGATATAATCAACACACAAGACAATCGATTCCAACACAAAGTCTGGCATGCAATCCTCTTCTTTATTGATTAGAACTGAATTCACAATATTGAACACAAAGTCTCAATGCTTGTTTCAAAAGGGCAGCACTTCGTTGCAAAATCTCAAAAGGTAATTATTACAAAAGAAATCCCTCTTATTTATAGAAAGGAGGGAAAAGCAAAATTAGGGAACCAGTTGAGTAAAAATAGGAAACCCTAATCTAACTGAGTGTAATTTATTTCTGCGTAATTGCACCTCATATTTTGGTGCAATTACATTTTACAAAAAGACACCTAAAGTGTCAAAAACTATTTACAATGTGCAAAATAGGGGACACCAAAAATGGTGAACACTGGAGACGAAAAGAAGACTATTGTTCTTTGCATTGGGCACGGAAGTCTTCATATTTGTTTGTTGTCTCTCTCATGAACTTATCATCTGGTTCGACTGTAAAATCCACCAGCGTATGTATTTTGGTAATCAACTTCTTTGCAGACGAAGAAACCTTTTTACACCTTTCAAGATGAGCCTTGAAACAATCAAGTGAAAGTCGTACATCACATACAACGTGCAAAGTGTTTTTAGTAAAACCTTTGTCATCCACCAGCTTCATGAAGGCCTCTTTATACACTTGAATTATTTCGTTGAGGGGAAGGAAGGTGTGCTCATCATCAAGGAGATCACCTGGCAACTCTTCCATTCCATTTACAAGAAGAACCCGGTAGCCTTCAACATCTTCTTGTACTTGGTGAATGTCATCAATCAAAAACTTCAATACCTGGATCCTATGTTTGAGCGATTCTTTCACTTCCACATATTTCTCCTTATTAGGTATTACTCCGCTCTTTACCAATTGGCTGACCTTGGATTCTTTCATTTTCAGCCATGACGATAAAGTCCTTTCCATCTGGGATAGATCCCTCACAAGTGATCCTTCCTCTTTGTTAAGCTCAGTCTACAGCTGGGCTATTTGTATTTTCTTCTCACTTGCGGTGGTGATGACCTGCGCCCCATGATCTATGATCTCTTCCATAAACTCATTTAAGACTTTACCCTTGGCTGCAAGCTTTTCTTCCTTTTGAACAGCTGGTTCTTCGACATTTACCAAGGTCATAGATTGAGCATCACCCATTGAAGATCTCACTATGTTTCTCAAGATGTTCGCATAGCATTCAGCTTTCCCCTTGTATAGATTTTTAACTTGCTCCATCTTGTCAAGCCTTCTTGCAAGAGCATCTAACACTACTTGGGCATCTGCTTTTGCACTTTCATTTGTTACCTTCCCAAGTTGTATTCTTTGTATGGTATAATCTTCCATGTTTACATCTCCCTCTGGTTGTGGAGGAAAACCTACCTCAACAAACTTCTGACCAGCTTTATCAACCTGGAGTCTAGACAACACCTTAGCCTTTTTCTTTTCCTTGTTATTAGGAGCATGTATTTCTTACAGGTCCAGCTCATCGGGGGAGATCATCTGCTTTTTCTGCTTAGGAACCTACGACACCAACCAAGGAGGGAGGGAAGAAGTATACACATCACTTGTTACTGCTAATTCCTAAGCTGCAAGGGCTCTTTGAGGAATAGTTGAAACAGTAACTATGGGAGCCGTTGTAGTCATTATGGGCCCAGTTGTTTGTACGCCAAGCTGATTCTGCAAAGATTCATTCATGAATCTATCAAACTCAGCCTCCGAAGAAATGTCAAAAGATGGAGATGACAAACTAGGGAGAGAAACTGGCGAACTAGATAGGTCATTGATATTTTGTGATCGGCCAACTGCAGAAGAAACCAACACCGTTGACACTACTGGTAGGGAAGAAACATCTTCTACTCCTGTAACCATGATAGGAAGAGGAGAAGAAGGAATGGGTGGAACAGGAGATTTAGGAATTGAAGGAGTGTGAGGAGGTGAAGATATTAGAACCTGTTCGGTTTCACCTCGAGGAGGGGACAAAACCTGCTCATCCTCTTGGTATTCCTCCACCTCTTCTGCTGATTGTTCTTCTTCTTCATTTGAATCAGTTTCTCCAAAGTTCTCACCATCTGATTCTTCGGATTCAAACTCTGTATCTCCTCCTTCCTCATCTGAAGACAAATCCTCGGAAACAAGCTCCCTCTCTTCTGCACGAGATGTGGTAGCCCTTGTTTCTTGTATTTCAGTAGTCTGTGGAGTATTTTTCCCCACAGTGAACTTAATCCTTGGCCCTCTTCTTGATGAAGAGGGAATCGCGGCCTGTTTTTCTTTGGCACGAGATTCTGGCGGTGGACTAGGTTTCTCTTTAGGAAGCTCACCTCCAGAATCTGTCTTTAAGGCTTTTATCTGATGGCCATGCTTGTGAAGCCATTCAGTTGTGTTGTGTAGGATAGGGGCTAAGCTTTCCCTCATGTAAGTACATTCTTTTTAGACCATTGTACTGGAGGCAAAGGTTTCCCGGCAATGTTGTCCTCATCATAGGCCGAATTGAGGACGTCACCTGGATCTGTGAAATCTTCAGGCAAATCAGCTATTTTGGAGAGCCCTGATTTGATCAACTGTCAACTTGCAGAAATCCATTTTACGTACATCCTCTTCATCTCTACACTCTGCCCATATGTCTTCAAAATGGTAGACATAGATGTGACCTTTCTTGAGTTTCTTCTTGACGTCCCTAAAGTCAAAGTCACGCCTGTACCTGTAGGTCTTGTGTGATGTCCCCGCTCTAGTCAGTTCTCGGGAACAGTGTGTTAGCCCTTTATTGGACCCTTGTGGGCTAACTGGATTGGTTAGAGGGTCAGTGGTACTTTCTGGAGAGTTGGTTCGTTCTTGTGTTCAGAGCCCAGTATTGGTTCACAGCAGGCATTAGCAGACCAGGAGTCGACAGCTTCTGATGGCATGGGATTTTATGAAGAATTGTGGAAGTTATGCCTATTTGAGTGATTTAAGTTATTTATTAACTTAATATTTTATTATAAAGTCAAATTGACTTTATGCTTTTTAAATCACTTAAATATTTCCTAAAAAGTGATTTAATACTTAATCACTTAAATTAATAAAGTGTGCCCACTTTATTTAAGTCAAACTATTGAAAGTGACTTAAATTATATTTTAAAAGATTTAAATATCCAAAAGTGGCGTATCTTCTTGGAAATCGTGCCTTTTGGCATATATAGGCATTTTGGGCAATGAGAGAATCATCTTTGAATATTTTGACTTTGCCTTTGGCTTTTTCCTGTGCTTCTCCTGTGATAGGGTTTTGAGCATTTTTCCATTGGAGAACGGAATCTCTTCAGTGTTGAGCACCTTTGAGGCTGTGGAAGATCAGCTGAATTTGTGCAGTTTGTGAGGGCTTCATACAGAAGTTCTATTGTGCCTCATCTGAGTTTAATTTCAGCATTTCAGTGTTTTGGAATAAGAAACAGGGTTTATCTTCCTTGTGGCGCCTTCTTCTTCAGATCAGTGGCATCCAGCAGGGTTAATACTCATTCTTCTCCTTGGCCGTACGACTTGCATTGGGAATGGTGCATTCTAGAGAGGCGTGTGAAGGGTTTGGTTGAAACGCCTTCCTTTTGGTTGCTTTTTGACTTCCATCCTTGGCGTCTAGTATTTACAGAGACTTGTATCCAGTTTCGAGGCAGGAGAACTTAAATCTGGAGACCAAGCGTCCTTTACTGTCAGTTTCAGCATTCTTGGCTGGCGAGCTGGCTTACTGTTTTAAATAAAAAAACTGGAAACATTCTGGTATGTTTATCATTTGCAATCTATTTGTTTCAGTTAAATAATGTCTTCTACACTTTCATTCTGAAGAAAATAGTGCAAATTTACATTTTATAAGCATTTATGCTGTGTGCCCCTTCTCTTCTGTCTATCAAACTTTCTCTTAAAAAACTAAATAACACTAAAAGACTTAAGAAAATACTGGGGTTTGAATTGAGAGCCAGTAGGGCTCATCACAGTGGTATCAAAGCCTATTAATCCTGCCAGCTTGTGGGAAAAACATTTCTATGTGGCCACACCAGAACAGGTTTGACAGGTACCACGCACGCAGGGGTCCCAAAAATCAGCGAAATACTTTTGAACCATTTCAGGCTCCTCCATTGGACGAACAGGAAGAAGATTTTGATTTTGATAATATGGCTGAAAGGAATGATGATGCTCATCTTAATGACGAAGACAGGGATGCTAGAGAAGTATCGAGGGGAATGGTGGCTAGTCAAGAATAGGTGGCAAACATCCTTCAGCAACTTGGCACCAATGTGCAAAACTTGACAATTCAAAGGAGGTCGAATATTGATCAAGATCAGGAAGGTAGCATTCATGGAGAGCATCACAGGAATATTGCTCCAGCACGCACCTTTGAGAGAGCCACACGCCCTACTTTTGTCAGGAATGACGCTGAGGAGGAAGAGGAGGTGGAAGAAGGTGGTAAGGGAAACTTTGCTGACAACATCCTAGCTATGCATGATGAATGGGATGCAATGCCTCCACGAGTTAAGGATCACCTTAACTTTGATCGTTTTATGAGTCAGAAAAGAGAACACACCAGGAACAGGAATGACAGGAGGCCTAAATACAAACATAATGATCTACGAAAGGCTACCAATAAGCTTACCTTAGCGAACTATGATGGCAGTGGCAGAGTTACAGCACGTGCCTGGGTGAGTAAATTGGATACATTTCTGACACTACGTCCTATGCCAAAGGAAGATGCTATTAGATTTGTAGCCCTACACCTTGATGGCGTGGCACATCACTGGTGGATTCATGGCATGGCTACTCTTCACCATGACCAGATTACCTCATACCAAGAGTTTACTGATAGATTGGTAGAGAGGTTTGATAAACATGACCTGAATTGTTCTTCAGGGATCTAGCACAGTTAAAACAATTGGGTAGCTTGGAATCGTACATTGGAGAGTTCCAAAGACTATCTGTAATGGTGACAGGCATTTCAAAGAGAAGGCTGATCATATTGTTTATTGAGGGGCTTTTCGAGCCCATGAAAGGTTGGATAAAGGCATTTGATCCACCTACCTTACAGGAGACCAGAAGAAAGCTCGCAGTATGGAGCTCACTACACCTCGTAAGCAATTTGGCACCAAACCTTCTTCCTCCTACACTGAGAACAAATCTAATCCAAAGAAGGCTGATAATACTAATCAAAAGAAAAGATTTGCAGCTCCATTTGATTAGGATACAATGAATGATCTACGTAGAAGGAAGCTCTGTTTTTACTGTAAAGGTCCATATGACTTCAATCATGATTGTCCCCTCAAGCCTAAAGGGCAAAACAGGAACATGGAATGGTTTTATGAGGGAGAAACATTGACTGATTTTTCTGATCAGCAAGCTACTATCTATGACACAGATGAAGAAAAGTCAGAAAATGAGGCAAAGATTGAGGTAGAAAGTGAGCTACAGGAGGCTCATATGTCCAGCATGCAGAGAGAGGGTTCTTTCAGGCTCCGTGGGGTCTTAGCGGGTCAAAGAGTCATATCTCTTTTGGACACAGGTGCAACCCACAATTTTATTGATTCACGGTTGGTGGAGAAAAGGGGAATTCAAACGCAGCAATTTGAAGGCATTCGTGTGAAGGTTGCAGATGGACACACTCTCACCTGTGAGAGGATGATTCCTGATTTACCATTGAAACTCAACAATTTTGAGTTTAAGGCAGATTTTTATGTTGTGAACATGGGAGGAACGGATATAGTTCTTGGCATGAAGTGGCTTCATGCTATAGGAGAGTTCACACTTAATTTGCGTGATATGGAGATGAAATTCAAAATTGATGGCACGAATCATGTTCTTAAAGCTATCAAGGACAGCAATCTAAAAGAAATTTCACTCCGAAGAATGGAACGTTTGATTCAACATGATATGGTAGAATGGGCTGCTGAGTGCAAGTTAATGCCTTCACAGTTAGAGCAGCAAGCTTCTCCTTACCATCCGGATGTACAGGAACTCCGAATCAAACATGCAAAGGTTTTCAATGCTATTCCACCAAGTAGACCTCCTGATAGAGGTATTGAGCACATCATTGAGTTGGATGAGGGCACAAAACCTATAATGATCACTTCTTACCGGCACCCCAAATGTTTAAAAGATGAAATTGAGAAAACCATTACAGAACTTTTAGCTATGGAGCACATTAGGCCGAGTAAGTCACCTTTTGCTTCATCAGTTGTTTTGGTGAAGAAAAAGGATGTTATACTTAGGATGTGTATTGACTACAGGATGCTTAATAGGAAGACTATTAAGAACAGGTATCCTATTCCGCGGATAGATGAGTTGATAAACGAGCTTCATGGAGCTTGCTATTTCTCGAAGATTGATTTGAGGACTGGTTACCATCAGATCAGGGTCAAAGAGGAGGATATTGAGAAAACCGCATTCAGGTGTCACTGTGGACATTATGATTTCTTGGTTATGCCATTCGGCTTAACCAATGCACCAGCTACATTTCAATCTACTATGAACAGGGTTTTCCATCCTCTCTTGAGGAAATTTGTTTTGGTGTTCTTCGACGACATCCTGGTTTACAGCAAATCATGGGAGGAACACATGGTTCACTTAGATGAGGTATTGGGTATACTTGACAGGGAGTCCTTGTACGCCAAGGAGTCCAAGTGTGCTTTGGGCATGGCTAAGCTTTTGTATCTGGGTCACATTATCAATAGAGAGGGAGTCAGCATGGATCCAGAGAAAATTCGAGCTATCATTGATTGGCCTACACCTGAGACGTTGACACAGCTTAGGGGGTTTGTAGGATTGTGTGCCTTCTATCGTCGGTTCGTTAGTGGATTCTCGCGACATGCTTCGCCACTAACTGATTTGACTAAGAAGGGAGCCTTTGTGTGGACACCTCTTGCACAGGCATGCTTTGAGAAGTTCAAACTTCTTATGACTACTTGTCCAGTATTGGCTTTGCCGGATTTCGCCAGACCATTTGAGTTACATTGTGATGCCAGTGGTGAGGGTATTGGTGCAGTTATCATGCAGGATCGACACCCTATAGCTTTTGAGAGCAGGAAACTCAGAGGTCCTGAACGGAGTTTCAGTATCTATGATAAGGAAATGTTGGCCATCATGCATGCCATGGCCAAATTCAGGCAATACTTGATTGGTAGTAAATTCAATGTTAAAACCGATCACAATAGTTTGAAACATTTTCTTAGACAGCGAGATTTGAACGAAAGGCAACAGAAATGGGTCAGCAAACTTCAGTCCTATGATTTTGACATTGCCTATGTCAAGGGCACTCAGAATGTGGTTGCTGATCCTTTATCTCGCTGTCCTCACTTGAGCTCCATTTCACGGATTTCAGAGGACTGGAGACACATGATAGTGGCAGAATATGCTAAGAATCCTTGGGCTTCTAGCATAGTGGATGGGACAGTACAGGATGACAAATACTCACTTGTGGATGATCTTATCATTTACAAAGGGAGGATATTTCTTGTCCCAGGTTCTGAGATGAGGGGCACAGTATTGAGGTCATTCCATGATTCACTGATGGCAGGACATCCCGGTTACTTTAAGACCTACAGGCAGGTACGGGAGAGATTCTCTTGGAAGGGACTCAAATCTTTTGTTCTTCGGTATGTCAAGGAATGCCTTGTTTGTCAGCAGAACAAGCAAGAACATACATACCCTGCAGGTTTACTTCAGCCGCTTCCTATTCCTGAGAGGAAGTGGGAATGCTTGTCTATGGACTTTATCACGGGTTTGCCGAAAGCTCAAGGGAAAGACAGCATTTATGTGGTAGTAGATCAGTTGACGAAGTATGCACATTTCTTCTCAATCACTACTACACACACAGCTACTCAAGTGGCGGACTTGTTTTTCCGTGAGGTATTCAGATTGCATGGATTGCCTCGAAGTATAGTTAGTGACAGGGATAGCAGATTTTTGAGTAACTTTTGGCAGGAGTTATTCAAACTTTGCAGTACAGAACTCACTCCGAGCACCAGCTACCACCCACAGACAGATGGGCAGACAGAGATAGTCAACAAATGGGTGGAGGAATACTTGAGGAACTACAGTTCAGGACAGCAGAAGGCATGGGTGAAGTGGTTATACCTTTGTGAGTATTGCTATAATACCACTCATCATATGAGTATTCAGATGACACCATACCGAGCATTATATGGATATGATGCTCCGAGCTTTCTAGACTTATTACTGAGTGACAGTAGGGTACCTAGTGCTAGTGATTTGTTGCAGGAGAATCAGGACATTATGAAAGCACTTAGGGAGAATATTCAGAAAGCTCAAAATCAGCAAAAACAATATGCTGATCAGAGGCGAGTGGAGAGATCTTTTGAGATCGACGATTTGGTGTATCTGATGCTACAGCCTTATAGGCAGTCCACCCTTCATAAGAAGGGCGCCGAGAAACTCAAGCCACGATACTATGGACCATTCAGGGTTGTTAGACGTGTTGGTGAAGTGGCTTATGAGTTGGATCTACCAGTGAACAGTAAAGTTCACAATGTGTTCCATGTGTCGCGCCTCAAGAAGGTGTTAGGACAACTGGTGATTCCTTCTGCAGATTTACCACCCCTGGATGATGAGGGGAAGTTGATTTTGATACCTGAGGCCATTTTGGAGTCCAGAGAGCGTCATCTACGGAGGCGGGTTATCAGGGAATATCTGGTGAAGTGGAAGACTTACCAGCAGAAGATGCGACTTGGGAGAGTGACAGTATTCTTCAACACCTAGCTTTGAGTTTGCTTGTGGGCAAACAAACTTGGGGAGGGCGGACTGTGATGTCCCCGCTCTAGTCAGTTCTTGGGAACAGTGTGTTAGCCCTTTATTGGACCCTTGTGGGCTAACTGGATTGGTTAGAGGGTTAGTGGTACTTTCTGGAGAGTTGGTTCATTCTCGTGTTCAAAGCCCAGTATTGGTTCACAGCAGGTATTAGCAGACCAGGAGTCGACAGCTTCTGACGGCATGGGATTTTATGAAGAATTGTGGAAGTTATGCCTATTTGAGTGATTTAAGTTATTTATTAACTTAATATTTTATTAGAAAGTCAAATTGACTTTATGCTTTTTAAATCACTTAAATATTTCCTAAAAAGTGATTTAATACTTAATCACTTAAATTAATAAAGTGCGCCCACTTTATTTAAGTCAAACTAATGAAAGTGACTTAAATTATATTTTAAAAGATTTAAATATCCAAAAGTGGCGTATCTTCTTGGAAATCATGCCTTTTGGCATATATAGGCATTTTGGGCAATGAGAGAATCATCTTTGAATATTTTGACGTTGCCTTTGGATTTTTCCTGTGCTTCTCCTGTGATAGGGTTTTGAGCATTTTTCCATTGGAGAACGGAATCTCTTCAGTGTTGAGCACCTTTGAGGTTGTGGAAGATCAGCTGAATTTGTGCAGTTTGTGAGGGCTTCATACAGAAGTTCTATTGTGCCTCATCTGAGTTTAATTTCAGCATTTCAGTGTTTTGGAATAAGAAACAAGGTTTATCTTCCTTGTGGCGCCTTCTTCTTCAGATCAGTGGCATCCAGCAGGGTTAATACTCATTTTTCTCCTTGGCCGTACGACTTGTATTGGGAATGGTGCATTCTAGAGAGGCGTGTGAAGGGTTTGGTTGAAACGCCTTCCTTTTGGTTGCTTTTTGACTTCCATCCTTGGCGTCTAGTATTTACAGAGACTTGTATCCAGTTTCGAGGCAGGAGAACTTAAATCTGGAGGCCAAGCGTCCTTTACTGTCAATTTCAGCATTCTTGGCTGGCGAGCTGGCTTACTGTTTTAAATAAAAAAACTGGAAACATTCTGGTATGTTTATCATTTGCAATCTATTTGTTTCAGTTAAATAATGTCTTCTACACTTCATTCTGAAGAAAAATAGTGCAAATTTACATTTTATAAGCATTTATGCTGTGCGCCCCTTCTCTTCTGTCTATCAAACTTTCTCTTAAAAAACTAAATAACACTAAAAGACTTAAGAAAATACTGGGGTTTGAATTGAGAGCCAGTAGGGCTCATCACATCTTGATAGTATTTATGTGCATCTCAGCTGAAACATTCTTGGCCTTCTGCACCGTTCTGATTGTATACCTGTCAATGGTTAATGGAAACTTAAACCCTAGCTTATGATTCTTTTGTCGTTCCTTGTGCACAGAAATTGATTGCTTGCACAACTCCATAAGAATCCATTTATCTGATGGGTATCTGGGATGCATATAAGGGCATCCTGTGAAACAACCTACCCTTATGTAAGTGAAGGTCGGAAATTGTAGAAACACACATCCCACCTTGCTGACCGCCTTGTAAGCTTCATCTGAAATCCTCTTCTTCTCCAGAGTTGGATCAAAAGTAAATAGCAAAGGAGCAAAGAAGGCATCTGTGACTCTTCTAAAATGATGGAAGCTTTCCCTCAGGTTCAATTGGTAATAGTAGTCATAGATTGGAGTAGAATGCCTATTACCTCTGGTCGATAAACCTGGAAACTGCCTCATTACTGCTGTTGAGTACACCAAGAAGGAAGTCATATAAAACTTTAAGGTGGTGGGCACCTTGATCAGCTGCTCATGGATCTCGTCACTGATCTATGTTCCCCAATCAATGTGTACTTTCCTCCTTCGGATGATCCGGATGTATTCATACATCCAATCTTGGAAATAAGAAGACCCAGGCAAGCCCTTGACTCTGTTTAACAAGGTAATCATATCTCTTACATCTTCTTTAAAGTCACTCCTGGGGAGTCCTTTAGGCCACCTAGAAATAGCATGCCGAGGAGTCTTCAACTACTGTGAGTTAATCAATGTTTTGGCCTTGACTGGATCATTGTCAAATATTTCTTGAGCTCTCTGGATTGTGATAGGAGTGTATTGTTCCATTTGTGGAACTTTGAAGACTATGTCAAAAAATTCACCGTAAAGCCTCATTACAACTTGACCTGCTGAATCCCTCACCGTTCTGTCCTCTTGAATGTAGTGTGCAGCTACCTGAAGTACAAACTCCGTGTGATGAACTGAAGTTGGAAAAGTTGAAAACATATGAAGATTGCTATGTACTATGGCTTTCAAATTCTCATCCCACGGCCTCTGTTGAATCCTCCTCACGAAATCTGCCAGATCTTGATGGCTGATCTCAGTGTCTTTGATTTCATCTACCTTGGACAACACCACGGTCGGAGGGAAAACGCCCTGGTACTTATACTTCATCTTCCCCTTATCTTTAGGAGATGGTGATGGCATTTCAGCTAACATTTAGGAGAGCAGAGACCAATGTATTTCTTATCTCCGAAGATCTTTGATGGAACTTTGGAAACAAACTGCACGAATGACGGATGCAATGATTGTCAGGAAATATGTCACATGGGGAAGCGTGAGATGAACATGGCGATATAGAGCTACTGTGTTTTGGCCGAGTGGTGCGGAAAACGAGGAGCGGAAGTGAGCGTGGAGGCGAAAATGAAGAGAAAACACTATTTCAAGTGTTGGATAAGAAAAGCAAATTTTGGTGCTCGGGCGGTGAAAATCACCGCTCGAGCACCAAAGACTTAGAGTTTCGAGGATGCAGATTTTGGTGTCGAGGCGGTGAAAATCACCGCTCGAGCACCAACATTGCAAAACAGTTAGGTGTCGTGATGGTGATTTTCACCGCCTCGACACTTGGGGTCGATTTGTGTGGGGGTGTCAAGGTGGTGAAAATCACCGCCAAGACACCGAAGCTTACTTGGTGGTTTGTGCGACGGCGTCGAAAAACCCCACCTATACACCGAAGCTTCGAACAGTTGGAGAAAGGGCGACTCTAACCACGGCGTGTTAGGTTTTTGCATCTTGTGGGAAAAACGATAGCAACATACGAGAAAAACAAAGATATGAACAACGACATGAAGGACGCCAAAGACGAGAGAGAAACGAAAGTATTCGAAACCTAAACAAAGCAAACAAAGAAACGAAACAAAAACAGGATGCGCACATACCTGTGATAGTCGTGGTGAATATGGAGGCACAAAACGCGCGCTGGAGGAATACACCAAGAAAGATCTTAATGAATGCAACTCGAAATGGCAAGGGAAGACACGAAGTATGAAGAGGAGACGTTAAAAACAAAGTGAGGAGATAACTCAAGTTAAAAAGTTAATAAAACCTAGAAACAAACTCACATCGCGCGCATTGAATGCGGCTAAAATGACTCAAAACTCAACTCAAAATTAGGTGCTTGGGCAGTGAAAATCACCGCTCGAGCACCAACTCAAAACATAACTTAAGGTGCAACGATAGTGAAAATCACCGCTCGAGCACCAACATTGCAAAACAGTTAGGTGCAATGGCAGTGATTTTCACCGCCATTGCACCAAAAACAGTTAGAAGAAAACGGTGCCATGGCGGGGGTTTTCGACGCCATTGCACCAAAAACTAGAAAAATTAACTTAGCTCCTGGGGTAAAAAGGAGTCAAACTTTAAACTCAGACTCGAGCCTATCGTCACCTACCCGGACTAGGCAAGATTAGAGACTTCGTAAAACAATTTTTTGCCTCATTTTACGTGCTTGAAACACACGGTCCTAGGAAACGGACTAGTTTTGTAGGGGGGTTATCCGTGAATCGAGCACTGTTAGATTCTGTGATAACACTTTCTACGTTTTTGTAATTGCGAGTTTGAAACTTGCACAAACAAAAAAAAACGAAAACGTTATTAGCTGATTTTGATTAAAATTGAAGAGAATTTTTTGTGAAATGTTAATCTACAAAAACCTAGCTTTGAATTTTTAATTCTTCAGAAAATTTCCTAAATCTCCTTTATCGGTCTGTGGATTGAACGACTGTCTCAATATTGTAGATCGTTTGTAAGATTTAATCATTCTACCGTATGGTTGATGTGCTGAATCTTCAGAGCTAAAGGAAACTTCCTTAACATCATATCGCTGCCCCTGTTTTGATAGTTTTTCTTTGATACTCTTATAACTCTTTCTTCTTTATTGTATCGGTGTTTATCTTATGTTCTTTTGTTGTTCGAAGAATTCCCGTATGCAGCCGTTTCCTGAACTTAGCCTTTATGAAACTTTATTTCTGGTGACATGTATACTCAGCCATTCTTTTGCTGGCCAGCATACGGCCTTCTCATCTAGTTCTTTTTATTCATTTATAAACCTTTATGTATGGGCGCAATAATGTCTTCTTATCTTCTATTTAGCTTGATGATGCCAGTGCTTTATACACTTGGATTTTCCCTTGGCTATGCATTGTTTGATTGGGAGAGGCCAGTTTCCCCTTCTATCGTTCTTTGATTATCGTTCTTGTTCATATTGATATGGTCGCTGGTATTCTCTTATTTGCAATCGATAACTATGGCAAAACCAGCGAACTTATGTGAAGTTTATTTGTGAATAACATTCGCTTTATGCCTGACCTTTACCGGAATTCTATCATGAATTCGTTTAGAAAACTTTTCTCCTTGTTTGATTGTTGCCTGTAATGGTCTCTGTTTTTCTTTAAATCCACCATCTGCTCAAGTTTGGCATGGTCACCACCTTATGTCTATGGTTGTTTTATCTTGTTTTTGTTTACTTATGTGGAGTGGTTGTCTTAATAAGTTATCCACTTGAGATTAAACTCTTGTTCCTCTATTATCCGCGTCTTTGTTTGCATAAATTGGGATTAATATCATTTTGAAATTCATGCGTATGCATGCATGATACTATGCAATTGAGATCAGTAAATTACGGTAGTTGGATATTAATTGAGATTGAAATATGTTGTCTGTGATATAACACGATTGAGTGTTATTGGAATATTTAGTGATTGATATTCTTATTTATATACATAAGCCTTACATGTTATAACTCAGAGAATTAGCCTTAATTCTACTATCGGCCTTTAGATATATATACTGTATATCGATTTAGGTTATGTTAATTCTAATTTATATATATATATATGTACATATTTATTGGATTTTAATTGATTAATTTTATACTTTTTAATGTAATGTATTTATGGTTTTTTTTTATAAAGATTGTTATTAAATTATCTTGTTAATTAGAAGTAAACACTAAACTAGACATTTAATTATGTCATTTGTACAATATTTATGAACAATAAGTTTACAGTGAATGGAATGACAATTATGTTGGAAAATAATAATTTAGACATCTTAATTTATCAAGTATTATCATGATTGAACATTAGATTCATAATGCATTGAAAGATAATTATGCTTGAAAACTTTGTTTATTTATCATTGATTTATAAGGGCATTATTGGTGTTGTGTTTTCTTTTAATATCTTCCAGAGGCATAAGATAGTAAGTGTATTGAAAAGCGTATAATGCTTGTTTATGGTTGTTCTTGCTATGATTAGATTTTGGAATTAGCCATGCACAGTGTGTTTTCTTATTGAAGGCGTTTGGAAGTTATATGGTTTCATTATGGGTATGATGAGTATATTCAAGGTTTTGTTTTACGTGCATGATGGCCATCCTATGTTGTTTTTTGTAAGTGTGTTGTATATAGGAAGAGTGGCTTTCGTTAGGGGCCGAAACCCTAAGAGGTTACCAAGGTAACCTATCAAGAGTTGTTAATCCAGTGAAAACTTAACTTAATATATTAGGGGTTGGGTAGTGCTCATCTAACAACTCAGATAATTGTTTTGCCTTGCCTTACACCTTATTGCTTGTTTAGATTAAGGGTAGGTTGAGAAGGCTTGGAATGGCATGGTCATTCACTTTGTCCTTTCGAAAAGTGTTTCAATTCCATATGAGTTCGTTTAGGGGTCGGGAATCAGTAGAGATTGCTAGGGTAACTCAGGACGAGGGCCGATAATCTAGGAAGATTCACCAGGGTAACCTAAAACAACTGTGTGATGACACTCTTATCCTTATACTTGTTTTGTGGTCTCTTGCGTAGAGTCACCATTAGTTTTGTTGTTGCCTCTGGGAGTCTGTTAGTGATCATGCGGTATAGATATTGTCATGTCATTATGTGAATGTCATCCATGTGATGTTATGTTCTATCTTTTCTTATGTTTGTTTGACTTGTGGACCTGATACTATCTCCTAGCACGTGGGGTGGGATTTCGAGTACCACATGGTTGGGAGGAACATGCTCTATCCTCCATTGGGTCCCCCTTGTAGGTGATACAGAGCGAGATGATACTGTTCTTGATAGGTTCTTGATTTCACTCTATTCATGGAATTGGACGTTGAGCATGCTCGTGAACGAGATTGACAGTTGTACTTGTTCATCATCTATATTGTAATCACTCATGATGATTATATGAGACTTTATTGTATTATGATTTTGGATGTATTGAGATTTGTCACAATCTCGTTTGATGTATCTTGAACTTGTAATTAAACCTCTTTATGATTATGTAATCAGTGATATGACATATTATTATGTTTCTTGTATATGGTTTTATGATGTGTTATTCTTCTAGTGTTTGTTTTAGTAGCGTTGCTGTGGAACCCTAAGAACGTTCGTGCATATGTTACTTTGCGACATGTTATTGAATGTTTTAAAAAAAAAATTATTCGGTTATTTTTGTTGCATTTTGTGTTGTTCTCTTGGTTCCATGATGGGGCGTTACAAATACTTGGCCAAGATATTCCATTTTCCAAGTGTCTCTTAAGAGTGCATTTAGACTAAACCCACCATCAATAATTGTATTTGTTAGGTTTTCATAAAAAAATCTCTATATATACCATAGCTAGTCTCCTTGCCAAATAAACCATCAAGAGCATGGGATCAATCACCTGATTACCAAAAATGGAGGTTTGGTTATTAGTTCTACATTGTTCACCCATGCTTTCATGGGTACAAGTGTGGAAGTTTCCATTATATCACAGCCCTATAAATGAGAAAGGGGTGATAGTTTGGAGTTGGAGTTGCCTATTGGAGATGTTCCAAGAACTTCAAGGGTATAGGTAATGAATTTTTGTTTATTAACAACTACCCAAAGCCAACAAGGAACTAATGAAATAAGTTGGTTTCAAAAGTACTAACAAAACACAAGTTCTAGCTATGCTAATCATTACAGCCTAGGAATGAAAATTGTAAGTCCATAAAGGACCTACTTTACTATTTTAACTACATGTGTGATCAAGATCAACTCCTATTGATATCACTTCAAAAGAAATTTAGTAAGGATTAAACTCCTATTATTTTAGTTAAGGATAACCTATGGGTAAGAACTATGTCGTAAGAGTTTGAGTTCAATCATTTTGGAAAATACAAGTAATGGCAATACAAATAAATAATAGTGTACTCATACAAGCAAATATTTTTTAAAACTCATTACTTATTGTAGTAAATCTCCTCGCTCTCCTTGCCACATTTTTACCTAAATTTCTCATATTTTTGTAATTTCTTGATCAAACAAGATTTTGACTAATAAAATCATGATTTTCCATGATCTTTTGGCAATTTTTTAAATTTTATGGTAAAAAATTTAAGTTTCTTGGTCTTTTTCAATTTCTAAGAAAAAAATTCTAATTTTTCCCTAGCCCAATTTTTTCCCAATTTAACCTTGACAAATCGAAAAAAAACTCTCATTTGGTTTATCAAGTTATTCCCAAGAAAGATTTTGCTTTTATGAGTGTACTAACTCTGACATTCTTTTAAGAACCTTTCTCCTATTTGGAACCTAACTAGGAACAAGTCAAGAGGTTACATGAGTTTTGTATTTCAAGGATTCAAAAAACTAGAAATTCTTAAGAGTAATATTGTTATGCAACTGTTCGATAAAACAAAGGATTATGTTTATGAAGTATTTTTAGCAACTTTCATGCCATTTATATTTCATCCTTGTATAAGTTAATATACAAAAAAAATCATTTGAACTACATTAAAATGTATTTTTCTATTCTACTTGTGAATATTTTTGGTATTGATTTGTGTTTCAAGCCAAAACCTTGATGTTTCTCAATTGTGAGCCAACTTGAAGCCTTGTTCCCATTGGTTGGCAATGTGGTCGTCATTGTTCTTAGCTAAAATATTTGCATGATCAATGAAAAGAGTTTTCCAACAAATCCAGCACTCCAAAGATTATAGACTAGATGATAGAGAAAGAGAAGACAGAAACAAAGCCACTTTCATCCAGCCATGTTCATGAACATTTGGAACGTTCTGCACTAAAATATAAGATAATTCCAACAACATATTTACTGTCCTCAAAAAAAATCTCTCATATTAGTCCCTCCCAGTATCGTCCAGAGCATTTGCTCTATTCCATTCATGTAAAAGTTGTTGAGGTGTGAAAAAATGTTCTTATTTAAAAGGCATGTGCCCTATGGAAAGAATGCAAGTTTTCCCAATAGTCATAAAAGTGCATCAAAATGCAATGGGACATGCTTGACCAAAGAGGGATACAAGTTAAAAATTGAAACTAAGTTTTCCAATACAATTGTGTGCACCTAATCAAAGAGCTGCATGAAGATCTTGAGTGACATGTGTTCATATCATGTAAAAGTTCAAAATCTACAACTCAATGTAATGGTGCACACCTAATAGAAGAGAAGCAAACACTGAAAATTTGAGAAATTTCAAGCCTTTGCAATGGTCTGCACCTCTCCAAAGGAAGACATTAAATTGCAAAATTTTAAAAAGCACACTTCCATTTACATGTGCACACCTCAATGAAGAGTAACAAAACATTCAAACATGAAAAGTTGCAACCCTATTCATAAGAATGCACCCTACCAAGGAAGGACATCACTTTCATGAAAAAACATAACATAGCTCCTTCAAAAGGTGTGTGCTCCATTGAAGAGCAACAGGATTTCATAAAACAAACAAAAAAATTGTGTACCTATTCATAGGAATCCACTTATACAAAGGGTTGCATTAAAAGAAACCAAAGTGATCAACTACTTGTAAGCATCCTTTAAATAAGTTAGATGTAATGTCCCCTTCTCAAGCATGATCAATTTGTGGACAATTAGCCCATTTCTGAGTTTTCCTATAGGCTAATTAGTGACCAAGGGAGAACTCCAATGTTGGAGAGCACAAAATGAGTCTTGCAGATTTGTTAATGGCAGTAAGTTTAGTTGGTCTTGGTGAACCTCTTGATGCTTTCAGAATTGATTTTCGACTTTTTTGGATATTTCCAATCTTCTTGGAGAAGTATGTTATTTCTAGAAAGTCACTTAGTTGCTTCAATTCAATTTCCTAAGACTTTAGGGACACATCAGTATGATCATAATTGCATATTTGTGTCATTTTCAATTAGGGACAAATAAGCATTGGATATCACTGTAGTATTTTCAAATTTTCAATCTTTATTTGTGACTAATCCTATTAAGAATACCTCTAGGAACACCCTCCTAAGTCTAGCTAAGCCCAAAGTGAAGAAGAAAATATACACTCACCAATTGGCCTATAAACCCCCCTTCAAGACGACACTTTTCTAGCCTTGAAATGGACTGAGTCCTCTAGAACTGCAAGCAATAATTTTGGAATCCAACACATGATGAAGAGGTGAAAGAAAGGTTAATGAAGGCCTTTCGAAAGAAGTATTCAAGTGGGGACTATACTTTACTAACAATGGCTTCCCTTTGCTAATATTAAAGGTTCAACATTGAACAAACCAAAGGAAAATATAGATAGAACTACATTAGCTCAAATTGACCCTATTAGATGGTGGCCACGGCATGACAAAGATACACTAGAATTGAGGATACTTGCAATTTGCTTCCTTTCATAGGTTACCGATTCATATGCTATAGAGAGGAACTGATCCACATATAGCATCATCCACTCTATCAAGAGGAATAGGCTTACTTCTAGACGAGCGCAAAAGTTGGTGGTTGTGCATAATGCCTTGCAACTTCAAGATCGTCAAACTCCAAATTATTGACAAAATCCAACTTTACAGTGGGATGTTGATCCTATAGAAATAACCTAGATTGATGAGGAGGCCGAAAAAGAGGGATTGGTTGGATTTCCATTGGATAAGGAAACCCCTCATAGTGGTACTAACTTAGAGTTAAACTCCAATTTTGATGCAATGTTTGCAAATTTCAATTAGGAGCACCAACATTCTTTCTATTTTTATTACTTTGTAGTTGAAGCTTGTACCATTTGAGAATTTTTTTGTACTTCTTAATTTAATATAATATATTAATATATCATATGCACATCGACAATGAATTATGAAAGCAATTAAATTTGTTTTTTTTTACTCTCATGTTAACTCTCAATTCAATTTTAATGTTATGTATTCAAGATGTATAGTTTATATGATAAATGCCTTGCCAATGTTATCATATGGATATTTGAGATTTTCCTATATTGTTTTGAAAATTAGTGTTACAAGAATCAATAATATCAAGTTTCCACAATCAATTCTTCTCCTCCAACTCTCTATTCTGTCTTGATGATGGATCACAGAGTGTGATCTAAAATGTTGATAACAAAAACATCAACACAATTGAATCCAAAAAAATTATACATTAGTTACAAGAATGATTGGGACTCACCTAGACTTAGCGAGTCCCAAGGCAAGTGACCCTAAATGAGTCTAAGAGAATTAGCTGTCCAACACTCGAAAAAACTTGTCGAGTTTGGGAGACTCGCCAAACTCTCTAATTCTATGCAAGTCCCGCAAGATAGACTTGACCATTTTAGTTACTTTTTAAAAAAAAAATCTACAACTTTCAATGCTTGTTTAGTTTATGACATGCCCATCTAGGATTTACAAAAAATATGAAAATGGTGTGCACCATGAAATTTCATGTGGTTTTGAAGGTCTTCATTTGGGCTTGGTGGTGAGGGTGTTGTCCCCAAATCCCTGCAAGGGGTGCTACTCTCAGATCCTCGCAAATGGCATTGCCCCTTGATCTTGTTGCCTCCAAACCCCCATGAGGGGCAATGCCCCTCAACTTCGTTGGGGTGTTGCCCCAAACCTCCATCAAACTATAAGTCCAACCAAGTAATAGGCCAATGATGAATCATGATCATAAAATATACAAAATACATATCCCTTGTTGCAAATCTCTGCAACTTCAAAGTCAACGTCACAATCAAGGATTACCTTATTTCATACATTAGACAACTTGTTTAGTATACAAGGACTTCCATAGGCAAAGTTGGCATGCTACAGTCATTGTATTGTTGAATACAAGTTAAGTGATAGTTGGCAAGAAATGCCATTTTCATAATGCAAAAATGTATCAATCATGCCCTACACAAACAACTCATAGAACAATCCCATTTATTATTAGCTTAGCTAAGGTCAAACTAGAACATAACCACTTATCTTTTTACTCAACCATTCCTCTTTGTTAATGAGCTTGACAACAAAACAAGTAGTCTAAAAGGATTCAAGAAAACTTTAATAATAAATCCCTCACTTGAATATACACATTAGTCACTGAGACACAAGCAAATATCATGGCTACATCATAATCCAGGACCTATCTTAAATGCCAGCGCATGACTTTGCCATGATGTTGGGATGAGTAATGCAAGCTCCTCTGAGCCATAAACATATTTTTAGTTTTGATATTTGTTTTGATGCCATGGATTTCATAATCCATGAGATTTGTATACATATGACAATATTTATAATTTTAAATTTATATATCTACCAATGTTGTTTCCTTCACTTAAAAAATAAAATTCATTTTTATACTCATGTGATCGATGTATACTTGTGTGTATGGTCAGAGTAGCTTCTATTTGGTTAGTTTATTGTGTTTCAAAGTTTATTTATTAAAGGGTGCATGAAACAAGTTTTGAATCCTCAAAAATTTCTATATTTCATGGTTTTTTCAATTTTCAGAGTCTTTGCCAAGTCTGGGCACTGAGTCTAAGTCAAAAATCAGCTTGCCGAGTCCAAGGTGAGTCTAAGTCTTGTAACACTATTAAAAATTACTATTTTTATATAGCATCCCCTTTGCCATTTCTTGTTGTCCCCAGAAATGGCCCCAAAAACAACTGTCCCAAAACTTGTCCCCCAATCCCCTATTGTCCCCATCCTAGAAACTTGGAGGAACATAGTATATTACAATATATTATATATTATAATAATATATGAATTGTATAGCAATATCAAATCTAATATATTAATTATAAAAAACTGAATTATATTATATTTGCAACCTCGTCTCACCTTGTTTTCCAAGACATTGTTATTTCAATTGTGTTTCCCATTTCTCATTTATAGTAATATAGTACACAACAATGGTGTTTGGATCTTGCAATGTTCAACTTTACACACAGATGCCACAACAATTCACATGTTGATGCAAATATGCAATCATATTCTTTACACATTTGTTCACAAATATGCAATTTTTATTGATACTAAAACTTGAAGTTCGTGTGTAATGAACTCAATTTTTCGTCTATGATATGTACTGAACTTGAATTTTGATCTATAAATGCAAAAACTCAGTAACATGTTCCATAAATTCAATAATATTGTTGGTTTTTAAGAATATTTTTTTAAAATTATATACTTTTAATCTTCAATAAATTCCCCAAGTTAGTAGCATGTTTTTAATCCATGATGGTGATCTAATGAATTGCATTTTCGTGGCCTTTCAATGCATAACATGAAACTAGATGGAAACTGAAAATGTGAAGTACAAGCAATATTCATCACTTTGTATTGTGATTGTGATCCTTAAACGAAGCAATATTCATCACTTTGTGCTGTGGTTGTGATCCTCAAAACAAGCAATCATCTCCCTTGCTAGAGCACATAACATATAATAATAGCATTAGCATAGCCATTTACAAACCTAAGTTTGTAACAAATTTATTCTCTTTAGATTCTAAGCATGGTCTTATTCCATTGCTTAAACACCAGCACTTTTTTACTGAGTATTGCAAATCCTAATGCCAATTTTGTTTCCCTACCACCTGATGCAAAAATAATGCTTAATGTTTCATCTTTTTTAAAACAAGACAGAACTTTTACCTTTGTCAATAAGAGTAAGGCCCAATTTAGATTGGTAAATAGCCCTCAATGACATGACAATTTTGCGCTGTATCACTTCCTCCACTAATCTTTTTGTTCTTCTGTCAAAAACCTGCATTTAAATAAGTCGATAATCATCAAAACAAACACGTTGTCAGTGCCTTGATGTACACAGAACCTTCTAAATCCAAGAAATCAAGTCATCATTGCTGGAGATCAATAGAATCAGATGTAAAAACCAATAATTTTCAAGAGAATGAAAGATCAATTGAGTTGTGAAGGACCAAAAAAATCATTGTACATACAGGCTTATACTCTGTTAATATTTGGCATTCGATTTACATTCCACAATGCCTGTGCGATACTATAATACTAAAAATAAAATGACAATAGCCTGAATTTAGAGGGACTGGATGAGATGCCATTCCAATTTGCTCTCATAACTACCATTCTGAAGTGATTAAAAATTGAACTCATCTATTACATGAGTACAGAGTTGATGGAATGTTGCTTTAGTGCCATGCTTTACAATTAAAGATGGGATCCATATGATATTGAGTTTAAACTCTCCATTCTATTTTTAAAACTCTGATCAGGCATACACCTTATCATGTATACTTTGAACATGTACAAGCAATTTTATAGACAAAAGGAACAAGGACTCTAACAAACCGTAATGATACTATTAAAAACTGACTTACAAAATAGGGGTTATCAGCATGTTGGCATGGTGACAACCAACCGGACAAGGAAAATCTTGCATAAGTTAAATACCATTTATTGAAGAAGGGGAGTTATTCCCTATGCTACTAAGCATCTAGCTTTTTGACAATATATACAGTATGTCAATATTTGGTTGAATACCCAGAAAGAATTTTCTCTACATTTTTATCTTTTTCCACTAATAATTGGGCCAACCCCATAATTCTTTTATTCTAAACTGCATGTTTGTAGATTGTTAACAGTGCATCTGCTCATTGTTGGTGAAACAAATTTCACAGAAAACTTGTTGATACTACAACGCATAATTCTCTAAGCTGTAGAAACTGCAAACTATAATTCATTGTTGCTCTATTAAAAGAGAAAAATAATGCTAAATTACTATGCAGTTTTCATTGTATAGTGTTGTTTGTGCATCAAAATTTGAAGTCAGAGATGGTCATTTCAAATTGAGTCATAGATTGCCATGTCAAAGTCCAGAATTTTAAATTTTTGAGTTCTCCTAGCTTGTCCATCAATTTTGATTTTAATTATGAATTATTAATATTAATATTTTAAATTAAAATTATTGATAATTAAAAATTATTATGAAAAAAAAAAATTAACAAAAATATTAACAATATTAATTGTTAATTAATATTTAATATTGTCAAAAATTCAAAATCTAAAGTTTAAAAAAAACAAGCATAAGTTTTTACAACATTTGAAGACCTATGATTATTCCAAAATATGCAGCCAAAGTAAAAAAATAGTGCCATCCGGATCAAGTACACTTTTCACATTGACTTGTATTTTCTTCTAAAACTATGGCCAAGTCTGAGAAAACACACCACATCTTTTGCAAAGCCTTGCCAATAAAAAAATATTTAAAAAAAACTGTGGCCTGTCAAATATACTTGCACCCAACATAAGACAACCCATGCTAGTTTCAAAAGGAAAGACAAACCAGATAAAGATTGTCAAAAGATAGAAGTAATCCAAGTCGACAAATTGGTGATCAAAAGAGTGAAGTCAATCAGAAAAAGGAAAGGCACGCATATTGTAAGGTTTTGGTCTCCATACAAAAAGTGCAATCTAGACAGTAGAATCCTGCCAAACTTGAGGAAAGAAAAGTTTAAAAGCTGGCACAGTTTTGAAGCTTCATTATCTTTTATTAAAAGACTGTCATCAATCTAATTAAAGTGTTCCTAAGATAAAATCCTAAACTTAGTGCACATTCTTGAGTTTTTTGTGAACCTCTGAATTGGCAATGAAAGGCAAGAAATTGCACTTAAAATTTAAATGCCCAATCAGCTCAAAAGAGACAAAAGTTTATATGTCTGGTGTTTACTCATGGAAGTAACTTGACCGATTGACACAAAGTAAATGAGAATAGAAAACTACAGTAGAAAACATATGAAGTACTCAGCAACTCGGTGAGTACTCACAAGGTTTTTTGTCTATGGTTAAACCACACAGTACAAATCATATGATTACCAAAGTGATTGGCAATGAAAATTGCTGCAAAGGACTTTGCTCTGTTTAATAGTAAGAGAAAAACAAATTAACAGGATATTTTTGTAACGACCCGACCCTTCGGTAAAATAAAAATTTCCAAATTTACATCAAACGAGTAAATAAACATGCTAACAAGTCATTGCAGTATAATTTTTCTTTCTTTTATTGATAATATATGAACAAGATATCGTATTAAAATTACAATAAAGATTCCATTTCATTACAATAAATTCACAAGTACAAGTAACAAGAAAACATACCTTAACTAACATAGCTCCAATGAGCTTTAGAACACATAGTAGTAAGAAGGTCCAGGAATCCGTCCTTTCAAATCTTGGTTCTTCAGTCGCTTGCTATGGAGGAGAAGCATCACTCGGGTGATTTTCTGCCAACCACGGACTTATAATGTGGTCCCCCGCACATCTATCATTCAATAGATGGCCCTCCCTTCGACGAAGAGATTGGTAGAGTAACCGATACTGTTAACCAACTGAGCATAGTGTTGTGTCCTACATAACTAGAACTTGCTATTTCACAATCCCGAACTAGCATGCATAAAGGATCATGATGAACTGACAGTGTAGTCTCAAGCATCACACAGTCTAAGTGGATGTCGTACATTGCACTGCTTTGGCCAAAGTGTTCTCATTCAATACTTTGAATGAAGGTCATCTATCATAAACACTACTCAGGGCCGATTTGACTTAGAGTTATCTTACACTACGCATAGGTATCTCCTTCAATGGATAGTCAGTCATCCCAGATAACCTACAACATGCTAATCTACTAAGTAATTACACAAGCTAGGTATATCCTTCAATGGATAGTCCGTCATCCCAAATAACCTACCTTCAAACAATCTACTTACATATAAGTATACTAAGCCTTCTCTAAAGGGTAGACACAACTTTCCTAGTTAACTTAATAACCTGGCTAGTGTACCTTAATGACTCATTTCATTTAATCATGCCTAATAGAATAATATCTAAGCAACCAACATTCTCCTATTTTGGAGATAATTACAAACAATGCAGATTACCACTAGTATGCCTCTTTTATCCTTAAACATTTCAATTCATAGGCACAAACAGATATATAGTTCATAAAGCAGTTACTTCCTATTCATGAAGTAATTCACTATCTATGCACAAACAGCAAATACAATTTCAGAAGTATTCATAAGAATATTCATAGAAATGGATAGTAGAAGAATATCTCATGCCTGTAGTTAGCTTTTCCTTAGATGATGGTGACTCAGCCTACACTCACAGCAAATTCCAGTGCCTCCAATAGTAGACAATTCCCTCTCAAAAACTCTATTTTCCTCACACAGAAATAAACACTCCGAAAGAGATAATCAGACTAGTAATGGTTGCAGCTGATAATATGTATGAAGCTCTGGTAATTCAATAATGGAAAATGGAAGTAATAAACTAAACTCAATTCTCAGAACAATACGTCTACAGAAAATATGGTGATTCCTCAAAAAGCTGAATGATTGCTCTTCAAAAAGATAAGTAGTGAAGAATGAAGAATTGGGCGGCTATTTATAAAGCCCTAGCCCCCATCGAACTCCTTCTAATAAGGCATGTCATTTTCCAACACTATAATTTGAATAACTCAACTCAATATGTGGCATGATTTTAATCCCATACTCAATTTCAATGAGGTGAGTCGACTTCGAGCATTTGACAACAGATAGTAGACTTATTCATATGCACATGGTAAAATGGTGTCAATCGACACCTACAGGAACCGTTTTTAGTTGAGGCACCATTCTTCAGCAATGGCAGATTTAGGAAGATACAGAGAAATGGTCAATGATAAAATGAATACATCTTGCCTCTTTTCTAGGCTGAATTGGCTAGCTTGTTGCTGCGTTGGATTTGCAAGGACTCTATCAAATGTTTTACCCCTGCGTGTATTTCCCAGGCACGACTTCTTCTTCAGCGCGGCTTTCATTTTCCATTTCAAAATATTTGATAATGATTTAGGCAATATTTCAATTTCTATAGTTTGGGGAATAACACTATTTCAATTTCCATTGTTTTGATTTGGAAATATTTTGATTTCAATAGTCTGAAAGAAAGATATTCGATTTATCTGGAAATAATTTGATTTCCATAGTTTAAAGATAAATAGTTAATTGATCTCCATAGTTTGATAATCGATATTCAATTGAATATGATATAACATGAAAACCATAGTTAAAGGATTAATATAAAATCAATATGGGAAATAATTCGATTTCCAAATAGGAGTTAATAAGGAAATAATTTGATTTCCAAATATGAGAGATTAATATTAAATATATATATTATATTATATATATATATATAAAATACCAAACAATATACATATATATATATATATATATATATAGTATTAATATATATTTACACATATATATATACATATATATCCCATTATTAGCATATCGTAAGCCAGTCAACATATCCAATATGTATATATATATACATACATATGTATATGTAAAATTGTCAGGCAATAATAATATAATATTATTAATATCCACATAATATAGGTTGTGTGCATATATACATGTATATATGTCTGTATATATTCCTCTATGTGCACGTATATGTAGGTATACCATATTGATGCATCCGTATGAGCATATCCATCTGCCAATCATATGCATGTATCGATATGTATATACATATGGATACATGTATATACTATATATATGTATATATGTCCATTCCTTATTCACTTACATTCATTCACGTTACCATCATAATGATCGTAATACAACAAGACAAATATGCAGATAAACATCACTCATAAAAGCATAAAGAGTAGACAAGACTCCTAATGCCAATGTACGAGCTACAGATGACTTGCCTATAACCCACACAAATTGACTCAGTTCACTCAATCTATAGTGAACTGTGTGTATGCTCAGATAGTTTACATTACCAGTTACCCGACCAAGCTCCTCTCTTGAGTGATACTTCCCCTCCCCCTGGAGATTGAACGTTTATCTAAAACCACTAACACATTCCTTCGGCAGTTATTTGTTCACAATAGTAAGCAGCATATATATATACATCTTCAAAGTTAGAATAACTATAATTCAATAACTATCTATGCAGTATTTCACCATGAATAACATCAATTGAGATAACATCAAATGAAACAACATCAAATGAGATAACATTCATATTGATCTAACAAGGTACAAGAATCTCCATATTTCACATTACATTCATATTTATCCTATATAGTAATAGTAAATAGTAACCTCACAATTTGGGATGTAACAATTTTATTGATTGCACAACCAATATGGAATGCAATGCTTACTCAACTAACACTTATATGATTCATCACTGTTAATTGAATTTAGCTACCTATGCATGTTTAAACCTTATGTTGGATTTTCTTTTGATCATGTTGTCTTATATGGCTGTCCAATTCTGCATTTGTCACGTTATTATTTACCAATCATTGGAAGCACTAAGAAATGAGCACTATCAAATGAGAATATAACCACAATATGTTGTGTTACATATTTTACTCTTACTGAATCTCAAAAACTAGCTGCATAGATTAGATTTTAATGTCTGAAACTGATACTGATATATTGGTGATGATCTTCATAATAATGTGTTTACTTCTTGTTTTACAATATCCTTATAATTTCTTATTTCAAATTGCAAGGATGATCAGCACTGCTAAAATAGTTTTGGAACAAAGCACAATAGATATTTCCTCACATTTCTTCTTTTATTTAATTTCCAAGGTTACCAACCATAATCACAAGACTCAGACTCAGACTCGGTGGAGAAACAAACAAAAAAAGGCAATTTTATTAAAAGCACATGATATATAAACAATTGTTTTTAATTTAGATAGTTATTTTTATATATTTCGTATTGTTTTATGTATTTTTCTACTCTCTTTTCTTTGGAGAGCAAAATCAGCAAGTACTTGTTGAGTCTCATAAGTTCATAACTATGGTACCACTACCAACTATTGTTATAAGCACATATTATTTATTAAGATGTCTGTACTGCAATAGGAATAGAAATAGCATCAATATGTTAAAGCCATGCTTACAAGAATATGTGAGGCTGCCGATCCAGACTTCAGGCCAACATCATAAGTAGAGAAGTGAGACCATTCACTTATCTTGAACATCCATCTGAAGAAACCATGAGCATAGAAATATTTACTACTCAATCTTAGCATTGTAATCTACTCTGAGACAAGCAGTGAAATTGCTTCTTAGATTTTGATAGTAATCCAGAAACAAAGACAACTGAAAATCTATTTTGGGGCATCTTTGGACCTCCTGTGCATATGTATAAAACAGTATTATTTCATCCACAATCAAATTATTTAGCTCACCCATAGGATGCTTGCTTTTCAGTCAAGAATCCTCCAGTCATAGTCTGATTTCCAGTTCCCTCATCAAAGCACAGGCTAACATGAATCATGTCATTTAGATTATCTGAGACACCAAGTGCCTCTCCACAAACTGGACAGCTGTTAATAAGTATTTCCCTACAAAAGAGCTCAATATTAGAGAACAATGAAATAATACGTAGGAAATTGCCAGACTCATATCGTGGAAGCTCTGGAAATATGCCAGTGCCTCATTTTAATATAATATATTTTCTCCAAAAGGATTAAATAGTTTGATGCTTAAAGCCCATTAATTTATCCAATAGACTTGCAGGAAGCGAAAAAAATGTATTTACATATTAGTTTATGCACCTCAATTATAAAATTATAATTTATAATTTACAGTCCAATTTTTTCTTTTCACAAACTAAGCCCATTTGTTTCTTATTTTATGTATCTAATTCATTCTCAAAAAAAACAGCAGTTTATTTGTGTGCAAATTGATCACACGTTTCATGATTATGAATGTCCAGCTCTCCAAACCTTAATTTGGACAGCAGAGGGCACAAGTGCTGAAATCAATAGATTCTATAGATAACGTATTTACTTGCATAAGGATATTAAATGAGAAAGTCCATCCCCTTCAGATACAAAAATTCAAAACCCACAACTGAAGAATGAATTTGTGTTGTTTAAGCATAAGAGTATTAATTCTCAAAACCAACAAAGCATACTAAAATTCTACTATAGAAGGAATACCTATATTGTAAGAGGCGTAGTAACCAGGTTTGGAATTTTTTATTTGTTTAGGTCCAAAAAGTAAAAAAAATCCAGATCTTTCCAAAAAAATCATAAAGTTTCTATAGTAATTTATAAGTCCAGACTGAAGGCAAATCTGACCAGTCCAAATAGTTCAGGTCTGGGATTTGGATAGGATTGGTCTCAGTTTAGTAACTATGGTAAGAAGTGGCCCACACACTTAGACCCCAATTCATGTCAAGATGCCCATTGAATAAAACAGCACTCCAACCATTGTCTAACATAAAAGGTTTTGAAAGTGAAATAAACTCAATTCTATATCAAGGATCCCAATACTAGCCTGCAACCCAATTAGAAGAAAAAATGCAATGCCAATAATTTGTTTCCCAAGAAACAACTCCTACCAAATCTAATTGCAATAAACACCTAGTACCCTATTCAAATAATAACAATTTTTGCAATGTTCCCTTTTTAGAATTAAAAGAATTAATTGAGAACCTGTAGCCTATTATTAATTTCCCATAGGCTAAGGGATAAAATAAGGGAAATAATATAATGACAGTATTTTAAGTTGAGCTCAATCATTTTATTTGAAAAGACGCCTTAAATGTTATTATTAATTTAATAAAGTGGCCATTTAAATGAGACATAATAAGGCTTATGTAATATTTTATTTTAAAAAGTGTTTTTAAGCATTTTGGAGGGAAAAAAAGAAATTCAAGTTGAGGACCCAAAATGAATTTATAGAAAAGGGGAAAATTGGTCATTTGTATTATCTATTATTGTTATTGCATTCAATCCTATTTCAAAGTTTGAGTATTGTGTTCATATTTTCATCCAAGGATGAAAATTCTTGGTGTACAGTGATTAGGAAGACAAAAACCCTCTTGGTTTCTATTTTTAGATTGGAGAACACAAACCCTTTTGTCCATGTGAGGTGATTCTATCCAAGGATCACATTTGAGCTCAGAAGATTGAAGTACTTCCAATTGTAGATCGAGTATTTGGAAGATTTGTTGGTGGAAGTGTGATTTATTCACACCTTGATCACTGCTAACCTTATCAACTATTGCTACAGTGTCATTAGAATATATTTATACTAATTATTGAGATTTGTTGAAAATTTCAGTTTGGATCGATTCATATTTGCAAGAAAATCAAATTGATATTTTGTTAGTGGTTGTTGTGAATCATTTTCAAACCATTTTGCTACTGCAAAGATCAAATTTTCTATTTTTAAGGGGTTTCTAACATAGAAGCATAAATCCCCAAAAAATCACAAAATTCCGATTTAAAAAAAATCTTTGGCCGAAACAATTTTTCCCCAAAAAATCCTGATTTAATTAGCCATGATTTTCATCTATGTTCAACAATTTTTAAGGGTTTAAATCGTGAAGAATCACATAAAAACCATGAAAAGATTGCCCAACCAACCCATCATGAAACCCTAACCACACAAAATCACTATTTAATTGGATTTTTTCATTGATTTTTAGCACAAAATTGAGTGTTGGTTGTCGAGACATGGTTCACGATCAAAGATTCGCTAGATTTCATTAGGTTGTTGAGGCAAATCGCAAGTAGGTGACCTTGAATGGACATATATTTCTTATAGATGTTAAGGACATTAAAATAGAGACACGTTCTTTGGTATACTTCTATGTTTGATGATAAGGACATTAACATGGAATGGTTAAGAGATGTGTTGCTTTTTTCGCTATATTCCACACTAGTGTCATTTACCTTACGCTTGTAGTAATGCTTTTCATGTAAATAAATCCAAAGACACAATTTAGTGGGAAATAGTAGACAATATCATAAATACTAAGGCTTCTATCTTATTTAACATATTTGAACCTTATAAGAGTACTTGCCAAAAGTAAATGTACAAAGCCAAACTAAATTGAAACGAAACTCTATTGGCTTGATATCAACCTAAAGAGGTTTGTTTTCTTGGAATTCTCGTGATCCTAACTATTCAAAAGAATTTTAACATTTCAATTTCCAACAATAATACCAAGGTGATTGTTTAGATTATCAAGATTAGGTTGGGACAAATTTCCTTTGTAGATGCTAACAAAGTGATAATTTAGAGCTTCAATTTGATATTGGCCATCAAGTTTTAATGACTAGTAGGAAGGGTAGTAACAATTGTATAATAAAGTGGGAAGCATAAGTATATACATAACAACATATAGACATTGTGGACCCGAAAGAAAAATGGTTCCTATTAGAAAGATAAAAATCATCTTGTAGTGCTGAAAAAAATGAACTGTAGTAGTATTTTATATCGAAATGAAGGATTGTTTTGGTTATATTTAGATTTCCTATATATTTTTCACGCTTAATGCTTTGTTAATTGGTGAAACTCACTGCTTAAATGAATTTCTTGCACTTGTTGGGGAACTACATTCCATTTAGGATCATCATATACATGGAGGTTCAGAAGGCCTACAAGGAGTATAATAGCAGTACATGAATGCTTTATACAAATACAATGTAGCATTCATGCATGTTAAATAGGTACCAAGAAAACTAATACATGCCTTGAGAGAATTCATGCCCTAGTCCTATGGGCTTATCTTAATCCCTCCTGAAGCAGGCCTCACATATTTTCTCAATAATGATCCAGATAGATTTCAACATCAACTGTCCCATGGAAGGGAATGTTCCTTGTGCTTTGATTTTCCATTGAAACTTGTAACTATAATCTCTCAAAGTCAATCAATTTTTTTAACTCCATCATCCACTTATACGTAAAATCAAGGAAGATTTACTTGAATAATAATAGCTGAAATTGTGGCTCAAATAGTTGCTCTCTTATTTTGTACTATTAGATCTTTATTATCTAAGGGAAAAATATTTAACACTCCATTTACTCTTTTACAAATCTGCTAAAATAGCTATATGAGAACATTTCAATATCATTTATGGTCTTTTGAGATTTAAGATTTTGTTTCAAAAACATTTTCTATTACTCTATCTTGAGCTCTTTGATTGAAAACCTATTAAGTTGAACTTTGCAATTGCTTCCTTTGCATAAAATTTCCCTTTCACACTCTTCATATAGTTCTCTTTGAAACTGTTCTAGAAATTACAAGTATTGTTAAATCACGAATATGAACCAATTGATTCCCTTTTGTAATTTAAGATGTTTGCTCAACAAAGGAAAACTGTCTTTTTAATGACTTTCTTGAGCATGAAGATTTTGAGATCCTAGAGGCCAACATGGATATTCATGAGGTTGAATGGCTTAGGATCGACTTTGAACCAGGAGCTTCATAATCAGGACTTGTAGCACTCTAGAATAGCTTTATTTGTACTGGCAGGAATCATTGGCTACGTTTGATGTTTTGGAACTTTGTACTTAGTTTATAGGTTGACATTGTACAAACCATATTGTAACTGAAATTTTGTCAACTATAACCATCTAGTTATTATTTATGCACTATGAAGTATGCTTTGTGCAATGCAATGTATTCAATGATATGAATATAAACAACCAAATCCTATTTTCTACAATTCATGCGTTAAACTCTCTATTTTATTTTCTCTTTATATTTCTATGATATGAAAATGCCCTTAAATTCCAAAAACAAGCAGTTTTTGTCTCTTTTCTACAATTTTTTACCTTTTTTTAAATCCGATTTTTTTCAAAAAATCTTGTACTTTGGTTTGCCGATTTTTTCCCCAAACGATTTTTGCTGCTATGGTTTCCAAGGCATTGTACTATTGTGCCTAGGTTATACCATTTCCATATATCTTTTTCCAATTGCCAAGCATCATTATTGGCATTGTCCAAGGTTAGATCTACTAATATATGAGGATTTCAATCAATGTTGCTACTATTTATGGAAGACTTTAAGGATCATTTATTGTCGTAGACATTTTGATGTTGATGTACATGGTAGAAACCACTATTGTACACATATTTATGATTACCACCCCTTATTGAAGGATTTCCACACCTATTAGGAGGGTTGTTGGGCTTGCTTAAGTATTTTAACAAGACTCGCCAGGACTTAATGAGTCCTGAGTCAAGTCACCCTAGCCAAGTCTTGGAGGCTCGAACTCAGACTCGATCGAGTCCTATCAAGTCCTGGCTGGACTCGCCGAGTCTGGCGGACTCACTAGACTCGCCAAGTCCAGGCGAGTCTCATCAACAGGACTCGGCAAGCGGCAAGGTTTGAAAAGTGTAAAACATTACATGAAATTTAAAGTTAAATTTTTATTTATTTTTTCCTTATTGTAATGCAAAATGATGTACGCCATGAAGGTTTGTATGGTTTTGGAGGTCTTAATTTGGGCTTCCTGTGAGGGGCGCTGCCCCCAGACCCTTGCAAGGGGCAGTGCCCCCAGACCCCCTCAAGGGGTGCTGCCCCTTGACCCCACTGGGGCGCTGCCCCTTGACCCCGTTGGGGTGTTGCCCCTTGACCCCGTTGGGGGCACTGCCCCGAGACCACCGCAATGAGCATTTCCCTTGACCCCACTAGGGGCGCTACCCCCAAACCCCCGCAAGGGCCATTGCCCCTTGACCCCATTCGGGGCGTTGTCCCCAAACTCCCACAAGGGACATTGCCCCTCGACCCCACTAGAGGCACTACGCCTAGACCCCCACAAAGGGCACTGCCCCTCAACCCCATTAGGGCAATTGCCTTGATACTTGAGATTATGGCTACTGCATCATCTGGGACCTATCTTAGACACATTCGTAGCAAGGATGCAGTCTCCTTTGAGCCATAGACTTCTAGTTATTTTTTTGAATCTTTTGATATTTCATATTTGTTTGGAACATTCGATGTTATGGATTTCATATTCCATGAGTTTTGTATACATTTGAGTCTTTGACTATATATCTAAGTGTGCTATTTCCTTAAGCATCTCAGCTACAATTTGTGTTTATACTTATATGATCGATGTATACTTGTGTTAGTGACGAGGACCTTGATTGGGTTGATCGGGCAGATAGCGAGGTTGAGGCTATAGCCATGGCAGAGGAGGAGGCTAAAGCACGAGAAAACACATCCACAACTAATATTAATGAGGGTGGCATGGGCTCACAAGAAGAGAATCAAGAATATGGCTGCAGTTGCTACATCATCTAGGACCCACCTTAGATGCCTTCGTAGGAAGGATGCAAACTCCTTTGAGCCATAGACTTGTAGTTATTGTTTTGATATTTCATATTTCTTTGCAACATTTGATGTCATGGATTTCATATTCCATGAGTTTTGTATACATTTTACTATGTTTATATATCTAAGTATGCTATTTCCTTCAGCAACTCAGCTACAATTTGTGTACTTTATACTTATGTGATCGATGTATACTTGTGTATGTGATCAAATTTGCTTCTATTTAATGATGTTATTGTGTCTTTAATGTTTATTCAATAAAGGGTGCTTGAAACAAGTTTTAAATCCTTAAAAATCTCTAAATTTCTAGGGTTTTTTCATTTTGCCGAGTCCAGGCGCCGAGTCTCGAGTCCCGAGTCGAGTCACCCTACCCAAGTCCAAGTCTCATTACTATGTGTCATACCATCGTACAGCCTAGGAATCAACATCATTTTCTACACTTGATCATATTCCTTATTGTTGTCACTATTGTACACCTTTGTCAATTGTACCTTGCTGAAAATTGTAGTATTTGTAAGTGGAAAACACCATTGATTATTGTTGATCATTTTGGGAATTCTCCGAATAATATTTTTAAGGGCTTGTTGTTGATGTCACCAAGTGTATTTGTTGTTCATATCAGTAACTGTAATTGTTAGATTGTTGTCATATCAATTATAATGTTTAGAAATGTAAAGGTTTCGCCATTGGCTTCTTTTAGACAAGTTAATTCTCTGTTTGTAGCTGTTGTCCTAACCATGTCAACATTTATTGTTCAGATCTACTGTCATAATTGATTGTTTTTGGCATATCAAGGTTTCCATATTCATATCAGCCTTGTATATTGTCGGATTTGCTATAATATCCATGTTAATTGGATGCAAGAGGGATTCACATATTGATTTCTGATTTTTAGTATTGTTTATCAGCATTCTAATATTGGAGTTTGGCATCTATACCTTACATTTCATATTTATTTCAGTTGCACAATTAGAAATTTTAATAAAAAATTGCATATTTTCCATGATTTCCAACTAGAGACATTATAGTGGTATTAGAGCTTCGATCTTGCCAACCTACAAGGTTAGAACTAATTTTTTAAATGCACCCATGTGAAAGAGAAATTAGATTTTATCAGACATAAAGGAGACGATTGCAAGATCAGGGTGAGGAAATAGAAGAAATGCAGGAAAGAAGCCAAAGGATTCTGATAGATGAAGAAAAGGTAGATGTTACACCCCAGAATTTGTATAGTTACTATTCTAGTAATGCTTAGAGCATTTTGTTTGTAAGGAAGGTTTTGAATGAATAAACTGTGATTGAACCTTGTTATCAATATGAGAATCTATTTACATGTTATGATTGGCTCATTCTGTATTCTTGATTGATGTTATTCTTGGATAAGCAATGCATAGAGGAGAGTAATTAGTCTTGTTTTATATATTTGATTTATATATACTACAAATGTTGTGAGCAATTGACTGTCGTGGTTTTGTGCCAATGGATGCAGGAATAGGAACTATCCTCCAGGTGGAGGGGAAACATCACTCGGGAGAGGAACTTGGTCGGCTAACCGGTAAAGTTGATCATATGAGCATACACACACTTCACTGGGGGTTTTGGGAACTGAGTCAGATTGAGTTGTCTTAGTAAGTCACCCTTAGGCTTAGGAGTTTTGGATTACTTCTTTATGCTTTATGAGTGGTGATACTTGATTGACTGACTTACTGTTCTGTGAACCTTGAATGTGAAATGTGAACTGATAAGTTATACTGATGCCTGGAATTTACAGTTAAATGTATATATACATGTTTGTACAAATACGTGTATTAAGGGTACTCTGACTGGCCTATAATACACGTAATTGGATAATTGAATATAAACATGTATAAATATGTTTAAGTGTAAATATGGATATGTTTATAAATATATTTAATATAGGCATTATTATAGTTTTACCGATAATGAAATATATTGATATATCTATAGTAATATTTAGATATTATATAGATATATTTATATATTTAAATAAAGGTAAAATAAAACTATAATAGTTTATATTTAAATATAATGCTAAATGTATTTATAACATTATAATTTATAAATTAAAATGACTTTGCCTTGGAAATAATGGAAATGGACTTATATAATCATTTGGTAATTATTTGCATTTACCATAAGGAATAAAGGTATTTCGAAATTCATAAACCATTGGAAAATACGTGGGAAATTTAAATGCTATACTATAGTCTTGTTAAAGATTTAAATCAAAAGTTTTTATGAACTGAAAATTGCGGATTTCTTCACGGGAAGAAAACACGCGAACTGTGGAAGCTGAAAGTAATGAAAATGGACAAGGAAGAACCCGCACCCAGCTCTCACGCCTTGGACCTGGTCGCAAATGCTAAGTGCCACCATTCTGGAAGGCGTGGGCGGAATGAGGCCAGATGGCTGCGAGTTTAACCTTGACATTTTCGACTGTAGTTTTATCCGCCATTCTTTTGGAATTTCGCCTGTAGGTGTCGAATCCGCATTTCTCATCAAATAAAGTTTGAAACAGTCTTTTGCATTGATGGAAGTCGAATCATTTCTCAAGGGCTGAGTAAGTAACAGAATTTCGCCACATTTCAATTTGATTTATTCAAATGGTAAGTTCTGTCAGTTTACATGCCAGCATATGTGGGAATTGTTTGGCTGGGGGCTCTATAAATAGCCACCCAGTTCATTTGGCAAAACACACCTTTCGGAATTCCGAATTTGCTTAAGAAGAACTGCATTTTACCTTAGCTACAGTTTGCAATTTACGCTAGTTGCTATCTACTCCTGCAAGTTGCGAATTTCTGTTTAGAGAGCCATATTTCACCATTACTGTTTGCATTTGCTGTGAGCCTTAATCCCTCATTGCTGTTTAGTGTTGTGAGAGCCATATACTATCTTGCTGTGATTGCATTATTGAGAGCCATATACTATCTTGCTGTGACTGTATTGTTGAGAGCTACATTCCCTCATTGCTGTACTGCATTTACCTGAGAGTTATACTTTGTTCATGCTGTGAGAAGTATCTGGTAAAGACTGTGAAGGATTGTGGAGGAAGAGCGGAAGCTACTGATCGAACTCATTTCGCAGCAAGGGAATCAGGCATGAGAAATGTCTTTTTAGAATTTCTGTCATTTGAATTAAAAATGAGTTTATTTGCTTGCTTTGATTATGCTTTGCATTATGTTATGAAATAGGAAAGGAAAATGTTAGAAGGTCTCTGTTTTCTAGGAACGATGTTGGAATGAAATAGCTTAATTTCATTAGAAAAGGCTTATTGAATTAAGGAATAACTTGTTTCATAGTGAAAGCACGTTATGTTAGGAATAGCTTAAGAGCTTGTTGAATTGGAAATAGCTTAAATTCATAGGGGAACGCTTGTTGAAATGAAATAGTTTAATTTCATAGGAAAGCTTGTAAAAGGAATAGCATAAAAGGGAAATGATTGATTACTTTTTAATAGAAGTATATTATGATTTGTATTACTTGAATACTGCTTGAACTCCTTAAATAAAGGAAAAAGGGACTAGTTATTTAATACTAGGACGAGGGTGGATTCAGTACCAAGGTAGTCTAAAGCTTTAGAGTTAAATAGGTTAACTAGAGAAAGCTATGTACTCCATGGATAAAGATTTCCATGTTAGGAGGTACCAGAGGGACCCCTTGTTGACTGTATTCCATTTCCTGTTTAAGTAGTTGAAGTAGGAAGTCTAGGGTGATTGACTACCCACGGAAAGGACTCAACCTACGCGTAGGATAAGGCAGCCTTAAGTCAAACTAAACCTGACTTAGTGCAAGTGATAGATGACCGTCAGTTTAAGTACTGCCGAAATGCTTTGGCCAAAGTAGTGTAGTATACCTAACGTCCACTTAGACTGTGAGACGAATTACACTGTCAGTTCACAGTAGTCCAGGTTACATGCTAGATTGAGATTGTGAGGGCACAAGGATTTAGTTATGTAGGATTACACACTATGCTCAGTTGGTCATACAGAATCGGTTACCCAACCAATCTCTTCGTAGAAGGGAGGGTCGTCTACTTAACAGTAAACGTGCAGGGGACCGCAATATAAGTCTGTGGTTGGTGGAAAAGCACCTGAGTGATGTTTCTCCTCCACGGTAGACTTCTAATGAACCAAGGTTTGAAAGGGAAGATCCTGGACAGTCTTATTCCTATTTGCTCAAAAGCTTCCGAGCTATGTTTGAAACTTGTAAGATTCTATCCTTGCTTTTGTTTAGAAAAGTAATCATGAAAGCGTACTCTGTTATTTACTTGGAAAATAGAACAATGATGTATTGTGTCATTTATTTCTTTATGATGAAATGTTCAATTAGAATGAAAAGAAAAGTTTATTTACTTTGTCATTATAAATGTATCTCCTTGTATCTTATTAGTGAAAGTAGAAAATTTTTTGTTTACCCGGTTTGGTGGTTGTTACAGTAGAGATCCATTCTAATGCCATTGCCAACATAAGCCAAGGTCAACAAAAAATGACAAATCTCATGGAATAGTTATTAAAAACAATGCAAAACCTAAGTATTCCAAGGCCAGTCTAAACCCCTATAGGTGAAGGAAGTGTTATTGCAAACAAGAGAACAATTGTGGGTTTTGCATGTAAGCCTTTCCAACTTTTCTTACAAAGAGAAGATGAGCCACCTGATGAAGAGAAAAATTAGAGTGGAGATAATTTTGTAGCTTATTTTTATGAGTACAAGGCTCTTGGATCAAAGTTTTATGAAACAATATCTCTCACAAATTTTTGCAACTGAAGATTAGGAGTGACAAAAAAATGAAATAAGGTCAAATACAAATCCAAGTTAACCATTCCTTCTTTTGATGGTTCAAATAAGTATATAGTTTGTGTTTGGATTTAGAAATTGGATACATATTTTTCACTAAATCCTATGTATAAAGAAGAAGCTATAAATTTTACTACCCCTTCATTTTGAAGGCATTGAACACAAAGTACCCAAGGACATAGCTTGATTAGAACATGTGATGATTTCAACTAGAGATTAATTGAAAAGTTCAATAGAAAATATCAGGAGATCTCTTTCAAGGAGTTGGATCAATTGAGACAAAATAATACTGCAGATAGTTATGTGGAAAAGTTCCAAAGACAAGCCTTGATAGTTCTAGATATTTCCAAAAGGAGGCTTATTGTTCTCTTCATCGAAAGATTAATTAAACCTCTGAAGGGTTTGGTAAAGGCCTTCAATCCTCCATCCTTGCAAGAAGCCATTAAGAGAGTTTTAAATTTGGAAACTTCAGTTTCCAAGATCAAAATCTCTTTGAAGGTACCACCTTTGGAGGAGCCAAAGAAACCATTTCCAAAGGAAGTTCCTCCTTTGAAAGACATGCCAAAAAGGATCATCAAATAAGAAGAATCTAAGAATGAGCTTAGGAGGAAGAAATTGTGCTTGTCTTGCAAGGAGACATGGGAGTCTAGTCACTAGTGCCTTGATCAAGGATAGGTACATTATAGAAAGGTGCTACCATATGAAGAATCAAAAATAAAGGATCTTGAACCAAAGATTCTACAAAAAGAACCAAAGGAAGAGTTTCTAGGAGGCAAACTTGCCTCACTTTCTCGTGCTCCAAAGTATCGCCCTTTCAAAGTTTGTGGAGTTCTGCATGGGCATAAAATTGCAATATTGATTGATACTAGAGCCACACACAAATTCATTGACGAGGATTTGGTATTTAGAATAGGATTGACAACAAAGGACTTTAAAGGACTTTCAAGAACTCAATGTCATAGTAGACAAATATGGTGTTCAGGATGCAATGGTTATGTTGGCATAAAAACTAACACCTCTGGAGTGTGAGTTTGTACGGACAGCTATGCACACTACGTAATGAGTGCTCTTCAAATTAGGAGGGGAAGCTCCCTCGTTGTGCTGGAATGCATGAAATAGAAAACTAAACTAATGTCCTATCTTTTTGTTCTCAGCTGGTAGAGGCACAAGGTTAAGAAAACCTAGAACGTTGCAGCTAAGTATTTTCTGGTTTCGCAGATCATGTAACTACAACTAAGCTAACTTCTTTAATATCTATCCAATTTCCTCAAGAAACAGAGCATGAGGAAATGGAGCAGGAATGTATTGTACGATAAACTCCAGGTGCGGGCTCACAACATGAAGGCAAGGTAGGCGCAACTATTTGCTAATCCGGGAAGAAGTTTATTAAAACAAACAAATGAACGGTAAACCTGGTACAACTTCACAACATGAAGGCAAGGTAGGTGCAACTATCTGCTTGGCTGAATGAGTCTACTATAACACACATCATACGATAAGCTTTGAGTACAGTTTCGCAACATGAAGGCAAGGTAGGCGCAACTATTTGCTCTTCTGAATAGGCTTATAATAAACAAAACAAAAGGTAAGCAACTGGGATAGTAGATTGTATAGATGCAACACGCATGCAATAACGATCAAACCAGCAACCCCATTTAACTAAGGTCGAATAAACACCATAACAATAATATGAAGGCAAGGTAGGCGCAGCAATTTATTATAACAGCAATTACTCTTTGAACAGATACAATAATAGCAATACTACAGGCAAGGTAGGCGCAGCATGTATGCTATCAAGCAAAGGTTCTAATTTACAAGGGTGAACCAATCTTGAGAATAGGCATGTTGCCGACAACGCAGCAATTCTCTATCACCAGGAAAAGCTCCTTACAAATGAGCTAAAAGCTCTTATTTATAGACTTCAAGGTGTAGGCAACCCTAAAATCACCTTGAGTCAACTACAGTCTTGAGAGACATGCAAGATCTTATTCTTAAACCCTAATTGAATGAAACTATACAATTAACTGGGAAACTATCATCAGTTAACTGAAACATCTAATCTAAATGGACAATGTGCAAGCATGCACGTCCTTATTGAAAGCAAGTTAACTGGAATGCTATCATCAGTTAACTGAAATATCTAATCTAAGATCCAAGTGTTTGTAGATGTTTCCAAGAAAGACATGGCATGCAATGTGTAACAACCAGTTAACTCGGAAAGAAGCCTCGAGTTTAACTCCTGTGTCTAATGTCTATCTTGGAAAAGGTGGGACGCCTTGAACTGAAGTTCACTGACCCTGATCTCGAGCAAGTAACCCCTCCACGAGGTTAGTGACTGCATCACCATCTAGAGGTCGTCACATGTCTCAACTGTCAATTCACTGCTTCTCAGCAACTCAAGCAAAACTGAAAATCTCTGCATACTTAAACTGGCCCTTCACTGGCTGGTAACTCTGGCGGCTCTGTAACTGAAGTGATGGCCACTATTTTCCTCTGCAGCTTGACGTTTCTCACATTTTTCATGCTTATCAACCCTCTAAACTGGCCTTGGAAGACAATCAGCTATACGAGGCACAAAACCATGTGGACTTGAGTGACTACGCTTGTCAACCTTTCCAATGCGCTTGATACAAATCAATGTCAGCTTTTATGATGAAATCATGAATTAAGACCGACATGGTCTTGAATTTGATCTACGTGAACTGCATCCGGAAAAACTTGCCTGTTGACTGTGAACATGGCTACGTTCTGACAACTTCTCTGGAAAACCAAAAATCACTCCAGATAAGGCTAAAAATACCCTGTCAAAGGGCAATTTTCACAAAATATTCTGAGACGTGGGTTTTGTGCATAATCAAATTCTAAGATGACCCATAACATAAGAAATTCAAAAAAATGTGATTTAGGCCCGCATGCAAAAGGTTTTCAGTTGAGATCTGAACTGGCAGTTAAGGGCACTGGGGGCAATTTTTCTCGTGAAAATCTGGAACATGGGTTTTGCGTAGAAATGAATCCTGAAACAACCCAGATCAACAGATTTGTGAAAAAATGTGATTTAGGCCCACATGCAAAGAGAATTCTGGAAAAAAGCACAGTGCTTCTAGAAAAGAGGCAACGGGGCAATTTTCGCAAAATAATCTAAGACATGGATATTGTTGTTAATGCTGAAATACTCGAACCCAGATGATGCTTTTTTGAAAAATCTGTCGTTTTCTTTGACATGCGAAGAAAATCTAAGACAAGAATAGAGGAAAATTAGACAGAAGAATAGAAGTTTTTTATTTGTTTGTTTTCTCTCTTCTTCTGTAGAAATTCGCCTATGCTTGAAGTAGAACTAATGAAACCTGCATGCAAATGGAAAACGAAGTCTGAAATAATCTTTTCTTGAACAATCTGAATCTATAGCTACGAAGAACACTGAAATCTGACACCTGTAGCACCTGCAGATCAATTCTATGCTCAAGAAAAAATGTTTCATGTCAACTCTGATGAACAATAATGGACGCCATTAGTAAAAATATAGAAAAATATCTTCTAAGGCGCATGAAATGCATGCTAAGCATTGGAAATGGCGCTTGAAGTACAACTGGTGCTTCAAAACTCACGCATGGCCTATATTTGGCTTCAAACTCAATTAACTGGATGTAGAACCAACCCAAGTTAGGGCGCCACCTTGAAGATTCAGTTAACTAGTGCATGCAAACTAAGTTTAGCCAGTTATGACTAAAAATAGGTTCAATAGAAGTCAACCTGAAAAAGAGTTTAACTGAAGATCCAAATTTAGTAAATTGAAAACTCCTCCCATGCATACTTCTATTTTTTGAATTTTGAAAAGTCAACCTTTGACTTTAGGCGTTCTTCCATACTTAAGACATTTTTCTGAAAATTTGATTCCAGAAACCTCAAATGAAGCTCACGTTCGATCACTGATTCTGATTGACTGCCGAATCAGATCAACTGGCTGACAGTTCCATCGAAGAGCAGGACCAAATCTGACAAGAAGACTCCTTGAGGTGATAATCCAAAATTCATAATTCTGAGGCTTTAAAAAGATGGGCGCCCCTGGCCTCCAGGGGCGCTTTTGACCTCAGTGTTAGAATATTTTCAGGCATTTTCATCATTTTCATTGATAACTTGACTATATTTCACTTGACGTTTCCCGATATTTGACAAAACTTCAGAACATGCTGACTGGCTCGCTGCGGAGCAGACTGATTTCTGAGCAAAGGCTCTTGATGAACACTTTGTATAAAAACATCATTTAACCTTCTTAAATCATGGGTGCCAACCCAAGTCATCCCTTACTACAACTAGCAAAAATTACTCAACTTTCGGCTGCGGATTGCCAAGACATCTTCTGAACCAGCTGAGACAGGGAATGGAAAGTTGAAGCTAACACGAACAAGATGAGTATCTGAAATCATCAAACATATTTCATTAAAGGTCTCAAAACCTTGGGCACCCCTGGCCTCCAGGGGCGCTTTTGTCCTTCCTGAACAATCTCTGATTCAAGTCTGAAACCTCAAATTCGACCACTGATGGCGGCAACACAGCAACTCAGATTCACCTGTTGACAGATGCGTCGCGGAGCTGGACCAAAAATGGAAACAAACTTCGTGGGTGTCACTTGATCAAAAGACTTCATCTGAAGCCTCAAAAAGATGGGTGCCCCTGGCCTCCAGGGGCGCTTTTTCTCTTCAAAGTTATCTACTTTGCATTTCCCTCGTTCTGTACTGAATTTCCGTTCTTAGGCATTTTACTCCTCCATCGAACTGGATGGCTAGCTCATTGCGAAGCTATCAGGAAATTGGATAAGTCATCTTGGTAGAAAATTTCACAAAAAGTTGAATACAGCTTCCATAATGATGGGCGCCCCTAGCTGAGAGTGGCGCTTTTGACCTCTAGACTTAGCCAATTTCACAGTACTTTTACCTCGTTGAAAATCTCCTTCGTCAAAAAGCATAATTTTCAACATCTTTCATCGTAGAGCGTTCTTCTTCGAGTTTCAGGCTTAGATATTAACACCTCGTACTGGCCAACTGCCATTAATGACCTCAGAGGTCCTAACTTTTCTCCTAAAAAAGTTATAACTACCCACCAGCCTTAAACTGACTTTTAACTGAAACTGACTTCACCACTGTGATCGTGATGTGAAATAAGCCAATCAAAATTAATTTCAGCCAATTCTGACAAGTTCTTATTTTTTAGGGTTTCGGGCTAAAAATAGATTTCAGAAACCCTAATTTTCAAAATTTTCAAATTTTGCCAGTATCTCCATGGCATGACATTGACTCAAAGCCCATACTTTATTTGCCCAAAAACTAAGTTTTGACCTCACTTTTACAAGGTTTAGACCATTTTAAGCAAAATGCCTTAATGAAGCAAAATTTTTGGTTTGGGTACAACAGGTTACACTCTCTTGGGGAGTTTACTAAGAACTACTAAACTGTTGAGCTAAAATTCAAATCAAAGGGATAGGATGTAGTGCTTCAAGGAATCACAAATGAAGCCCCAAGAATTGTCTTAGCAAAGAGGATAGAACAAGTAGCTTGGACAGCACATTGCTTGGTGACAACCACAACTTCATCTATACATGAGACATCTTAACTATTGATATTCAATCTATTTTGGATAAGTATGGTACAATGTTCAATGATATACCTCCAAGATTGCCACTAGATAAAGGAGTTCAACAAGAGATAGAAAAAGAACATGTTGTGGAAGTAGAAATTGGTACAAATATAATCTATGATAATCAAGAAGGGAGGAGAAAAACAAAGGTGGGCAATGGCAGCAAAAAGCAAGCCAATGACGAGAAAATAGCCTACACAAAAATTGCAAAAAGAATAAAGCTTCAACTCGCCAAAGTCAAATTTCAACCATAATAAGTTTGCAATGCAAGACAAGTGAAGAGGACTCAAGAAGATAATGATGGGCATTTGGAGGCTCCAAATTCTTTTGTTCATGGTGACATCAAAGTGGCATCACAAAAACATGGTGATGAACTCATTTTTCACATAAGGCTGCCTTTGTCTTTACAATAGATTGAGGATGTCCTCAAGCATCTGAGGGAATGCATCACTTGTCAACAAAACAAAGTAGAGCATACTCTTCCTATAGGTTTGTTACATCCTTTTCTCATCCCAAATTAGAACTAGGAAAGCATATTCGTGAATTTCATCACAAGACTCTCCAAGGTACACAAGAAAGATTACATTTATATCATACTCGATAGGCTAACAAAGTATGCACACTTCTTTGCTATTCCTTTGGGGTCAAGGTCTCTTCAAGTGGCTAACTTAGTTTTCAAAGAAGTGTTTAGACTTCGTGGATTACCTAAGAGCATTATGACTAATGGAGATTGTAGATTCTTTAGTGTTTTTTTGCAGTTATTTCAATCAATAGGGCATAATCTAGATATTGTAGACCTTACACGATCATGAGGAGAGTTGGTGAGGTTACTTGTGAGTTTAATTTGCTAGAAGACAGCAGAATTCCTAATGTTTGCTAAGAGATACTTGAGCGGAATAACATTAATTAATTAATAATATTCGTATTATTTGCTTGAGCAGAATAATATTAATTAATTAATAATTAATTCCCTTCATTTAATTAATGGCTTGCGCGAATTAGATAAGCCAATAAAGTATCTGGACCATCAATTGGAAGGGGACATTACACCCTAAAAGAAAAAGTTATTTGAACTTGAAAGATCAAAACTTGTCAATTAAGACACAAATGTTGGTCTAGCTGTTTATAACAACCATAAAAATTACACTACCTAAGTTAGCAATGATAACAACATAACTAAATCAGCACAAAACATGTATTAACAATAACATATTATGGTCTATGAACCATATGCTAACTCCATTTTCTCCCTCAGTTCCTTTTGCCATCCATTTTTCTCGAACCAAAATTGTACTCTGTCATCCAACACCAAGATTAAGTGTTTTGAATAATCCAGATAATATGTTTTTCCTTCACCCAATCAGTTCGCAGCTAATTACATTGCTTCTGTTTTCATCTGACTCTTTTTCAATTGAAAATATTTCTTCTCAAAACTCCACATTTCATTGCACCATATTCATCAATTCAACAAATCCTTTTTCAGCCACCACACATTAAATGCATCTGATCTCTGTACACTATGCAAATAAACTCCTATCTCACCAGCTTCACTAATGGAATTTGTGAGAAGTGAAAAAACATAAACTTCACAAAAGACCATCCCTACAAGCTCTTAAAAAATTTGAACCTGCTAAATAACATGCATTATCATCAAGTATACAAGGTAGTGTCCCTTCTCAGATCCAGCTTATATTTCAGCCTCCTTGCAACTTCCAGCTGGATATGAAATGGAACTTAACAAAGGAAAAGGTTATAGAAAAAATAATAAATACACATCAATGATTCATAATGATTTAGAGAATGTGAAATGTATGAATGTAATCCTACACAATTACATCAGTAAAAATCATTTATACTCTCTTTTACTCCACAATACAATACTTTTGAGTGTTTCACATTCCTTTTTTTCTGCAATCATTATTACTGCTCCTCATAAAAAATAACATCAGATAACCATTACTTGACAGAGCAACCTTCATGCATAATAATCCTTAAGGTGTACAGTGAGCACATATTCTTCTAAGATGTTAAATATGAAATGGCAAAAAAAGATTCCTTACTTGCCTCCATGATTGGTAAGAAGATTAACAAGCTCCTCCGAATCGACTACAGCATCACCATCAATATCTGCTTGCTTAAAAATTTCTTCCAACTTTTGTAAGAAAAAACATAATGAATTAGTAAGGCATTAGAAATTATAATAAAATAAAAGACTAATAGTTTTTCTTGGAAGCTAGCAGTAGAAACATTGTCAGTTTGGTAGATCAGAGTTCCATTTATTAATATGCTGACCTTGCGGCTTGCCATTTTATTTCCAAAAGCTTTGATCAAATCAGAGAATTCTTCTAGTGAAAGCTTCCCATCATCATTGTGATCCTAGTGATGATCACACACAAAAAAATAAAGTGCCGTATTATTCAGGACATCATATAAAAGTGGCATTAAAGGACATCTTTAGTAGAAATTTCTCCCCTTCACTCTTAACCATAAGAATGTCAATCCTAAAATGTTACCACATTCATTAATATGACAAGGCTTCCAAAACTGACCAAACTGTACAGAAGAGATAGACTTGTTACAACAACAAAGTAAAAGTTATCCTAGCTAGTAGAAGACTACAGAAATCTCAAAAAAGGAGGCAAGTCTTAGTACTCTCATCCAAGTCTTCAAATTATTTTTGAAGTTTTAAGTTACCATTTCAGTTTATGGTATTTTCCTTAGGTCATTAAAATTGCTAATGAAAAATCTGATCATCTGCCTTAAAATTACAAACCTGTTACTAGAAACCAAAGATAATCTTAGTTTCTTCAGTTTCTTGAATGATGCAAATGCCTAGGACAAATATACTCCTTGGTCCCAAATTATGAACTTACTTCATCTTTCAATTAGTTGATTTATTATGCAATAGGAATCACTAAAGCAACTTTACAGTCATAATTACATTCTACAGAGATCTTAACCAAAATACACAAATGGTAATTGCAAAAGAGTGGAAACTCATAGTATGTTTCCTTATTTGGTCATGCATTTTACAGCCAAAAAGAAACCAAAGAATAATACAAAGTTACCTATTTTTTCAAAACAATGAGGGAAGGCATTCTAAAAACATATGTAGTTTTCAGTTAGTTGGGAAAAAATGGCAGTTATGAGTCTGAGTCAGTTGATCATTATTGACAGGTATGCGGTTCTTTGACAGTTAAATATTATGTTTGGTTTCAAGTTGATAAAGAACACCATTAATATAATGCATCCTTGAGTATAATGAGTAAAGTTCTCAAGTTCTCTATCCTCAATCTAAACGTGTCTCTTTGTAAATGATTTTCCTCGTTGTTCACATTTCTGTGATTGCATTTATATAGGCAATGGATCTTTGGGAGTGAAAGCCAATGAAGAAAGTTTCATCTTAGAGGCCAAGAGATATATCTAGGAGAAACAATAACATATTACAACCTAATTCAGGCGTCAAAGGAGGAGAGAGGAGATGAAAGAAGTGATAGAGATTCTGAAAGACTTGCTGAAGTGTCTTGTTTAGACGTGTACGTAATATCCCCATTTTTTGGTTACTTCAGCGTTGAAATTAGCTTTGGCTTTCTCGGTGACCGCCAATTGTGCCAGAAGGGATATTTGATGTTATCAAGGAGCTCTAGAGTATTTTGGCACCCTCAGATGTCACTTATAATCAGATTCTGTATTTTTCACATTCTTCAGTTGACTGTGAAAAAAAATTTAATAATTAAATATTAATTTTAAGTTGTTCAAAAAACATAAATTAAAAGACAACTAAAATTATTTTTTTCTAAAATGTGAGCAAAAGTGACTAAAGTGCCGGGAAGTTAATTAATTTAATAAAGTCACTTTTCGGTGAACTAAGGATTTTTTTTAATAAAAAAAGTAAATATTGGTTTTTCAAGAAAGGTAGTGAGGAGTTATAGAAGAATGAATAAAAGTATTTTGGAGTTCATTTTTGAGGATGCTGGAATTTTTGGAAAATAAGGAGTTATGCTTTTGGAGTGTTTCCAAAACTTCATGAAGATGCTCACCTTCATGGAGAATATCATCTTCGAAATTGGAAAATACTTCTTGGGTGTTGTTGACAATTCGACATAGGTATTGTGTTGGGTTTATATCTGTGTTTTTTCTTCCTAGAAAAATTAGAGCGTTTAATCAAAATATGGGGGTTTCTTTGTTTGGTCCTATTCTACCACAAGTAGCCATACCATTTCAGAAATTACATAGAAATGTATTGGGTTGGAAAGTTCGGAGTTAACATTCTATGGAGATGAATGTCTGTAAATATTGAAGTTGGAATTTAGTTTTCTTGAAGTTCATATCAAGTTTCCGTTAGCAGTTGCATAGAGAGTAATATAGCCATTCATACTCTTTAATTCATGAGTTGTACAGAAATATTATTTACAAGTTCCAAAAGGATTAAATTGTTGATTTTTTTAAAGATCATTGAAATGGTCAAAGTTTGTGGCAAAAAGGAGAAGTAAGGAGGTGTCGCTAAGATTTAAGTTGAAACAGCTTAAAGAAGAAATTATGCCATACTGCTTAAACGGTGAGAACCATATAATTTTCAAGAGGAATCGAAAGAACTAAGTTAGCGTTGAGTATAATTAAACGTTGTTTTGAATAATCATTGAGACAAGGAAATCACAACCTGGTTTATACATTGAATGATTGCTATTTTAAAAATGAAATCGACGCAATGACTTTAATCTCAAAGGAAGACGACTTAGGAAGAAGGCATCATTATTGTTGGCGTTTCAAATCGCACCTCTGGAATGCGTTTTGGAAACGGACAGCTATGTGCAGTAAACTGCTCTTCGAATTAGGAGGGGAAGCTTCCTTTTTTGTTGAGTTGCATAAAGTAAGTAAACTAAAACTAATTTTTGCCTATCTTTTTTATTCAACTACGAGAACACAAGGTTATAGAACACTAGATGTTGCAGCTGAGGTTTTCCCTTTAATGAAACTTGACAACTACAACTTTAACATACGCTAAAACGTTTCTATCCTCTCAAGTAAACGCAGAGCAAGAGAGTTTAGAAATGGACGAGGTTTGATTTTCTGACAAAGATACTTGAATAAACTTTCCTCAACATACATCTACTAAATTTCAATGCAAGCTGAAAAAGGAGATCATAGAAGTATTACGGAAATATGAGACTTTATTTCAAAGGCAGCAAAGCAAGCTTCAAGATTTTATTTCCTCACACTTCTAGCACAAAACAATAAACGGAAATCTGAGATATTTATATCAAGGCAGCAAAGCACGCTCAAGATTTTATTTACTCAAACTTCTGGCACAAAGATTACAATTCCGGGACAGCAAGTTGTAGCAAAATACTTGCAACATGCGATCAACCAGTATTACAATTGACACATAACACATGCACTAAACAAGGATTTGCAGCTAAGGAGGCATGCAAACTTGCTCTTTACACAAAGTGAACTGACACTAAACGATAACAAACATGAAGGCATAAGCTAAGCGATTTTGTTATCACAAGCACGGTTAAAGAAAAATGAGCAAACACTGCTCTTATTTATACACAAGCAGAGGAGTAGGGAACCCTAAAATCTCTTTGCTTTTACAACTACTGCTTGCCAACATGCAAGCTTTATTTCTAATCCTAGAAAAGATAAAACATCTAAACCCTAGAAAGCATCTAAAAACGGAAAGTGCCAACTCGTTACAACTTTTTTCTTTCTATCCTCAAAGAATGGATAAGAATTGAGACAAGAATAGAAAGAAAGCGTAGAAGAAGCTTCTAAAAGAAAGCTGATTTAAATCTCGATCACATCCGCTAAAAAGAGGGCAACTTCATCTTTAGTGGGAGTGTTGATACTATTAATAGAAAAATGCCGCTTTTCCAAGATTTCTTCGCCATCTGCAATAGATCTCAAGAAATCTTCACTCTCATTGGCCGCTTTCTCGAACTGTGCTGACATCATGGAAATCATCCTCATTCTTCCAACATTACCATCGCTACCATGCATGATACTCTGAACCTCTGCTTGGAATATGTCGAGCCCAATGTATGAACCATCCTCAAGGCAATACTGACAAGGAATTGCTGGAACAAATTCTCTGATGAACTTAAGAGTATCAATGACTCTTTGCCTATACATTGTAAACTCCTTAGATATTCTAACATATGTATTAACCTTGAAAAGGTGACCTTCTTTCCACTCCAGGATCTATCTTTTGTGTTCTCTTGCCATTGTAGAGCCATAAGCCATCTCTAAATCTGCAATTACGATCTCGTGCATAGGCTTGAACTTGGCTATCAACTGCTCAAAATCTTGGATACCTTGAAGTAAGTCATGAGCTTTGTATCTCAACTGGAAGACCTGTGTTAGAATCTTTTTTCCTTTGACGATGAACTCTTCAATTCATTCCTGAGTTTGTTTTCCACAAATAACCAACTGCCTCAACTGCTGCTGATCAGCTGGTGTTTCTAAAACTTGTGGCAGCAACTGTGTTGTTTGTGAGGTGCTTTGAATAAGATTTGATATATACAACCGGAGTTGACGATTTTCAGCCTTGAGCACTACCTTGTCTTCTCCATCCTTTTGCACTCTTTCTTGAATATTTTCAGTTACCATCTTAAACAAACTCATATCAGCATGTTGGGTACTTTTACCAAGGTTTGCTCTGACCATTATGAAATCATCGACATCCACCTCATCCCTGATTTTATCTTCAAGAGGCGTAGCTGTCTCCATGACCATTTCACCCTCAAGATTCCTCTCAATATGCATTTGTTTCTTGGCCTTCTTCTTGGGTGCTTCCTGATATATACTGAGGTCATCATCATTCACCTAATATGAAGGCCTTCTTCTTGTCCTTCCCAAGGAGCTCTCAAGCCAAGATGTGGTATCTCTACTAACATCCAAGGGAGGAATAATTGCAACATTGGCCTCTATCTCCTCGTCTTCCAAATCAATGTGAATTGGTGAAGACCTAGGAGATGGTAAAGGGTCTTGTATCAAAGGCTCATTTTGTACTTCTTCTTGACGTATGGGCTAAGGTGGAGGAAAATTTGTTTCAGCTGTAGGCTGCTCCTGTATAACAATTCCTATGAAATCCAACCTCTTCTTTGCATTCTTTGTAGACCTACTTCCCTTAACTTCTTTATCTTTTCCTTTTGTCTTTGACTGAGCTTTAGAAGGAGGCAATGGATGAACCCTTGGCGGCTCTACTACTAGATTTGACTTCATTCTTTTGAGTGTTAAGAAGGTCTTGCTGTAATCTACCGCTTGTTGTGTCCTTTCTTCCACTGTAATGCATTCTTTGTTAGCCCAATTGACCTGTGGAAGAGGTTGTTGTTCAACCTGATTTCTAGTATAGGCTGGGAGAATTACATCCCTGTCATCATCTGATAACCCTTCAATGTCTTCGGATAAACAATCTTTCATTTGGTGAAGGGTGAGCCTACTATTACTTCACCTTTGCACCTCGTACTTGTCTCTGCGGTTAGCCCAAAAGTCTTCAAGTGCGGGCACATGAGCATAGTTCTGACCAAGTCAAGCTGCATAGACATCATGGGGGTTATATGATCGTCTCTCGCTGAAAGGCTTGAGACCAAGTTTATCTAACTCATTACCCATTATTTTAGCGTCTGCGGATGATCTACACCTGTAAATACCTAAAGCAAAAGGAAAGCTGAAGGCGAGTTTCTTTTTGTTGCGCAGGCGAGTGTGAACATCTGATACCTGTCTAAGAAATTCCATATACACGACTTCATCTGATGGATACCTCGGTAACATAAGAGGAGCTCCTGAATAGCCGTAGACCCTTAGCTAAGTGAAAGTGGTAAACTGAATAAACTAATCAGCCCATTCTGACATTGCTGCCCTAGCAATAGATGAGATGCGAACATGTAGCTCGTTGTCCAGGTCACGCACTGTGTAGATTAAGAATACTTCATTCACTCTTTTGTAATGGTGTGATGCCGCAGTGAACTCCAACTGAGTGTAGTATTTGTAGACATGTTGAAAATTTAAAGAACCCTCTGTGTTTAACCCTTTGAATTTACCCTGATAGGCAACCAAGTAGACTAGGTAGGCGACCATGTGGAATGCATGTCTATTAAAATATTCCATTATTTGATGGTGAAGGCAATCACTGATTAAAGTAGGCCAGTCATAGAACTCTGTCTTCTTCATTATGTGAGGTATCATGTAGAACATCCAAGGCTGAAACTTCGTTGCATCTGCTTGACCAGTAATCCGGTTGAGTAGTGTGATTATTATGGCAAACTCATCCTTGAACTCTCCTCTCCCGACGTTCTTTGGCAATGTACTGTATTTATCTTTCAGCTACCTATGTGCAATCTTCTTGCTATACTTTTCTTGATGCTCTTCCCATATCCTTTCACATTCTTCTATATTGATGGTAAAACTTCCAGGCCATGGTGGGATGGAGAAGCATTTCTCAATCATGTCTGGTTTTAAGCTGCATATGATTCTTCCATCAACTGACTGGATTTCCCTTGTAGCTGGATTATAATGCTTGATACAAGCAATTATGAATTTTAAGCTCTGTACTGAGAAAGGTATGGATGCTGCTGCGAGAAGACCTGAATGGCCAAGATGCCTGATGGTGGTGTTGCTTGCATCTTCCAAAGGATGTAGATTGAATACTGGCTTGATATGATGTAAGTCAGTCTCGGCCGTTTCTATGAAATCATGGTACAGTGCTGATTTGGTCTTGAACTCTGTAGGAATGTACTCCATTCTACAAAACTTAAAGATTGACAGTAAACACACCTAGGTTCGGACAAGTTTTGGCAAACTTTCTAATTTTAGCTTGCTGATTTTTCTTCGTCAAACGGATGAAATTTTGAAAAACATTCTGAGATATGGGTTTTGATTAGAATTTTGTTACAAGCTAACCCAGATCGTCCGTTTTTGAAAATTTGAAGTGAAGACTTAAAAAAGCAACAAACCCTATTTTTCTCCGAAAAAACAGAAAAAGCTGGCATCTGGGTATTGTTCATAAGCATATTCTGGATGAACCCAGTTGATCAGATTTTGCAAACCCTGGCTTCTGACTGAAAAAGCAACCACTTTAAGTTTATCTGAAAACGCTGTGATATGGGTTTTGTCCAGAAGAAGGTTTAGTATAGACCCAAAAGATTAGAAATGGAAGAATTTGAAGTTTTCTCTAACATGCAAAATAAAAGCAACTGTTGCAACTTTGAGAAAATCCTTCAACAATTTGTCCAGAAGATAGAAGAAATATGAACCAGCTTGCTGAAAATTGATAATAATGGCCTTCTTCTTCACAAATTTGATGTTCTTGATGAAGAAATATGAAAAAGCAAGCCTTCTTTGAGTGCTGATCTGAAAATTTTATGAAAAACCAGCAAGTTTAGGTTCTTGAATCTTGAAAAATATAGGTTTGAAGTTGCTGCTCTGTTTCTCCTTGAAGACCCCTGCAAGAAAATATGAAAAATAAAACATAGAGATGTCCTTAAATAAGCTTTTGTTTTGAGAAACAGCTTCTCAAATCCTAATTCTGAAAACCCTAAATTTAGATCATGAAATGAACTAAGGCGCTTTTTCCTTTCTTTGAAATTTTGAAATTTTCAAAAATTTCTCTAAGGCATGAGAAGTTGGGCGCCCTTTTTGAGGTATGGCACCCAATCTCTCCAGACTTAGCCAATTTTTCACCGTTTTCACCTTCTGCTCAATTTTCAACCCTGATTCGACTCTGTCTCCCGACTTCCAGATTGGTCCGACGAACGAACTGAACATTTCATTACGGAGCTTGATTGAATCTGACGACATTGTTCTGGAGACGTCATCTATCAAAAACTTCATTTGACCCTTCGAATTGTCAGGTGCCTATCTCTAACAGGGGCGCCCATTTTGTCCAGTGTTAGTGTAATGTTCTCCTTTTGGCAGTGATCCTGTCATTAGCTCACCAACCTATTCCGGAATCCTGTAGGCTCATTGAGATGTTTCAAAGGGTTCTAGTTTTGGAGGTTTTGTGATCTTTCCTCATTATTTACTATTTATAGTAAATACTATTTCTGGCAGTAAGCAGTTGTCAGCCTTCAGTTCATCACATCATTGGAAGCAGTGTTGAGCACTAAGCCTTGGTTGTTTAAAAATATTGTTTTAATGAATTTTTGCATTAAAGGGGCAAATTATTCTAATTTGCAGTTGACCCCTTGGCCTAAGGCATTAACTTAAGTTGTTTTGAAAAAAGGTCTTGAGGGTGGCGCCACATAAAGGAGCTCAAAGGTTTTCTTTTATTAATTTCTCATTATCTCAAGTGGGGGCGTATTTTTGAAGAGTTATTGTCTTTTTGGAAATTTGAAGAGTCATGGCTATTGGTGTACCTTCTTGGGGGACTTGAACAGTTTCCTTTCTTCCTTTAAAAGTAAGGCTTGGCTCCAGCATTAGATCATCCATTATTTTGCTAAAGTTATGCTGTCAAAATGATTTATCATTTTCTACTTCGAAGAATGCTGACCTCCTAGTTCTTCATTCAATTTCGTATTTGCAAGACAACACCTAGTTGAATTATTGCTGCTTCTCATCTAGACTAGCAGATTGTGTTTCAAGGTGAAAGTTTGATGTATTTTCCAGTTTTACAATTGTTGTTTGCATACAGCTGATTATTGTTTTTGCTCATGGTTAATTGTACGAATTTTGTATTGTTCTGGGCATTTGATAATAATACTCCTAAGGTCTAGGCGACCATCTCCAAGCAATTTCAGACTCTATTTTGAAGTGTGCATTTTTATAATGAAAATTGCCCCTCTCAAGGGTCGTACCATTCATCTTTGCATTGGGAAGTGTGCCATTAGTAATTGCCGGTGTTTGGAGCTGTTTTTCGTGTTTCAACAAGGGCGCCTATCTCCCAAATGATCTATGCTTCGATTTCACGCATATCAGAGGTACTTTGATTGAGTTGTGAGCAATTTTCGAGTTTTCTGTAGTTGCTGATATACATTTCCAGAATTACAGTTTGCTGATCAGAATTAAAAACAATTGTTGTTTCTATCTTTCTTCTTCTTTTCTCGTTATATTCTAATAGAGAGATAATGTATGAAAAGGTGCTTGAATATTCGTGAAATTGGCATTGTAAAATTGCAGCCTTCTCTTTGTACAAGCTGCTAACAGTGGTACTGTTTTTAGTTTTATTATTGCTGCTCTAATTAATTAATTTCACACTAGCACCCCTGGATGGTTTACCGCCAGTGAGGAAAATCTATTGTAACACTTTTCATACCCACTTCAAGTGGAGAATTCCCACGTTCAGTGGATGCCTGCCGCAACAGAAAAAGTTTAATGTTGTAATCTTTTCCCCTCACTGTTTGGTGGTAGAGTGGAAAGTCATTGGCTGGTTATCCGCCTTGTTGTTATGTCAATTCAGCAGTAGTACTCCACCATATGTTAGCACCTCGCCCGCAAGGGATCTTGAGTGCACATTCTTGGTGTCGAGTTTAATATTTCTCTTTCAATAGAATCTTGTACTTGTTGATTCAGTAGATCCTAGGGATCTTCTGACCATATGCTCACCCCTCCTCCTTAAGTGGTTTTAGGGCGCATTCTTGGTTAGAGTTCTTTAATGAACGTTTTGGTTATGCTAACCTTAACGGCCGATTGATTCTATTGTAAATGTTTGGCTTAAAAATCAAAAAAATTGAGAGAATATTTCAGTTAGCCATTTTCATGATTTTCAAAACCTTGCTTCTTCTGACCTTCAGATGATTTCATGATTACGGGCGTTGTACTAATCGGACTGACTGGCTGACGGATTCACTGGATAGCTAATAAGATTTTGGAAGGGGTCTTCTGGATACCTGATCTCTGAAAACTGACTTATGATGGCTCTAAACCCTAGGCGCCCTTCTCCTTTAGGGGCGCCCATCTCCTCCAGACTTAGTTTTTATTTTGAATTTTCCACTGTTGCTTCCAACTTCTATCATTTTATACACTTTTTCTCCTTTGTTCGGCTTGCGACATCTGATGGTTGCTAACTCCGACAGACGAGATGATGAATGTGTTGAAAAGCTTGACCCAGTTTGACGAAGTTATGTTGGAGGTACCTTCTGCAAATTTCATCATTTAACACTTCAAAAGCTTGGGCGCCCTTCTCCTTCAGGGGCGCCCATTTCTTCCAAACTTAGCCATTTTTACTGTCTTTCGTCTTTAGAGTTTTGAAACACCTCTCTCCGTGACCTCTGTTTGATCTGAGATTCTGGTCGACCGGTTGATCGGGTGTTCGTGCTGACTGATTCGTTGCGGGGATGGGAAGATTCTGAGCAACATTGACCTGGAGGCAGAAACCCTAATTCTAAATTTTAACCTCTTGAAAAGCTGGGCGCCTTTCTCCTTCAAGGGCGCCCATGGCTGGCAGAGTTAACCATTTTTTATGTAATTTTCAAATTTTCACCTTGTTTAACGTGCCTTCCTTGTCTTTGACTGTCGGAAACAAAAATATTCTAAGGCATTGAAGTATGGGCACCCTTCTTGACTGGAGGCGCCTGGATTCACCAGTGTTAGCCAAATTTTTGCCTTTTCCAACTTTTTCAGCTTCTACTCCTTCCTCCGTTTTTTGTGCACGTTCCTCGCTGACAGACTCTGTTTGATGCTTCAACGTCTGATTCTGACACCTAGCAGTTGACTGACCTCCATTGATGACCTTGGATCTCCGAAAAAGCAGAATAGACCCAATAGGGTAAAACTGATCTTTTTGTGATTCTGACCGCACCAGCCTAATCAGGAAGTATTTTAAGCCAATCAAAATCAGTCTTAACCCTAAAAGCCACCTTTTTATTTTTAGAAAATTTTACGAGTATCTGTTTCTTAAGAAACCCAGAAAAACCCAGAAAAAGTTTATATTTTTAGAAAACTGCTAAAAATAGAAATTTTCCTAAAATTTAGGGATGAAAAACTGAAATCTGGGTATTGTAGGTTTGATCGTTTTGAACCAACCCAAATTGCCTGATTTTAAAATTTCTAAGTTTTTGACCCTCATGCATGACATGCAAACCCCAATTTTGACCTTTTTGACAGATTTAACAGTATTTTGACTCATTTCTTCAAAATGCCTAAGTGTAGCAAAAATTTTAATTTGGGGTACAACAATTATACAGTTGGAGCTGACTTGGAAGTCAACAGTTGATGTTGGATTGAAATGGAGGCATGAAAATAAGGTGACATGCAAGAGACATAGGTGTTGCTAAACATTTTAAAAGTTGGCACAATCACTTTACAGCTGTGAGAGACCGGGTGTCTCTAACCCTTGCAAACAGATATACAAATGGTGCAAATTTGTTTTGTTTTGAAAGTTTGCAATCTCTATGTCTTTTTGAACAATAAATGATTTATTTGGAATTCTTTATAAATATTGCCAGGCAAGATGAAATGCAAGGAATTGCAACTAAGAACAATATAAGCTGAATGAGGGTTGCAAAACTCTTTAATTAGATAATAGAGATATTACAATTAATGATTTTCAACAAGCCATACCCGAAATTGCAACCTCCAATCTTTATTTGAAATCTGGAATTTTTATTTCGCAACCTTCAAGATGAGTAATTTTTGGTACAGCCAGCTCTAGAAATTCGTTTCTTCCCAACATAAATTGTTGTACATGCATCAAGGACCCTAGCCGCCCCAAGAGGAGAAGAAATCTGCTCAAGAGGTTGAAAGTATCACTGTAGCGTGAGTACTGTAGCACGACACTATTCACGTTACTATAGCATTTTTTGGCGTAGCGCGGCACTGTTCACGTGTACTGTAGCAGTCAACACTAATTCTGGTCTGGAATTGATTATCCCTTAAAAACCCTTGTAGAAAATGAAAATCTTCTTCCAATGAAGCACGAATTTTGACCTCTGTAATGAAGCCAACCATTAGCAATCTTCAATTGATCTTTCACAACCCCAGTATGCTGGATTCTGAAGAGTTGACGTTCTCCAAAATCTGATTTGCAGAAACCCTTGTTTCTCCAAACTCCAAAAGTTCTTAGAGAGAAAAAGACAAATTTTAATCATAATCATATCATCCATTCGATTTGCCTTCAAGAGAAATATATACTCTCACAAAGTTCGACCCTTCTCCAAAAATCAACTTAAATGCATTTAATAACTTAATAATTCGCCCCTTTAGAGACTTAGGCAAATTATTAAATATGGCGTCCCTTTTGGTGAATAATTAAATACTCATTTAATTATTATTTATCTCCCTTATTATAAAGTATTAGATACTTTATAATTTGCCATATATTAATTACTTTAATATTTCATTAAAGTGACTTTATATTATAAAGTCAAATTGATAATCTTTTAATAATCATTAAATGCCCAAGTAAACACTGTTTGCTCATCAAATCATCAAACTGGGTCGAAACTGAGCTGACCAACTGAACCAGGTGCCCTGCCAAAAATAGAAACCTCTGTCTGCCTGACTTACTATAAATAGTAAGTGTCTGAAAATCACTCTGTAAGAGTCTGCCAAGGCCCAAACCTGAAACAACTGATGGAGTAATGTTTCTAACCACTAGGTAACTGCCATAAGGGACCCTCTATCCACAACTGTCGGCCTACGAGGATCAAAATAATAGGCTCACTCCTCAACAACAATGTCAGCTAAAACGGGGACATTACAACAGCTAACATTAAGATTTCCTTGGTGGAGCCCATGGGAATAGTAGACAACTATACGTGCTTGAAATTGGCTATTGAAGTCCCTTCGAATCTACTAAGGGTGTATGGGTGGTCGAGCATGGTATTTCTATAGCATACTTTTGGCATCCTAGAGCCTATATCATCAAAATGACATTTGGTATGGAATCCTTATGATTACACAATTTTACTATGAGACGATAAAAATTTGGGAGAGCATTGTGCATTGCAAAATTGTTGTATTTCCCAAAAATTTAACCAAAATACAAATAAGGACAAAACACAAATTTCAAATTTCGATTACAAGACATGACTAACACAGTTTTGTTTCCAAAGCACATAATTCATAAAAAGCATAACAACATCTAACCAAATATAGATTATAATATTTAGATAAGTAACTAAAATGCTTAAACAATCCTAGTAGGGTTTCAAGTGGGGGCATAGAATTCACCATTCTGAGATAGACTTAATTAGTCCTACAACCCCATTCATGATCAGAAGACAATCAAGTCACAAGCTATGTCAATACAATATATCAATATTAATTTAAAGTAAAGAAAAGAGAGCAAACCCTAGGGGCCAAACCTAATTCCTTGGGGGCTCATCTCTGATGGCCTTGCCTATGCATATATTTCGTAGAGGAACCGTAGTTCGACAACTTCAATGAGTTTACTCCAACTCATACTTGATTGACCAACAATAGCACATTTCATCAAGGTTTAACTTACAACTAATTCTAGAATGGTATAGTAAATACATCAAATGGACAACAACGGTTAATCTAAAAGGGAATCCTTTTACTAATTAGTGTAATGATTAACAATCACAATTGTAACACTACACAAGAACCACTTGAGAAATTAAGGTAACCAAGTTTTATCAAGGATGAAGATGACTATAAGGTTGATGATAACAAATTAAATAGGTATTTGAATTTACAGCTATGGACATATTGATAAAGTATGGTGAAGTAACTACATGAATAGAACCTATTAATTAAATAAAGGGATGACTATAAAAACCCACAATCAAAATTATCGAAATTATACTAATCAAATCAATTCCCTTTAACATCTGTTGCTAATGGATAGCAACTTGATTATTGTAAGCATTAATGGATACTGGGTTAATAAAACCATAACTAATGCAATTACATTTTTAAATCAAGAGTTAAAAAAATTGTTATACAAATCAAACCAATATAATCTCGTAACATAATGAAAACCAAAAGGCTTAAAGAGGATTGTACTATGAGAGATCATATAGTAGTTTTCAATCGATCATACTATAAATCAAAGGACGAACATGGTTAAGGAGAACAAGGAAGGTTTCATCAATGATGAAGCAACGTAAAGCAAATGTATCTAGGTGACTAAATATAGTGTCAAAACTAAACCAAACAATGAATTAATGGTAGCGTGGCATTAGAATGATCTGGTAAAACTAATGGATTGACAAATGAAGAGCATGTTTAGATCTAGCTTAAATCATCTGAAAATGTCTAGTAAACATACATGCAAAACCCAAGTAAGTTGTTCATAGAGTATAAAATGCTCAACAAAATAATATATTTAATTGATGCAAAATGAGGAAATATAATAATGACATGCAATATAAAACATGCAAATCTAGTTAAGAAAATGACACAATAAGATATTGAAGTTCAATGAAACCTAGTAATGTCAATATATAAAGATCAATAGTCTAGATCAAAAAGTAAAATATATAATTACATTCACAATTTCAGTTTATTTATCACATATATAACATCATTTTCTAAATCGTAGAATATATATATATATATATATATATATATATATATATATATATATATATATATATATATATATATATATATATATATATATATCGGCTTATCACGCACACTTAGAAGTTATCACACTAAACTTTATCCTATGTTTCGGGGCTATTCTGTTTGGAGTTAGTTAAGCTTCTATTCATCTAATCCCTTTTTGTTTAGATTAGAACAATCCCTTCAATTAATCATTATTCACAATAGTAAGACATACTCTACTTACCAATAAGATTAAAATTTATTCTTAAGTTGTTGACAATGATATCTCATAGTTATATCCCATTTTAACATAGTCTATATAAGGTTGTATCTAATGTAATAGTGAAGATGTGTAGAGCTATTTGGCTTATTCAAATTTCAAACATTCAAAGTAGAAATAAATAAATAAATAAAAGGTTTACATCATATCTAATAACTAACAATCCAATCATACTTCCAGATTTGTGCAATTTAAACATGTCCATCTCTCTAGACCTGGAGCTATGACAAGTAATACTGTGCTTATTCTAGTTGTGTTCACATTATGGAAATTATTGTAGGATAAAAGATAAACTGATATAATAAGTTATATGACAAAAACTTAGAACCCTTTTTCAAGTTACAACTATATAAAACGATTTTATGTTCAGTAATTTTTCTAGACTTTCATATTAAATTCTGAAGGATTATACCACCCAAAATATTAAAGCAGTGACAATAGATAAATATCTTAAGGCTAAGCAGAGACTGTTCAAGCTCCCAGCAGGTGAGATTTTGTTGAAAGGCTATTAAATATTTCAAAACTCAGAAATATCACATGAATAACATGTTGAGATCTTTATTTACCCTTCGAATTACATGTATATATATGTATATCTATGTATATATATATATGTGTATGTATATGTATATATATGTATATATATATATATGATTGTGGTCAAGAATGAAGCCTTCACTTGACTAAGATAAGAGAGAACTAACTCCTATAAATATACAGATGCTTGGGACAAGGAGTACGATACTATCCATTTTGTTTTAGTTAATACTTGCTGCCTTTCGTCTACAGCATCTATTTTCTGAGAATGAATTTATCGTGCATGAAATGGCATGAAAAAAAAAATATAACTAGCCATCATGCTCCTCGTGATTTTAAACTAAGCCTTTCTTTTTATTGTTTAGCGATATCTTGTCTTAATGTTTTCAACCAATCAACCCAGCCAAAGACAAGAGACAAGCTGCAAGTTGGTGTGCGAGTTTCAAGGTCTCCTTGGCTTCAACGACACTCGTCCTCTGAGGCGTGGGGAGGCCTACCTCCCCCGTACAGGTTTGTTCTTTCGGTAAGCGCCCTGCTATACCCCTTTCTTGTGGTCGTTTATTGCTCTGTCAGTTGTGCCAGGGGTTCTTCTTTGTGTTTTGTGGGGTGTGTTTTTCCTTGTGTGTGTGTCGGGTCACTTCTCGGTGCTGGATGTTCCTTTTCTTCACTATCAAGGTTTAACTCTCCTTTATGGAGGGGAGTATGATACCTCCCGCCCCTAATCTTAACGTCGATGGGTCTGGCGGTAAGCAAAGCTCCTCTATCAAGTCGTTTAAGGAGGCGCTCTCAGACTCCGTGCTCTCAGCGGTTCAAGGGTCAAAGTTCTCTATCTCTATAGATGGCGGAAAGGAGGTCCAAGGGGAAGTTAAGCACCCATCTGATAGCCCTAAGGACTTCTTCTTGCATCCAAATGTTGAAATGAAAGAAACAATTGCTAATGAAAAGAGTAGGCTGAAAGATACTGCAATTTTTTTAGTGGCTATAGATGTTAACAAATTCCCAACAAGGAAATTTTTTGACTCCTGGTTTATCAATGTTTGGCAAATGAAATTCAATATCCAAGTTTCTTATTGTAGACTGCTTCAGAAGGGTCTCTTTGTTGTAATTTTTAAAAACCATGAAATGCAAAAAAAAACGCCCTTGAGAAGCCCTATTGGACTATCAACGGCTACGCGTTCGCTTGGTCGGCCTCGGCGATTGCAGAGGAAATATTGGCCCTCTCCTCCCCTAGGTGGGTGATTGTGAAAGATCTCCCACCAGAATTCTAGAGGATTATTCAACAGTTGTTGGAACCGGTGGGCAAAGTGTTAAGGGTCGACAAAACAAAATCCATCCCTAACAATCATATCTAATAACTAACAACTCGTGTATTTAATTCATCCCTAAAATCCATGATAACTCGTGTATGTGTGCCAGGGTTCTGGTTTCGATCAGCCTCGGCATTGAACTACCCAGAAGTTAAAAAATCGTGGAAGATTGCGGGGTGACCTCGTGCTCTCTTGAAGTTCTCGGTGGTATGAATGCTTGTTTTCTATGCAAAAGAGAAGGACATCTCAGGAAAAACTATCCACTCCTCCAAAAAAAGAGGACGACTATAGCTTCCCATCCGCTTGGAAGGGACCGTGCTAACGTCGACAAGCCCAACCCCTCCCCGGTGTTGGTCGAATCCCAATCTAAGCCTCGCCCAGAAGCCCCTGAGGCTAAAAGGGGGAGACAAAACCCTGGTTAAGAATTGGAGACCCATCACCCTGTTAAATGTGTCTTATAAGATCCTGTTAAAGATCCTAGCTCTCAGGCTGGTCGACATCATACCTAAGTTCATCAGTTCCACCCAAACCGGGTTTATAAAAGGAAGATACATCTCGGAGAATCCGCTTACAAGCTAGGAAGCGATGGAGTGGGCCAGGAGGTCCGAGCAGAATGTGGGAATGTTGCTGCTTGATTTTGAAAAGGCCTATGATCGTGTTGAGTGGGGATTTCTGAGGAATATCCTCAAAGCATTTGGTTTTCCTAGGAGTTTCTGCAATATGGTTGATGTGCTCTTGATCGATGCATCTGCCCAAATTGATGTAAATGGGAACCTCTCTAAAGAAGTTTTGCTGGAAAGATCCATTCGCCAAGGATGGCCCCTAGCACCTGCACTTGTTGTCATTGCCTCAGACGCTCTGTTTTATTTGATTAGGGACCATACATCGTTCCCAAAAATTAGGGGCATTATCTCCCAGACAACAACGAGCTAATTAATGTCCAATTTGCGGATGATACAATCCTTTTTATTGAACTCGGTAAAGACAATATGAATACCTTGATGAAGAAATTGGATCTGTTCTCACAAGCCTCAGGGGGAAAAATTGCTAACTCCGAGTCGATCATGCTGGGTTGGAAGGAGGTGCCTCCTGACTGGCTGCCAGAATATGGCTTCCAATGGGTAGGCCTAGGCAAGCAGGTAAGATATCTGGGTATTCCTTTTACTGTTAATCCCAACCTTAAGGAAATGTGGAACTAGGTGGCTTCCAAAATTGAAAAGAAGTTTGAAAAGTGGAACAAAAACTACCTATCCTTGGTTGGTAGGTTGCAAGTCTATCAAAAGATCTTATCTTCTTACACCATTTACTTTGCTTCAGTGTGGTTCTTTTGAAGTTACCAAATAAATGAGATTCGTAAAAGAATAAGCGGCTTTCTCTGGTCGGATGGTAAAGGGGGAAAGAAAAAGCATGCGGTCAGATGGGATTGGTGCTACCTTGACAAGATGCAAGGTGGGTTGGGGTTAAAAGACCTGAGGCAGCAAGGGATTGTGTTGGCCTCCAAGTGGATAGTGAAAGCCTTAGACGGTGCTTAGCCATGGAAGGTGCTTATCAGGAATAATATCCAAGAAGGGCGAAGGCTTGGAAAAGCCTTCCCCTATGTGACATCCTCACTAGCAACCACCCTATGAACCCTGTCGGGTCTTTGGCCTTCAAGAGCCTTTGGAAGGCCTGGGATCTTTGTAAGCACAATGTCCAGTTCAAGTCCGCTAATGTCTCTTTGCTTGGTTCCCGGTGTCAAACTTACAACTCCACATGGTGGAACCTATGCCATAATGGCAAACCTCTTGCTCTCCTCCAAGGGTGCTTTGCCAAGCTTTGGAATCTCAAAGGGATTAAATTGTTCAGTGACATTCTCAGTGACAGAAGTATCAAGACCTGGGAAGATTTGAGAACTGAATTTGATGTCCCTGCCTCCACCACAAGGACATTCACCATTCTGGTTGATGCTTGTCAAGGTTGTCACTTCCCTTCAAGCACCGATAGAGTGATGGATGTTGGGAAAGACCTGGTGTAGAGAGATGGAGGAAACCTGGCCAACCTCAAGGCTAAAACAATTTATAAAATCTTGAGTGCTGTTGTACCCAAAATGAAATTTTTGGCATTCTGCTTAAATTAAGCTAAACAATGTAAAAATGCCATCAAAAGTATGTTTTAGGTCAAAACAAATATGAAATCTTTGTGGGTTTCTATCAAGGAACCTATGGTTAAAATTCTGAAAAAATGAAAATTAGGGTTTTACGCCCCTATTTTCAAGGTAACCCTTAAAAATAGGACCTTCCCGAAAATGATTGAAAATAATTCTGATAGGGTTAATTGCCTTCACAATCACACTGATCAAGTCAAAATTATCAAAAGACATGTTTTACTCTGGTGGGTCTATTTCTATTTTTCAGGAACAAAGTTAGGAGCTCTACAGCCATTAATGGCAGATTGGCCAGTACCAGGTGCTGAAAGCTAAGCTTCAAGAACTCCAACGAAGAAGCTATGGCGGAAAAGGATGAAAATGATGCCGTTCAATGAAGGAGATTCTCAAAATGAAAAAGGCCAAAATTTGGCTCTCTGGAAGGTGGACGTTTTGTCTACCAAGGCAAAACACAGTCCACAGTTGAAAAAGGCGCCCCTCTTGAGGAAAGGCGCCCTTGGATCTCAGAGGGAAAATGTAATCATTTGGCATCTTCAACTCACTCATCCTCTTCACTTTCATGCTAGCTCGACAACGAAACAATCATCGAAATCATCTGATTCAGGGATCATTGACCAATCGTCAGCAAAGTGTGGAGGAATCATCAGCGACGAAGATGCCAAAACAGAGAGCTTCAAGGTAAAAGCGCCCCTGCTGGCCAAGGGCGCCCCTCAGTTACAGGCACCAGATGAATCCATTTGCTATAACTCTATATATGCTATCTTTCCAGCTTCCTCTCAGCTAGGTGATCAATCTGACCGCAGGTTCACAAGACACGCCAAACGATCACACGCTGAGGTCAAGCAGAAAAAGCCAAAATTGAAGAACTGGAAAGACAAGCCAAAAAATGGCTAAGGCATGGCTAAAAGCGCCCCTCTTGAGGAAAGGCGCCCTTTCTTGAAGGCATCCAGATTCAGTCAGAATCTTTACTGCCTCCCAGGATGATCTTCTCAGCTATGACTAGTCTCGCCAGTGAAACCATCAGCAAGAACTTCTGACAAATCAGTCATCTAATAGAGGAGGTCAAAGGCAAGCAGTTCACAACATAAGTAAAACCAGTCAAAAGCTAAAAGCGCCCCTGCTGACCAGGGGCGCCTTTAAGCCTGAAGGACCTGAACTTGTCTTTTCCAACTGAGAAGTTAGTCATCCTAAGCAAGACCGAGTTGGCTACCCGATGCATCGTCAAGCAAAGTCATCCGAATCATCCATCAACGGGAATGTCATATCAAAGCACAGAGGGTCTGAAAAGGCAAAAACGAAGAATAGACAATGAAAATTGACTAAGGCACAGCCAAAAGTGCCCCTCTTGAAGAAAGGCGCCCTTCATTCTGGAGATCCAAACTCAGTTTTCTGAGTTAATCTCTCCCAGGCATATCTCATCAGGCTGATCCCATCTCAACAACGAATCTGTCAGCAACTGTCGAAGATCAACCAAGCAGCCAGCATCGAAGATCAAACAGAGGCACTTCAGCTTGCAAAAATGATCAAAACTCCAAAAGGGAAGCCTAAGAAAGTCAAAAGCAAATGTTGACTTGAGTTAACAAATTTTGGAGGCAAAAAGAGGCCAAACACTCCACAATCAGTGGAAATCACCTTTTTGAACTCCAAATCAGGCTCAATCATGAGTTGGATGCCCAATTGATGCTTGCAACTCCAAATTGACATATCAAAGCATCTAGGCATCCATTATTCATTATTTCTTTGCAGGTTGAGGAGCTCAAGAACGAATATTTTTCTTCTCCAACATTTTTGAAGATCTGACAAAGGGGTTTTCACCGTTCCTCATATTTTTGAAGATCTGTTGCATAGAGGGACCATTTATCAGAGTTTGCATCAAAAGGCATAATTCTTCCAAAGTGACAATTCATAACTTCCAATCCATCTTCTGTCTACTTCCTCTATTTTTGTCTATATTTCTTTGCATGTCACAGGAAACGACAGATAATCACAGATTTGGCCAACTGGGTATGATCAGCACAACTTTTTCAACAAAACCCACATGTTAGATTTTTCCAGAAAAAGCAGCCCTGCTATCCCTATTTTTTAGGGTTTCTGGAAAAAGTCATAATATTGAAAAACGGACAAACTAGGTTTGTTTAGCTTTGAAGCACAAACAAAACCCATGTGTTGGATTTTTCTAAGAAAAATCACTTTCTGGTGCCTCGTTGCCTCTGCCACCAAAGGGCTCTTAGTCATAGAAAAACACGTTTTTTCGAATTTTTGATGATCTGGGTTTGTTTAGAGAATTATTCTCAACAAAACGCATGTCTCAGAATATTTCGTAAAAATTACCCCCAGCAAGGCTATTTTTAGCAGTTCCAGAAAAAGTTGTCCGAACAGCATCGTGTGCACAGTCAATCTTCAAGGTTTTTAGAACGCAGTTCTCCCAAGGCAAATGCAAGACCAAAATGGTCTTACTCCATGATTTTCTGAAAACGACTGGCACCGATCTTCGTCGGGCACACCCAGAGGTCAATCTAGCCAGATTGACAAGCATAGAAACAAGTCCACAGGTTCCATAATGGTTTCACCTCGTATATCTGATCGCCTTCCAAAGCCAGTTTAGAGGATTGTAACCGTTGGAATTTTACACATGCAGCAAGTTCATGTGCATTTCTCACGGTTGGAGTGATCGTGGTCAAACTTCGCGGTTTCATCATCAAGCTTCGCAGTTTCATCATACGACATTCTTCCATTGAGAAAGATCAAGGAAAATGTCAAAGCTGCAAAAGAACGCGGAAGGTAGTCATTCCCAACATAGAGCCGCCATCGGTTACTACTACACTACCTTCCACGTCAAAGTGGAAACACAGACAAAAAGAAAAGGAGTAACCCTCCTAAGGGAAGCAAAATAAAGGAGATGCATACATCAAGTTGTTGACAAGTGATAAGCTAACGATTGACAGGCATGTAACAATCTCCATATGAAGAAGTCAACGAATGGACAAAAGCACCGTTGATCAATGTTGATGAGGTGTCAAACACCTCAAGAAAGACGTCCTACCCTCCAAAGTAGCAATAAATATGACTGAAGTCAACTTGATGCCCCTTTCCAAGTTGACTCCAGATCTCCACAGATCATGCATGTCAGATCCCACTGATCTAGGATGTCTAATTGACTCCCATGATTTGTGGATCTCAAATCTCCTTTAAAGGTGGATGTCTATTTTGGAGACATATTTGTAATTTAAGTTCACTTTAGTTAGGTGTCAGTCAACTGAGGTAGACTTCCAGTTTGACTTTTGTTAGGTTTCAGTTAACTGAAGTAGATTTCCAATTAACTGCTTGCTCACCTACTTCTAGACATAGGAATAAATCTTGTTGATTGGCAAGAACTGTTCGTTAACTCAAGGAGATTTTAGGGTTGCCTACTCCTTTGAGTTCCTATAAATAAGAGCCTTAGGCTCATTATTTGTTTAACCTTTATTTGCTAGCAAAATTGCTGCGCCACTGTTGCCAGAGTTCGCTTGTTTATATCTGTTCACTCTTGGATGAGAGTTCGTTGGTTGATCGCAATTGTGCATGATTTCGTGCCTTTGCTGTCCCGACCTTTGTAATTCTTTGAAGAACCTTGAAGAAATAAATCAGATGGTGCAAGCTTGATTGATCTAATTATTTGAGTTATTCAAAGTCTTGTTTTTAAATAGTGCATTGTTTCAATCTCCTCCTTGGACAGGTGTCGTCGCCTCCTTGGATATTTTGTAATCGATCATTATCATTTGATGTTGTTTAATGATCTCTCTTGCAGCCTAGACTTTGGACAGGTGTCGTCACCTCCTCGGGAATCTTGTTAGAAAGGCCATCGTTCCTTGTTGTTTCCAATGAGCTGCTTCCAAGCCTATACCTCGGATAGGGGTTCCTCCTCCTTGGCAAGTCTCAAATCCAGTTTACCGTAACGAGTGTTTGCTTGTATCGAGCCCTATCTTGGTATATATCCGAAGGTTCAGAGCCTCGGCCATATTCCATTGAGATGGAGGATTCAAGTGATCCAACCATACCATTTCACTCCTACGCCGTCATGCTTTGTTTATCTTGAGGAGGTAGGATAGTCTAGAAGTTAGTTAGTCGTAGTTAAGATCTGCGGAAACCAGAGAAAAAGCTTAGCTATGGCGCATTGGTTTATGCACCCTTGTGTCCTGCCGCTGAGTAAAAAAGATAGGAAATCTTAGTACACCCCTTTTTTACAGTAGAAAATCAACAAAGAGAGATCTTCCTCTCTATAATCCGAAGAGCATGTACTAAGACACTTGCAACAGCTGTCCGTTTCCAATAAGCACTCCAGAGGTGCTAATTGAAACGCCAACAAGTGCGAATAACTCTGTGCTTGAATACCTTAATCAATGTTGGAATCTGTCCTTTAGTGACGAGGTTTGGAGTAAAACTCTTCAGGACATTTGGAGCAATAATGTGGAACCTAAGAAAGCTTGTTTCAAATGGCTTGTTGTTCTTAAAAAAATTCCTTTCAAATCTAACAATAATGATATTGATGTGTGTAGCATTTGTCGCACCCCATAATTGGTGACTCATTTTCTTTTTGACTGCTTTTATGCTAAGGAAATATGGAAACTTTTTTGCCATAGTCTAAAAATTTGGGATAATGACAAAGTATATTGGAAAACTGTGCTTTTGTATGATAAAAAAATGAGTAAGGATTGCTTTAAATTTTGAAATTTTCTTTCTATTGAAATTCTCTGGCAGATCTGGAGAGCAAGAAATGATGATAAGTTTAAGGGCTGCAGGAGGGTGCTTACTGAGTCACATAAGAAACTCACGCTTCTTCATGTTTCTCTATAGGTATCGCTCCATATCGAGATCTCTCTCCCCCAATTTGTAAGGCTATGCAAAAGTGGCTCAGCCATGATTAGTAGGGATAATGTTAGATGCGGGCAGGCTTGTGGGCTTGACAGCAGGGAGACTAAGATGTTCCTGAGCGTGTTCCATGAGTTCCAAAGGGAATTCAACGAAGAAGGTGGTGGAGGTAGGCAAGTGAGGCACAGGGGCTCCTGCCCCCATGCACAGCAGGGTAGTGAGGCCTTTTCTGTGACTGGAACAAATAGGGATGGAGAGGAAGCTGATAGTGGAGGCAATAACCAGAAAACCTGATGTTACCTCAAGTATACATTTTGAATATATGTTGGCTGATGTCAATGATAGCAGTGCATAAATGATATATGTAATTTTGAACTCTAAAACTCTCTTTTTTGGTCGCCCCAAGACAGGCCTATAATCTTCACTTTGCTGCATTGTTCAAGCTGTTCCCAATGCGTTGAATCTGATGTACTAAATCTTCAATCTATATCTAATACAAAAAGACAAGAGACAAGCAACAGTTGTGGACCATAAATGCTTTTGAAAAAGTTAACAGATAAAATAAAACTTCAAACTTTCAAAATCCAAAATGTTTAGGGAAAAAAAACTTCTCATCTTAAGTCTTAACAGATTTGGTAATTGCTGAGAATAATGCAAACATGAATGGTCTTATAAGCAAGGTGTATAGAGGTCAAACATTGAATAGACCTAAATGGTCATTTAAACATATTGAATGCAGGTTGAATATTACTCATATAAACATATTCCTCCATAAACACTTAACTGAAAGAACACCCAATATTCGTAGAACCCTATATGGTGAGAAACAAGTAAGAATCCAAACGGTAATCAGATCTTTACTCAAAAGTCTATCAAGTCTGAGATTCTTCTTCATGCTTGAAAAGTGACAACCTCTAGATCTTAAAATAGCGTTGTAGACTTGAGAAAATCATGAAGATATCAATATGATATACACAAGCTAACAGTAACCATATACATTCTTAAGTAATGCACAGTAACTCCACACAGGTCTTATTTCCTTTATCTTATTTATGCAAAATTTGTATTCTTGAACAAATTTTGCATGATAAAATAGAAACAGTCCAAAAACCATAGATAAAAATAAAAATAAAACATACCTCTGCAATAACTCGTGAGCCATCCTTTTCTCCTTTAGGAGTCTACGCCAAAATTTATTTGGAATTTTGGAGGCTTTCATCGACATCACCCTTGCAAATGCATAACTCAATATTATTATTATTATTACTATTATTATTATTATCTTCTTCCCTTTTAAAATGGTTGATAGACAGAAGTTTTTGGGTAGGTAAGCTCAAGGTGGTCCAAATATTTTCCAAAATAAGATTTCCCACACAATAGAGGCTTCTCCAGCATCTCCATGGGCATACAATACAAACTCCCCCGTGTAGCTTTTCACAAAAACTCAAAGCAATCTTTATTGAAAGGATTCAACAACGCCTCCCTTTGTCTTTCTATGCCCGTATTGTATGATGACCAAATGTTTGTTGGCTGCCACTTTATATACCAAGTTTTTCCCAACTTGAGGACTCGACCCTCTCTACACACCCAAACCATGCCTAGTCCTCTCGAGTATCTCTTAAAATCTATTGTATTAGCAATTCACACACAACCTATCTGTCGGCATTTCAAATCGCACCTCTGGAATGCGTTCTAGAAACGGACAGCTATGTGCAGTAAACTGCTCTTTGAATTAGGAGGGGAAGCTCCCTCTTTTGCTGAGTTGCATAAAGAAATTAATCTAAAGTTAATTACACCTATCTTTTTGGTCCAGCTGCGAGAACACAAGGTTATAGAACACTAGATGTTGCGGCTGAGGTTTTCCCTTTAATGAAACTAGACAGCTACAACTTAACCTATGCTTAAAACGTTTCTACCCTCTCAAGTAAACGCAGAGCAAGAGAGTTTAGAAATGGACGAGTTTGATTTCTAACAAAGATACTTGAATAAACTATTCTTCAACATACGTTTTAAGGCAAGCTGAAAAAAAGATCATAAAAGCATTACGGAAATATGAGACTTTTATTTCGAGGCAGACAAAGCACGCTCAAGATTTCATTTACTCATACTTCTAACACAAAAACAAATAGATTGAAATTTGAGATGTTTATATCGGGGCAGACAAAGCACGCTCAAGATTTTATTTACTCAAGTTTCTGGAACAAGGACTACAACTTCAGAACAGCAAGTTGTAGCAACACGCTTGCAACATGCGATCAACCTGATTATAATCAACACAACACATGCACTAAACAAGTATTTGCAGCTAAGGAGGCATGCAAACTTGCTCTTTACACAAAGTGAACAACACTAGACGATAACAAACATGAAGGCATAAGCTCAGCGATTCTGTTATCACAAGCACGGTTAACCTAAAATGAGCAAACACTGCTCTTATTTATAACTAAGCAGAGGAGTAGGTAACCCTAAAATCTCCTTGCTTTTACAACTAAGACTTGCCAACATGCAAGCTTTATTTCTAAACCTAAAGAAGATAAAACATCCAAAACCTAAGAAAGCATCTAAAAACGGAAAGTGCAAACTCGTGACAACTTGATATCCTTCTTCTTCAAAGAATGGATAAGAATGGAGATGAAAATAGAAAGAAAGCGTGAGACAAGAATGGAAAGAAAGCTTGGCGAAAGCTTCTAGAAGATTGTCACTTTAAATCTCTCACATCCGCCAAAAAGCAGGAAACTACCTGTTTATCAGGAGCATTGATACTATCTTTAGCCATATTCCGCTTTTCTAAGATCTTCTCCTCTGTTGCAATCAAACTTAGAGAATCTTTGACATCTTCAACTTCTTTATGAGTTCTATTCTTGAAAAACATCGCTGCCTCAAAAGATGACTTACTGATTGATAACTTGGTGGCTCTGCAACTTTTGCGTTCTGACACTTCTCTTGATTCTCCCACGGAAGAGTTTTGCACAACTTTTGTGACTCCTGTCCTTTCGCTCATACCACTCCCTCTGCACGTTCTTCAACTGAGATGATGACGTTTTATGTCCACGATGGTTCTGAAAAACACTTCCCAACATCATCCGTTCAGATAATTATGATACAACACTTGTTTGGCTCTGAATTCTATGGGAGAGTACTTCATGCTGAAAAACTTGAAGATTGACTGTAAACTTGACTATGCTCGGACAAGTTCAGCACAAACCCTAAAAATAACTTGCTGATTTTCTTCATCAAACGGATGAATTTTTTTGGAATTTTTCTGAGATATGGGTTTTGATTGGACTTTCATTACAAGCCAACCCAGATTGTCCGTTTTTGAAAATTTCGATTGTAGACTAAAAAAGCAACAAACCCTATTTTTCCTTCGAAAAAGCAAAAAAAGCTGGCATCTGGGTATTGTTCATGAGCACATTCTGGATGAACCCATTTGGTTAGATTTCAAAAACCTCGAAGTTTCACTAAAAAAGCAGCCACTTGAAGTTTCTCTGAAAAAGCTGTGATATGGGTTTTGTTCAAAAGAATATTTGAGATAGACCCAGAAGATTGGAAGTTGTAAATCTTGAAGTTTTCTCTGACATGCAAAATGAAAAGCAGCTGCTGCAACCTTGAGAAAATCCTTCAAAAATAATCCAGACAATTAAACTAGTATAAACCAGCTCGCTGAAAATTGAAAACAATGGCCTCCTTCTTCAAAAATTTGATGTTCTGGATGAAAAAAATATGAAAAAGAAAGCCTTCTTGAGTGCTGATCTAAAAATATTATGAAAAACCAGCAAGTTTAAGTTCTTGAACTTGAAAATAAGGGTTTGAAGTTGCTGCTCTGTTTCTCCTTGAAGACCACCTGCAAGAAAATAATGAAAAATAAAACACAAAAGTGCTTTAAATAAGCTCTGTCTTGAGAAAACAGCCTTCTCTAACCCTAATTCTTAAAATCCCTAATTCAAGATTGTGAAATGAACTTAGACTTTTGTCTTCAACTTCAATTTTTGAAATTTCCAAAAATTTGACTAAGGCATTAGAAGTTGGGTGCCTTTTTTGAGGTATGCCATCCTTTTTTCCAGACTTAGCCATTTTTTCACCGTTTTCAACTTCTGTTCAATTTTTTAACCCCACTTTAGCTTTGTCTCGCGGCTTCTTGATTGATCCGACGAATGAACTGAACATTCCATTGCAGAGCTTGGTCGAATCTGACAACATTGTTCTGTAGACGTCATCTGCTAAAAACTTCAGTTATCCCTTTGAAATGTCAGGTGCCTATCCTTGATAAGGGTGCCCATTTTCTCCAGAGTTAGTCAATTTCACTGATCTTCAAACTTTGCTTGTCTTCTGATCTTCAGATGAATCCACGATTCCAGGCGTTGTACTTGTCAGATTGACTGGCTGACAGATTCATTGGATAGATGAGAAGATTCTGGAAGGGGTCTTCTGGATACTTGATCTCCGGAAACTGATTTCTAATGGCTCTAAACCCTTGGCGCCCTTCTTGAGGTATGGCGCCCATTTCTTCCAGAGTTAGCCATTTTCATTGTTCTTCGTTTTCAGAGTTCTGAAACACCTCTCTCCGTGACCTTTGTTTGATCTGAGATTCTGGTTGGTTGGTTGATAGAATGCTTGGGCTGACTGATTCACTACGGGAGCTAAGAAGATTCTAAGCAATATTGGCCTGGAGGCGGAAACCCTAATCTTATCATCTGATGCTTCAAAAAGGTGGGTGCCCTTCTCCTTCAGGGACACCCATATTTAGCAAAGTTAGAAATTTTTATGCAATTTTCAATTTTCAACTTCCAACCTCATTTGACGTGCCTGTCTTGTCTTTGACTGCCGGAATGGAAAATATTCTAAGGCATGAAGGTTTGGGCGCCTCTCTTGACTGGAGCGCCTGAATTCACCAGAGTTAGCCAATTTTTTGCATTTTTCAACTTTTTCAGCTTCTACTCTCCTTTCTTCGTTTTTCCTCATTTTTCGTGCACATTATTTGTTGACAGTTTCTGCTTGACGCTTGAACGTCTGATTTTGACACCTAGCAGCTAACTGACCTCCATTGATAACCTTGATTCTCCAAAAGAAGCTTCTGAAAAAGCAGAATAGACCCAGTAGGGTAAAACTGATCCTTTTGTGATTCTGACTGCACCAGCTTGATGAAGAAGTATTTTAAGCCAATCAAAATCAGTCTTAACCCTAAAAGCCAAACTTTCTATTTTTAAAAAATTTTACAAGTATCTGTTTCGTAAGAAACCCAAAAAAAGTTTCTATTTTTAGAAAACTGCTAAAAATAGAAATTTTCCTAAAATTTAGGGATGAAAAACTGAAATCTGGGTATTGTTGATTTGGTCGTTTTGAACCGACCCAAATTGCTTGATTTTGAAATTTCAAAGTTTCTAACCCTCATGCAAGACATGCAAAACCCCAATTCTGACCTTTTTGATAGATTTAACAGTATTTGGACTCATTTCTTCAAAATGCCTAAGTGTAGCAAAATTTTTAATTTGGGGTACAACACTGTCAATGTTCTCTGTTCTCCTCAAAAAAATTATTTGCATTTCATTTAATAAATTATAGCACAGCACCTATTGTATTATTTCAGACTTGGAAATCCCTCCTCCTTGCATGTTGTGTACACCACCCTTCACTCCTTATGTCGGCGCCCATGTCCTTGTTCAAATCTGCTCCAAACTCGTCCCCATTCGGTAATGTGGATTTTTGCCATATATTCAAAACTAAAGAAAAACAACATTGTATTCTCTTACCCACATCTTTTATCCTTGCATAATTTGTCAAGTCCTTTCAACCTATGCAAACATTCCTCTTTGCTTTGTTCATGTGTCCTCTTATCTACCTAATCTTCTTTGCTATCTTCTCCATGCACTCCCGTCTCTATCTACATTTTTTATTGTAGATATATGCCCTTTCACGCCACTTCCCATGCGGGTTGCAACTTTTTTTTTCTTTTAATTGACTGTGCAAATAGATGGTGTGCCTCTTCTCATTACCCATCTTGGGCTGCGCGGGAGCTTTTGAACAGGGTATGGACATCCCTCAAAGCATATCTTCCAGGTGTTGTAGTTATAACTACCCTCACAAATATGTAAGCCTAAATGTGGATGCATAGACTAGGCACATGAACTGTTGATAGAACGGCTCAAGGAGATGGTGTCTCATGGACTACCACCGTTGTAGGATATGCACAGAATGGATTTATTGGAAAAGCTTAAGAAACTTTCAAGCAAAAGAAATCGGTTTTGTTGCATCTGCTGCTGCATTGTTGCTGTAAAACCTTCGAAAGCTAGAGTCAATTCGTTCAAATCTCTATCCTCATTGTTTCTTTCATTTCTTGGTGGACCATCTTCTGCCCTGTCACCCATTTCTGCTAATGGTATGTCTTCAAGTTCAAACGTATTATCCTTTTGCCAAATATCTTCTTGCTCTGCTCTTCTGCAAGTGTAGTACCTATGATGACCTCTCATGAGAAACTTTAACCCTCCAAGATGGTAGGATCAAAGCTTCGGTACCACTGTAATATCCCTTGACTATTCTAATGTGATTTAGCCTTCAAGGAATATTGTCAAACACTTATGATGTAAACTTTAAGCTTGCTGGTCTGTGGTTACAGTCTGATTGTATGCTTGAGAAATGACAATAAAGTACTCCAAATGCTTGCAATTCAACACTACAATATCTAAACTATAATCTAAATGCATGAATGACTTATTTTTATCTTTTTCAATGCACATATGTGATTTTTAAATGAAAACATGCGCCTACAGCCAATTGGCATTTTACCAAACAATTGGCATGCAAACTATTGCTTGAATCAAAATGAACATTACATCAACACTAGACAAGCAACTTATCTCCCCTTTATTGATTGACAATGTGCATACAAAGGAATCATGGATTAGCCAAGACTCTTGGCTTTACAATATTATCTTCATACAATGCCAATGTCTGATATAAATGTCCACGTACATCTACAGCAACCCTTAATGCAAATATGAGCTAAATGAATATGCAAGAACCTGGTACAAAGATCACCTGTGCTAGAGGAAGACATGGTCCCTTGAATGCAATGAATGAAAGCTTATCTTCAAACCAAATCTGACTTAGCATGAGCCGCCCCTGTTTTTATATCAGTCCTCTGCTAATAAATTGTAGACAACTGCAACTTCAAATAATCATGCCCAAATATCATTGCCAAGCTCCTATGAGATAAGCGCCCAAGCCTTCAAATGAAATCACTGCATATTAAACCTTCATGAATAAATTTGGCCTCCCTAGGCAAATCGCCCCTGTTCTGATCTGAACTGTCAATAATAAATTAATGAGGCTCTTTAATGACTCCCAATCACTCCAAAATTCATTGCCATGTACTAAGGAGTGGTGCACTGGAGCTAGTGGAAAGAACCAATGCAAACTTGGGCCTCCAAGTCCAAATCGTGGTCTCTACTTGACTGTAATGGCGTCTGGAATTATATATATCAGATGCAGTTCATCCTTGAGAAGACAAGAATCAATGAGGCCTCCAAGTAAACTAGTCTCCAATCCAATCTCCAAATCAAATACTCCAAATGGAGCATCCACAAGCAAATCGTAGCCTCTAATATCTTCCAGCTGTGGCTGCAAATTTAATATCAGATCCTTATTTATTCTCCAATCTGCAAATGCAAATCTGCATTGAACCCTACAATTAGAATGCAAAGCCATCCCAAATCTAAATCGAACTAATTACAGAAATTGGCCCTTGGCCACACTTTGAGCACAAATGAGATGACTGATTTATCCACTCCAGATCTGCAACCCTTCGCCACCTCAGTTATGCCAATCAAAGAGAGCTTTTGGTCTCAATGATCAAATGTAGAAACTGCAGAAACCATAGGCTCCACAATAAAATCAATCAAAGCAATATTCAACAACTGGATGTCCAAGAATGAGCTCATGAAATCCTTTTATACTTTTCTTGGGAGAGCTCACACACTTTCCTTGCCAATGTGGGATAAAAGATATACTTTAATTTTATTTTATTTTAGTGACTTTATAATATAATATTTTATTTAAGTCACTTTATTAAATTAATTAAATATAAGGTCATTTTATAATATTTATTTTATTTAATAACCTTATAAATAATTGATTTAATTATTTATCTCCCTTGTTACTCCAATTCCACCGAATCCAGGAATCCAACAACCACAAGCAATATCAGGCAAAAATGGGGACATTACAAAAAATCTGTACGCAGAGGAAGAACAATGCACCAACAATATCCCCTTAGGTAAGTAACATTTTTCCCTCTCTTGTTCATGCTTGTCATGTAGACTAGTCATTATTTCATTGCCTTGCACTTTTTTATACTTCTTGACTTGAAGATTGTTTTATTTACTTTACTTTCATGCTTTGGTCAGTTTATACTGTGACACTTTGTCATTTAGTACCTTCATTTTATCCCTTGAGAGTATACTACAAAAGAACTTTTACCTTTACCTATTTAGAGGCTGGTTTGGTAGAAACCCTTCCTAGCACATACATTTTGGTAATCCCATCATGAACTAACCTACTACTTGGTTGGGTCACATTCTTATTCTCAATCCCTTAAATTTCATCTCTCTAATCCCAATTTGTCAAAAATAATCCCTTGTTTTCTGAGTCTCTCCCATTAGATGTCCTAAAGGACATTTTTCCATTCCTACAATGCCAACTCTCCATGATGACCAATATTTGGGTGCCTTTATTTTGCCTACCAGTCCTAGTAGCTCTAAACCACATGGTTCATAGATGAATCCTTACAATGAATTGCATAAGTTAGCCTTATGATCATGTTCAAACTTATAATGTCGTTACCAGTTTCTCAATGGAGAACCTCCTCCTCGACAATGTTATAATGTTCAACAAAAATTCAACCTCATAACGGGAAATTAAGTTACAAGTTTCCTTCGACACTTGAAGAAATCAAACAAGTTTTGCCACCTCCAATTTCTAAACCTCGATAACATTATACAACTTGACCACGGTATAATCAAATAAATTTTGTTGGCAGCACTATAGGTTGGGGCATAAAATTGTCAATTGTCCATGCTTCAATCTCTTTGCAACAAAGATTTTGACTAGAAACCAATCTTTAAAAAGGATACATTCCATATCATAATATTCCAACTTCTCGATGGTATAATCAAATAAATTTTGTTGATTGCACAACAATCGTGGGCACAAAATTGTCAACTATCCAGGCTTCAATCTCTTTCCAAACAGGTTTATTTTAGAGAAGATTTTGACTATAAAGCAATATGAAAGGGAAAAAAAAGATATAGACAACATGAACATGCCATAGAATCTCAAAAGCATTGCTACCGAAAGCAAATCTTGGGTCAATCAGGCCTAAACGAGACCTGCACACTCATTCCACGGACCTGGAGAGTCTCTTTCTAAGTCTTAGTCTTAAGTAAAAAATCAGCTTATTGAGCTTGTATGAAGTCCAAGATTAGCATCTATGTTTGAAACCAACATCAATTAACCTATAAAACATATGCGCAAGCTTTACAAATTCACTATCCTAAATGATGAAACCTATCTCTATTGTATATTAATCGAACAACCTAGCCTACCAACTTGTGGCTTTTGATGAGCCTACAAACTCTACACCTAGTCATCCCCAGGAACAAGCATCAGTAACAATGTTTGAAACTCTCGGTCAGCCCATTGAATACTTCTCATCAAAATACAATATTGGTGAGCTCAAGTACAAACAATATTTAAAAATTCACAAAACAGTACAATTTTGACCAAGAAATCTACATGATTAAACCTTCTCCGATGTAATACCATAAAGGAAGACTTACTCTCTGATGTTAGTACCCACTTGAACCTATCCCTCATTCCAAAACCAATAAATCTCCAAGGTCGGGCCATTTCAATACCACTGGACACAAATGTTTATTCAAATTACATTGGCTGCAGCCAATAGTGTTTAAATTACACCAGGCATGGCTAGTATGTCCCTGAGAGACAAAATTTATAAAAATTTCAGGCCTGATCATCCATTAGAGACTCCTAATGTCATCATGACACCTACAGAACCTGCAAAATCTAAGGTAAAACAAACCAATCTTCCTAATCCCTCAATGGGAAACAAATTTGTACATATTTCAAAACTCTTAGGTTTTTAGTTACCTCAGGAGCCATGACATATACTCCTGTGGCTGATCCTATTATTTTCAAGGCTTCCCCTTGCCAATATTCGCTCAAGAGCAGTGGCAGGTGAAACCCAAACAAGGACCACTCTTAGAAGGTCTTTGATTGGGTTGAAGGAAACAACCTAGTGTTGAAGAACCACAAACCTTCCTGGAAAATTCAGTTTGTTTCCTACTTTGAGATGAAGATAGCCCAAAAGTATCCTTTGGGCATCATACAATTCTCCACAGTACCTATATGATTTCTTTTTTCTTCAATCCAAGTGTTTAGTGTTCTAAGTCTAGAAAGGTGCCCTCAAAGCAAAAGATCGGTGATCTTTCTTTCAGCATCCAGAACGTTTTCTCCATTTCCTCAAGAGTGAAATTGTCTTTTAAAGGATTTTACATCTTCAAGTAGCATCCATTCTCCTTCTTGGCTGGGACATTGGGTCAATTGATTGTCTCTTTTGCATGATATTGCATGATTCCCCTACGTTCATCATTGCTAGGCTTTTCCAATTCTGGTGCTATTACATTCTTGAAGGACTGGCAATTACTAGTTGAATGGTCCATGGATTTGAGAAGGCCATGGCTGCCTTCTCCTTCAAATCCAATGGGATTCAAAAAAATCCTAAGACTAAGGGTACCAGGTTCTGCTGGTTTTGATGGGTGTAAAGAGGCAAGTTTGTAGGATTTTGGTTTATGCATTTGATGATGATTTTTGTAGTAGTCTACCCTGTTCTGAGTTAATCTATCCAAGATTTAACACCAATTTTTTTTTTCAATTTACCAAGTGGCCCATTCAGTCATTTTGTCAAACAATTATGTAGAATGAGTGAACTTTTTTCCAGTTTGATTTCAATAGATGAACAATTGTTTTTCACTAATCATTCAATATAGAGGTTCCCTACTAATGCAAATGCAAAAAGTATAAACCAATATATTCCCAACACCAAAATGATATTTAAAGGAATATCAATGAGCTATCATTTATCACTCACATTTTACATTTCAGAATAAGAATCAACAAGTGATAATCAGCATTTTATTCTTTATTCCTGATAGTCATAGAAAATATTTGATATAGTTTATGCACCTCTGGTTCAACACCTCTTGCACATGGGTCGATGACTTCACAAAAATCCCACACAACTTCCCTTCTAACTCAGACAGTAGCCCCCTTTATTATATCGATTCCCTTGAATGATTCCACTTCAAAATACATACATCTCCAAATTAGCTACTCCATATTGCCTGTGTCTCATTCCTTGAGCAGTGATATCAATCTAAGAGCTTTCCTCCAAAGTGTGTCGACAACCTTTGTTTGAAATAAAATAGCAACTCACCCAATAGGTAACGCTGGATACAAAGGCACGATTCAGATAGAAGATGCGACACTTGGAAATATAACACCTTCATTTCAATTGTTCTTTAATAAAAAATATTCCCTTTATTAAATGGCATCTCCAAATATTAGCTTTTGTCAACATATACAAACCAAGCAGCTCTCAATATGTTTTCATACATATTTCGACTCTTATAAAGATTAATTAAGCCATCTGCTTGCTTCAAAGTATGACACGTTAGTTCCACAGCAAACCTGGCAGCAATATAAATATTTTCCCCTGGGCATCGATTCTCTGCATTAATATTATTGGCACAACTCCCCTTGAACCATGAAGCGGCACCGATAAAAGATTTCTCCCAATTTAATCTTTCTTCAATTGTTCCAGGCTTAATCAATATTTCTGACTCACAACCAAATAGCTCTTTTAATTGCAAACTATGAAATTATTGGCTCACCCATCCGTCACTCATCAACAATATGCGGCTCCAAATAGAATTTAATTCCTCTTCTATGAGCGGTGCGGATCAAAGAACTCGAGGAGGTGGTTCAAAGAATGACACGGCAAGTACAATTTCAATGATGTTATCGTCCCTATTCATCTCGCGTGGTTCCAAAAGTAAATACGATTTGGGAATGCTTCCCAAGTGGCAGACTCTTTAGAATTATTAACAGCATCTGCTAATACAATTCCTTCAACTCCTTATGTCCCTGAAATTGTAATGCATTGAAATGCAAATAAATGAATAAAATACATTACCATAAGATAATATTATAATATTGACAATACAAAATAAATATTGACAACTTAAAAATCATTGTAATTATAATCATTATAATATATATTAACATATATATTATAATAATAAGTATATTAACCTATCACAATAATAAGTATATTTTAAACAAGAAACATTTGATATAAAAATAATATATATATATATATATTAACATATAATATATAAAATATAAATATATAAACAACAGCAATTATAGTGACTATAAACCAAGCACAGCGATTCCCATTAAATGACTAAACAGCAGCGACCAGATTAAGATTAACAAAAGACAGCAACGAATAAGACAAAGGAGTGCTAAGGTGTGAAAAAGAAAAATTAAGGAAAATGCAATCAGACTATTAACAAATGAAGGCAGCAAGGCAGCAATTGGAAAGAGGTAGTAACGATTAAGAAATCATGAATACTAAAAGCATTGCTTAGAGGATATTAACAAAAAGAGACATCCCTCTCCATATGATCGCCCCCCTTGGGAATTTCGCAAGGTATAAAAAGGGATGTGGATAATTATAAGAGGGGGAAATCCAGAAATAGGATGGGGATTCAGACCAGCAGATTTTAGAATGAAATAATATGATTCGGAAATCAAGATTGAGGGAATTAGTATATTACTCAAATAGAGATATAAACAGAAAATAAAAAATAAAGAATCCGATAGAGACTACAAGGAGACTAGACACACTTAATCAGGTGAGGGATCTCCCCACTTAGCCATTAGATATCTAGCATCCAGATGAATGTTTTGATAATTGATCTGTGATAACGATTGCATATACATGAGTAAATAGATGTTGTGATCTCCGTCCCCTGTGTAATCAGCAATTTCTAAACCCGATCAGCTTATCGCATTTCCTTTATCCAAAAGGCCAATAAACACACAGTCTGCAAACCCAATCTAAATCATCAAACCCAGTCTAAAAGAAGCCCAGCATTGAGATAAGTACGAACCCCAGTCTGATCTGTCCTGAGTACTTTGCCTTGTTATTAGTGTTTGTCTCCATGAATAGCTGCGAATGCCATTCTGATTTGTACCAAGCTGCCTTGCCTTGCCTTAAATGCTACTGTTTATTTCCATATGTTATTTCCTTATGCTGCAGATATATCTATGTGCTTTCATTAACTTTGATGTGGATATATGATAATTGTGCTTACTTTGGCTACTAATACTCAAGTTCTTTAATATCATTGCTAACATTAATCTAGTAATTAGATTATAGTTCCTTCATTATGATTATTGCATTTATAATGACCTATGAGATAAATTGTCAAGAATCAAAAGGTGTATACATTGTGTGTGATCAAAGATTGTCTTCTAAGTGCTTGTAAGCCTACTAGGGAGGAAGGTCCTGAGAAAAGTGGTGCCTAAAAATCCCACTCAAGTCCGCCCCTAGGACCCAAGGCAGGGATGGGCCATGAAGGGGTGGCAAGCCCACTTAAGGTTCCGCCCAGTCCCAAGGCATGGGTTGGAACATGGAGGGGTGGGGGTCCCACCTAAGACCCGCAGCGGCCATGGAGGGGTGGTAGGCCTAGGCCACTTATAAGCTCCGCTGGCTTCCCCCAGTAGGTCATGTGTTTTCCAAGGTGATGACATGGGTGGAGAAAGCAAGTACAAGCCACCTAGAGGGGAAGGTTGTAGGTTACAACCCCTTGAACTTAGCAAAGGACTTCGGGCGAATCTATCCATACGGGTAGAGAAAGTAGGTACAAGTCGCTAAGAAAGGAGGGTTGTAGTTTACAACCTTTGGACTAGGCAAAAGGACTTTAGATAGATCTACCCATGACTCTCCTCATGTGTCTTAATGATTACATTTATGATTATACTTCTTTTGGATGCCGAGATATTAATGCTAATGAACATGTGTATATGTGGAAATATTGTTCATTTTGTGGATGCAGGTGGTCAGCCAAGAATACCCCATCTTAGAGTTATCCAATTGGCCAACCCTAACCCTAAACAAGCAAGTTCCAAGACAGGACCAGGTAGGGGACATTACATTTTGAAAAGTAAAGATCACACAGTTATACTTCACGGGAAGCAACAAATATTCATCACGAGCCTTTCTAGAAATTAATTCTCACGACTCCTTATAATAATCTCTCTGTTGTGCTAGAACATAGTCGTTCCCTTCTACAGACGATTTAGGTAGTTTTTTTTATTATCCTCCTTCACTATGAATTGATGCCTTCTCATAACTAGACGTTTTAGCTCCTTGCATTGACATTCCCGACATCCTCAACTTGGCGTTAGGAAAGAAAAACATAGTTATCGACTACAAGAAGCAGCTATACACAAACGCAACTCCTTTCAATATTGAATTCAATCACCTGAATTCCACGATTCACAATGCAAACTCTTCTTTGAGGAAAACGGACTCTACCAAATTGAAGATCCTTATAATAATCCCACCACTCCTTTAGAAATTCTAAAATTTTGTATGCAAATTCAAGTTTTTCTCAAACTCTTATTACAAACTTCATCCAAATTGACACAATTAATTCCAGCACAATCCCTGAAATAGGACTGTAAGCAATCATCCAGAGAGTGTCTTTCAACTACAGAGATGATATCCCTTGTGAAGAATTTTGTCCTCACAAAGTTCTAGAAATTATCCAGCCCTAACTTGTTACCAAAACCAAATCCAACCTGCTGAAACAATGCTCCAACAATATTCTTAATAACCTTTGCCTTGACCCTCGACATTTTTCTCACCTGACTCTTCAAATTTCTTTTTTCTCTTTTAATTTTCCATTGTGACTTAATTTTGAGTTTGCATCTAATAAGTCACTTAAATATAATATTATTTAATTAATAATATTTCCTTTTAAATTAATATTTAGAGGAAAATATTGAGTAATTAAAATAATATTATATTTTTGTAATGTCCCCTTTTTAGACTGATGTTGTTTGTGGATGGTTTAGCCTATTCCTAACCCTTGTAGGCTAATGAGCATGGTTAGGGGGTCCTTTGCGGCAGTTTCCTTGCTAGTGGTTGGCTTCTTCTCCTGGATTCGGTAGTTATAAGGGGGTTTCCTATGTTATGTTGAATGTTAGAAAACACAATGTTGTGTTATGCCAAATGTTGGAAAACACAATGTGTTATTCAGATGCTTGAAAACATAATGTTTTTCCATCATGTTTGCACTTTATGAATTATGTTGTATTACAATATTATTATAAAGTGCAAATTAAAAAAATAAAAGAATTATGTAGAAGCTTCTAGATGGGCCGCCCTAGACTTGGTGAGAAAAGTATAAATAGAGGGGGTCAACCTTTGTTTCATTATCTAGGATATTTGATACTTGACTTTGTTATGTTTTGTTGTGGAGAAGCCTAGGGTTTTTGCAAAATATTCTATTGGTCATTGGGAATGATCTCTCCCATTGATTAGCATACCTGAGGTGGTGAAATATTCCTCCGAAGGGTTGCAGTTGAGAGGAAGATACTTCAGTCTTTCTATTGTGTTTAAGAGACAAAATTTTAGTGGCCTTTGGCCAAAATTTTATGGTCTCATCATAGGCGATTTGGAGATATTTTTGGTGGAGATTTTGGTGACATTCCGAGCTTGATTATTGCAGCGATTTTACTCATTCAAGGGTATTGTGGAGATTACAACAGTCTGATGTAACTTTCAGACTTCGTATCAGCTAGTCTAGGAACCACGATTTTACTCATGGAGGCTTCAAAGGACAGTGATTTCACCTTCTAGCTGGAGCGCTCCATTTGTGAGGGTAATTCGATGATGTATGATGCTTGAAGGGAGTCTTGGAGGCTGCAAATGTTTTTATATCTGCATTTTACATCAGAACAGGGGCGGTTGGGTGGAAGCATCGATTTAGCCTAGGAGGAGAACATTTTGGCTTGATTATTGATTGCTACATCTTCATTGTTGTACCCCAAATTAAAAAATTTGCTACACTTAGGCATTTTGAAGAAATGAGTCAAAGTCTTGTTAAAATTGTCAAAAAGGGTCAAAATTGGGATTTGCATGTCTTGCATGAGAGTCAAAAACTCAAAATTTTCAAAATCTGACGATTTGGGTCTGCTCAGAGTGACCAATTCTACAAAACCCAGATTTCAATTTTTCGGCCCTAAATTTTAGGAAAATTTCTACTTTAGAAACTTTCTAAAAATAGAACTTTTTTCTAGGTTTTTGTGGGTTTCTTTTAAAATGGATGCAGGCAAAATTTTCTAAAAATAAAAAGTTTGGCTTCTAGGGTTCAAACTAATTTTGATTGGCTCAAAATATTTCCTCAATAGGTTGGTCCAGTCAGAATCACAAAAAGATCAGTTTTGCCCTAGTGGGTCTATTCTGTTTTTTTAGGAGCTCCAAGGCCATCAATGAATGATATTCAACTGCCATGTGTCTGATTCAAACATTCAAGCACTGAACAAAAGAAGCTGCTACTGATGATCAAGGGACGAGGAACGGCGAATGAAAGTTGGTGAGTCATGAAAATTACAAAATTTTGGGTGTCTGTAAAATCAGGCGCCCCTGCAAAGCAAAGGCGCCCAAAGTTTTGTGCCTTAGAAAATTTTCATCTCTGACAGTCAGAACAAAGGCTAGCACTTCGAACAAAGGAGAAAGTTGAAAATTGCAAAATAAAAACTAAGTCTGCCAGCCAGGGGCGCCCCTAAAGAAAATAGGTGCCCAGCTTTTCTAGAGATCAGATGATGAAATTAGGGTTTGTACTCCCAAACAATGTTGTTCAAAATCTTCTCAGCTCTGTGATGGATCATTCAGCCAGTTCACAACATCAACCCAACATCCGGAGATCGAAATCAAAATGGGGTTAAAAAGTCAGGAAAAAGTTTGAATTTCATGAAAATGGCTAAGTCTCTCAAGGGTGGCGTTCAAATTCTCATGCCTTAGACAAATTTTCAAAATTTCAAGAGAAAAGAAAAAAGTGCCTAAGTTCGATACACCTGAATTAGGCTTTACAACTCTAAATTTAGAAGTGAAAGCAGCTTTCAATCTAAAAACTTATTTAAGGCTGCCTTGTGCATTCATTCTTCATAATTTTATTTGCAGGTGATCAAGGCAAGAGAGGAGAAACCAAAATTTTTTCTATTTCAAAGATTCGAAAACTAAAGCTTGCTGATTTTTCAAAGTTCATTATTATTTTCAAATCAGCACACAAGGAGGCTTCTCTTTCTTTTCTTTTTTTTCTTCTAGGGCATCAATTTTCACAAAGAGGAGGTCAAGGTTTTCAATTTCAGCGATCTGGGTCATATCAACCTTCAGTATATTCAACATTTGATCAACTAGGTCACTCTCAAACTTAATTCTGCACAAAACCCAACTCTCAGTTTTTCTGCTCAAAATTTTTAGAAATTAGGGTTTGCTACTTTTTCGACCAGCCATCAAAATTTTCGATAAAGATCGATCTGGGTCCTCTTGCAATAAAATTTCCTACAAAATCCATATCTCAGATTATTTTTGAAAAATCTGTCTGTTTGAAGAAAAAATATCAGCAAGGTAAAATTAGGGTTTGTGCAAAACTGGTCCAAACATAGTCAAGTTTGTAAATGTAATCAAATCTTATCAAATTTGGATCCTAAGAAATCTATGGAAATTCTAAGTCTGAAATTTTGTGTAAGAATTCTAAGTCTGATTTTATTTTCTGTATTTTTGAATGTGCTGATTGCAAAACGTTTATTAATTTCAATGTCTACAGTCAAGGTTTGCTATCATGTTATCTACTTGAAGGGAGAGACACATACCTCCAAGAAGATACGCGCCTCCAAGGAGAGACACATCCTATGAGAGGACGTGTCCCTTGAGGGCGTGGGTCTCCTATAGACAACCGATGCTAATTGGTGACTAACATAACCATCACCGCATTTAACTTCCTGCGATTTACATAATGCAAACTTTGAACATTAATTATTATTTCGAATTTTATTTATGCTCATAAATTCGAATTTCTTATTTTCCAGAAATATTTATTTGATGAGTAATTTCGATCACATATAAATGATGATGATGCAATCAGCAATCATCATTTATATATGACCGAAGCTACCTTTCATTAACACTCCCTCTTAGCTAGGGAAGATATTCCAAATCAAATAAGTGGAGATATCACCTTCACACGTGATATCGAAGATATGGTATGTTTTCTCAATATTGTCAAGTCACATGACATTCTTCATAACACATCTTCATTATGGTATGTGCACTGACATCAAGTCACATGATGTCTACCATAATAATTCATGGCATATCCACTGATATATAATTATCCACCATGATTATCTCTTAAGGATCACAATGATCTTCAAATGACATCAAGTTCCATGATATCCATCAAAGTGTCCAAGAGATACTATCATGACATGTCCACAGCTATCAAATCACATGATATCTATCATGATAGTTCAACTCATCATTGTAGAGTTGTCACTTTACAATGTCACATACAAGTGTTCATTATTAGAAAGATCGTCACCTTTCAATAATGTACACAGGGGGAGCAGGCCCATAAGGTCATGGAGTCACACACATGACAAAAGAGTTTACACATTAAACATCTTTAAATATATTAGTACAACTTATAAACAATTTGAATTTCAAACATAATATCAAATTACATTTCAACCATACCAAGTTTCTTCCTAAAGTGTTCTACCTTGATTCGGGAGAGAGGTTTGGTGAGAATGTCTACTGTTTGATCATTTGTACTAACATACTCCAACTGGATCACATTCCTTTCTACCATGTCTCTTACATAATGGTAGGGGATCTCAATGTGCTTAGATCTATCATGGAATACAGGATTTATAGAGAGTTTGATGCAACTCTGATTATCACAATGAATGATTGTAGGATTCAAGGGCTCACCAAAGAGTCCCACAAGCAATTTTCGAAGCCAAACTGCTTCTCTTGCCCCCATAGAGGCTGCAATGTATTCAGCTTCTGTCGAGCTTTGTGCTACTGAAGACTGTTTTCTGCAAATCCAAGAGATCATAGCCGATCCTAAACTGAAACAACATCCTGATGTGCTTTTCCGATCGGTTACACTTCTAGCCCGATCTGAATCAAAGTATCCATGTAGATCTAATTGGTCATTTTTGTAAAGAAGACCATATCCAATAGTGCCTTGAAGATATCTCAATATATGTTTCACAGCCATAAGGTGATTTTCCTTTGGCTCACACATGAACTAGCTAAGAGCATTCACTGCATAGCAAATATCAGGTCTGGTGTTAACCAGGTACATCAAGGATCCAATCATTTGTGTATATAGGGTTGAATCTGCACACTTGCATTCTGTTGCTGCTTCTTTCAGTTTGTGAAGGTTGGTTTCCATAGGTGTAGACATGGGTCTACAGTCCAACATTCAAACTCTCTTCAGAATATCAATAGTATACTTTCCTTGGTTTAGTATAATGCTATCTGATTTATGCCATACTTCCAAACCTAGGAAGTAGGGTAAAATGCCCAAGTCTTTCATGTCAAATTCTGAAGTTAGATCCTTCTTTCCTAGAGCAATGAGGTGATCTTCTCCTATTATCAGCAGGTCATCAACATATAAAATAATTATTAACATATCACCTTTGATTACCTTAAAGTAAAGATTTGGGTCTGCATCATTCTTGGAAAATCCTAGTCCCAAGAGGTAGCTGTCAATTCTTTCATACCAGGCCCTGGGAGCCTGTTTAAGTCCATAGAGAGCTTTCTTTAGTCTGCATACATGTGAGTCAAGTTTATGTATCACAAAACCTTCAGGCTGTTCTAGATAGACTTCCTCTTCAATGGTTCCATTTAGGAAAGCAGTTTTCACATCCATTTGCTGGATCTTCCAGCCTTTAGCTGCAGCAATGGCTTACACTGCTCTCACAATGTGTAACGGGCAACAGGTGCAAATGTTTCTTCATAATCAATGCCTTCCTTTTGTGAAAAACCTCTTGCCACAAAACATGCCTTATGTTTTTCTATACTGCCATCAGCAGCATACTTGATTTTGAAGAGCCATTTAGAAGAGACAACAGATTTCTCTTTTGGTCTAGGCACTATATCAGATACATCATTCTTTAGAATGGACTGATATTCTTCCGTCATTGCATCCTTCCATACTTGATGTCTGAAGGCTTCTGTAACACTGACAGGTTCTGAATTTATGATGTTATTCATTAGAGCAACATAGCTTGAGAACCATTTGGCTCTTTTACTTTCCCTAAACGTTCCTTTGGGTGCTGCATGATTCTCGACTTCTTTGATCATCTTTCTAGCCCAAAGTGGCCTCTTTCTACCGTTGTCATTTGTATTCTCATCTGAAGTAGATTGAAGTTCATTTGCCATTTCCTCAGGATACTCCCTCTGAATCTCAGGAGCAGGTTCCACTTCTAATACTCTAGGGGAATAGGTTTCTATCTCACTAGAACTTCTTGCCCTTTTGAATGCAATGTCTTCTTCAAAGATGACATCTCTGCTCAATTCAATTTGTTTCTGCCTAGGTACGAATATCCTATAGGCCTTCGAGGTTTCACTATATCCCACAAATACCCCTTTCTTTCCAGAAGGTTCTATTTGAATCTCTTCTCTTTGGGCACATGAATATAGCCAGGGCAACCAAAAATCCTAAAATGACTAATATCAGGTTTTATGTCGGTAAAAGCTTCTTCAGGAGTTTTGTTATCTAGATGAGAATGAGGACATCTATTTTGAATGTAGACAGCAGTTCTAGAGGCTTCTGCCCAGAATGAAGTTTCAATGTTCTGGTCAAGCAACATTGCTTTAGCAGCTTCTACAATGGTTCTATTTTCCTTTCAGCAACCCCATTTTGTTGAGGGTTGTAGGCTACTGTAAACTCCCTCTTAATCCCAGCACTCATGCAGAATTCCTTAAAAATTTCAGAGGTGTATTCTTTCCCATTGTCTGTCCTTAAGATTTTTATTTTCTTCCCAAAGAAGTTTTCAGTAAGGGCTTTGAACTCCTTGAACCTTTTAAGGATTTCTATTGACTCTTTACACTTAAGGAAATAAATCCAAGTCTTCCTAGAGAAGTCATCTATAAATATGACAGTATAGAAATCTTGCCTTGGAAGGTACAGACATGGGTCCAAATAAATCAGAGTGAACCAGTTCTAATACATTTTGGGTTTTACTCAAACTATTGTGAAAGGATCCCTTTGTATTCTTTCCTAGGGCACAACCTTTACAAGTTCCTTCATGAGATGGTTTTAACTTAGGTAATCCTGTTACAAGTTTTTCCACATAAGGTGGGGCACAGAAATGAAGGTGTCCTAATCTTCTCTGCCAAATTTCATTTGAATCAGAAGTATCAAGGGTAAGGGCTTGCTCAACCTCAGTGCATAGTTTGTAAAGATACCCTTGTCTTATACCTATGGTTTGGGCTTTCTTGATAGTTGAGTTCTTAGGCCATGCTAGAACTTTCCCATCCATAAAGGTAATTCTATATCCATTGTCTTCAAGGGCAAAGATGGATATTAGATTCCTCTTTATTCCAGGTACAAATAAGACTCCAATGAGTTGAAGGGAAAGACCAGATTTCAATTTGATGGAGCAAGTTCCAACCCCTTTTACAGGGTGTGCAGAATCATCCCCAATGGTTACTTCTTCATCAGTCTTTTCAATCATAGTGTCTAAGTGTTCTCTGAACCCTGTGATATGTCTAGAGGACCACTATCAATTACCCAATTGTGGGTGTTGTTAGATACTTGACTAGATAAGGCTGAATAGAACACAAAGTTCTCAGATTCATGGTCTAAATTTGACTTTCCTACTTTAGCAAAGGATGCTTGTTGTTTTGATCTGTCAGGGCACTTCATTGCATAGTGGCCATATTGATCACATCTAAAACATTGTACTTGAGAGATGTCTTTCTTTTTGGAAGATCCTTTTCCATAGGAATTTCTCTTTCTTTTAAATGATCATTTCCTGTAGGAATTTTTCTTACTCTTTTTATTAGATGTTGTGTTGAGCACATGAATGTCTTCATCTATGTTCTTTTGTTTATTTTCTTTTGTTGAGAGTCTTGTTTCCTCTTGAAGGCAGTCTATTCTTAGCCTATCAAACTTGGGGAGTTTAGATCTCGCACTTATTCCTTGAACAAATGACTCCCATGAGTTTGGTAGGCCTCCTAGTGCAATTAGAGTTAACTCTTTGCTATCAATCTGATATCCAATTGTGGATAATTGATCCCTTAGTTCAATGATCCTCATGAAGTATGCATTAATAGTTTCTCCTTTGTTTATTTGGACATTGTTGATTTGCCTCTTTAATGCAAGAGTCCTACTGGTGTTGTTTATCTCATAGGTGCTCTCAAGGGATTTGAACATTAGATATGCAGTTTCATGTTTTGCTAGAATGGGCACTATAAGATCCCTAACTGCATCTACTAAGATTTTCATGGCCTTTTCATTGTTCTCAATCCATTGAGTTTTCTCGGGATCAGCCTCCGATTCCCTTTTGTTTTCTCTCACAAATGAGTCTAACTTATTCTCTTTAAGAATCATCATGATTCTAAATTTCCATGATGTGAAGTTGTTTGCTCCTGCAAGACGATCTTCAAATCTGATCACACTTGACATTATGAAGAATGTGATGTGAATTCGATTTAAAAATACAAATTTTCCTAAGCAATCTGATATCTAGATTTGATTTGGATTCACTCAACCTGGCTCTGATACCATGTAAATGTAATCAAATCTTATCAAATTTGGATCCTAAGAAATCTATGAAAATTCTAAGTCTGAAATTTTGTGTAAGAATTCTAAGTCTGATTTTATTTTCTGTATTTTTGAATGTGCTGATTGCAGAACATTTATTAATTTCAATGTCTACAATCAGGGTTTGCTATCATGTTATTTACTTGAAGGGAGAGACACATACCTCCAAGAAGATACACGCCTCCAAGGAGAGACGCATCCTATGAGAGGACGTGTTTCCACGTCTACGTCCTCTCATGGGACGTGTCCCTTGAGGGCGCGGGTCTCCTATAGACAACCGATGCTAATCGGTGGCTAACATAACTATCACCGCATTTAACTTCCTACGATTTACATAATGCAAACTTTGAACATTAATTATTATTTCGAATTTTATTCATGCTCATAAATTGGAATTTCTTATTTTCCAGAAATATTTATTTGATGAGTAATTTCGATCACATATAAATGATGATGATGCAATCAGCAATCATCATTTATATCTGACCGAAGCTACCTTTCATTAACAAAGTTCATAGTCAATCTTCAAGATTTTCACTATGGAATACACTCCCATCAAATTCAAGACAAAGACAGCACTATACCATGATTTCACCAAAACAACTGAGACTAACTTGCATCATATCAAACCAGTGTTCAATTTGCGTGCTATGGAAGACGCAGGCAATGTTACAATCAGGCACCTTGGTCTTTCCGGGCTACTTGCAGCAGAATCAATTCCCATTTCAGTTCAAAGTCTAGAGTTCGTAATTGCTTGTATCAAGCATTACAATCCAGCTACATGGGAGGTTCAAACAGCAAATGGAAGAGTGATTTGCAGTCTCAAACCAGATATGATTGAAAAATGTTTCTCAATACCACCATGGTCAAAAAGTGTAACCATCTCCATGGAAGAATGTCAAAGGCTGTGGAAAATGCACAAGAAGAAATATAACAAGAAATTTGCACAGAAATGGATGAAGGAAAAACATAAAACCTTGCTAAAGAAAATTGGACGTAGAAAATTCAAGGATGAGGTTTCCATAAAAATCACCCTGCTCAACCGAATCACAGGTCAAGAGGATGCTACAAAATTCCAGCCATGGATGTTCTATATCATATCCCATATCATAAAGAAGACAGAATTCTATGATTAGCCAACATTGATCAGTGACAGTCTTCATCACCATATAACTGAGTACTTCAAAATTCATGAGTTCCATATGGTCTCATATCTAGTCTATCTAGTGGCCTTTCAAGGCAAATTCAGAGTATTGAACATAGCGGAAACTCTGAATGTGCATCATATCTATAACTATTACCCTCAGCTGGAATTCTCAGAGTCAACACATCATTACAAAAGGGTAAATGAAGCTTTCTTGATATACACAGTGAGAGACCTAGACAATGAGTTACAAGTACGAATTTCATCAACTGCCAAGGCAGCAATGGCGAAGTGGGCGGATTAGCTTATTCAGTTGCCTACCTTCACCTACATCAGAGTATACGGCTTCTCGAGTGCTCCACTCATGTTGCCGAGGCACCCTTCAGATGAGGTGGTTTTCATGGAATTCCTAACACAAGTATATGAAGTTCACACTTTCTTGCGGAATCGAAAGAAACTCGCCTTTAGTTTTCCTTTTGAGTTGGGAATTTATAGATGTAGATCATCAACAGATGCTAAGTTGATGGGTGATGAGTTGTCTAAACTTGATCTCAAGCCTTTCAGTGAGAGACGATCATACGATCCTCATGGTGTCTACGCATCCCGACTTGGTCAGAACTATGCACATGTGCCCGCACTTGAAGATTTTTGGGCTAATTGTAGAGATGAGTTTGAGGTAAGGAGGCGCAGTAACAGTAGGCTTACACTTCTTCAAATGCAAGACTATTTATCAAAAGATATTGAGGGATTATCTGATGATGATGGAGATGTACTTCTCCCAACATACACCCAGAATCAAATTGAGCAGCAACCTCTCCCACAGGTCAATTGGTCCAATAAAGAGTGGATTTCAGTCGAAGAAAGGACAAACCAAATCATAAAGAACAAAAAGATTTTCTTAAGTCACAAGAGGAAGAAAGCCATTCCATTAGTAGAACCACCAAGAATACAGTCATCTCTTCCTTCTTCTTCAAGAGTACAACCAAAGATGAAGTTGTGAGTCATCCTCGAGTAGGTGTAAAAGGCAGTAAAACAACAAAGGAGGTAAAGAAAAGAATAGATTTTTCAGGTATAATTATACAAGAGCAGCCAACAGTTGTAGCAGAAGTCACTCCAATAGAGCCAACGCCACAAGCAGAAGAGGTGCTCATAACTCCTGATTCTCCACCATCATTGAGGACTTCTCCGATTCACATTGATTTGGAGGAAGAAGAAGCAAAAAAATTTGCAGCTGAACCTCCCAGGGAAGCTAGTAGAGACGCCACATCTTGGCTTGAGAGCTCTCTAGGAAGGAAGAGAAGGAGGCCTTCATATCAGCTAGACTTTGATGAACTCGACAATGTTTACAAAGAGGTTCCTAAAAAGAAAGCAAAGAAGCAAGTTCATTTTGAAAAGAATCCAGATCGTGAGATGATTATGGAGACTGCCACGCCTCAGAAGATAGAAATGTTGATGAAGTCGAGGTGGATGATATCATAATGGTTTAAGGCCAATATTGGTAAAAACACCAAGCATATAGATGTGAGTTTGTTCAAAGTTGTAGCAAAGAATCTTCAAGATAGAGTGCTTAAAGATGGAGAGGATAAGGCAGCCCTCAAGGCTGAAATCCGGCAACTCGGGTTATACATTTCAAATCTTGTTCACAACACTTCACAAGCAACTCAGTTGCTGCCCCAGGTTCTAGAGACACCAGCTAATCAGTAGTAGTTGAGGCGGTTGGTATTATGTGGGAAGAAAACACAGGAATGGATCTAGGAATTCATCACCAGAGGCATGGAGATTCTAGCACAGATATACCAACTAAGGTATAATGCCCATGATTTACGCCAAGGGATTCAAGAATTTGAGCAGTTGATAGCAGAGGTGAAGCCTATGCACGAAATCATCATTGCAGACTTAGATACGGCATATGGCTCAATGGTATCAAGAGAACACAAGAGACAAATCCTTGCATGGAAAGAACGCCACCTCTTAAAGGTGAGAGCTTATCAAAGGATATCTGAAGAGTTTGTTGCATGCAAACAAAGGGTTGTTGATGTTTTCGAGTTCATAAGAGAATTTGTTGCAGAGATCCCTTGTCGGTATTGTCATGGTGATGGTTCCTACATTGGACTTGACGAAATACAAGCTGAGTTCTAGAATGTTGTTCGTGGCAGCGATGGCAATGATCCTGTTGCCGGAAGGATGAGTCAGACTTCCATGATGTCAACGAGGTTTGAGAAAGTAGCCAATGGGGTTGGAGATTTTCTGAGATCTATTGCTGATGGCAAAGAAATCCTGGAAAAACGGAACTTTGCTATAGATAGTATCGATGCTCCAAACAGAAATACAGTTTCTCGCTTTTTGGCGGATGTGATCAAGATTTAAAGCAGCAATCTTATTTCAGCTTTCTTTCTATTTTCATCTCAAGGCTTATCCATTCTTTGTGAAGAGCAAATATCAAGTTGTAATAATTGGCACTTTCCTTGTTTTTAGGCTTTCATAGGTTGTTAGAAGTTTATCTTGTTTTAGGTTTAGAAATAAAAGCTTGCATGTTGGCAAGTTTTAGTTGTAAAAGCAAGGAGATTTTATGGTTCCCTACTCCTCTGCTTGGTTATAAATAAGGGCAGCCTTGCCCATTTATTTTTAATGATGCTCGTGATAACAAAACGCTGAGCCTACTAGTACCTTCTAATTGTTATTCAGTGTTGTTCAAGAACGGTTATTGTGATAGAAAATTGTTGAGCCTATTTTGCCTGCAAGTTGTTGTTGTTCAGTTCCATGTTCACTTAGTGTAAGAGCAAGTTTGTATGCCTCTTTAGTTGAAAGTTATTGTTCAGTCCATGTGTTATAGTTGATCACTAAACTGTATGCCTATTTTGCTACAATCCAGCTGTCCCAGAAATGTAATCTTTTGTTCCTAAGATTTGAGAAATAAAGTCTTGTGCCTAATTTGCCCTAATATAATGTCTCAGATGTCAGTTTTCTTTGTTATGCTTATATGATCTCTATTTCAACTTGCATTGAAATTTCAATAGATGTGCGTTGGGAGAAAGTTTGTTTAAGTATTTGTGTTGAAGAATCACTCCTTGTTCATTTCTAATTCTCAAGCTCTGTGTTTACTTGAGTAGTTAGAAACGTCATTAGAGTAGGCTTAGTCATAGTTGAACTTCTAAAAAAGAAAATCTCAGCTACGGTGTTTGAGTTTTATAACCTTGTGCTCTTAGCTAAACAAAAAAGATAAGCAAATTAGTTTAGTTTACTTTCTTTTAAGTAACATCAGCAAAGAGGGAGCTTCCCCTCCTAATTCAAAGAGCAGTTTATCTGTGCATAACTGTCCCTTTCTAATTCACATACCAGAGATGCAAAATGAAACGCCAACATTCATCATCATAGGCGCTGCTATAACCAGGTTCTTCATGATTTTTGGAGTTGATTTGCATTGTTATTTCAGTCATCTAGTTTTGTTGTTGTAGGTGATCTTTCATACCAGATTTGGCATTGCAATTGAATATTTATTTAAAGCCAAGAGTTTTGGCTAATCATTGTAATTGAGTTGTCAAGCAATAAAGGAGAATGAGTTGCATGCCAATTGTTTGATGTAAAGTCCATATCTATAGTACTCTTAATTGTCATTATAGTTCGCATGCCAAGTGTTTGACAAAATGTCAATTGGCTGTAGGTGTATTTTTTTCATATAGAGTTCATGTATATGCATTCAAAAGTCAAAAAGTATTTGCATCTTCTCCTTAGATCATTGCTTAGACATTGTAGTATTTATTTGCAAGCATTTAAACTCATTTGAGACCATTTCAAACAAGCAAAGCAAACTGGAAACACAAAAACAGCAAGTACACACTTTGAATACAAAGTGTTTGACAATATTCCTTGAGCCTTATATCAGCATACTGAAGGTCAGATTTAGCAAGGGATATTACAGTGGTGTCATAGCTTGTACTTCAAGTTTTTGGGTAGAAAGACCTTTCTCCTCTAGGGTGAAAACCCCTAGAAGTGCAAGAGAGCACTCTTTCCCTTAAAATTTGCGAGTCACTTTGATAAACCAACTGAAATCCGGATCCGAATTGGCAAGGCTCATTACAATTTTTTCCATGTAGTCAAAAATGGGACATTACAATTTTCCCATTACACAAAAATCTAGATTGAAGTAATGAAAAAGGGGCATCCTGATATTGAATACATCAAATGTCATCATAGTGAACATTTTGCTTTCCTTTGGACCTACCAATCAAAGGACTCTAGATATTATTTCAGAAAAATCAAAATACTCATCAAAGATACCCTAATGTCTACGTTTTGGATGCAACACTCTATCAGATTCCATTGTTTAAAAGTTAGTGGTAGTGGTTATGTTTGGAAGATTTTAGTGAAGCGGCTATAACAGTGACTACCATAGAAGCCCTTTTCTTCAATTCATGACATTTTTAGTCAAGATGATTGAAATTACCTACATTTTGTGGAGTTCCTCGATCTGTATTAGTTTTAAATTTGATTCTCAAAGTAATTATGCAGCTTGGAAAATCCAAAATAGTAAAATCCCAAATAGGATTGCAGACACTGTTGATGACACTCATAACATTGTAAGTGAATTGCAAAATAGTTGTGTTTTGAACAAGCATATACATGTTCCTTTGTCCATTTGGAAATATGAAAGATGTCAAGATCCAAACATTGATCTCTCAAGGAATTTTATGATGTAATATAATTAGATTTTTAATATGAAGTTTGTTTTTGGGAAAAAGATTTAAAAAATGTAATAGTTACAAATACCGCAATAGCAAGAAGGCGACGTGCAAAACTCCTCTCTGTGTCTTCTGGGTCCTATAATAAACATTAAAAAACATTGTTACTATATGCTTTCACATCTTTCAGGTTTCATATTTTGATATCCCCTAGAATCTTATGATGAAGGCACCTTTACAAATGGAAACAATACACATAAACAAAGAAAAAAGAAATAATAGAAAATTAAAAATAGATTTCACATACCTCAGCACTATAGGAAACCATGATATTGCCTACAACTTTAGTCGTTGTATTTGGATCATATAATTTGAGAGTCTCACAAGTATGATCTACATCCTGCATGAACCAAGATACAAAATAAAATTTCTATATTATGTCACCAACAAATTAAAAGAATGCTTATGATAACGATATGCTCCAATAAGCAACAAAAATTATGAACAAATGTTATTTTTAGCCAGCTAAATAATCAAGAATAAAGTAATAGGCAATATTTACCACTTTCTCATCACCGAGATCCTATGAGGGTGAGGTGAGAGCATACAGTGGATGCCGATGAATAATGATTTTTATATATATTATTTCTAATAACAACAATGCCCAAGAAGACTTAACAATGGATTGCACAAATAATATAAATATTTTGAAGCTTCAAAGAGCCACATAAAAATATGAATAGAGCTTCCTCAACAATATAATGTTGCTTCAATGACTAACAATATATGCTTCCAATATACCATAGCTTCAAAAATATAAAAATTGCTACAAACACCAAAATATATGTTGAAATCCTGTTGTACCCAAACCGAAATTTTTGCTTCGTTAAGGCATTTTGCTTAAAATGGTCTAAACCTTGTAAAAATGGGGTCAAAACTCAGTTTTTGGGCAAATAAAGTATGGGCTTTTAGTCAGTGTGATGCCAGGAAGATACTGGCAAAATTTGAAAATTTTGAAAATTAGGGTTTCTGAAATCTATTTTTAGCCCGAAACCCTAAAAAATAGGAACTTGTCAGAATTGGCTGAAATTAATTTTGATTGGCTTATTTCACATCACAATCACAGTGGTGAAGTCAGTTTCAGTTAAAAGTCAGTTTAAGGCTGGTGGGTAGTTTTCACTTTTTCAGGAGAAAAGTTAGGATCTTCGGGGTCATCAATGGCAGTTGGCCAGTACCAGGTATCAATATCTAAGCCTGAAACTCAAAGAGGAACGCTCTACGATAAAAGATGTTGGAAATAATGCTTTTTGATGGAGGGGATTTTCAAATTGGCAAAAAGTGCTAAAATATTCTAAGTCTGGGAACTTTTCACTATGTAACGTAGTAGACACTTGCGCAATCAACGTGCAAATCAACTTTATAGTGTCCGTACATGTGAAAATGATGAAGTATAGTCATCCACACACCTCAGCAGTCACAACGCTTCGACATGGTCAACCGCAGGGATGGATACAGCGTTTGCAAAGCATAAAATGGTGAAAATCAATGAATTCAAAACAAATCCGCTCCCCTGTAGCCTAGGGGCGCCCTTCCTTTTGAAGGTCAAGATTTGATTGTTTTGGATTAAGAACACATTCATTGTTTTATGTTTTCAGTCAGCTTTCCGACTAGCCATGAAGCAAGATTATCCGAGTTACAGAACTCCGGCAAATGAAGACAAAAGCAGAGGTTGCGAAGAGTGTTTTCTCACAAGGAGGCAGTCTAGAAATGCAGATCCGCTCCCTTCTAGCCCAAGGGCGATTTTCTTTTTGAAGGCCCAGATCTAGATGCATGTGTGTTTTGATGGTTTCAGTCTTTGCAGAATTAGTTTAGCTTTTCAACGAGCTATCAAGCGGAAGCGTATCCAGTACAGAAATCCAGTTATCAGCGTTAGAAGTGGAAATTGCAAGCAAGATACATGTCAGATGAGGTTTCTAGAAATGCAAATCCGCTCCCCTATAGCCCAGGGGCGATCCTGAATAAGACCTGTTTGATGGATGAATTTACAATTGAAGTCTTCCTAAGATCTCTTCCAGCTCAGTCCAGCTTTGCAATGCACCCGTTCACAAGACGATCCGGTATTCTGAGTAACTATGACAGAGGTCCTACCGAGCACGTAAAACAGAGGATGGTGAAGTGTAGCTACACAAAGCTGCACAGCTATAGGCTAGGGGCGATTCTCCTTTAGGCCTGCCAGACGGGGTTATTTACAATTACAGTCTTCACAAGACTTGTGTGCAATTACTCAAGCTATCCAACGAGTCTAGCCGACAGCCTCCGGGATTTGGCGAATGCTCGTACATGTGAGGTCAAGATGATAATGCTGTAAAGAAGAGCTGATTGAAGGCAATTCAAAAAATGACTAAGTGTAAGAATATAATTTTCTTTGAAAAAGGCGATTTTCTTTTAGAGGCCTTAAAAGCAATTTTCTGGCTTCGTCATCTCCAAGAACATCTCTTGCAAGTTGACCAAACTGTACAGCAAGACAAACGGCACGCATATCGGAACATTCCAGTTCCCGGTATCAAGGGTCAAAGTATGGTGTTCAGATGAAAATCACACTTTTCTCAAAATGGTGTTTGAGCTATCACAGAATAGGGGCGCTCATGCTTTTGGGGTTCCTAATACAATTTTCAGATCCCTCATATACAGTCATTGGATGCAGAATACTTCTAGTCATGCAATGAATCCATTATTCAGTCAGTGGGGTTCATTATTCATCGTCAGCGGCAGTTTGAAGCATCAGAAGGCAATATGAAGAAATGGCTAAGTCTGGAGTCAAAACATCAATTTAATCAGAGGCGCCTAATTTTCTAAGGTATCAAATGATGATTTTAGCAGTTGTTGCTCCCAGCAGACATTTCATCATTGCCATGTAAGTTTCGCGGTGGATATCTCAGCACGGTCGCAGGATCATTCAATCATCCGGAAATCAAAGTTGAACAGGGTCAGTTGTAACTTTGCAGTCAGCTATAAAATAGGAGATTCTCAAAAATCTCATAACTCTTGCAAATGGAAGCCTAAAAGATCAAAATTTGACTTTTTGGAATCAGGGAAGTGTGTTGAATACAGCAAGATGCTATTTTTGGCAAAAAATGAAAAAAAATATTTTTGCATGCAGAGCATTGAAAAGTGACGAATTTCTTCAAAGATGGATATTGGAGCCATTTTTAGTTTTTTGCATGTTTTAAAATTAAGATATTATTTTTTAGTCTGAAGACTCAGAGACAGTGGCAGTTCAACTGGAGAGAAGCCAATCGAATTTCTTTTTTCTAAATTAGGGTTGCATTATGCATGCATGATGGTACGAATTGTTTATTTAAACAAGCATGGCGCCTTTCATCATTCACACAGCTTTGAAAGTTCGAATTTCTTCAAAGAGATTGGCAAATTTTCATCAAAAGATCAAGTTCGAAGGTGATAAAATATTCTTTTGCAGGTACAAGTTCAGATTCAGCATCAGATTCAAGGCAGAGTGGCGATTTTGACAGAAGAAGATAATAAATAAATAAATAAAAAATTAAAAAACATCTTTCTTCTTCTCTATATTTCTTCCATCTTCTCATCTTAAATTCTCTTGCATGTTCGAAGTGTTGGCAGATTTTGGCAAAACAAAATATCTGGGTTGATTCAGAAGAGCTTTCTCAGCAAAACCCATGTGCCAGAATTTTTTAGGAAAATTTGTTCCAGAACATCTGTTCTTGAACCTTTAATTTTCTCAACCGAAATTCTTTTGCATGGCTAAGTAAAGGATAAATTTTTGCATTTCTGACATTTTGGATTGTCTTAGAATCATTTTCTGGACAAAACCCATATCTCAAATTTTTTCGTAAAAATTCTCATCCGACAAGCTATTTTTAGCCTCAGCAGGCTATTTTTGGCTTTCCAGAAAAGTTGTCAGAATATAGCCATGTGCACAGTCAACAGGCAAGTTTTTCAGAATGCAGTTCACTCAGCTCGAATTCACGACCAAATCGGTTTTAACCCATGACTTCATCGGAACGGTTGATACAGATCTACATAAGGTGTTGCCGGAGGTAGTTTTGGATCCACTCAAAATCAGGGATTCAGTTATCAAGAATATTCAGCAATCCGGGTTACTTGAGGCCGCTTCCATACCTATTTCGGTGCATTGCGTGGAGTTTGTAATATCTTGCATCAAGCATTACAATTCCGCTACACGAGAGATACGGTCAATAGATGGACGTGTCATATGCAGTCTCAAACCCCTTGATATCGAGCGAAGTCTGGGTATTCCTCAACATTCGGATGGGATGGTTATTTCCATGAGTCAGAGCGAGCAGGCATTCAATGCTGGACTGGATAAGTGTCAGAACAAAATGATAGAGAGATGGCTGAAACAAAAGAAGAGCAAGTTGCCAAACAACTTGGGTCGTGGCGAGTGTAAGGATGAATACAATATTTTGATTACACTGCTTAATCGTGTCTCAGGTCATGCAGATGCAAACAAATTTCATCCGTGGATGTATTATATCATTGGTAGAATCATCTCTGGACAAGAGCATTATGACTGGGCATCCTTCATCAACGATGCTATTCACGAGCAAATCACCGGTTTCCTAGCTGCGCATCAATTTCATATGTGTTCTTACCTGGTGTACTTAATTGCTTATCAGAATCAGTTTAATGGTTTGAATACGATGGGCATACTCAGTGTACAGAAAGTATATCGTTACTATGACCAGCTTGAGTTCACGAAGGCTGAAAGTCATTTTAAACATGTACAAGAGGCTTTCTTGACTTATACAGTGAGAAACTTGGACCGGGAGTTGCATATTCGCATCTCGACAGTTGCCAAAGCAGCAATGAAGAATTGGGCAAATTGGTACATTCAGTTCCCTACATACACCTATATCCGTGTCTATGGATACACAGGAAAACCAGCTATGTTACCACGTTATCCTTCGGATAAAACAATATTCATGGAGTTCCTGAGGCAGCTATATGAAGTTCACAAACGTTTGCGCATCAAGCGTAAACCAGCTGCCGAGTTTCCTTTGCAATTCGGGATGTATTGGTGTAAGACGGCAGTTGATGCTAAGACCGCAGGTCAAGAGTTAGAAAATTGCAAACTCAAGTACCTGGTGGATACACGCACATATGATCCTTGGGGTCATTACGCAGCTCGCCTGGGTAATCTCTCTTATCACAAACCTACGATGGAAGATTATTGGGTGAATTGTGAGGATGATTTCGAGGTTCGCAGACGTAGCTATAGCAGGTTCTCTCTTCCACAAGTTTCTATTTTCTTGGCAGAAGATGTGGAACGATTGACAGAGGATGAGGGAGATACACTTCCTCAATTTTACAGAGAGCAGGTTGATGGACAACCATTGCCGTTAGTGAACTGGTATGCCAAAGAGTTTGCATCAGTAAAGGAGAGATCGAGCAGGGTCATCCAAAATAGTACGCTTTATTTAGAAAGCAGAAGGTTGAGAAAGGCATCTATGCCTAGAACAGAGCCGCCACCAGAAGGACTTGTATTGCCTTCTTCTTCAAAACCTAAGCAGAAGAAGAGGAGTAATCCTCCTAAAAAGAATCCAGCGCCTAGTAATTCGAAGGGAAAAGCATCTGTTGCGATTCCACATGTAGAGCCAGTCAGAGAAGTTATTCAGACTTCTCCACAGCTTGAGGTTCAGCCCCGTATGCCGTCACCGACACCATTAGAGCAGCCTCCCATTCCAATTCACATTGATTTGGACATGGATTCACCTCCTCGCAGCGATTCGTTTACACATTCACATTCATCAGATCCTCCTGCGACTAGTACAGATCATTCCAGTGGGATTAGTCGGGATTCATCTTGGCTTGAGAGTCAACTGGGAAGAAAAAGGAGACAACCATCTTACATACTTGATCATTCAGATTTCGATCATGACCATCAAGATGTGCCTGAAAAGAGGATCAAGAAACAGATACATATTGGGAGAAGTGCAGATAAGGAATTCATTGTTGAGACTGCTGCACCTCCAGAAGATAAGAGTCTAGACGAGATGGAAGCTCAAGACTTCGAAGTTATCACAGTTCATTTCGGTAAGAGTACTCGTCAGACAGATATTGATCTCCTACAGGTTGCTACAGATAGCGCCAAGGATAGGATGGTGAAAGATGGTGAAGATAAATCAGCTCTCAAGGCTGAAATACAGCAGCTTCGCCAGTACATTTCTAGCCTTGTACACAGGACAGGGGATGTTGTCACCGCGCTTCCACATATGTTAGAACCACCAGCAGAGCAGGGTCAGATTGATCTCTTGGTTGCATATGGTAAGCGATTGGAGGAATGGGAAGAGGAGTTTGTTGCTAGAGGCCGCCTTGTACTTACAGAATTGTATCAATTGCGGTATAATGCACGTGAGCTTCGTCTACGACTTCAAGATGAGGAACGTGATTTGGCCATTAGTAGACCCAGGGATGAGATTCTGATTGCCAACTTGGGAATGTCATTTGATTCAGTCACAGAGGCAGAAGATAAAGAAGAGGTCTACATTTGGAGAACACAGTTGATCTTCAAGGCAGAGATAGAAGGAAAGATCGTATCTGAGGTGGCTGAGAGCAGAGAGCATGTTACTAGTGCACTCCGCTATATAAGAGACTTTGTGTCTCAATTACCATGTGTATATCAGCGTGTGGGTGGTGACTATGTTGAGCTTGCTGACATCCAGTTAGAGCTCCAAGCACTTATTCACGGTATTTTCAGTGGTGAGACCGTTGGCTGTAAGATGAATCAGCTTACAGCCATGTCAACATTGTTTGATGAGGCAATCAGGAGAAAGGGTGAGTTCCAGTGTCAGATGACTAATGGAGAAGACATGCTGCACAGACATAGGATTCTTCGCCAGAGCTTCAGTTCCCCAGATGGAGATGCAGTCAACGACCTCGTAGATGGGTTAATTTCTCAAGATCAGGGCCAGTAGACTTCAGTTAAAGGCGTCCCACCTTTTCCAAGATAGACATTAGACACAGGAGTTAAACTCGAGGCTTCTTTCCGAGTTAACTGGTTGTTACACATTGCATGCCATGTCTTTCTTGGAAATATCTACAAACACTTGGAGTTTAGATTAGATCTTTCAGTCAACTGATGATAGCATTCCAGTTGACTTGCTTTCAATAAGGACGTGCATGTTGCACCTTGTCCATTTAGATTAGATGTTTCAGTTAACTGATGATAGTTTCCCAGTTAACTGTATAGTTTCATTCAATTAGGGTTTAGGAATAAGATCTTGCATGCATTGCAAGACTTTAGTTGACTCAAGGTGATTTTAGGGTTGCCTACACCTTGAAGTCTATAAATAAGAGCTTCAAGCTCATTTGTAATTTAACTTTTGCTTGATAGCATACATGTTGCGCCTACCTTGCCTGTAGTATTGCTATTATTGTATCTGTTCAAAGAGTAATTGCTGTTATAATAAATTGCTGCGCCTACCTTCCCTTCATGTTATTGTCATGGTGTTTATTCGACCTTAGTTAAATGGTGTTGCTGGTTTGATCGTTATTGCATGCGTGTTGCGTCTATACAATCTATTGTCCCAGTTGCTTACCTTTTGTTTTGTTTATTATAAGCCTATTTAGAAGAGCAAATAGTTGCGCCTACCTTGCCTTCATGTTGCGAAACTGTACTTAAAGCTTATTGTTTGATGTGTGTTATAGTAGACTCATTCAGCCAAGCAGATAGTTGCGCCTACCTTGCCTTCATGTTGTGAAGTTGTACCAGGTTTACCGTTCATTTTGTTTGTTTTAATAAACTTCTTCCCGGATTAGCAAATAGTTGCGCCTACCTTGCCTTCATGTTGTGAGCCCGCACCTGGAGTTTATCGTACAATACATTCCTGCTCCATTTCCTCATGCTCTGTTTCTTGAGGAAATTGGATAGATATTAAAGAAGTTAGCTTAGTTGTAGTTACATGATCTGCGAAACCAGAAAATACTTAGCTGCAACGTTCTAGGTTTTCTTAACCTTGTGCCTCTACCAGCTGAGAACAAAAAGATAGGACATTAGTTTAGTTTTCTATTTCATGCATTCCAGCACAACGAGGGAGCTTCCTCTCCTAATTTGAAGAGCACTCATTACGTAGTGTGCATAGCTGTCCATACAAACTCACACTCCAAAGGTGTTAGTTCTTACGCCAACAAATCCTAACATATCTTTCAAGTACAAATACAACCTTTGTGTGAGATTGCCCTCAAAAAAATAAAGGGTTTTTGTTCTCCAATCTCCAAGAAACCAAAGGAGTTTTTCCCTTTGATCTCCAAAATCCAAGGGTTTTCATTCTTGAATCCTATAGCTGAACACAAGGAATCCTCAGCATATTTTAAAATAAATATTTACCACTTTCTCACCACCAAGATCCTATGAGGGCGAGGTGAGAGCATACAGTGGATGTTGATGAATAATGATTTTTATATATATTATTTCTAATAACAACAATGCCGAAAAAGACTTAACAATGGATTGCACAAATAATATAAATATTTTGAAGCTTCAAAGAACAACATAAAAATATGAATAGAGCTTCCTCCACAATATAATGTTGCTTCAATGACTACAAATATATGCTTCCAATATACTATAGCTTCAAAAATACAAAAATTGCTACAAATACCAAAATATAGGTTGAAATTCAAACATATCTTTCAAGTACAAATACCATAGATTACATACTCTCCGAGTAGCCGAGTACTCTCCAAAAATTTTGCATGCCGAGTAATCTCTGCTTTTACTCGCGGGCAGTATGCAGATGGATTTTCTCTCGTCAAATTATCGAGTAATCACCAGTAGCTCGCAAAAAACCCACAAACTTGGCATGTTTGTGTGTGTATAAATATGTTTGTGTGTGTATATGGATGCAAACTTGGCATCCTATGTATGTTTATAGATATGTATGTGTGCATAGTGCAGTCCTAAGTATACACATACATAAATATCCACACACATTTGCCGAGTATTTCCCGAGTTTTTCCCGAGTCAAAATTTTTGGGCTTGCCGAGTACTCTCCAATTCCGAGTATGTAAACTATGACAAATACAACCTTTGTGTGAGATTGCCCTCAAGAAATTAAAGGATTTTTGTCCTCTAATCTCCAAGAAACCAAAGGGGTTTTCCCCTTTGATCTCCAAAATCAAAGGGTTTTCATTCTTGAATCCTATAGCTGAACAAAAGGATCAAACTATGACAGAAAAAACTGAATAAATTGACAAATTTCTCAAAGGCCATCAAGCAACTCAATATATAACACCAAGGCACAAATTTCAATGTCCCACTTCCCCTCTCAAAGATCAGAATTAAAATATTAATGGTATTATTTCCCCAAAATTGCCTTCACTTTGTCATGAATAATAACTTTTAACTCCTCATTAATAAACTGTCATAGAAATTTGTCATGGGAAATTGTCAATTGTCCTAGGAATTACAGCAACCCACTTCTAAAATCCCATGCCCCACCTAAAATCCCAAGCCCCACTAAGTCATTGTTTTATTATTATTAATTTCTACTACAGATTTTCAATGTCTAAAAGCCCCATTATTAAAATATTTTCCTATCATTATATCAAGGAAATAAGGACCATTGTCCTAAGTAAGCTGAATTAATTAAAAGGGGGCATTACAAGTCTTCCCTTCCTGGAATTGCTTGCCAACAAGTAATATAGATTTGGCTGTTCAAGAATCTCTAGTCCCTTCCATGTAGCATCTTTTACAAGTAGGTTACTCCATAGACCAAGCATTATGCAACTGTCTTGTTTCTTAACTTCTTTTCCCATATATCAATTGTTTACTCTCCTATCTGATAACATGAATACTTGAAATACTGAAAAGAATTAGTAATGGAATACAAAATAGAGGAGTGAAAGTATATCTTTATTCACACATGAAGTTATTACAGAAGTAGACCAAAGATGTTCAACTAAGGATCACAGACAATTCAACTAGAACATGTTGCTTTCCTTGATGATACAAGATCTACTTAAAGGACCTAACAGCTGCCAAGAGGAACACAACCATCAACAAACTATCTTTTATAACGACCCGAAGCTAACAAACAATTAATACATAGTTGCATAAACCATAGTATTGAAACATAATAATAGGCATTATACACTAACTACATCATCACCCTCAAAAGAGAAAGTTGTCTTTCAAATAACAAGAAAAACAAGTAAGCATCAAGTAACATTTGAGAAGAATTTCCAAAGTGATGACAATATTGTAGATAAAGACCTATAGGCAAACTTGGAAGCATAGTTCGCAAACTCATACTTAGAGAGTACTTGACAAATCAAATGATTTTGGTAGGGATCTAGAGGCAATGCCCATGTAGAGTTGAAGGGCAATGCTCCTCACAAGGGTTTCGGGGTAGTGCCCCTAATGGGGTTGAGGCAAAAAACAATGCTTATAAAGCCAAGAAAAATAGAGATTTTGAAGTGTTTAACCAATGTATGCCAGTATGTGAATAATACTTAGGACCAACCAACCAAGGGACCCCATTTGATTGCATAGTAAAAGTTTAGAATGTTACACCCAATTGACCATTGAGCCTAGATAGTAACATAGCAAGGATGTATTTTGTCTATGCCCGACCCGATGCTGCACAATGTTAGGGTGAATTATACAAAGAAAAACTATCACTAAAAGTGAGGTGTATAATGGAGGGATTTTGCACAAAGAAACCATATGGTAGCATGAGGCGCAAGTCATACAACAGGATAGATAGGATTATAGTACAAGGATGGAGCCACAAATCATATAGTGGGAGAAAGGTGGTACAGGTAATGATGGGAAAGAATATAGCATTCAACATATGGTAGAAATAGAGTTGGAGCAAACAACATATAGGAGAAACAAGATGGTTTGTACGATGTACAACAAGAACTAGGCACTGAATTTGAATTGTACAATGAAACACTTAGATGTATGGTAAAGACAAAAAATTCGCAACTAGCAAAGTCTATGGAAATCATACAACTAACAAAGAAAATATGGTCATACAGTTGGCAAAGTATGTATGAATCATATTGTACCCAAAATATTTTTTTGGCATTTTGCTTAAATTGAGCTAAATCATGTAAAAATGTTGTCAAAGTATGTTTTAGGTCAAACCAAACATAGGGTTTTTATGGGTTTATGTCAAGGAAGATGCTTGCAAATTTTTGAAAATTTGAAAATTAGGGTCTCAAACCCTTGTTTTTAGGAAAACCCTAAAAAATAAGACCTTTCCAAAAATAATCACATTGGTCAAGTCAAAATCACCAAAAACATTGTTTTACTCTGGTGGGTCTATTTTCATTTTTCAAGAAGAAAGCTAGGACCTTCGCAGCCATTAATGGTAGAATGGCCAGTACCAGGTGGCGAAATCTAAGCTTCAATGATGAATCCATGGCGGAATGAAAAGATGCTCTATGACGAAAGGGATTTTCAAAAGTGGAAAATGCTGAAAATTGGCTAAGTCTGGAAAATGCAAGCCTTGCTACCAAGGAGGCTATGTAGTTGAATACCTTAGTCATTTTTCCAACACCCATACACACAACATGTTGGAGGTGTTTGCTAGGATGCACGCATCGTCAACAACACTGATCAAATTAGTAACGATGCACGACGAACGTGGAGCGCGAGGAGATGAAAATTTTCAATGCAAATGATGAAACTACACCTAAAAGGCACCCCTACTGGGAAAAGGTGCCCTTGAATTCGAAGGGTCAAAGACAGTCATCAATTTTCACCAAGGCATTCATCCTCTTCGTGTTGCTATTGGCTTTCCAACACATCGTCAAGTGAGATCATCTGATCCAGCAGTCACCAACAAACAGAAGCAAAAACAAGGGATGTTGAAGGCACAAATCAATGGAAAATCAATGCATAACAAGGCAAAAGTGCCCCTACTGGCTAGGGGCACCCTTGAATCTAAGCCACCTGATGAAGTTTTCAACAACTGCTTTATACAAGGCATTTGCTCAGCTCTCTCTCAGCTTCATGATCAATCTAGTTGCACGTCCACAAGACTTGTCACGCAATCAGAGGCAGAGATCAAGCAAAAGACACCTAAAGGTGAAAGTTGAAGGAAGAATATGAAGAAATTGGCTGAGTGTTAAGGAAAAGCGCCCCTACTGAGAAAAGGCGCCCATCTTTTTGGGCAGTCAGATGTTGTCTGCAAGCTTAGGGACCTTCGTTTTGATCAATCTCAACAACAACATCATCAACGAAGACAACAAACAAATCAGACACCTGACAACAGAGATCAAACTGGGATCATTCTTGAAGGTTTGCAACATGAAAATCATGAGTCAAAAAGCCAAAGGCGCCCCTGTCCATGCTTTTCAAGGACTTAAACCTACCTTCACGCTTCACGAAGCCAGTCATCCTTTCCAGGACTGAGCTGGTTATCCATCCCACATTTCAACGAGATCATCAAACTCATCAATCAGCAGTGATCTCAGATCAGAGTACGGAGGGTCAAAATGATAAAATTGAAGAACAATCAAGAAATTGACTAATAAGTCTGAGGACAAAAGCGCCCCTGCAAAAGAAAGGCACCCTTGAAGTTGAGGCATCAAATTCAGTCTTTGAGCTTTGCAGCTCCCAGGCACACTTAATCAAGTTTGTCCTATCTCAACAATGAATCTATCAGCAACAATTTAAGATCAACGGAGCAACCGGAAATGAAGATCCAACAGAGGCACTTCAACATGAAAAAAGTGTTCAACACTCAAAAAAGACGCCTAAAAAGTCAAACAAGATCTGTTGACTTGAGTTAGATATTTTGAAGGCTTCTCATGTCTAAACATCCCACAATCAATGGAAATCAGGATTGGGAACTCCAGATCAAGCCAATTTACTCCTCAATCATAAGTTGGCGCCCATACTTGATGCATTCAAGCATCAATCATTATATAATCAAGCATAGACGTCCCAATTCATTATTTTCTTTACAGGTTGAAGGCTAAAACAACAATTTTCTCTCCAAGACGTCTTTTCAAGATCTGACAGAGGGTTTTGACCGTTCTTCATATTTTTTTTGAAGATCAATTTCACAGAAAGATAAATTTTGAGAGGTTGCATCCAGAGGCATATTTTTACAGAAGAGCAGCAAATAACTTCCAATCTTCCTCTTGTCTTCTACCTCTCTTCTGCCTTAAACTTCTTGCATGTCACAGAAAACAACAAGCTATCACAGATCTGAGCAACTGGGTATGATCAGCACAGTTTCTCAGCAAAACCCATCTCTTGAAATTTTCCAAAAACAACAAACTTGCTGCCCCTATTTTTAGGGATTTTTTCGAAAAAGTCAAATTCAAAAATCCAATGAACTAGGTTTGTTCAACATTGAAGCACGAACAAAACCCATGTGTCAGATTTTTTCCAAAAAAAATACTTCTCAGCAGGTGTTGTTTTTAAGGGTTTTCAGAAGTTGTCTAAATAGGGTCGTGTGCACAATTGATCTTTAAGTTTTTCAAGATGCAATTCTCCCAAGCACAATACAAGACCAAAATGGTCTTGTACCATGATTTCCTGAAAACAATAGACAAAGCCTTGCATCAAGTGCACCTAGATCCGAGAGTGAACAAATATGCTCTTTCAAACTTGTTGGCAACAATGGCGCAACAATTTTGCGTAGCAAATAAAAGTTACAAAATAAAGAGCAAAGGCTCTTATTTATAGAACTCAAAGGAGTAGGCAACCCTAAAATCTCGTTGAGTTAACATTAAGTTCTTGCCAATCAGCAAGATTTATTCCTATGTCTAAAAGTAGGTGAGCAAACAGTTAATTGGAAATCTACTTCAGTTAATTGAAACTAAATAAAGAGTCAACTGGAAGTCTACTTCAATTGACTGAAACTAAACTAGACGTGAACTTTAATTACAAAATGTGTCTCCAAAATAGACATCCTCAATTAGTGGGGATAGAGATCCATAATTCGTGGAAGTCAAAAAAGACATCCTCAATTAGTGGGATCTAACATGCATGATCTGTGGGATAGGGAGTTAACTTGGAAAGGGGCATCAAGTTAACTTCTATTTGCCATTAATGCTATTCTGGAGGGTAGGATGTCCTTTGTGGGTTCTTTACACCTCTTCTCCACCGGTCAACAACCCTTCTATCCATTCGTTGACTTCTTCAGCCTCTGGACAATTAATGCTTTGTAGGATGATGACATGGCATTTCAACATCTCTTCACCATTCGCAAGCTGCTGCTGTTATTCTATGCACTTTGTAGCTGTGTCATCCAGCTTGGTGGACATGGCTGCAACCTTACACAACTTGCAACCATCTAGGTCATCAAAAAATGTGCTATGGATGACATCCTAGAATTGTTTTTGTACTGCACCTAGCTCAATGTACGCACCTCCTTCGTGCTAATAAAGACAAGGGATGGATATTACCAACATTTTTGAGAAGTTGATAGTCCCTACCACAATATGTCGGTACTTGATCAATTCCATAGAATTGGTATCATAGGCTTTCACCTTGTATGCTAGTTGTTCTTTCCAAGCGAAGAGATGTTTCTTGTTCTTTGCAGTGGTAGCTGATTGGTACGCCAATTGTAAATCTGTGACTATGATTTCATCCCTAGGCCTCTTCTCTACTGTCTCTAGTTCTAACTGTTGAATCTCTATGCGGAGTCCATGTGCTCTGTCCCTCAACTGGTACATTTCTGCCATTATACACCGTCTGACAACAAATTTCTCCACTTGATTTCTCAAGTGTTTTCCATATGAAATCAGCTGGTGATGGTTTTGCTCCACGGGGAGGTCTAGTAACTCTCATGGCAAAGCAGAGACGTTTGGAGTACCGTGCATGAAGCTAGAGATGTACATCCTCAACTATTGATTTTTAGCCTTTAAGGCTACTTTGTCTCTTCCGTCCTTAGCCATTCTTTCTTGAACACCCATCGAGGCAATTCCAAGAAGATCTGCCTCCACCTGACGAGTGGTCTTACGGAGGTTGACCTTCGATAATGTGAAGTCTTCAACCTCTACCTCGTGTATATTTCTGTCCTTAGGTGGGGCAGCTGTCTCTATGACAAATTCATTAGCCAGTTCAACGTAATTTGTTATTTCTAGTGAGTTGTTTCCTAGTCTATACCTCGGATAGGGGTTCCTCCTCCTTAGCAAGTCTGAGATCCATCTTATTGTAAAGAGTGATTGCTTGCATAAAGCCTTATTTCAGCATAGATTTGAGAGTTTAGAGCCTCAGACTCATTATGGCGAGACAGTCAACACAAGTAATCCAACCATCCATTCCCGCTACTATGCCCTCATGCTTTATTTATCTTGAGGAGATAGGATAGATTAAAAGCTAATTTAGTTGTAGTTAAGATCTGTAGAAGCCAAAGAAAACCTTAGCTGCAACGCATTGTGTTTATGCACCCTTGTGTCCTGCCACTGAGTAAAAAATATAGGAACCTTAGTTTACAATACTTTTTACGCAAAACATCAACAAAGACAGATCTTCCTCTCTATAATTCGAAGAGCAATTACCAACACACTTGCAATAGTTGTCTGTTTCCAATAAGCACTCCAGAGGTGCTAATTAAAACGCCAACAAATCATATGCTAGCAACAAAAATATGGATCATACAACTTGCAGAGACGAGAGTCGTATGACATGCAAAGAACATGAGGATCGTATGGCGTGCAAAGCAATTGAGGGTTGTATGGTGTGCAAAGGAGGGAAATTCCACAATAACGAGACTCACCAGGACTCGGCGAGTCGCAAGTCGAGTCACCCTGGCCGAGCCTGGGGGCTTGAACTTGGACTCAACTAAGTCTGTACAAATCTAGGCGAGTCCTGTCAGCAGAACTCAGCAAGCAGGGTTTGGAAAATCGCAAAAATTATATGGAATTTAAAGATAAAACTTGTCTTTTTTTTACTTGTTGAGAATGCAAAATGATGTACACCATGAAGGTTTGTATGCGTTTGGAGGTCTTAATTTGGGCATTTCCCCTCGATCCCGTTGGGGGCACTGCCCCCAAACCCCCACAAGGGGCGCTACCTGTTGACCCCACGAGGGGTGTTGACCTTCGACCCCGCTGGGGGCATTGCCCCAAAACTCCCGCATGGGGCGCTGCCCCCAGACCCTCGCAAGGGGCACTACCCCTTGACTCCGTTGGGGGCGCTGCCCCCAGACCCTCACAAAGGGCATTGCCCCCCACACCCTCGCAAGGGGTGTTGCCCCTTGACCCCACTGAGGATGCTGCCCCTAGACCCACACAAGGGGCGCTGCCCTTCAACCCCATTAGGGCAATTGCCTTGAAACTTGAGATTATGGTTGTTGCATCATCAAGGACCTATCTTAGACACATTCGTAAGAAGGATGTAGGTTCCTTTGAGCCATAGACTTCTAGTTATTGTTTTGAATCTTTGGATATTTCATATTTGTTTGGAACATTTGATGTCACGGATTACATATTCCATGAGTTTTGTATATATTTGAGTCTTTGACTATATATCTAAGTGTGCTATTTCCTTTAGCAGCTCAGCTACAATTTGTGTTTATACTTATATGATCGATTCATACTTGTGTTAGTGACTAGGACCTTGATTGGGTTGACCAGGCAGATAGAGAGGCCAAAGCTGTAGCCATGGCAAAGGAGGAGGCTAGAGCAAGAGCAAACACATACACAACTGATGTTGGTGAGGCTGGCATGGAGTCACAAGCAAAGACTATGGCTGCAGTTGCTACATCATCTAGGACCCACCTTACATGCCTTCATAGGAAAGATGCAAGCTCCTTTGAGCCAGACTTGTAGTTATTCTTTTGATATTTCATATTTTTTTGGAATATTTGACGTCATGGATTTCATATTCCATGAATTTTGTATACATTTGACTATATTTATATATCTAAGTGTATTATTTCCTTCAACAGCTTGGCTAGAATTTGCGTACTTTATACTTATGTGATCGATGTATACTTGTGTATGTGATCAAATTTGCTTCTATTTAATCATGTTATTATGTCTTTAAGGTTTATTTAATAAAGGGTCCTTCAAACAAGTTATAATCCTTAAAAATCTCTAAATTTCTAGGATTTTTTTATTTTGTCGAGTCTGCGCCCAGTCCCGAGTCCCAAGTCAAGTCACCCTAGCCGAGTCTGAGCCAAGTCTGACTCCAAGTCTCGTAACTGTAATGTCCCCCTCTCAATAGTGATCTAGCAATTGGCCATTAGCCTATTTCGGAGACCCATAGTCTACTCGGAAGTCGAAATTAGGGTTTCCTATCTTCTAGGAGGATGTTTCAACTTTTTCTGAGGCTTGCTCTTGGAGTTTGGATCGCGGATTCTTTCTAGGTTTTCAGAAAGCTTCGCAATGGTATAGCATGCATGATGATCTAAGCAACTTTCTGAATTTACTATTTTTAGTAAATTCCATTTCTGGCAGTGGTCCTGTTGGCATTAGCTCATTGGCCTTTCCTCTTCAATTAGTTTGGTTGGTAATGTTGATTTTGGCTTTTGTGGCAGAATTACTGGTGCATATTGAAATTATTTAAGTTGCAAAGGTTATATTTCTAAGTTACCGGTTCGGTTTTGGGTTCGAGTTCGGGTTCGAGAACCCGGTTCGCCGGTTCGGGATTTTTTTTTTTTTGATTTGGGTTCGATTTGGGTTCGTTTTGGGTTCGGTAATACAAAAACATATAAAAATCAGAAATATATACAGATTTGCAGCAGTAATTAAGTTCAGAATACACCACCATATTAATAGTTAAATAACATAGCAAAAATGAAAAATACACCACCATTTTATACTCAAATCATCAAAGTTCAAACATAAAAATGTAAAGTGTTTACAATCAGCCATTAATAATTAATAATTATTGATCATTGATCAATCTGAGTCATATGGGTCATCAAAAAAAGCAGCATCATCATCATCATTAGATGCTACATTATGTGTAGAACCACAAATAGCATTAGTTGCACTCGCACAAGCACTGCCACTAGCACTAACACTACCACTCTCATGCTCAGCGGTTGCTTCAGGCTCATAGTCATCATCAATATCAAGTGCAGCTAAGTGACTTGTGGAAGCATCCAAGTCAAGCTGCTCTGGCTCAATATCCCACCTCCTTGTGTCTCCTTCTTTGTAGGAAACTTGCTTGTGTGTAAGGAGGCGCAAGTTTGAATGCACATACACCAAGTCCTCTGCCTTTTTCGAATGTAGCCTATTGCGTTTTATTGAGTGGATGAAGGAGTATGTGCTCCAATTCCTCTCAGAAGAAGATGAACTAGCAACCTATTAAGACCAAATTAAATAGTTAGGAGTTACAAAATTTAAGTTGATTTAACTAAACAAAAATATTAATTAATAATTTAATATAAATATAAATTTAAAATTAAAATTAAAATTACAAAATATAAAACTTACTTGGGATAAAATTTTATTGCAATAGGTTGGAGGTGCCTGTATTCTTGCCCATGGAAGTACCACCAACTATGAGCATCCACCCTAACCTTGTCTCGAACAGCATCAAGATTATGATCAACAGTACCAGAGCATGCAAAAGCCATGAACTCAGCCCTCACTCGATCACGTTGGTCACGATCAGTGAAGAGTCTACGAATTGCTGCCTTGTACCCTTGACCCACTTCAACATCCCTATATGGAGCAACTCTTGTTGAAGTAGAAAGTATCTCTGGACTATAATATTTGGGACTCAATGCAAAAGCAAGAAGATGCAACGGAGTGGTCATTTTGTTCCATCTATCAACAATGATTTCTTGTAGCTCTTTGAAGAACTTTTCTTCGGGATCTTCCTCTTTTGCATTGATGATGATTTTCATCTTCTCAATCATTGAGTCGATACCATCATATACTTCACCCAAACAAGGTCTATCCATGTCAGTGTAACGGATCATGCTCAATATGGGCTCAGTGAAACTGACGAGATACTCAACAAGGTCCCACCAACTATCATCTAGGATCCTTTGCTTGATCCTATTTGCCCTTTCACTGGTAGATTGCCTCCATATGGCCCAATTAGGGCTGATTACCATTGCAGAGAGTGCCTCACGAACCTTTATAAGGCGTCTCAACACAATTGTGTTGGAGGCAAAACGAGTCTCGGCAACCTGTTTGAAAATCAAAATTAAAACTAAAATATAATTTAAATTTACAAAATCAAAATTTAAAATTAACAAAAAATTAAAAAAATTAAAAATATTGAGAATTAACTTACCTTCAACAACTCCAATTTTGAGAATTGTCTAAATATTCCTTGTGTCATATGGTGGTTGGTGACAAACATTTGAATGTCTTCGCCCTCAGCATACACCTGTTTGATCCATTCAATTTTGGATCCAATTTTTTGTAGCATTAGATTAAGGGAGTGGACAGCACAAGGTGTCCAAAAAATGTGTGGATACTTCTCCTCAACCAATAACCCAGCAGCCCTACAATTTTTGGCATTATCAGTTACAACTTGCACAACATTTTTATGGCCCACTTCTTCAATAGCTTGGCAAATGATGTTAGCAATAAATGGACCATCCTTCACCTGTCCTTCACAATCCACTGCTCTCAAAAACATTGCCCCTTTAGGGGACACAGCAATAACATTGATCAATGGGCGATTTTTTGCATCTTTCCATCCATCAGAAACGATGGTCACCCCTGTTTCGATCCACGAATCCCTTATGGGCTTCAAAGAGTCTGCTACATGTTTCACCTCTTTCTCCAATAAGGTGCAACGAACCTTCTCAAAACCTGGGCCCTTATACCCCTTTGGAGCCTCATTAATAGATTTCACCATTTTTTGCCAATATGGTGAACGAACAACATTGAATGCCAATCCATTGGCATAGACACATCTTGCTATGTCTTGATCAGCAATCTCTCTTGCCTCATTCTGAAATGAAGCTTCCAACGGTCCCTTAGATCTTTTATTTGAAGAGGGCGTGGTTTGCTCTTGAGGGATGTCCATAAATGGATGGCTTCCTGTAGGTGGAAAATAAGAAGGCGGTGTAGGGGGTTTCATGAAACGAGATCCTTTCTTCAAAGGATGGCTTGTTTTACCACTGGCTGCTCTTTGGTCTGCCTTTTCTTGCTCAGCAATATATTTCAACACTATATTATCTGGAATGCCTTTCTCATCTTCACCTGGACAATTTTTTATGCCTGTTTCAGAGATCCCACACAAGTGCCCTTTCACTCGACTGTATGAGCTTGAATACTGAACATGGCAATGACTACAAATCCAAACATATCCTCCACCACCTGGAAGTTGTTGAACCATTTCTACATATTTCCAAAGGGGAGAGTTTGGGTTTGTTTTGAAACGAGATTGGCTTGAGCCTGAGGAGGTACCGGTTGCCATTGTAATATGGAATACCTAAGGCACAACATATTGAAATTTTGGTATTGATTGATTGAATTTGAAACTAACAGGCTTAATTAATTTCAAAAAATGAAAAAATTGAACATGTGTTATAGACATTTAGAGGAATGAAAAGTAAAACAAAACTAAAACTAAAAAACAAAACAAAAGAGTTGAAGTCCATTTGTTTTAAAAAAATGTAAAAAAAATAATCAAAAAACTTCAAAAAACCTACCTCTTTTGAAGAAATCTTGCTCAATGATCTTCTTGGCAACAAATAGGCACTTGCAAGTGCTTAGGAATAGCAGCACAACCAACTTCGAACAATCTACAATCAACCTTCAAGTCTATTCAAGCTTGTGCAAGCAAAAGAGAAAGTTCAGCAATGGAGGCAAAAAATCCTTTTTTTTCATTCACAAATTGGTAAATGACTATCACTTTACCTATTTCATGTTTTAGAGGCACATATTAGGGTTGGAAAGAATAAAAAAATATTTAAAAGTCAACAAAGACTTAAAAAATTATAAAAAAAAGTCAAATTCATGCTTTGAAGTCCGCCTGGGCGCGAAATTCTACCCGGGTTCGAACCGGGTTCGAAAAATTCGAACCCTGGTCGGACCCACAGTCCGGGTTCCGAACCCGGTTCGAACCCACAGAGCATTTTTCCAGACCCTGGGCGAATTAGGGCGAACCGTACCCGAATTTCGAACCCGGATCGAACCCGGGCCCCCCAGGGCCGAACCCGGTAACTTAGTTATATTTTAATATTATGACCCCTTAGCCTAATGATATAACTTAAGTTGTTTTGAAAAGGGGACTTGAAGGGTGGACGCCTCATCAGGAGGATAATGTGAAATATTTCAATTTGATAAAGCTTGACTTTGGAAAAAGGGATGCCAACTTGAGAAGAGAGATATATGTTTTAAAAAGTGAATTATTTCATGAGATGAAAAGGGACGCCATCTTGGGATTGAGTTGAAGTCAAAGTCAAAATACCTTCTTGGACCTTGGGTACACTTTCTAGAAGCATCTAGAGACTTCTTTCAAAATCTATAAAAGAGAGTGTTGGTTCTTCATTTGGTTATCTCTTGTCTACTGCAAAGTTATGCTGCCGGAATGGTGAATGGGTCCTTCGGGGAATGCATACCCCCTAGCTTGGCTTAGTTTCTTGCTTGAGAGATAGCAACTAACTGAGAGAGAGGGTTGTTTCTTGTTCAAAGAGGCGGATTGAATTATTGTATTTGGAGTTTTGATGTTTTTAACAATTTTATGTTGTTGGTTGCAGTCATGGCTGATTGAATCTTTTGCTCACTGGAGTCTAGGTGATTTTATTCTCATTCTAGGAATTTGAGATATCATTTCCTCTACCCTAGGCGCCCCTTCCTGTGCATTTTCAGATTTTATTTCGAAGAATTGGAATTTCTAGAGGAGTTCGCCCCTCTAGGAGGGTCGTACCATTTGCCTGGCACTTTGGAGTTGAGCAAAGAAATAAATTCAGCAGTTGGGTTGGGTTTTCAGTGTTGCATCTTGGTTAGTATCATCATAGTTAGTCAATGCATTTGATTTCAGTTCATTTGGGTGAGTTTTGGGGAAGTTATGAGAAAATTAGTGGTCTAGATAGTTGCTGGTCTGCATTTCATAGTTGTTGTTTTGTCATATCAGATTTGTAGAAGTTGGTTATTTGAGTGTGTTGTCTTGTGGAGAATGATTTTGGAGTTTGGAGAGGCCTTTCAAACATTCGCAGCATTTGGAGAACTTAATTACAGTGTTATTTGCAGGATTATTCTCATTGTAAAGTTGTGCAGTAGTACTATCAGCTATTTTAATTATCTTACTTATTTCATTGATTTCCCATGGCTGTGGAAGAGACTGGTCATGCTCAGTCTACATTGTATTGCATTTACATTCCCCTGATCGGCTGAGCCGTCACAAGTGCATAAGACCTACAGCGCCATATGGTAGCACTATACCCATCTTGGGTTTGAGTGCACATTCTTGGGTTGGGTTACTTTCAGCATTGCAACTTGCTTTTCCAGTCCTCCTGCTGAATAATTGGTTGAGTTGATTGTTACTTTCAGCAATGTAATTTCATTTCTAGTCCTCCCGTTGAATAGGTGGTTGAGTTGATTGTTATTTCTTCTCATTGTACTTTCCTGCAGTTCAAATTTTATGCTAACGATCCCCTTTCAAGTATGCTCTCACCTTGCTCATACTGGGATCTGGGTTGATCAGAAAGAGAAAGGGTTCCCTTCAATTGGTTTATGATTTCATTAACATTAACGGGGAAATTGATGTGTTAAACTTGAAAAAAAAAAATTGGTTAGCACATGTCAGTGGTATCAGAGCCATGATTCTGCCAACCTGTGCCCAACAGTGTTCAGTTAACAGATGAGTGACAGAGCCCACAGATACTACACCAGAAGTCAAGCCGGTAATCCGCAGTTTCAGTTTCCACCTACACCAGAGGCAAATACCTTTTTAGGGGCCCTTCGAGAAACCGGGAAAGCAGTTGACACTGGTGAAGCAGTTGAAAAGATCTCAGACAATCTCAAGCAGACCATGGATGAAAGGGATGCTAGGATGGAGAAGAAGTTTGACGAAATGATTGATTTGATGACACGTTTGCTCTCAAGAATGGATCAGCAGGCTGCTAATAATCAGCCACAAGACCAAAACAACACTAATGGTGAAAATAGTGGAGTTAATGGGAACAATGGCAGAGGGAGAGACAGAACTACTGGCCAACATGAGGCCACCTCTAGAGGATTCGCCTCTAGTTCACTTTTTCCCACATTCACACAAAGGGAAGAACTACAAGTTGAAGCTGCAACACATTTTGTAGATGACGCCAGACAGGCCTACTTGGAGTACGCCTACTTTCCTCCTGATCTTAGAGAACAATGGACCTTTGATCAATTCATGAATCAAAAAAACCGGAGAAATGGTGGAAGAGTTGAATACCGAGCTCCTATGGGTCCTAGAACTGATTACCCACAAGCTCTTGGGAAGGTGTCCTTGGCTCACTTTGATGGAAGTGATGCGCCTACGGCCAGGGCGTGGGTGCAGAAGGTTGATAACTACCTCTCCTTGAGACCTATGCCGGAGGAGGATGCCATAAAGTTCGCCACCTTACATTTGGAAGGAGCTTCCCATGAGTGGTGGTACCACGGTTTGGTCACCCTTGGCCACAACCTAATTCGTACATATGAAGAATTCACCAACAAGTTGATCAAAAGATTTGACACTTAAGATCCTAAGGTTAAGTTTAGGGAGCTTGCACAGCTGAAACAACATGGTTCATTGGAAGCATACATTGGAGACTTCCAAAGACTTTCCGTGATGGTGCCCAACATCACTGAAAGAAGGTTAGTGGTGCTATTTTTCAGAAGGATTGATGGAACCATTGAAGAGATGGGTAAAGGCTTTTGACCCACCAAGCCTTGACGAAGCCATTAAGAAAGCAAGAAGCATGGAGTTGTCCATGCCTAGGCCAAAGTTTCCATCCAAGCCTTTTCCTCATAAGCGTGACAAAAGGCATTCTTCAAATCAGCACAAGAAATTTCCTTCTAAGATGGATGATGAGGTTCATGAGAAGCTTAGGAAGGAAGGAAAATGTTACACGTGTAAAGAACCTTGATCAAAGGGACATAGATCCTATGGACGAGGCCATTCTAACCACATGGAGGCCCATTCTGATTTTGGATCAGAATCTGATCGCTCGGAGCAGCAATCTGATTTGGCTGAAAGTGAAGAAGAAAGGAATCCAGAAGAGGCTGAAGATAAGCAAAGGAGTGGGGGCACATTTTCCCAACTCTCTAGTTTCCAAAAGAATGAATCTTTCAAGGTTCGGGGCTTGATTGGGAAGCATTGTATAGTTGCCTCGATTGACACTAGAGCAACGCACAACTTCATTGATGAAGGAGTGGTTGCAAAGAGGGGACTTAAGACTGAAGAATTTGAAGGATTCAAAGTCATGGTAGTTGATGGGTTTCACATTTCCTGCACTCACAAGGTTTCCAACATTTCCTTGCAGTTGGGTAACCATGAAGTCAAAGATGACTTCTATGTTGTCAGTATTGTAGATACGGATGTTGTTCTTGGCATTCAATGGTTGCGTTCTCTCGGAGAGAGATCTCTAAATCTGCAAACAATGCAACTCAAGTTTCAATTCGATGGGAAGAAGGTGGTACTAAGAGGAATGTCAAACGAGGGTCCTCGGACTGTCTCTTTCAAAAGAATGGAGAGGCTGATTCGGCCTGATCAAGTTGAATGGGCTGCAAAGTGTATGGTTCTACCAGCCAGTCCAGTTGAAACGAAGAGGGACTATCCACCAGATATTCAGTCCTTGCTCACCAAAAAGAGTAAGGTGTTTGTTGATCTACCTCCTAGGCTGCCTCCAGATAGGGGGTTTGAGCACGTCATTGAACAGAAGGAAGGAGCAAAACCAGTTATCACAACACCCTATCGGATTCCTAAGAAGCAGAAAGATGAAATTGAGAAGAACATGAGAGAGCTCTTGCAGATGGGTTTCATTCGTCCAAGCAAGAGCCCTTTCGCTTCAATTGTTGTCCTTGTGAAGAAGAAGGATGGCACCATCCGCATGCGTGTGGATTATCATGCCTTGAACTAAAGCACAATCAAGAACCGATACCCCATTCCCAGAATAGATGAGCTCATTGACGAGCTACATGGTGCCAAGTTCTTTTCAAAAATTGATTTGAGATCAGGATACTATCAGATTCGGATGAGGGGATCAAATGTTGAGAAGACAGCATTCTAGTGCCACTATGGTCACTTTGATTTTTTAGTCATGCCAATTGGGTTGACTAATGCTCCAGACACTTTCTAGTCTTGTATGAACAGAACCTTTCAAAAGCAATTGAAGAAGTTTGTGTTGATATTTTTTGATGATATTCTCATTTACAACAAGACTTGGGAGGAGCACCTGAAGCACTTGGAGGAAGTGCTTAGTATCCTTGAGACAGAAAGCTTCTTTGCTAAAAAGTCCAAATGTGAATTTGGCTATCTTGGTCACATCATCAATGCAGAAGGAGTAAGAGTTGACCCAGAAAAGATCAAGGCAATCGTGGATTGGCCACCTCTAGAAAACTTGACTCATTTGAAGGGGTTTTTGGGTCTTTGTGGTTTCTATAGGAGATTCATGAAGGGGTACTCTCATATTGCTGCCCCCCTTACCGATCTCACCAAGAAGGGAGCATTCATATGGTTTGTAAAGGCACAAGGTGTTTTTGACAGATTCAAGAAGATCATGAGCTCTTGTCCAGTGTTGACCATTCCAGATTTCTCAAAGCCATTTGAGCTGCAATGTGATGCTTCAGGAGAAGGTGTTGGAGTGTTTTGATGCAAGAGAAGCATCCAATTGTGTTTGAAATCAGGAAATTAAGAGGTGTTGAAAGGACCTATTCCATTTATGACAAGGAGATGCTTGCAATCATGCATGCCTTGGCAAAGTTTAGACAGTATTTAGTTGAGAGCAAATCTGTTGTCAAGACAGATCATAAGACTCAAGCATTTCATGCATCAAAAAGATTTGAACGAAAGACGGCAGAAGTGGGTGAGTAAGCTTCAAGCTTACAACTTTGACATTGAGTATGTCAAAGGTAAGAACAATATTGTAGTAGATGCACTATCTAGGAGGCATCATTTAAGCTCATTGTGTGAGCTTACTGCTGATTGGAAGGAGTTGTTGCTTGCTAATTATGCCAAAAATCAGTTTGCAACCAGAATTGTTGAAGGTACTTTTCGTGATGAAAGGTACAAGGTGGTTGATGGATTGATACATTACAAGGGAAGGATCTTCTTGGTGGCTGATTCTAAGCTTAAGAAGAAGATTTTGCAGACTTTCCACGACATCCCACTTGCTAGTCATCAGGGATACTTCAAGACCTATAGGCAAACCCGTGAAAGATTTTCATGGAAGGGGTTGAAGAATGAGGTCTTGAGCTACATCAAGGAGTGCCCTACTTGCCAAATGAACAAGAATGAGCATACACATCCAGCTGGTTTGTTGCAGCCCCTACCCATTCCCAGTCAAAACTGGGAAAGCATCTCAATGGATTTCATCACGGGGTTGCCCAAGACTCAAGGGAAAGACTGTATCTACGTAGTGGTGGATAGATTAACAAATTTTGCTCATTTCTTTGCCATTACTAGTTCGTTTTCAGCAGCTCAAGTTGCAGAATTGTTTTTTCATGAGGTGTTTAGGTTGCATGGTTTGCCAAAGAACATTGTGAGTGATAGGGACAGCAAGTTCCTAAGCACCTTTTGGCAAGAAGTTTTTAGGTTGAGTGGTACAGTGCTTACTTCAAGCACTAGTTATCACCCCCAAACCGATGGGAAAACAGAGATTGTGAACAAGTGGTTGGAAGGCTATCTCAGAAATTATGTCTCACAGTAGCAGAAGGCTTGGGTAACAGGGCTTCACTTAGGGGAGTATTGCTATAATTCATCCTTCCACATGTCTATTAGGATGTCCCCATTCATGGCTCTCTACGGTTATGAGGCTCCTAGCTTTGCAGATTTGGTTTTTGGTGATAGCAAAGCTCCTCAAGCCAAGGATATGTTGCAGCAAAGTTAAATATTTTGAAGTCCTTGAAGAACAACATTCAGATAGCACAGAATCACAGAAGATGTACACTGATCAGCAACGTGTTGAGCGTTCTTTTGAGGTTGGGGACATGGTTTATCTTCGTCTTCAGCCCTACAGATAGTCTACTCTCAAGAAGAGTGGAGTTGAGAAGCTTAAACCCCATTTCTATGGGCCATTCAGAGTCATCAGAAAGGTTGGAGCAGTGGCCTATGATTTGGAGTTACCAGCTAGCAACAAGGTTCACAATGTTTTTCATGTGTCTCACCTCAAGAAGGTGCTTGGGCACAACATTGTTGCTTCATCTAATTTGCCTCCCTTGGATGAGGACGGACAGTTGATTCTCGTTCCGGAAGAGATCATTGATTCCAGAGAGCGTTCTTTGAGGAGAAGGACAATCAAAGAATACCTGGTGAAGTGGAAGAACTTGCCTTTGGAGGATGCCACTTGGGAGAATGAGGAGATTTTACAGCATCCAAGCTTGCGATTGCTTGAGGGAAAGAAATCTTGGGGAGGGCGGACTGTAATGTCCCCTTCTCAACAATGATCTAGCAGTTGTCCGTTAGCCTATTCCGGAGAACCGTAGGCTACTCGGAAGTGGAAATTAAGGTTTCCTATCTTCTAGTAGGATGTTTCAACTTTTTCTGAGGCTTGCTCTTGGAGTTTGGATCACGGATTCTTTCTAGGTTTTCAGAAAGCTTCGCAATGGTATAGCAAGCATGATGATCTGAGCAACTTTCTGAATTTACTATTTTTAGTAAATTCCATTTCTGGCAATGGTCCTGTTGGCATCAGCTCAGTGGCCTTTCCTCTTCAGTCAATTTGGTTGGTAATGTCGATTTTGGCTTTTGTGGCAGAATTGTTGGTGCATATTAAAATTATTTAAGTTGCAAAGGTTATCTTTTAATATTATGACCCCTTGGCCTAATGATATAACTTAAGTTGTTTTGAAAAGAGGACTTGAAGGGTGGACGCCTCATCAGGAGGCTAATGTGAAATATTTCAATTTGATAAAGCTTGACTTTGGAAAAAGGGACGCCAACTTGAGAAGAGAGATGTATGTTTTAAAAAGTGAATTATTTCATGAGATGAAAAGGGACGCCGCCATCTTGGGATTGAGTTGAAGTCAAAGTCAAAATACCTTCTTGGACCTTGGGCACACTTTCTAGAAGCATCTAGAGACTTCTTTCAAAATCTATAAAAGAGAGTGTTGGTTGTTCATTTAGTTATCTCTTGTCTACTGCAAAGTTATGTTGCCGGAATGGTGAGTGAGTGCTTCGGGGAATGCATACCCCCTAGCTTGGCTTAGTTTCTCGCTTGAGAGATAGCAACTAACTGAGAGAGAGGGTTGTTTCTTGTTCAGAGAGGCAGATTGAGTTATTGTGGTTGGAGTTTTGATGTTTTTAACAATTTTATGTTGCTAGTTGCAGTCATGGCTGATTGAGGTTTTTGCTCACTAGATTCTAGGTGATTTTATTCTCATTCTAGGCATTTGAGATATCATTTCCTCTACCCTAGGCGCCCCTTCCTATGCATTTTCAGATTTTATTTCGAAGAATTGGAATTTCTAGAGGAGTTCGCCTCTCTAGGAGGGTCGTACCATTTGCTTGGCACTTTGGAGTTGAGCAAAGAAATAAATTCAGCAGTTGGGTTGGGTTTTCAGTGTTGCATCTCGGTTGACATCATCATAGTTAGTCAATGCATTTGATTTCAGTTCATTTGGGTGAGTTTTGGGGAAGTTATGAGCAAATTAGTGGTCTAGATAGTTGTTGATCTGCATTTCATAGTTGTTGTTTTGTCATATCAGATTTGTAGAAGTTGGTTATTTGAGTGTGTTGTCTTGTGGAGAGTGATTTTGGAGTTTGGAGAGGCCTTTCAAACATTTGCAGCATTTGGAGAACTTAATTACAATGTTATTTGCAAGATTATTCTCATTGTAAAGTTGTGCAGTAGTACTATCAGCTATTTTAATTATCTTACTTATTTCATTGATTTCCCATGGCTGTGGAAGAGACTGGTCATGCTCAGTCTACATTGTATTGCATTTACATTCCCCTAATCAGCTGAGCCGTCACAAGTGCATAAGACCCGCAACGCCATATGGTAGCACTATACCCATCTTGGGTTTGAGTGCACATTCTTGGGTTGGGTTACTTTCAGCATTGCAAATTGCTTTTCCAGTCCTCCTGCTGAATAATTGGTTGAGTTGATTGTTACTTTTAGCAATGTAATTTCATTTCTAGTCCTCCCACTGAATAAGTGGTTGAGTTGATTGTTATTTCTTCTCATTGTACTTTCCTGCAGTTCAAATTTTATGCTAACGATCCCCTTTCAAGTATGCTCTCACCTTGCCCATATTGGGATCTGAGTTGATCAGAAAGAGAAAGGGTTCCCTTCAGTTGGTTTATGATTTCATTAACATTAACGGTGAAATTAATGTGTTAAACTCGAAAAGAAAAATTGGTTAGCACATTTCAGTAACTATGAGGGAAACATACAGAAATTAATGAAGACCATTTAATGCTTTTAAGAATTAAGATTGCGCTCTTGTTTTCTAATTTTTCATTATTTTTGTCGTTCTTCTCATTTGGGGTCCATGTGGTCTTTTGCACTCTAATTGCTAAAAAAATCCAACATTTTTCCCTTTGTTATAATTGTGTTGTGAATTTTATTTGACTTGACAACCAGTATCTATATGCTCCAAGTTAAATGTTTTACTATTAGTACTCTGACACGTACCGTTATTAATTTTGTGATCTTTGGTAAAGTCGAGTCCCTCTGCTAGAACTAAAAATGTTATCTTCTGTGAACCTTGTACTACATCCAACACACAAATTGTCTAAATTTTTTATCTCTATAGCTTTAATAAAATTACAGCTTGACAAAAATACCTCATAGCCCTCCATGTGCCAATGAAACAAGTTGTCGAGAGAATTTGTTTCATCCTCTGCATATGACTACAATTCCAAAATCATTTCATCTTTTGGTTCCATTGAGCTTTGATTCCCCATCCATTCTTCTCTAAAGTCCAAATATGACAAATATGAGGAAGTTGTTTCCTCATTGACTACTTCAGTCTTCAAATCAAATATATACTTCCAACCTTAGTTCTCAATTCAGATTCTATTCTTTTTCTTTTGGCTGCTACCAAACAGCCCCGACCCAACAATGCATTGTATGCTCTCTTTCGTAATAAAATGACAACAACATTCAACAAAAATTCTTGGTTTCCAACAATTACCCTTTGGCTCATTAAAAATCCAAGTACCTTAATACCTTGTTGATCTACACCCACCAATTGAAAATGTTACACCCCGGAAATTTGTATAGTTACTATTCTAGTAATGCTTAGAGCATTCTGATTGTAAGGAAGGTTTTGAATGAATAAAATGTGATTGAACCTTGTTATCAATTTGAGAATCTGTTTACATGTTATGATTGGCTCATTCTGTATTCTTGATTGATGTTATTCTTGGATAAGCAATGCATAGAGGAAAGTAATTAGTCTTGTTTTATATATTTGATTTATATATATTGCAAATATTGTGAGCAATTGACTGCCGTGGTTTTGTGCTATGGATGCAGAAACAGGAACTATTCCTCCAGGTAGAGGGGAAACATCACTCGGGAGAGGAACTTGGTCGGCTAACGGTAAAGTTGATCATATGAGCATACACACACTTCACTGAGGGTTTTGGGAACTGAGTCAGATTGAGTTGTCATGATAAGTCATCCTTAGGCTTAGGAGTTTCTGATTACTTCTTTATGCTTTATGAGTGGTGTTACTTGATTGACTGACTTACTGTTTTATGAACCTTGAATGTGAAATGTGAACTGATACATTATACTGATGCCTGGAAATTACAGTTAAATGTATATATACATGTTTGTGATTACGTATATTAAAGGTACTCTGATTGGCCTATAATACACGTAATTGGATAAATGGAAATAAACATGTATAGATATGTTTAAATGTAAATATGGATATGTTTATTAATATATTTAATATAGATATTATTATAGTCTTACCGATAATATATTAATATATCTAATGTAATATTCGAATATTATATAGATATATTTATATATTTAAATAAAGGTAAATTAAAACTATAATATGTTATATTAAATATAATACAATATATATTAATAACATTTTAAAATATATATTAAAATGACTTTGCTTTGGAAAGATTCGAAACAGACTTATAGTTATTTGGTAATTATAATACATTAGTCATTTGGGGAAAGGAATTTCGAAATTTATTTACCATTGGAAATTCATGAAAAATATTAAAGGAAATATGAATGTTTGAGACTATAGACTTTTTAAAAGATTTAAAGTAAATATTTTGAATAAGCTAAAAATCGCGGATTTCTTCATGGGAAGAAATTGTGCGACTATGGGAACCAGAAAACAATGGAAATTAGTGTAAATGAACCCACGCCCAGCTCGCAATGCTTTGGACCTGGTCGCACAAGCTAAAACACCACCATTCTGGGACACGTGGGCGGAAGGACGCCAAATGCCTGCGTATTAACCTTGACGTTTTCTGTTGAGAACTTTGTCCGCCACTGTTCATTCATTCCACCATTTTTTGAGGGCATGATTAGTGACTAAACCTGTACGTGGATGCTTCACGAATTCGTCATGTGATAGTTGAAACATTCTTTGAAAATATGTTTGATTCATCACTTAAATTTGCTGAGTATCTAGTTATTTGTTTGCCACTGCACATTTTGACAATGTCAATAGGAGAGGTGTCGAATTCTCATGCCTACAATGTAGTAAACATGAAAATTCGAAACCTATATATAGGTTCACTCTCATTGCTAAATTCACCACTTTCCTTTGCATTTGGCATTACGAATTTCATTGCTGTAGCTTTTTCTGTGTGTTAAATTCCCTCTTTGCTGTTGAGTTTTGTGAGAGCTTTATTTCACCATCACTGCTGTTGCATTTTCAAGCAACATTCCCTCATTACCGAACTGCATTTACCTGAGAGTTGTATGTTCATTCTGTGAGAAGTAGCTGATAAAGGCTATGAAGAACAGTGGAGGAAGAGCTGAAGCTACCGATCAAACTCATTTCGCAGCAAGGAATTCAGGCATGAGAAATGTTTTGAAGAATTTTTGTCATTAATTTAAAAATGAGTTATTTGTTGCTTGATTATGCTTTGCATTATGTTGTAGTATGAAATGAAAATATTAGAAAAGCCTCTATTGTTATAAGGAATTGTATTGAATTGGGAATAGCTTAATCTCATTAGAAAAGGCTTATTGAATTAAGAAATAGCTTAAAAGCTTGTTGAATTGGAAATAGTTAAAAAGCTTGTTGAAATGAAATAGTTTGATTTCATAGGAGAGTTTGAAAAGGAATAGCATAAAAGGGAAATGTTTGATTACTTCTTAATAAAAGTACTTTATGTTTTGTATTATTTGAATACTGCTTGAATTCCTTAAATAAAGGAAAAGGAACCAGTTATTAAATACTAGGACGAGGGTGGATTCAGTACCAAGGTAGTCTAAAGTTTTAGAGTTAAATAGGTTAACTAGAGAAAGCTATGTACTCCATGGATAAAGATTTCCATGTTAAGAAGTACCTGAGGGACCCCTTGTTGACTGTATTCCATTTCCTATTTAAGTAGTCGAAGTAGGAAGTCTAGGGTGATTGACTACCCACGGAAAGGACTCAACCTACGCGTAGGATAAGGCAGCCTTAAGTCAAACTGAACCTGACTTAGTGCAAGTGATAGATGACCGTCAGTTTAAGTACTGCCGAAATGCTTTGGCCAAAGTAGTGTAGTATACCTAACGTCCACTTAGACTGTGAGACGAATTACACTGTCAGTTCACAGTAATCCAGGTTACATGCTAGATTGAGATTGTGAGGGCACAAGGATTTAGTTATGTAGGATTACACACTATGCTCAGTTGGTCATACAGAATCGGTTACCCAACCAATCTCTTCGTAGAAGGGAGGGCCGTCTACTTAACAGTAAACGTGCGGGGGACCGCAATATAAGTCCGTGGTTGGTGGAAAAGCACCTGAGTGATGTTTCTCCTCCACAGTAGACTTCTGATGAACCAAGGTTTGAAAGGGAAGATCCTGGACAGTCTTATTCCTATTTTCTCAAAAGCTTCCGAGCTATGTTTGAAACTTGTAAGATTCTTACCTTGCTTTTTAATTCAAAGAAAAGTAATGATGAAAGCGTACTCTGTTATTTACTTGGAAAATAGAACAATGATGTATTGTGTCATTTATTTCTTTATGATGAAATGTTCAATTAGAATGAAAAGAAAAGTTATTTACTTTGTCATTATAAATGTATTTCCTTGTATCTTATTAGTGAAAGTAGAAAATTTTTGTTTACCCGGTTTTGGGGTCGTTACAGAAAAGTTAAGGGCCAAATGGTCATCTTGCCCAAACTTTTTCAAATGTCTTCCAAAAGTCTGTTCACACCAAACCCACCATCAATAGCTGTATTGATGAGATTCCTTCCAAGGATCTCCATATCCACCATTGTTGGTTTCTTTGTCATGTTCACCATAGATGCAACACTCGCCAAAAACTCGGCGAGTTTCAAAAAACTCGGCGAGTTTCAAAAAACTCGCGAGTTTTTTTCGCTGACGAGTTTTCCAAGCATTTGTACGCTGAGAAAACTCGCCGTACTTTTGGCGAGTTTTTCTAGAATGTATGGCAAGTTTTCTGGAAAAACCCGCGTTGTTGCCGGAGAGAGGTGTTAAAGGCTGGAAAATACAGTGAGTTAAGTTAGGACCAATGCATTAGGATGAAAGCTCATGCAACTGCTAGCCTTGCCCGATGATTAGTCCTAATTTGCGTTGTTTAAATCATATAGATGCATTGTTAGAATTTGTAGGTAGATTTTAGAAAAAAACCATTTATGTATCAACACCAGTTATTGTGAGTAAATTGATAGAAAGAAGCAATTTTGAAGAAACAACATAAAAACAGTGTTACTGCAAGTTTCCGGGACGGGGACGACAGGGGAGGGCGGAACGAGTCCCCAAGTTTCCGATTTTTCAGGCCAAATTTAGGGACGGCGGGGAACGGCTATAGAAAATATATAAAAAAATATATATATATATAGGGAAACATTAAATATTCATATGAAAACATGGATAAAGCATGCATATATACATTATAGAAACTTAGCATATAACATTTTTGTTAAGAATTCATTGCCAATATGGTTTTTTTTCAATTACGATATGAAAATCAAAATAAAAAGAACATGGTACACTGTTGCCGTCCCCCTAGCTGTTTCTAGGATGAGGACGTTTCCAGGATGGGGACGGGGGGGTTCAGACTAAGGGACGCGTCCCCGGGTAACACTGCATAAAAACAATAAAAATGTTGTGTAACGACCCCATCCTTGGGTAATTAAAATTTTTCTAACATTTCACTTTAAACATATAAAAGTAACAAGTAACAAAGACATTACAATAAAATTCTTCCTTTCTTTATTGATAAATACTTGCAAGTTACAATATATATTTCCACATGAATTCCATTTTCATTGTAAATATAAATCAGAGTACAAAAGTAAAACAAATTACATACATAGCTCGTAAGCTTTTGCACAAATAGTAGTAAGATGGTCAAGGTTCCCTTCCTTTCAAATCTTGGTGTATCTGTCGCCTGCTGTGGAGGAGAAACATCACTCAGGAGCTTTTCCACCAACCATGGACTGTTAATGCGGTCCCCCGCACATCTATCATTCGATAGATGGCCCTCCCTTCGAACGAAGAGATTGGTAAAGTAACCGGCTGCAACAACCCAATTGAGCATAATGTTGTGTCCTATACATCTAGAACTTGCTATTTCACAATCCCGAACTAGCATAATGGATCACAATGAACTGACAGTGTAGTCTCGACTATCTCACATCTAAGTGGATGTCATACCTTCCACTACTTTGGCCAAAGTATTCACATTCAGTACTTCGAATGAAGGTCATCTATCATATACACTACTCAGGGCCGATTTGACTTAAGGCTATCTTACACTATGCGTAGGCTAAGTCCTTCACTGGATTTTCAATCATCCCAGACTATCCTACTTCAAACTAATCCAAGACAACAAATATAGGTTCAAGTCCTTCACTGGATTATCAATTATCCCAGACCAACCTACGACATTTTAACTTACTAGAAATAGTCCAGCTTGACAAGTAATTCATTATTTCCCTCCTGTTATGGAAATCTTTATCCTAGGAGTTTCTTAGCCTATCTCAGTTAATCTAAAACTCTAAGCTACTTGAATATACTTGACTACTGTCCTTATTTCGTTCCTAGAATATAGTAACTCGTTTACCCTTATTCTCCATATACCGAGATCATACACAACATGCAATATTCATTCAAAATGCATATAAATCCTTCCCTTTCCCTTTTATGAAAAATAAGTAAACTAATCCCTTAAGCTCTTTACTCATATAATCCCTTTTGCACAACCCTTAATCATTGAATCCCTTACATTTTCTCCTTCAATGTATTGCTTAAAATATCCATCAAAATAGTTCTTTCCTACTAGAGCTAATTGAAAGCAGCAATCACAAGACCAAAAAGGAAACAGCACTTCAATAAAAATTATAAACTAAGGAGGATTCATGCCTGATTTTAAAGCTTCTCCTTCCAGAATTGCTTTTCTAGACTCTCCTTCACATAAGCTTCCAGAATTCCAACTGAAAATGACTTCCTTGTGATAGTAACTTACTCTAAAATTGATCTTTCTAAGTCTCTTCTCTCAAATATGATTCCACTGGTAATTTCTTACTCAACTATAGCTCACAATGACTTCACTCACAACTTAAAATGGGATATTAACTCTTAATGGCAATTGCTGGTAAAAACTCACTGTATTTTCAACTCAGCAAAACAGAGAAATGGATATGGAAGCTCAATGAAAAATGCTAAACTCGGATTGCTCAAGTGATACCAAACAAAGAATGGCTGCAATCTATTTATAGACCCGAAATTGCAACAAACTCCACCATTGAGGGTATGTAAAATGACAGAACTATCCTTTGAATAATTCATAATGAAATGTGGCAGCTATTTGATACATACTCAGCAAAATTTAGAGATGATTCGACCTTTCCCAGGAAGAAGGTTTCAACTCTCACATGGCAAAATTCGAATGATAGCCACCTACAGCCAGGCGTCCAAAAAATGGCGGCTTATTCTCAGAAGAAAAACGTCAAAGTAAAATACAGACATCTGTCTTTCATTCCGTCCCTCCACTCGTATTTCCAGCAGGCCGCAACCTGGTCTCATGGCATGAGTTACAGTCACGCGAGTTTCTTTCAAAAATTTCATTTATTCCTTTCAGCATTTGGCGTAAGAATATTTCCGCGATTTTCAGCTTTTTGAAATATCTTTTACAAAGTGTATGATAGTCGAATGTTTAAAATACTTTTATTTTTTTAAGAATAAACTTCATACGAATTCCAAACAAAAGACTATAAAAGTCATTATATCTTTTTCTCATGGTAAATACATGTTATTTACCAAATGACTATATAAGTCAAATTTATTTAATTTCCAAGGCAATGTTAATTTAAAATATGAATTTAAAATGTTATATATATATTTTGCATTATATTAAATATAACCTATTATAGTTTTATTTTACCTTATTTAAATATATGTATATATCTATATAATATTTAAATATTACTATAGATATATCTATATATTTTATTATAGGTAAAACTATAATAATGTTTATATTAAATATATTTATAAACACATTCAATAGTTACACTTAAATATATCTATACATATTTGTATTTAATTATCCAATTACGTGTATTACAGGCCAGTCAGCGTACCCTTAATACACGTATTTGTGCAAATATGTATACATACTTTTAACTGTAAATTCCAGGCATCAATATAACGTTATAACAACATTATAGCTAGTGTGTATATGTTTATAGGTGTGCCAGCCATGTATACGTATCCATATGTATGCCATGTCGACACATATGTATGGCATAATAATTGCCCATCATACATATGTATCGACATGTCATGCATGTTGTTACGTACATATGAGTGGTACATGTATACACATATACATCCTGTCTATACCACACTTATCAGTTCACATTTCACATTCAAGGTTCACAGAACAGTAAGTCAGTCAACAAGTAATACCACTCATAAAGCATAAAGAAGTAATCCAAAACTCCTGCGCCTAAGGATGACTTATTACGACAATTCAATCTGACTCAGTTCCCAAAACCCTTAGTGAAGTGTGTGTATGCTCAACTTGATCAACTTTACCGGTTACTCGACCAAGCCCCTCTCCTGAGTGATATTTCCCCTCCGCCTAGAGGAATGGTTCCTGTTCCTACAACCATAGACATACAATCTCGGCAGTTACTTGTTCACAACACCAATAGTATACGAAACATCTTAAGTTAGAATATTCACAATTCAATACTATGCATGCAACATTCATCAAGGATAACATCGATAGAAGTATCAATCAAATAAAACGATCATTTAAATAGAATTCATTCATTTCGATAACAAAAACATGTTTTATTCATCACAAAGATTCAAACATTACAATCAATTGCCCTATGCAATAGTAGCTATACAATCGGGGTGTAACATGTTGCATTTTCAAAGCAGTTTAAACACGTCACTTTTCAAGGAAAAATTCTTCAAAATGAAGAATTTAAAAGCCACCCAAGAAGAAAAATGAAGAATTTGAAGGCCGCTTTCAAATTTAAAAACAAAAGAAGAACTTTGTGGGGGAATTGCGTCGACAAAAAGTGATATTTCTATACCCCCTCTACATAAAGAATGCAACTTAGAATATATTGATCTTTCACCACCATTGTCACATGCATCTACAAATCTTATTCCTATAGATGAACAAGAACATATCATTGTTGAATTTTTAGGACAATTGATTTTGAAAATATGGCGATTTTGTATATAATTTTCTTTCAAATCAATCAAATATAACTATACTCAGCTTGTTTCTTCTATGTACTCATTTTATTGACTCATTGGATGCATCTTATCATTGAATTTTGCAAAATAAATGTGTTTTTAATGAAGCTTAAGCAATTTTTTAAGTTGCCGAGTTTTTGCCGAGTTTTTTCCGTACCGTATTTTCCAGGCTTGGCGAGTTTTTGAAATTGGCGAGTTTTTCAACTATGGCTGAATCAATGTCAAGCATACAAAAAAGCAAGCTATTTTATTTTAAAGAACCTAATTAAGCTTGCAGCCGCTTGAAGAAACCCTTGATTTGTACGGCCAGATGAAAAGAAGCAATCTCCCAACCCCAAAATAACTGTAAGGCTCTAGAAACCCAAGGCGCTCACTGTAGAACCAAGAAGCAGCACAAAGGCAAGGCGATTTGCCTGAGAATGAAGGTACGGCCGTGCTGCTGTAAAGTACGGCCTCAAACCAGCAAATGAAGAAATTTGTACGACTTTGAATAGAGTGCCAGATGCTAGATAATTAATAGCCACTAAAGATGATTTCCTTCTGGATGAGAAATCAATCAAACCCCAATCTGAAACTTCACGAATATGCTCTGTAATGACTTATGAATGAAGCCACTCAACTGACAATCTTCAACTGATCTTTCACAGCCTCAATATGCCTGATTCTGAAGAGTTGACGTTCTCCAAAACCTGATTGCAGAAACACTTGTTTCTCCAACTCCAATGCTCTCAGAGAGAAAAGACAAATTCCAAATAATCATTCATAATCCTTCGATTTATCTTTGGAGAAATATATATATATTCTCCCAATAGGGTCGACCCTTCTCAAAAAGCAATTAAATGATATTAAATTCACCTATTTGACTTAGGCTATTTAATTAATAAATGGCGTCCCCCTTTAATGAGTAATAAATACTCACTTAAATGAACATTTCACCCTTTTTATTATAAAGTCATTTGATACTTTATAATAAGCCATTTAATTAATTAATAACTTTAATATTTCACTTAAAATGACTTTATAATATAAAGTCATAATAATAATCATTTAATTATTATTAAATGCTCCATTATTCTCCGTTTGCTCAACAAACTGCCAAACTGGGTCGAAACTGAGATAGCCAACTGAGCCAGGTGCCCTGCTAGAAATAGTAACCCTGATGACCTGACTTACTATAAATAGTAAGTGTCTAAATATCACTCTATGAGCATCTGCAAAGGTCCAAACCTGAATCAGAAAGTAAAGTATTGTCTCCAACCACCGAGTAACTACCACAAAGGACCCTCTGTCCATAATTATTAGCCTATGAGGTTCAAAAAGATAGGCTCACTCCTCAACAAACAATGTCAGCTAAAACAGGGACATTATAGTCCGCCCTCCCTGAAATTGCTTGTCCCCAAGCAATCTCCGCAAATAAGGATGCACCACACCACCTAGATCCCAAGGATAGTGTCGGACAATGTTCCTGTAAGCCACATCTATCTCCTGTAACTCCCATAACTGATCAGCTGGAATAGAACACCATCCCCTGTCAACCTCAGCGTTGTTTGTCATAGGAGCAAGAAACTCAAGAGGGCGCAAGTCAATCTACAAGCAACACTTGCCCCCTAAAACTGCACGAGATATACTGCCATCCAACATATCTAATACGTGCATACCAGAACTGTGCACCTGAAACAAATCGTGTACATGTGGGTCAAACATGAAACCATATGCACTCTACACCGTGTACACACTGTGAAACTCCTTCATGAGCTGAGTCTAAAATCCCAGTGCACAAGTAGGATCCCAAACATGATCAACACTCATCTCAAGACCAAGATCAAGAGAGTGATCGGCATTGAACTCAAAGAGCAGATTGTCATATGTCGATGTAACATCCGCCTCGAACAAGGGGTTGGTCACCAACCTACCCAACCCTCTAGGCTGATCCCAAATGGCCACCTCCGAACCCCCGGGGCATTGAGCATAACCATGCCTAATCTGCACAAAATCCTCCTCTACCTTCTTGCTCTTCCCACTAACAAGAGAGATAGAGCATAGGCTCCCATCTATTATCCCCCTCAACACATATTTCTTGCCCTGTATCTCAAATCTCATCTCCATTTTAGGCAGGTTGAGGGTGAACACACTAATGTCCTGAAGCCATCTCATACCCAACACTAAATCCATCCCATCCAAGTTGACCACATAAAAATTTGCTCCCATCTGTTATCCCCCTCAACACATATTTCTTGCCCTGTATCTCAAATCTCATCTCCATTTTAGGCAGGTTGAGGGTGAACACACTAATGTCCTGAAGCCATCTCATACCCAACACTAAATCCATCCCATCCAAGTTGACCACATAAAAATTTGCCTGCAACTCATAATCATTCAGCATGAGGGTGAGATTACAAATTCGCCAAGTGCAAGTGAGGGTATATCCATCCGCCACCCGAACTCTAAATCCAGTGAAGTCTTCTGCCCGGAGTCTGCATCTGTTGACCAAACTCTCATCAATAAAATTGTGTGTGGCTCCGGTGTCAAGCATGGCAATACATCGCTGTCCACCCACTAATCCCCTGAACCTAAATGAATCATCTCATGCACTAGCAGACAATACCAACGGGACAAATTGGCATCAGGCCCGAACTCCATAGAGGCATTCCCAGCCTCCGTATGCTCCGAAACAGCCTACTGGTCTGAAACCTCAGACTCAACATCTTCATAGTAAACCCACATGGCGCGGTTGGCTCTGCCCTTCGGCCTCAAAGGACAATCATGTTCCTTGTTTAGGGTTCCTTGCACCAAAAACATAGTTGTTTCCTTCTCAATTCATCACGAGTTGCATCATCAATTCTTGCTGCTGTTTTCTTTTTTGGTTCTGCAACTGGTGTATGACTCTCCTCAACAGGCAAGGTGTTTGTTTTTGTCTGAAATTGTTTTTTCGGAGCAGCAAGCTCCATACTTCGTGCCTTCCGCATAGCCTCCTATAGAGTAGGGGGATCAAATGCTTTGACCCAACCTTTCATAGGCTCATACAATCCCTCAATGAACAGAATGACAAGTCTCCTCTCAGATATACCTGTCACCATAACTACTATTTTCTGGAATTCATCAATATATGTATCCAAGCTGCCCGATTGCTTGAGCTGAGCTAGCTCTCTGAAATAAAGTTCTCGATCCCTTTTGTCAAAACGCTCTATGAGTCTATGAGTGAACTCTTGGTAAGTAGTAACCTGGTGACGACCCAATGTGTACTTGTCGTGATGCCACCAATCATGCGCCAATCCATCAAGATGTAGTGTGGCAAATTTAATGGCCTCGTCCTCTTGCATAGGTCTCAAAGATAGGTAATTGTCTAACTTCTATACCCAAGACCTCGCTGAACTCTTATCCGAGCCATTAAAATAAGGCAAGACAATCTTGCTCACTGCATGCTAAAGATCCCTATTCACCTGTGGTGGTGGCTGGTACTGCGGAGCTCTGTGCTCAAATCTACCTCCACCCCTGGGTTTATGTACATCCATGAACTCGTGAAATGACAATGACTGCCTAATCTCAGGAGCCAAAGTCGAGTACTCTCCAAAGAGTCTGGTCATGTCTACCACTGATGTACCATGCTGTGGTTGAAACTCTGGCTGGTGACCCTACTAATCTGCCTCCGGAGTCGGTGGTGTCTCCCTAGTAATAAAGGTAGGCTGTCCAGGCCTACACTCATGAACAACAAGTGATGATTGCAGTCGTACAGACATTTGTGGCTGGTCTACGCCTGTTGTCCCACTAGACTGTCCTATCTAAATGTAGTGCTGGTGAGGCGGAGTATACTACCTCATTGTACCAATCAGCTGCGACATCATGTCCATCATGTTATCATGTCTACTCCTAAATTCTGCCTCAATCATTTCTGTATTTTCTTTTTCTTTTTCTGAATCCCTAGGAGTCTCTGTCGGAATCTCTCGATCTGCCATGAGTGTAGTCACACTATTCTCACTACTACTAGAGTTAGATCTGTGTATACCGAGAATCCCTGATACTCTCTCACCTTCCGGAATAGGCTGACCTGTCCAATCCTCAACTCTGCTAGTTCCTCTACCCTTACTCTAGAATGTAATGTCTCTACTCATGAAAAAGCATCGAAAAAGCACAAATTATTCTGAAAAAGCACAGGATGGCAGGAAAACTGTGCTCTGATACCACTGTAAGAGACCAAGTGTCTCTCAACCCAAACTTCTGGCTGTGAATGCAATTTTTATTTGTTTTGTAGTATTTTGTGATTTTTTTGTAGTTTTTGCAGCAAAGTAGAAAGGTCCGATTTTAAAATAAAATGCTATTAAATTCATAATAAATTTAAAGATGACAAATAATGCATCAAATAACTTCCAGAAGGATGGCAAATGGATTTATTTCATTATTGAACGATTACAATGCTGAATCAATGTCATACATACAAAAAAGCATGCTATTTTATTTTAAAGAACCTGATTAAGCTTGCAGCCGCTTGAAGAAACCCTTGATTTGTATGGCCAGATGAAAAGAAGCAATCTCCCAACCCCAAAATCACTGTAAGGCTCTAGAAACCCATGGCGCCCACTGTAGAACCAAAAGGCAGCACAAAGGCAAGGCGATTTGCCTAAGAATGAAGGTACGGCTTTGCTGTTGTAAAGTACGGCCTCAGACCAGCAAATGAAGAAATTCGTACGGCCTTGAATAGAGTGTCAGATGCTAGATAATTAATAGCCACTGAAGATGATTTCCTTTTGGATCAAAAATCAATCAAACCCCAATCTGAAACTTCACGAATATGCTCTGTAATGACTTCTGAATGAAGCCACTCAACTGACAATCTTCAGCTGATCTTTCACAGCCTCAGTATGCTTGATTCTGAAGAGTTGACGTTCTCCAAAACCTTATTGCAGAAACCCTTGTTTCTCCAACTCCAATGGTCTCAGAGAGAAAAGACAAATTCCAAATAATCATTCATAATCCTTCGATTTATCTTTGGAGAAATATATATATTCTCCCAATAGGGTCGACCCTTCTCAAAAAGCAATTAAATGATATTAAATTCACCTCTTTGACTTAGGCTATTTAATTAATAAATGGCGTCCCCCTTTAATGAGTAATAAATACTCACTTAAATGAACATTTCACCCTTTTTATTATAAAGTCATTTGATACTTTATAATAAGCCATTTAATTAATTAATAACTTTAATATTTCACTTAAAATGACTTTATAATATAAAGTCATAATAATAATCATTTAATTATTATTAAATGCTCCATTATTCTCCATTTTCTCAACAAACTGCCAAACTGGGTCAAAACTGATAGCCAACTGAGCCAGGTGCCCTGCCAGAAATAGTAACCCTAATGACCTGACTTACTATAAATAGTAAGTGTCTAAATATCACTCTACGAGCATCTGCAAAGGTCCAAACCTGAATCAGAAAGTGAAGTATTGTCTCCAACCATCGAGTAACTGCCACAAAGGACCCTCTGTCCATAATTTTCAGCCTACGAGGGTCAAAAAGATAGGCTCACTCCTCAACAAACAATGTCAGCTAAAACGAGGACATTACAAAATAGCATACTGCTAAAAATATGTTGTACCCAAACCAAATTTTTTGCTTCATTAAGGCATTTTGCTTAAAATGGTCTAAACCTTGTAAAAGTGGGGTCAAAACTCAATTTTTGGGCAAATAAAGTATGGGCTTTTAGTCAGTGTGATGCCAGGAAGATACTGGAAAAGTTTGAAAATTTTGAAAATTAGGGTTTCAAAACTCTATTTTTAGGTCAAAACCCTAAAAAATAGGAACTTGTCAGAATTGGCTGAAATTAATTTTGATTGGCTTATTTCACATCACAATCACAATGGTGAAGTCAGTTTTAGTTAAAAGTCAGTTTAAGGCTGGTGGGTAGTTTTCACTTTTTCAGGAGAAAACTTAGGACCTCTGAGGCCATCAATGGCAGTTGGCTAGTACCAGGTATCAAAATCTAAGCCTGAAACTCAAAGCAGAATGTTCTACGATGAAAGATCTTGAAAAATATGCTTTTTGACGGAGGAGATTTTCAGATTGGCAAAAAGTGCTAAAATATTCTAAGTTTGGGGACTTTTCACTATGTAACGTATTAGACATTTGCGCAATCAACGTGCAAATCAACTTTACAGTGTCCGTACATGTGAAAATGATGTAGTATAGTCATACACACACCTCGGCAGTAGTAGTACTTTGACATGGTCAACCTCAGCAGTTAATACAGTGTTCACAGAGCATGAAATAGATGAAAATCATGAAGTTCAGAGCCAATCTGAGTCCTTGTAGCCTAGGGGCGCCCTTCCATTTGAAGGTCAAGATGCAGTTGCTTTGGGTTGCAAATACACTCATTCTCTTTTGTTTTCAGTCAGCTTTCCGACTAGCTATGGAGCAAGTTCATCTGAAATGCAGAACTCTGGCAGACGAAGGCGAAAGCAGAAGTTACAAAGAGTGTATTCCACATGGAGACAGTCTAGAAAAGCAGATCTACACCCCTGTAGCCCAGGGGTGCCCTTCCTTTTGAAGGCCCAGATCTGGATGCATGTGTTTGCTAAATGGATTCAGTCTTTGTAGAATTAGTCTGGCTTTTCAACGAGCTATCAAGCGGAAGCGTATCCAGTGCAAAACTCTGGTTATCAGCGTCAGAAGTGGAAACTGCAGATAGGATACATGTCAACAAAGATTGCCAAATCATGGTTTGAGCGCCCCTGCAGAACAGGGGCGCCCTTGAATATGACTACCCAGATGAATGAGATTGCAGTGGAGGTCTTCTTGAGATCTTTTCTAGTTTAGTTCAGCTTTGCAGTGCACCCGTTCACAAGACGATCTAGCATTCTAAGTGACCGTGACAGAGGTCTACCAAGCACGTAAAACAGAGGATGGTGAAACGTAGCTACACACAGCTGTATATCTATAGGCCAGGGGCACCCAGCCTTTAGGCCTGTCAAATAGGGTTATTTGCAATTGCAGTCTTCACAAGACTTGTGTGCAATTACTCCAGCTATCCAACGAGTCCAACCGTCAGCCTCCGGGATTTGGCGAATGCTCGTATGTGTGAGGTCAAGATGACGATGCTGTAAAGTGGAGGTGGTTGAGGACAGTTCAAAAAATGACTAAGTATAAACGAGAATTTTCCTTGAAAAAAGCGCCCCTCTTAGAGGCCTTAAAAGCAGTTTTTTGGCCTTGTCGTCTCCAAGAACATCTCTTGCAAGTTGACCAAACTGTACAGAGAGACAAACAATGCGCAAATCGGAGCATTCCAGCTCCCGGTATCAGGGGTCAAAGAATGGTGTTCAGATGAAAGTCACACTTTTGTCAAAATGGTATTTGTGCTGTCACAGAATAGGGGCGCCCATCCTTTTGGGGTTCCTGATACAATTTTCAGATACCTTACATACAGTCATTAGATGCAGAGTACTTCCAGTCACACAATGAATCTATTATTCAATCAGCAGGGTTCATCATTCACCGTCAACGACAGTTTGAAGCATCATAAGGCAATACAGAGAAATGGCTAAGTCTGGAATCAGTGCATCAATTTAATTAGAGGCGCCTAATTTTCTAAGGTGTCAGATGTTGATTTTAGCAATTGCAGCTCCCAGTAGACATTTCATCCTTGTCATACAGGCTTCACCGTAGATATCTCAGATCAGTCGCAGGATCATTCGGTCACCCGGAAAACAGAGCTGAACATGGTCAATTGTAACTTTGCAGTCAGCTATAAAATAGGAGATTCTCAAAAATCTCATAACTCTTGCAGATGGCCGCCTAGAAGGTCAAATTTCGGCTTTCTAAAATCAGTGAAGTTTGTTGGGCACATTCAAATGCTATTTTTAGCAAAATGATTAAAATAATATTTTTGCATGCAGAGTATTAAAAAGTGACGAATTTCTTCAAAGAGCTAAATATTGGTGCCTCTTTTTAGTTTGCATGTTTTAAATTAAATATTATTTTTATCTGAGACTAAGAGACAGTGGCAGTTCAACTGGTGAAGGGCCAATCAAATTCTTCCTTCACAGTTAGGGTTTGAGCTTGCAGTCTTGCTTTTGTGGTACGATTTTGCTCTAGTTATGCAAGCATGGCATTCATCATTTCATTCATCTAGCTTGAACAGAGGTGAATTCTTTCCAGAGTTGGGCGAATTTCTTCAGCAGTCAATTGTGAAGGCATCAAGAATATTCTTTTGCAGGTACAAGTCCAGATTCATCAGCAGAATTCAAGGCAGAGTGGCGATTTTGACAGAAGAAGATAATAAATAAATAAAAACTAAAAAACATATTTCTTCTTCTCTAAAATTCTTCCATCTTCTCGTCTTAAATTCTCTCGCATGTTTGAAGAATTGGCGTTTTTGGCAAAACAAATCATCTGGGTTGATTTAGAATTGCTTTCTCAGTAAAACCCATGTGCTAGAATTTTCAGGGAAAATTTGTTCCAGAGCATCAGTTCTTGAAGCTCTGATTTTCTGAAGTGAAATTCCTTTGCATGGTGGAGTAGAAGTCAAATATTTTTCGAATCTAACGTTGTGGGTTGTCTTAGAATTATCTTCTGGACAAAACCCATATCTCAGATTTTCTCGAGAAAAAATGTCCTCACAGCCCCTTAGATCTCAATTGAAAACCTTTTGCATGCGGGCCTAAATCACATTTTTTCACAATTCTGACATTGTGGGTCATCTTAGAATTTGATTCTACATAAAACCCACGTCTCAGAATTTTCTATGAAAATTGCCCTCCGACAAGCTATTTTTAGCCTCATTAGGAGAGATTTTTGGTTTTCTGGAGAAGTTGTCAGAATATAGCCATGTTCACAGTCAACAGGCAAGTTTTTCAGGATGCAATTCACGCAGAACGAATTCAACACCAAGTTAGTCTTAATTCATGATTTCATCAGAAAAGCTGACATCGATTTGTGTCAAGCGTATCGGAAAGGTTGAAAAGCGTAGTCACTCAAGTTCACATGGTTTCATGCCTCGTATTGCTGATTGTCTTCCAAGGACAGTTTAGAGGGTTGATACCGTTGGGTTTCTGCGTGTGCAGCAAGTTCATTTGCATTTCTCACAACCAAAGTGTTCATAGTCAAACTTTGCGGTTTCATCATGCAACACTCTTCCATAGAGAAAAGCATCAAAAAGGTGAGAAGCGTCAAGCTGTAGAAAAAAAACAGTGGCCATCACTTCAATTGCAGAGCCGCCAGAGTTACCAGTCAGTGAAGTGCCAAGAGGTTTCTAGGTTTGCTTGAGTTGCTGACAAGCAGTGAATTGACAATTAAGACATGTGACGACCTCTAGATGGTGATGCAGTCACTAACTTCGTGGAGGGGTTACTTGTTTGAGATCACAGCCAATGAATTCCAGATCAGGGCGTCCCACCTTTCCAGGATAGACATCAAACACAGGAGTTAAACTTAGAGTTTCTTTTTTGAGTTAACTTGCTGTCATGCATCTCACGCATGTCTTATCTTGGAATTATCTATTTTCACTTGGAGTTTCATTTAGGATTTACGTTAACCGATGGTAGTATTCCAGTTAACTTTCTTTCAATAAGGACGTGCATGCTTGCACATTGTCCATTTAGATTAGATGTTTCAGTTAACTGATGATAGCTTGCCAGTTAACTGTTTAGTTTCATTCAATTAGGTTTAGAGAATAAGATCTTGCATGTACTGTAGGACTATAGTTGACTCAAGGTGATTTTAGGGTTGCCTACACCTTTGATGTCTATAAATAAGAGCTTTAAGCTCATTTGTAATGAGCTTTTTCTGGCGATAGAGAATTGTTGTGTTGTTGGCAACATGCCTATTCTCAAGATTGGTTCACCCTTGTAAATTAGAACTTTTGCTTGATAACATACATGCTGCGCCTACCTTGCTTGTAGTATTGCTATTACTGTATATGTTCAAGAGTGATTGTTGTTATAATAAATAGCTGCACCTACCTTGCCTTCATGTTATTGTCATGGTGTTTATTCAATCTTAGTTAAATGGGGTTGCTGGTTTGATCGTTATTGCATGCGTGTTTCGTCTATACAATATACTGTCCCAGTTGCTTACCTTATGTTTTGTTTATCATGAGCCTATTCAAAAGAGCAAATAGTTGTGCCCACCTTGCCTTCACGTTGTGAATCTGTACTCAAAGCTTATCGTTTGATGTGTGTGATAGTAAACACATTCAGCCAAGTAGATAGTTGCGCCTACCTTGCCTTCATGTTGTGAAGCTGTACCCGGTTTACCGTATATTCATTTGTTTTAATAAGCTTCTTCCCGGTTAAGCAAATAGTTGTCCCTACCTTGCCTTCATGTTGTGAGCCCGCACCTGAGGTTTATCATGTAATACATTCCTGCTCCATTTCCTCATGCTCTGTTTCTTGAGGAAACTGGATAGATTTAAAGAAGTTAGCTTAGTTGTAGTTAGATGATCTGCGAAACCAGAAAATACTTAGCTGCAACGTTCTAGGTTTTCTTAACCTTGTGCCTCTACCAACTGAGAACAAAAAGATAGGATTTAGTTTACTTTTCTATTCCATGCATTCTAGCACAATGAGGGAGCTTCCCCTCCTAATTTGGAGAGCACTCATTACGTAGTGTGCATAGTTGACCGTACAAACTTACACTCTAGAGGTGTTAGTTCTTACGCCAACAAAATAGTAAGTGTGTCCAAATGCATTTTAACCACATTCTGAGCAGCCGTCACAACTTACTAAAAATAGTAAGTCCGGAAAAGTCCTTTGTTTCAGTTGCATGTCACACCTAAAATGTGCCACTTAATTTTTTCTCAATGTTTTCACAACACAAACCAGCACTACACCAAATGTTAGCGTTAGCTCCCCAAAGATAATCAGACTGAATGTAACCTTCGCCAAGAATGTGCACCAAGATCCTATTGAAGGCGAGGTGATAGCATATGGAAAGGGATCGTTAGCAGCAACTGAATTGAATTACAATGCTGGAAAAGAAGGTAGGCGATGATCCGACCATGAAGATTCCACGTTACCACTTGTTTAGTGGGGGGAGGATATTACAATGAAGAACAATTCATCAGCTTTCCAACAGGCATCCACTTAAGCAGTGTGGATACTTCACTTATGCAGTGGGTAAAATATGAAAGATACAATGTTAATTCCTCCTCACTGGCGATAAATCATCCAGGGGTTATAGTGTTTTCATTAAAATCACAAAGTAAATGCAGCAATATTATTGACTGGATTAGTACTACTAATTCACGGCCTTACAATGCAAATTATCTGCAATTTACAAAGTGTTACAATTGAATAAACAATGCAAATGCTAGAGGATGATTTCTCCAACTTCTAATCTTCCCAACTACAGAATTATAAGCCAAAATCTGAACTGCTGATAAGCTGATATGAAAAACAAGAAGCTGAAAGAGCATTACCAGCAACTATGCAACACACCAAAATACTTATTCCTCTCTCAAAACTCCTATGTTGCACTCCAAACTGAAGATGAACACATGTTAGAGCATGGCGTCCAGCATACATGAGATATGCAATGCATAACTAACAATAAATTGAAAGCACAACTTCCACTAACCAGCAAAGATATGGTACGGCCCTAGAACAGGGGCGACCTCTCTAATAAATTGTAGACTCCATGAAAAAATCTATAAATGCACCAAAAGGGGCGCCACTAGCATAGAAAACATAGGAGCCAATACCCATAAGCAAATTAAAATCATACAAAGAGCTACATTTAAAAATCTCCTTCAGCCATGATATAATCAGCAAACACAAAACCAGAAACTCTCAACAAAAACTCCAACGATGAAGCTCAATATGCACTTCTGAATGAAGCACACTCTCAATTGACCATCTAGGGAACCATAGTTTCAAGCCTGAAGAATGGTGTGAATAGCTAAGCTCCCCCTTAGCCGGGTTCTGAAATCAATCCAACAGCATTTCGATAAGATAAACAATACATACCAAAAATTGGAGCAAAGCCCCTCTTTTATAGAACTTGAGGTGATTGTTGAATTTCCCATCCTTTCCCTCCAAGGGACACCCAAAGCAAATTTGAAATATTTAATTTTTCAAAATACTTATTCTCTCTTTATTTTGGCATCCAAACTCCAAGGCACATTAAAAACATTTAAAATATATAAAATGTTTCCTTAATGAGGCGTCCTCCCTTCATGACCACCTTTTAAAAAAACTTCAAGTTATTGTGCTAGGCCAAGGGGTCAAAAACACATTATAATAATTAAATGATTTAAATAAATCATTTTACCAAATTGAGCCTCAAAATGCTGAAAGCCAAAAATGCTCCAAACTGCGCTGACCGAAATGGAAACTGAGCTATCTATCGATGCTACTGCCCAAGATGGCACTACCAAAAATAAAACTTACTAAAAAATAGTAAACTCTAGAAAGTTGCTCAACTCACTTTGCATGTTATATCATTGCGAAGCTCTTTGAAAACCCGGAAAAAATCCGCAATCCAAATCTTGTAACTCCAATGTGCCGGCTAAAAATAGCAAGTTCTGGGAAAGGTTGTCAAATGGAGATGCATGTTACACCATTCTGAAGCTCTCCAAAAACCAAGAAAACTCCACCAGACATGCATTAGAAACTCTTACAAGCAAACCTTCAAAAATGCTTTAGAACCCCTATAAAATAGGAAACCCTAATTTTACTTCTGACGAGCCTACGGGCTTTCGAAAATAGGCTATCAGTCATAGAAGAGCGTATGGCTAAAATGGGGGCATTACAACACTATTGTGAAGCTCTCTGAAAACCCAGAAGGAATCCAGAATCCAAACTGTCAAACACCAACATGCAAGCCACCAAAACTGCCAAAACATCCTCCTAGAAAATAGGAAACCCTAACTACTGCTCTCGACTAGCCTCCGGGCCTCCAGGCCTCCGAAATAGGCTAACAGCGAACTGCATTGATCACTACTGAGAAGGGGACATTACAACCACATCTACAAAATCGTGCTATATGTCCGTAGTGTTGTGACCTTTTTCACACATCACCCCATCCAAGATGGGGACCCTCTAATTTTTGCTCCATTCTGGTCTTCTGGCTTTGGTTCTCTCCATCTCTAATCTTTTGTCCTTCCGGGGATGTCCCATCTTTGACCTAGATTGAAATGATTGCCAAATCGACGAAATTAGGGTTTCCATCCTTTAGAATTGTTTCAGGTCAAATTGAGTTATCATGGTGAAATCTAAGTGCAGCAGTGCAATCAGGAAGCTCAGGGCAGGATCCCACTGAAATCCTTCTGAAATCCGACAACTTACTATTTTTACTCAGTACCTAATCTGAGGTCTTTTCCTCAGGATTTCGGGATTCTAATTACTTCAACACATTCAGGCAGCTTCAAAGCATCCACACGTGAAATTTGAACAGATTCAGACAACTGGCTATTTTCAGCAGTTCAGCCTTCGGAGGCCATTTTCAGGATTTAAACCTACGATTCTCCAATGCATGACTGGAGAATGGATCTGGGTTTTTCAAGACCTTCGCAACGGTATAACATGCAAACCGAGACAAGGACTTTCAAAGTTCAGCCTTCAGAGGCTATTTTTCTAAGTTACCGGGTTCGGCCCTGGGGGGCCCGGGTTCGATCCGGGTTCGAAATTCGGGTCCAGTTCGCCCTAATTCGCCCAGGGTCCGGAAAAATGCACTGTGGGTTCAAACCGGGTTCGGAACCCGGACTGTGGGTCCGACCAGGGTTCAAATTTTTCGAACCCGGGTAGAATTTCGCGCCCAGGCGGACTTCAAAGCACGAATTTGACTTTTTTTTATAATTTTTTAAGTCTTTGTTGACTTTTAAATATTTTTTTATTCTTTCCAACCCTAATATGTGCCTCTAAAACATGAAATAGGTAAAGTGATAGTCATTTACCAATTTGTGAATGAAAAAAAAGGATTTTTTGCCTCCATTGCTGAACTTTCTCTTTTGCTTGCACAAGCTTGAATAGACTTGAAGGTTGATTGTAGATTGTTCGAAGTTGGTTGTGCTGCTATTCCTAAGCACTTGCAAGTGCCTATTTGTTGCCAAGAAGATCATTGAGCAAGATTTCTTCAAAAGAGGTAGGTTTTTTGAAGTTTTTTGATTATTTTTTTTACATTTTTTTTAAACAAATGGACTTCAACTCTTTTGTTTTGTTTTTTAGTTTTAGTTTTGTTTTACTTTTCATTCCTCTAAATGTCTATAACACATGTTCAATTTTTTCATTTTTTGAAATTAATTAAGCCTGTTAGTTTCAAATTCAATCAATCAATACCAAAATTTCAATATGTTGTGCCTTAGGTATTCCATATTACAATGGCAACCGGTACCTCCTCAGGCTCAAGCCAATCTCGTTTCAAAACAAACCCAAACTCTCCCCTTTGGAAATATGTAGAAATGGTTCAACAACTTCCAGGTGGTGGAGGATATGTTTGGATTTGTAGTCATTGCCATGTTCAGTATTCAAGCTCATACAGTCGAGTGAAAGGGCACTTGTGTGGGATCTCTGAAACAGGCATAAAAAATTGTCCAAGTGAAGATGAGAAAGGCATTCCAGATAATATAGTGTTGAAATATATTGCTGAGCAAGAAAAGGCAGACCAAAGAGCAGCCAAAGGTAAAACAAGCCATCCTTTGAAGAAAGGATCTCGTTTCATGAAACCCCCTACACCGCCTTCTTATTTTCCACCTACAGGAAGCCATCCATTTATGGACATCCCTCAAGAGCAAACCACGCCCTCTTCAAATAAAAGATCTAAGGGACCGTTGGAAGCTTCATTTCAGAATGAGGCAAGAGAGATTGCTGATCAAGACATAGCAAGATGTGTCTATGCCAATGGATTGGCATTCAATGTTGTTCGTTCACCATATTGGCAAAAAATGGTGAAATCTATTAATGAGGCTCCAAAGGGGTATAAGGGCCCAGGTTTTGAGAAGGTTCGTTGCACCTTATTGGAGAAAGAGGTGAAACATGTAGCAGACTCTTTGAAGCCCATAAGGGATTCGTGGATCGAAACAGGGGTGACCATCGTTTCTGATGGATGGAAAGATGCAAAAAATCGCCCATTGATCAATGTTATTGCTGTGTCCCCTAAAGGGGCAATGTTTTTGAGAGCAGTGGATTGTGAAGGACAGGTGAAGGATGGTCCATTTATTGCTAACATCATTTGCCAAGCTATTGAAGAAGTGGGCCATAAAAATGTTGTGCAAGTTGTAACTGATAATGCCAAAAATTGTAGGGCTGCTGGGTTATTGGTTGAGGAGAAGTATCCACACATTTTTTGGACACCTTGTGCTGTCCACTCCCTTAATCTAATGCTACAAAAAATTGGATCCAAAATTGAATGGATCAAACAGGTGTATGCTGAGGGCGAAGACATTCAAATGTTTGTCACCAACCACCATATGACACAAGGAATATTTAGACAATTCTCAAAATTGGAGTTGTTGAAGGTAAGTTAATTCTCAATATTTTTAATTTTTTTAATTTTTTGTTAATTTTAAATTTTGATTTTGTAAATTTAAATTATATTTTAGTTTTAATTTTGATTTTCAAACAGGTTGCCGAGACTCGTTTTGCCTCCAACACAATTGTGTTGAGACGCCTTATAAAGGTTCGTGAGGCACTCTCTGCAATGGTAATCAGCCCTAATTGGGCCATATGGAGGCAATCTACCAGTGAAAGGGCAAATAGGATCAAGCAAAGGATCCTAGATGATAGTTGGTGGGACCTTGTTGAGTATCTCGTCAGTTTCACTGAGCCCATATTGAGCATGATCCGTTACACTGACATGGATAGACCTTGTTTGGGTGAAGTATATGATGGTATCGACTCAATGATTGAGAAGATGAAAATCATCATCAATGCAAAAGAGGAAGATCCCGAAGAAAAGTTCTTCAAAGAGCTACAAGAAATCATTGTTGATAGATGGAACAAAATGACCACTCCGTTGCATCTTCTTGCTTTTGCATTGAGTCCCAAATATTATAGTCCAGAGATACTTTCTACTTCAACAAGAGTTGCTCCATATAGGGATGTTGAAGTGGGTCAAGGGTACAAGGCAGCAATTCGTAGACTCTTCACTGATCGTGACCAACGTGATCGAGTGAGGGCTGAGTTCATGGCTTTTGCATGCTCTGGTACTGTTGATCATAATCTTGATGCTGTTCGAGACAAGGTTAGGGTGGATGCTCATAGTTGGTGGTACTTCCATGGGCAAGAATACAGGCACCTCCAACCTATTGCAATAAAATTTTTATCCCAAGTAAGTTTTATATTTTGTAATTTTAATTTTAATTTTAAATTTATATTTATATTAAATTATTAATTAATATTTTTGTTTAGTTAAATCAACTTAAATTTTGTAACTCCTAACTATTTAATTTGGTCTTAATAGGTTGCTAGTTCATCTTCTTCTGAGAGGAATTGGAGCACATACTCCTTCATCCACTCAATAAAACGCAATAGGCTACATTCGAAAAAGGCAGAGGACTTGGTGTATGTGCATTCAAACTTGCGCCTCCTTACACACAAGCAAGTTTCCTACAAAGAAGGAGACACAAGGAGGTGGGATATTGAGCCAGAGCAGCTTGACTTGGATGCTTCCACAAGTCACTTAGCTGCACTTGATATTGATGATGACTATGAGCCTGAAGCAACCGCTGAGCATGAGAGTGGTAGTGTTAGTGCTAGTGGCAGTGCTTGTGCGAGTGCAACTAATGCTATTTGTGGTTCTACACATAATGTAGCATCTAATGATGATGATGATGCTGCTTTTTTTGATGACCCATATGACTCAGATTGATCAATGATCAATAATTATTAATTATTAATGGCTGATTGTAAACACTTTACATTTTTATGTTTGAACTTTGATGATTTGAGTATAAAATGGTGGTGTATTTTTCATTTTTGCTATGTTATTTAACTATTAATATGGTGGTGTATTCTGAACTTAATTACTGCTGCAAATCTGTATATATTTCTGATTTTTATATGTTTTTGTATTACCGAACCCAAAACGAACCCAAATCGAACCCAAATCAAAAAAAAAAAAATCCTGAACCGGCGAACCGGGTTTTTGAACCCGAACCCGAACCCAAAACCGAACCGGTAACTTAGCTATTTTTAGGGTTTGCATGCAAAGTTTTTCAATGTATGTCCGGATATTCCATGTGGGTTTTGCAAGAGCTTCACAGTGGTATGACATGCAAACAGAATGAGTCAGTTTTAAGGGACTTACTATTTTTAGCCGGTGCCGTAATGTTGACCAGTTTTCTGGGTTTTTCTGGGTTTTTTGAGATCCCACGAGCACTATGACATGCAAACTCATTCGACGTCCGATGGACCACTTTCTGGACACTTACTATAAATAACAGCTTCAATCCAACGGCTACCCATTACTTCATTCCAGCGAGCAGAGTGACAAATAGTAGAAATCGAGGCGATCAGGAGCAGTTGGTAGCGCAGGCAAGTCAGATTAGGGTTCCCATGCTATGTCTAAAAATAGATGGAACAAAGTACAAAGATGTCAAAGCAAAGCATGCCACCGGGATCAGCATCCTTCAAGCTACCTACTGACAAAATTTGAGCACGATCTGAATACTTACTATTTTTAGTAAGTCATCTCATGGCTATAAATAGCAGGACTATGCCTAGGGCAGGTGTGAACAGATCACTTACAGCATCAGGAACAGGTGAAGTGAATTTCACAACAAGCAGAGATGCAGAAATTGATCAATTCCAGGGTTTGCTAAAAATAGCAAATGGCTAAAAATAGTATGTATTGTGCCAGATAAGGCATGAACAAGGTGACAAAAGTCAGTGGAGGCACAGCCACGCCAACTCCAACTCAGAACGAGATGAGATGCAATGAAACCCTAATTTCTCCGAGTTTACTAAAAATAGAAAGCCAAGGCATGGCTAGGGCGTGGAAAATGTATAAGTGATAACGGGCGTAGAAACCCATGAAATGCACTTGAGGTAGGGTGAAAATTGCTAAGTATGGAATTTCCCTCATGATATGTTGAATGCGCCTTCAAAGATAAAATGGAAGTGGCACATGCCAAATGCGCCCAAGATTTCCTGGAGCAGGGGTCAAATGCGCCCACATGAGGCAAAGGCATGATAAAATCTTCTAAGGCACAAAAATTCCTTGAAGACCCCTAAAATGCGCCCTCATCTAGAAGTTGCATAGGCTAAATGCGCCTAAGGCAAGGAAGTTTCCCTCAACATAGTTGAAATGCGCCTAACGAAGGTGAAGAGCCACTAGATATGGGCGGAATTCCTTCTAACACCCTCAAATGCGCCCAAGAATGGAAGTTGCATGGGCTAAATGCGCCCAAGGGAGATGAAAGGTCACTAGGTAGTGGCGCTTTCCTTTGCATATGTGAAAGGCGCTTGGAAATGGAAGTTGCCTATGCAAAATGTGCTCAAGGAAGGTGAAGAGTCATGAAAGGCGTGGGAAATTCCTCCTACCCAAGGCAAATGCGCCCACAAGTTCCCCTTCCCTATGGCAAATGCGCCTAAGGTAATAAGGTAACAAGGTAAAAGGTGAAACGTTGAGTGGTAAAAGGGAAAAGCGCCAAGGTAAAGAAGTTTCCTCCTCACCATGTGAAATGCGCTTGGAAATGGAAGTCCACCATGTGAAGTGCACTCAAGGAAGGTGAAGGGTCACCATGCGCCAAAGGCAAGGTAATACTAAGGGTGGCGTGATTTTTAAAAGGCTAAGGGTTGGAATTTTCCTCCTCACCATGTGAAATGCGCCCAAGTGAGTTGAACTTGGAAATGAAAATTGCTAAGTATGAGAAAGGAAGTCTAGGCGTGGAATTGCCTAAGGAATGGAATGGAAGCATGGCATGCTAAATGCGCCCTTCGGAGGGTAAGATGATAAAATTTAAATTTTAAAATAAATTCCTAAGGCATTTTCTAAAGAGAAAATGAAAATACGCCTACAAGTAATGCTAAAATTTCTAGAGTAAAAAGGTCTTCAGAGAGAAAATTCTTCAAAGGGAAAATCAAAGAATAATGCCGAGGCAGAGAAACTTGAGATTGCAGGAATGGAAGACATCCGGATGTGAAGAGAAATAAACCTTAGCCATTTTTATTATTTTTAAATAATAAAAATTAAAAGTACCCCTTCATCCGGATACACATGAAAGCGATGGATTCTGAAAGGAATTTTCTTCTGGGTATTGAACGTTTGCAATCCAGAGATGATTCAAACTTACTCCATGCCTCGCTCATATCATTTCAGTGGATATTTTGCCCAGTGCCTATTTTGATAAAATTCCTAAGGCAAATTTAAAGAATTTCTCTAAGGCAAACAAATAAAATGAATGAGAAGTATTTCGCTAGAAGTTTGAACTGGATAATTTTGCCAAGGCTAAGATCATAGTTGGAAAACTCGGACTCGCCGCGGACTCGGCAGCCCAAAAATATGACTCGGACTTGGGACTCGAGACGGACTCGGGAAAAGACTCGGCAAGGACTCGGCAAAAAAAAAAAACCGTAGTTTTACAAAAAAAACAAGAACAAATTAATGCATTTAGAGAATATAAGAGCTTAATTTGATTATCAAACACTCATAATTCAAAGATTACACATGTCATATGATCATCAAACACTCAATAATTGAAATTTAATCATTCATAGTCATCAAATACTCATAGTTTCACTTTCAATGTATAACAACATCACAAGTTTATAAATGTTTACATATAATCATGTCAAAAAGAGGAAAACATTAACAACCACATATAATCTACATCTTCCTCTTTCCCCTCCCAATGGTACTCAATTTTGGAGGCCTAGAACTAGAAGGTGCCCGTGTTGTAGTATCCAAACGAGGACTAGGAGATCGAGCAGGGGAAAAATGATATTCAAATGTGTCTTCGTTGTCCTCCATGGCATCCAATCTTGCTGCTTCTTCTTCTTCTGCTGCTGCTCTCTCTAATTCAGCAATATCCTCATCAGTAAGTAAGACATCAGCCTCATCATTTTGTTCATTAATAGTCCATTCACCATATGGATCAATGTCATCCAAGTCGATGGACTCGTGTGAAACACCCTCCACCTTCCTAGTTCGAAGGCGAAGGTTGTACCGAACAAAAACTAAATCATTTAGGCGCTGCTGAGTCAACCTGTTTCTTTTCTTTGTGTGAATGTTTTCAAATAAACTCCAATTGCGTTCACACCCAGAAGCACTGCATGGCTGCGACAAGACACGTATGGCTAGCTTTTGAAGATTTGGTGTGCTAGCACCATAGTTCTCCCACCATAGATCTACAAAAACATGTTTAAAAAATATAAGTATTAAGAAATAAGAATAAAGTAAAAATCTATATGTAAGAATCAAGTTTCTAATTTCAATTTTTACCTGGTTGTTGTTTTCCTCTCCTTTCAATTGCTTGTTGGGAGGAAAAGAGTCTCCCCTCTGCACCCTTGTAGACCTTGAATAGATAAAAGAAAAAGTAAATCAAATATAGAAAATTCATAGATAGTCAAGGCTCAACATTGCAAATTCATAAATAAGATGTAACAAATCTCACCTCCAACTCATCAAGCACCTTATCTCTCAGCTCACTATCAGGCACCATCCTATCAATGCAAGTGACAACACCGTCCATGACCTCCTCATCCGCCTTAAATGAGTCCAAGAAGTAGAACTTCGGATTCAAGAAGTAGGCAAAGGCATGAATCGGCTGGTGGAGTTGGTTTGTCCATCTCCGATCAATGATGCGCCATATGATTTCATATTTCCTTTTGTTGCCGCCATAGTAACGTGATATGGCCTCTTTGGCCCTATCCATGGCCTCATAGATGAAACCCATTGGCATGCCATCTCCATCCACCATACGAAGAACCCTCACCAAAGGCTCTGTCACCTAAAAAAATGAAAACAAATGTTAAATTATAACAAAATTAACCCCTCAAAAAATAAAAAACAGCAAATAGATTATCATGTATAATTTTTTTTGTGTGATTGCTACTTACCCCCATCAGCTCCTCTCCATTTTTGATGAATGTCTCATCAAAAACTATGCTAACAATCCTCTCCCCTTCAGCTCTACTGGAAAATGAGGACTCCTTCCAAGCATCCGACACAAACATTTGCTTGAGATGACCAATGGCACTAAGAATGCTTTGCAATGTGAGGAAGTGGCTAGCAAATCGTGTCACTCCAGGTCGCACAAGGTCCTTGCCATTTGTGAATTTCCTCATCAAAGAAAGCACCCAAGTATGGTTGTAGATAAATTTTGTAACACTTTTTGCATCTTCAACCACTCTTTTGACCCATGAAATCTTTCCAATATCCTCTAACAATAGGTCCAAGCAATGTGCAGCACATGGAGACCATGCAATTGTGGGATACCTCTCCATAAGTAGCCTACCTGCAGCTACATATGCAGCTGCGTTGTCCGTGATAATTTGGACAACATTATCAACTCCAACCTCCTGGACCACCCCATCCAATAGACTGCATAAAGTCTCAGCATTTTTAACTTCATGGGAGGCATCTATTGATTTTAGGAACACCAATCCACCATTTGAGGCCACTAAAAAGTTCAGGAGAGTTCTATTCCGTCCATCTGTCCACCCATCAGATAAAATGCTGCAACCTTTTCTTCGCCAAAATTTCTTTTGCTCATCAACTACAAGCCGTGTATTCTTTACGGATTCCTCTAGCAATGGCCCACTCAAATCTTTAGCTGATGGGGTCTTAAACCCCTTTCCTGCAACTGTAAGGGCATTCACTAAACCTTCCCAATATGGGCTGCTTGCAACATTGAAAGGTAGATTATTGTAGTACCAAAAATTTGCAGCAGCCATCCTAGCTTCATGATGCTTTTCCTTATTCCAACCGGTACCTTCAAGTGAAGGTTGTGCTCCTGGAACATTACGTGGAATAAAATAATTTGGTCCTGATGAAGGACCATGGTCAGCACTAGCAGTAGAATAGGAACCCTCAGGACTCTCACCAAAAGATGAATGTGGAGCACGAACGCTTGGACTTGCAGCAGTAGCACCATGAGGCATAGTTGGTGTAGAAGGGGATCCACTCATCACTGATGCTAGGGCATTCTTTGTTTATTGTCTTTCATCTTTTTTTAGCTCATAGTCAGCAAGAAGGGCTTTTATCTCTTTAATAATCTCAGGAGTAGTTTTAGGGCTTCCCTCCACATTTTGCCCAGGTATCCTTGCAAGGTGGTATTTTAACCTGTTTATTCCTCCTGTCATCCATTTCTGACATTCAGTACATGTCACTTCACCTTTTTTGGTTCCTGGTATTCCATACTTCCATGCAGGGTCTTTTCTTATTCCCTTTGGATTTGAAGACGACATTGCTGTTTCAAGTTCAACGTGGAAAAAAAAAAATTAGCAAGGGTTTGCAAAAAAATCAGCAAAAAAATGTGATTCAAAGTTTCATTTATTTGCAAAAAAAAAGAATGCAAAACCAAGCTAGAAATAGTAGGAAATTAGGAATTAGGCTATTAAGGAAAATAGAAAAAAAATTTGGCAACATATCCCCTTATTTTTCTTGATTTTTTTAAATTTTGAAAGCAAGAAAACAAAAAAAAAGAAATGTTAGATCACTTACCTGACTCTATTTTGATCTTTTTAGCTCCTCCTCCTGCCTTCTTTCAAGCTAAAACCAATTTGTAGACCTTAAAAACACCAATCTTCAAGTTAGAAATAACAAAAAATAAAAAAAATGTATGGGTTTTAACCCAGTTTGACGCCCCAGCCGCGGACGAGAGTCCTGGGTCGGACTCGGGAGTCCCGACCCAGGACTCTTCTGGACTCGACTCCCGAGTCCGTGGCGAGTTGACTCGGCTCAGCCACAGACTCCCGAGTCCGCCGAGTCCGCGGCGAGTCCTGAAGAGTCCGCGAACTTTGGCTAAGATGACGTTAAATGACTTAGCCAAATGAATTCGAAATTGTTCAACGGAGTGAGTGATTTAATATTTTAAAGAATCAAATGCGATGAGGGGACGGCCACTGATACTAGGTTTCAGCAGGCAATTGAGGCAGCTCTTGAGGATGATGCTACTTCCAATCAGGATGCCCAGAGCTCAGGAGACACTGAGCCCATTGATAATGATGAGCCTCGCCGAAGCGAAGGTAGAAATGAAGTTCATGAGGTAGAGGCTGAGGTGGAGCAGCCTTTTATTATATCAGACACACGACAGGAGGTGCCAAAATGGCTAAGGGATAGGATGAGGCGTGATCCTGTGGATGAGACCAATCCTGCAGTTGAGATGGAGGAATTATTATAGAGGATCAGCGCACCTCCAACAAAGAAAAAGGCTAGGAAGTTCTCCAAAATATCCACAGATGAGGATGGGTCTCGAACTTTACATATGGCAATGCCTCAGATAGAGTGTGATCAGGATGAGGCCGTTCCCGAAAATTATGTTGTTACAACTATGGAACTTGGCCACCCTACTGGAGCACAAGTAGTAGAGGAGTGCGATAATTCCTATCGAGCACTCAAGGATAGATTGTCCTATATTGAGGGAAAATACAAGAAATTGAAGGTAGAGCACAAAACAATGATTGGCTACATGCAGCACTTGTCCCGTCCTTGTGGGCAAGAGGATCCAGCAATTAGGCTTCCAGCCGAATTTTCCAGAGAGTCAATCAGTGGGTTAGAGGATTTGAAGAGAATGGCACAACACGCAAACAAATGGGTTGCTAGCGTCCGTGCAGAAACAAGGAAGTTTATGGAGGATCTTGCACATGCCTATCGGCAAGCCTCCGATATTATGGAAAGGATGGATGCAATTAACCATGCTTGGGGTGAGGCGCGTATCTATCAGACGAGAATTGCTCTCCATTTAGGGGCTTTGATGGGCATACCTCAATAGACTTTGGTTGAGGGAGGTGTTATTCAGCAAGGGGATAGATACGATTTCGCCGGATGGTACTCTTCAGTAGTCACAGGCCGAGGATTCTACGATGCATCACAGACAGATTCTGTCAGGGTCCGAAAGGCCATGACAAACATCTTAGATGGAATTCTCAACACATTGGAGGCAATCTTTGCCAGGAGGTTGACTTCTGAAGAGGTAACTGCAGATGGATTGAAGAACAGATTGACGCCATTCTTCTCTGAGGTGAAGACCTTCACACAGGATGATTTCGAGAACACTGCTACGTTCTCCAGTATCATACAGAACACCCAGGACGCCCTTGTTGCCTGGAAGAAATCATGTGCCCGGCATGGGCAAACAGTTACAGTTTTAGAATTTCAGTTGGATCACATTCCTCCCATTTCGGATCAGGAAGTTGAGGCAGTATTGGCCAGGTTCATCAGATTTGCAGTCACCGAGAAGGAGAAAGGAAACGCCCTTCTGGACGATGACCTTCTGGAGGGAGACGACGTGCATTGATGGCGGTTAGTGGTTCATTGATGAGGAGTGGAGGGCGCATTCATTGCCCCACTCCTCTCAGTGGCGGTTTTTAGGGCTGAAACCCTAATCAGGGCTTAGGTGGCTCGATCTGAGCCTTCCATTGTATTTTGATCTAAGCCGTCCACTGGACTGGGCTGGATATAAAAGGGGCATCCCCCCTCATTTGTAAAATAGTTAGAAGATATCAGAGTTAGACAAAAATCAAAGATAGAGTTGAGCTAGATAGAAGTTAAAGTAGAGCTAGGAGTTAGCTTAGTTGGAAAGGAAAGAAAGACTTTCCCTTTGAAAGTTTTTGTAAAAGATTGTTGTGTAAGACTCTCATAATATAAGGATTTCATTGATTGGTGACTTCATTTTACATTGTGGGCAGTTGACAAGATCTTTTCGTCTTTCCAATTCGAATAGAGTAGAGTAAAGTAGATTTTGTTTTCATGCAAGTAGTGTTAATTGTGGAATGTGACGTTGGTTTGAGCATATCTTCCCGTATCCATACCACTGGCGGACTTGCTGACGGTAAGTCTGCCCCTGCATGGTCAACTGGAATCTCAGCACTTAACTTCGATTGTGATTAATGTGCCCACTTGCTTCGTTGTGAAGAGGTGCGGATGGTGAATCTCAATTTGAACATCCTATCTATCCTTTGAAGATTGCACCAGCTTTGTCAGAGTTTTCCGAAGGGGAGACGAAACAAAGTGTGGTTTGAAGATTGTTAAAGCTAGTCCTTGCATTCCACCCTTAGAGATAGATTGTAGAACTCCTATCCCTACCTCCTTTAAATTCAGCATTTCCCGGTCCGTTCAAATACCAGAGCATCATAGCCAAAACCTTTCATTTGCTTGAGTAAAGAAATTGAACAATTACGTAAGTCCCCTTGGAATACCTAGCATATTCACATCAACCAACTGAGTCTATTCGCAATAAAAGGAACCTTGGAGTCGAACGCATGAACTTTCACGCAATCTTAGCATGTGGAACACTTTGATCAAGAGAGAATAGAGTGACCGTTGGACATTTTATTCTGTGCTGGCGTTGTCATAAAACACACGTCAACACGTAGTTATTGCACTTGTAGTATACAACACTATAATCTACTAAAGGGGCTAAGGACTTATAGTTCCTTCATGAGAATCCATAAGATCTTCTATTTTTGTTCCATCTATCATTGTATCTCATTTGTATTTTACACTCTCTTGCCTTATGCCCAAAATGATTGCATAAGTAGCAATAGCCATAAAAGGTACTCTTGAACCTGTATTATGTACTTGTCTCAAAGGACTTCTTGAAATTGTCCTCCTGAACTTTAGGAGGAGTCTTTGTCTGCTCATTACCTTCATTTTTGATAGGGCTTTTGAAAGTATCTTTGAGGCTTTTTAAATTTCCCTCATTTGTCTTTTTAGGAGTTTCTTTGGAATCTTCCTTGAATGTTTGATTTTCTTTATACCCAAGTCCTCTTTTATTTGATGATGACCTTTGCCCATTAATGATGTCATCAAGGATTTCGGTGCTCTTTTCAAACTTGAGATTTGTGTTCAACTTGATGGTTGTCTTCTCCAATTCTTCCCTCACCGAAACAATTTCACTCTAGCTTTTCACAATTTTCTTCTTTTGCTTTCAATTGGATTTTTACCTCCTCTTGAATTCTTTTCTCTTCTTCAATTTGGGTCTTCAAATTGATGATTGTTTGCTCTACTTCCTTTATTTGGTCTTTCAAATCAATGATCACCTTTTTGGATTCGTCTTGTATTTTTCCCTTCGATCTACACTCTTCTTGAAACATTATGTTTAGGTCAACACTTACCTTCTTACATTCTTCAAGGCCTTGTTTTAACTCTACATTAGATTTATTTGACTCTTGAAGTAGTAGCTCAAGTTTTTGGTTCTTCTTTCTAAGTTCTTCAATCTCATCCCTAGCGTGATAGAATTCTTCCTCAAAACATTCCTTATTATTTTTACTCACAAGATGGTTTTCTCTTCTGAGGAATTCATCTAAGGGTGTTCTATTTATCACCTTATTACTTGCATTTGATGCTCTATCATCAATACCATGGTATTTCCTTTTCCCTTATTTCCTTCCCTTCTTGCCAGTGGTTTGATATCTAATACTTCAGATGACTACTTAATGTAGCTCAAATGTTCTTCCGCCTTTTTAAGTGTGTTTGTGATATCATCCATTCTAGCTTCATAGAGTGTTTTTGCTGATGGTTTTGATATCTTCCATTGTCATGATGGTTTTGATGTTTTTGATGTTTACCCAAAGGCTGGTAGGTTCGCTTGCTCTGATACCACTCTAATAACCCATGGCCAATTTTGGAGGTTTTAACGATATAACCCGATAGAAGTTGACAATGTAAACATGTTGTCAACAAATCATGAACTTATACTTTGCAAAGTTCCTTGTAGAATTACCTTAAACGTTGTATTTATCAAAATATGCCAGCACCATGAGTCTTTAAGAGATGACGAAAATGAATAACACTAATTGCTTGTTGGATTGGCATTTATCGATATGGAGAAATAATAATAAGAATGACAATAATGATGCTATGTTCCTTAATATGGTCCTTGAAATGAATATGAGTTAATACGTATTTCAAGATTGAAAAGTAGACATGATGATGAATTTACTGTTTCTGATTTTGATCTTTAGTTCATGTGATTGTAGGTACAATAGATTAATGTGTTTATGAGTCGCTATTTCTGATTTAAAACCTTTTATACATGGGATATGCTTACATGTTACTTTTGCTCATATAGAGCGGTTCCAACAGGAAATTCACTAATAAAAATAAATCTCAATCTGCCCTCCTACCCTCTTCGCTTACTTCATTTTATATCCTCATCCTATGGAGGGAGGCACGTATTCAAGGGTCGTGTTCCTTGAGTCGTTCCCCTTGCAAATAATTGCTGAATTTTATTATACCTATTGACCTTATCAACAAAGGCTTTACTAGTTAATTAGGCATTGATTGGTTCAATTATATTTCCTTCAACTAATTATTTGATGGCTACCCTTAACAACCGATACCCTTGTCTCATGTAAATTATTGAAAATTTTTATTATGTTGGCAATAGGCATCGCTCATTAACCTTCCATTCGTTGTCTTCTCTTATTACACTTATCACTGCATATTAAGATGGTTGGCTATGTACAAAGGGTAATATGTGTTGTTTAGACTTCCAGGACGCCCTGAATGACTTTGGCAGCGCCAACCCATGAATAAAAGGGTAGTCAATATTGATAGTACGGCTTTCCCAAAGCCTTCATTCAACAATGGCAACCTTAAGCTAAATGCTTGAACAAGGGGTGGCGATAGCAAGCTAAATTATAGCGATCGTCTCTTACAACTCATCTCACCTTGTTAGCATTAATATTAAAATTCTGATTCTCAACACATAAAACTGGATATTCTAATCAATGCCTCTTTTGTAAGAATGATAGTGTTGGAGAGTTGATGATATATGCGGTAGACAATTATACGGCAACCTTTTAATGACAATATTTTGACTATCAAACAACATCTCTAATAGTACCATCACAACGCACTTGTAGTCGATCGACATTCATTAACTTCGAGTGCAAGGAGGAATGCTTTTGTCTTCAAGAATATACACTAGTTTCTTCACCCATCACGATAGTCATGCCTTCGATGAAAGCTTATGTTTACCATAATGGCCACATACTTATATATATCGGCAATATCATCTCATACACCCGTAATAACACATCGATACTCACTCGATACAATTCATACTAAATAATTTATTATTAGTCATGTCGCAGTAGCGACCTAATAATATTAGCTCATAGGCTTATGAAGGATCGATCTAAGGTTGGATTATTTATCCACCGCCCCCATGTAGTTATATGGCAATGATAAATAAATCCACATCCAAATAAGATTTATGTACTATGTAATGGTTTCATAACTGCATCAATCCATTCAGTTTTGTCCACTACTATTAATTAAATTGATTGCCTATCAAAATCTGACATTACACTTATACTGGACAATATTTTTACGATTTTTCTCAGTTTGACATATGTGGCATTTTGTCAAACTATTGTCATACTTGTTACGCTGATTCACTTTTAGATACAGACAGTTGCAGGTTGCATACAATAGAATCAGAAAACAACAACACCATTCATTGCATCATTTACAATTACAAATACATTCATCATTTGAAGCATAGAATACCCTACAGTGCATTTCTGAACTATAACAATTGCAGCAATATATATTTATAACCAGAAATATAAGTTCGGTTCAGGAAATCTAAATACCATTACACAACTTCAAGTATTTGTGCCTTAATTTGCAGTTCACGACTGGCAGAAGGTGGTCGCAACAGAATGAAGGGAATGGTGTTTTGTTTCTTCATCCGCCTACCTTCAAGAAGCCACGCCAGCCCTATCTCAATACACAACAATGTCCACATCCTTCATTAACCACTATCTAAAGCAACAAGGTAAAGGTCGATATGTTTGTGAACAGGCCCGCACCCCTTTGTAACCCCTCATGGCTCCTTAGCAATGATTCACGCCTCCAACAAATGGTATCCACTTCCTCAATGAAAGAACAAATGCTACGTGGGAGTAATAGCTTCCAATGATGTCAAAAGTTCCCACGCCCAGACTAGGAATGCAGATAAATGTATTCGCCCAGCTCAAGTATGAACAGCAATAAATGACTTCAAACCTCACACCAACTCAAAAGTTATAATCACCTTGTATAATTGATACAACTACTGGAAATATCTCCATACAACTGAAAGTATAGATATTAAATCATTATCACCTGGTAAAACCCTATTATCTTTCCTAAAAATTTGTCTCTGAAGGAGACTCACGTATTTTGCAATGAACCACACATATGAAAGACCCGAGTGCTCTCTCCAACAAACTAGCTAGGGTGGATTAGTCTCACCACCGAAACCAGTCACCCTAGGGTTTTTGTCCCAGAGCCAAGAACTTCAAAAAGCTCCTCAAATCACCAAATAGAGAAAATAATCAAGCATAATGAAGAAATGAGCTCACTTCTCCTTTTTATAACATCCGAGAATCCCTTTTTAATTTTCCCACCTAAACATATTAGCTCTTTATTAAAAAGTGACTATAAAATATCTTTTAAATATTTACTCAGTGTCACTTTATAATAACACTATAATTTAATTATTTAATATTACCCTTTTTATATAATTTTTTTTCCAAGAAATATCAAATAATTAAATTAATGCCCGGATGGCGAGTTGAAAAATGGGGACATTACACACATGGTCGAAGGATATGAATTTTCCTTAAATAGGGCACCACTATTTGATGGAATGAATTATGCCTTTTAGAGCATAAGGATGGAGACTTATTTGAATGCTCTAGGATACAATATTTGGCGATCCATAAAAATTGGTTATACTCCTCTTATAACTCCAATAATGGGTCAAGCCAAAAAATGGGCAAGTGAGAACAATGCCAAAGCCAAAAATACAATTTTGCGTGGATTATATGAATCGGGGTTTGTGAAGGTTATGCACTACAAATCGGCTAAGGACATGTGGGATAAGTTGAGAAATATATATGAAGGAGACGAAAAGGTTAAGAAGGCCAAACTTCAAACCCACAAGAGACAATTTGAGAGTTTGAAGATGAAGGATGAAGAAAATATCGTTGCCTATCTACTTCGCATGGATGAAATATCTAAGGTCTTGGAGAGAATGTTGAGGATGTAATAATTGTGCAAAATATCTTAAGATCTCTTCCCATGAGATTTGATGCAAAAAATTCAGCCATCGAGGAAATGAAGGATCTAGACACTTTGAAGACGGACGAATTGTATGGGATCCTCATGGCATACAAAATGAGGAAAAAGAAGGAGAAGCCATCAAAACAAGAAGCTGCCTTCAAAGCATCCAAGAAGATGAAGAACAAAGGTTATATATCGAGTTAAAGTTCAAGTGATGAAGAAGCACACTTTGGAAGAAAGCACAAGAAAGGATCCAACAAACATATAGGTAAGTTTACTCTTAAATGTTTTGATTGTGGTAGAATAGGTCATTTTGCCTCTAAATGTCCACAGGCTGAGAGTGAAAGTAGTGAAGAGGAAGAAGAATACTACAAAAGGAAAGGAAGGAAATATCATTATAACAAGAAAAAGAGTGCACAAACGAAGCAAGAAAAGAAGAATTTCCGAAGGCATAAAAACAGTCTCTACATTCAAGAAACAATTAGCTCAACTGAAGAAAGCAATGGAAGCTTCTCTGATAGCGTTATAGAGGAGATACTCTTTATGGAAATGGAGGTAAAGGATGATGAAGAAAAATGGAAAGAAGAAAGAGATTTGAAAGAACATACTGAAGATGATGAAGAAGAGGATCTTGAGAAGGAACTCGAATTTGCCTATCATAAGATCGAGAAGCTCAAGAAAAGGAATTCAAGGTTATCAGAAAGGGTGATCATGGATCTAAAGATTCGAATTGAAAAAGCAAAACAAATTGAAGTTGTAAGAGATCGGGGCTGGGGCCCTAGCTCGATTGGCTAAATCTTTCCTGTTGCAGGAGGTTGGTCACGAGGTCTAGTCTCCCCCACCCCCATGGTACAGGAGGGAATGTCATGCCAGCGTCGCCGGTCACATTAAAAATTTTACCAAGCGCACTACAGTTTATAGGGGGTCGTGCTACCCGATTCCTGCAGTCTAATAATTAAAAAAAAAAAAAGTTGTAAGAGATCAGCTAAATGCAAAGGAATTGGAGTGTGAGAAATTGGAGCTTGAAGTTGTTTCCCTAAGGAAGGAGTTGGAAAAATTGAATGATCAATTAAATTGAAGCATGAAGTTCGAAAAGAGCTTCGAAATTATGGAGGATATTATCAAATCCCAAAAATCGCCTTTCATCAAGAATAGTCTTGGTTTTGAAGAAAATCATAAGACAATCAAAGAAGGCTCAATCTCTAAGGCTATAGAGTTACCAAAGAACACAAATGAGAAGTCCAAAAGTTACGCAAATGTGTTCAAAAGCTCCATCAATGGTGATAGCTCCAAGAAGAGAGAGTAATACTACTCAGAAAATCAACATTCCTGACAAAGGCAATAATGAAGATTTTAGAAGACCATTTCCTCAAAGGAAAGTGCAAATGAACAGGTTTCAATGTTCCTTTTATGGTTATTGTTTCTTTTGCAATAAATTTGGTCATAAGGCAGCAGATTGTAGAGTTTGTGCAAGGAGGGATTTGGGTTTCTTAAAAAGGAACTATGATCTATTTGCTCTTTAATGGACTACAACATCATGTGCTACAAATGCAACAATTTTGGTCATAGAACACATTCTTATAGAAGTGATTTTGTTGTACCTTTGAAACAAAACAAGAGAGAGGATGTTCATGACAAGCTGAAAGAGGAATCTACAAAAGTTTGGAAGAATAGGTAGGAACGTGAAATGACAAATAAATCAATGATAGTACAAGCAGCCTTCCATGTGCAAAATGAAGGAAATCAGTGGTATATTGACAGTGGGTGCTCAAGCCACATGACAAGGGATAAAAGAAAGTTCCTCACTTCAAAGAAAATAAATGGAGGCACTGTTAAGTTTGGAGATAATGCTACAACAAAAATAATAGGAAAAGGCACTCTTAGTTTGACAATAGGAAAACAAGGACTGAAAATGTATTATATGTTAAAGGATTAAAGAATAACCTTCTAAGTGTGAGTTAGTTGTGTGATCAAGGGCACACTCTCACATTTCATCCTAGTGGTTGTGAAATCAGAAAGGAAAAAACAGAGAAACTTGTTGCAGATGCTAGTAGAACTGCAAACAATCTCTATATTCCAAGTTGATGAGCACCTTCTTCTCCTCCATCCATTTCTTATTTTCATATCATAATATTTTATAAAGAACATGTCTCTTCGTATGGCAGCACTGAAGGCATTGTATTCATCATGAAGTCTTGTCATTTCATCTCGTTGGTTGGGTGGCTCTTCTTCCCTAGGTGGTGCACCTTCCTTTTCCAAAAATTTCGCTCTAAAGGTTCTTGGATTTGGATTGGTTGAGCCCCTCTCACCACCAAAGCTTCTCCCTTTGATTCCATTTTGAATAGTTCTACCAACACTCAGTTGTCGGTTCAATCCTCTTAGGAGTTGGACCATTTCAACCATGGTGTCCCTCATGTTAGACTGAAACTCTTGCTCTCCCTGATGAATTCTCGAGAGTTGTCTTCCTATTTGTCACCCATGGAAGCCTCTTTCCTCTTTTCCCTTTGTTGATACCTCAACCCTTTGTCACTCACACTCAAGAATCTACATACACCCATAGGCTAGTAGGATGCCAAGCTCTGATACCAATGTAATATCCCTAGGGTTTTTCCATCTTAAATTTGTTGAGCTAGGGTTTCACAAATTATGCATGTCTAAAAGAAGAATTAGATTATGGAACTCTCATTTTGACCACAACACTATAGCAATAGATTTGTCTGTTCATTTCACTTTCACACTTAACAAGGTTTAAAAATCACAACTCAGAGGTATGCACATACAAATTGTTTCTTGATCACAGACAATAGTTCCAAATCAAAGTGTAAAACAGTAAATAACATGTAACATTTGTTGCTGAAGTTGCAAGTACAATGATAGGGTATAACAAGTTCCCTGATCTGAGAGAAACAACCCTTAAAGTCTAACCTGCACGCACTTATTGGAGGGCGACTAGGTATACAAAGGTGTTGTCACCAAGATGAACCAAATCTTCATTTCAATATTCTCTACCTTGAGGAATTGAGGTGTGAAAACCCTCAATTAGTACCTCCTTGATTGTTGATTTCCTTGTGCAAGGATTGCACTAGTGCTACTGTAACCCTAGAGATTTTTTGATGGTGATTCGCCCCCCTAGATTACACTCACATCTGGATCTGTTGGTCGCCCAACACCAAAATAGGGTGGTGAATTGGTTATAGGTCTATAGGGTTGTCGAAATCTGCCTCCTTAAGACACCAGGTGTTAGGATGGTGTTTCTTGTTGCTGCTCAGACCTACAACATGTATGAAGTGAACAAATTTGGCACCCTGATAGCAAAAAATAATTGAGGGTTAGGGTTTCCGTCCTAACCTCCTCACACTCAACAGGGGTTTCGTCCTACTAGTGTTGCACTCAAAAAAATTGTTCCAACTAAAACTTCCCTCAAAAGGAAATGATGGACCTTCTTCTTATGCCATGTTTGGTTGATCTAAAAGAAACAATTCGGCTTCCCACATTTGAAAGAGTTGTCACCCAAAAGATTCAAGGTTGGCTTCAAAAAGAACTTATTATTATTAAGATAATTAATATTATTATTAATATATAATTGTATTATTATAGTAGTGTTAATAAACACTTTTATTATTAAAATAATATTAACTTGGGCTTAAGCAGGAGGGACATGATAGAACCATACTTCTCAAGGAAGGCCAACTGATCTGTGAGGATCTTTGCTTTTGATTGACTCATTGTGCAATGTTGTAACATCATGCCATATGTCATCTTCACCATTAGTTTTAGGACCTCTCCTAGAACATATGGATATACCACAACATCCTAACTTCTCTCTATTTATGTTGCACAACTCCAACAATGTTAGCCCCATTCTGTGCAATTGTTCTATGGTGTTTCCAAGAAAAGATAAAACTGAGGATACAGCTCAACTGAAGACAAAGGATTGAGTATCTCGTAACTTCCAAGACATCTCTTCATCTTTGACACTTGTAAACTCATGTATTATAACCCTTCACTCTTGGATCAATAACAAGATAGCAGTAGATAGACATCCTGTTAACACATCCAACGTCCAAGATTCCATACAGAACTTTTGCATAATACAAACTTGCAATTTATGGTTCTAACATGTTGTATTCTTTCACTGGAATCTCTCTTGTTTCATCACTTTGAAGTTTTAACAATATTTGCTCCCTACCATTTCATAAGTTCCTTTCGTACATAACACATTTGAACCAATTTCATCCTGTTGTCCCCTGAGTACCCCTATTCCCTAAATCAACAATTGTGCATGTCATGTGCTTGTTGAAAGTTGAAACAGTTCTAAGTTTGCATAGTTCTACCTGCTTGCAAATATCTCTTGTGCATTTTCATATTTAGACATCATTACAGTCTAGTCCAATTTGTAAATATGAGTGGTATATAGCATTGATGACCACATAATTTTCCTACAAACACAAATTAAACCATAGGCAATAATGTCTTTAGTTATCACATTCCCATGGATGAACAAGGAAGTAAGCATTTGTGCTAATACCATATTGTGGTTATGCTCCAAGTAGTAAACTATTAAACTCCATCTTGCCAACTCTTGAATTTGAAACTAGGCTATACTAACCGAAACCTATTCAGCAAAGCCCCCTAAATATAAAAGTGAGGCTAATCAGACACTGTAAGACCAAGAATTGCACAATATCAGTAATTCACATTAACACAATATTAGCAAATTAAAATAGATACTACCATATGGCAAAATGACCTGGGCTGTGTAGCATACATTCATATAATTCTTTCTTAAGTACTTCCAGAAATAAAGACATAAACTATAGAGTTATACACAAACCTTGACAATGCTCATTTAACATTCCATTAAAACTAAATTAATAAAAAAGATGCAGTAGTTGGGATGATTGAGATGTGATCAAGTACAGAGTGCTATCCATATATTCTTCATACAATGTCATTTCTTTCCCAGTAAGGCATTTTGATAGATATGAATCATTCAAAATGCAACTATGGTTTATGAATTATGTTATTTTCTACAAACCCATATTTTACATTTTTTCAATCAAATACTAAATATTGTAAACTTTAAATTCCCAGTAATCACAGGTTAAGGTTAAATGAGGAAGCAAGATGTTTCAAGATCAGCAAAATATGATCTCTTGTCCATCCATCTTAGTAACTACAGGAAGCACTTATCATAGAACTCATTGCAGTGATGCAAAGATGTTACTGTCAAAAACGAATGAAGGAAAATGTTTCTCTAGATATGCATGCCATTCCAACAGGTAATTCCAACAATAAACCAAATATTATTCCCATGCATTACCTCATTTCCTCACCAAATATCACAACCTATAGCCTATTAAGCTCATGAATGAGGTCACAGCAGTAAACCAACAGTAATATCATCCATTTATCATTAGGTATTTGAAAAGTGTTTAAAGAGAAAATCCTTACAGTGGTGAAAATATCACTTAAATCAATTTCACAATAGCCGACAAGGTTATTCTTGCGAAGCCTATTGGTCTGTAGAAGAACAGCATGCCAATCAATAAAGATGATGGTCAGCACAATGACATAGCTCAAATAAAAATCCATCACAAACCAAATTGCTAAAATTCAATTTGAAAATATCTATCTGCCTTCATAAATAAGCATTTTTCGAACTTAAAAATATGAACTTAAGAGTAATAGTTGTTTTGTATGATCTTGTGTTTCCCTGTCTCTAGTTTAATTACAGTAATTCAGTTGGTGCTTTCAAATCCAAATTCAATCTTGTAAAACTATTAAGGCATTGTAATCAATTAAAAGAAAAATAAGTCAGGCAATGCACTGTTCTACAATCCCCTTTTAAACAGAAATATTGAGCATATATTTTCTAATCCAAAAAGTTATCTAGATTGTTTTAGTCATGGCCCCTGGCCTACAGTCAAATTATTGAATGTGCTCCACCAGAAGGGATGCAAGATGTTGATTAGGATAAGTTGATCAACCTCAAAGACTGAAATCCGTGCAATGCTTGGGCCATTTGCTTCAAGTGCAACCTTTATCTCCTGGTAAAACACACAATAGATAATAAATTATTTAAAAATAATATTCAGAATTGTATTCTTTTTATCTCAACATGTAAGTACATATTTTTTGCAAAAAAAGGTATGCAAAATTACATTTTGAAAGATGAATATTAGACATCTATGTTCTTTCACCATTAGACAGAAGACCGAAATACTAGGTTTTCTACATTTGAATGTTTAACTCTAAACACTAAACTACCAAGATGCTTTGTTGAAATTCGTAGTCAACAAGTAAATTGTGTTTTGTAGTTCTAACAGGTAAAAGGATTAATCCTAAAATCAATATTCATAATAAGTAATTAACTACCACATAATAGTATCCAACCAAAGAAAAAAGAACTAAACATAAAAAAGAATTTTCCCTATCATAAAAGGTCAAACATCAACCAGCAAATGGTAATTTATCTCTTACAACTCTTCATTGCACATGCTAGTGAAGTGCAGAATTTGCCATACTACAGTAAGTCATGTCATGTCTCTTAACACATAGTAGCTGTCACTTTAAATACTTGGAGGATGACTACTCGTAGATCATCATAACTTCATATTTGAGAAACACTATACTTTACAGAACTATATTCACAAATTTAAATAAAGTAAATGTTCCTATGGTAGAAATAAAAGCTTTATACAAATTTCAAAATAGAAATAAATTTTCATCAAAAGCAAGAAGATTTTTCCTCAATGCTTTCTTGAGCAAAGTTATTTTGTAGTTATTTCTTGAGCAAAAAGAATGTTGAATAAGTTATCCACAAATGCATTACTTTCATCACCATAATCATCTTCGTAATTCATTTGCCTATAAAATTGACACCCAAAGCTTGATTTTTCTTGGCCAAACAAACAATGCACAACTTGACACTTTTTTCTATGTGATTTCTAGTAGTATCCAGTCATGCAGTGAAATCCAAACCCAGTCCAACTTACCCCAAAAGAGCTTGAAATGGAGAGGAATTAAATACATACTTGAACGGAAATTTTATAGAAAAAGTTCATAGTAGTTTGAAATCAAGATAAAATCGTATTTTTCCTATTTTTTTAAGGAAAGTATTGCTAAGGCCTTTTTTTTAGACATTTCATATTTTGAAAAAAAAGTGCCATATTGCTAGAAAAGTTAAATTTACAAAATAATATCCCATAAATGAGTAAATCTGACATAAACTAGGAAATACATCAGAGAAACAAGGCTGTCTTGAATTTGTTGCCATAAATTTGGAACTATTTATAAATGTGAAGTATGTTGCAACAAGATATTAATGAAAAAAATAATGACATTACAATTTCTAATTAAATTAAAATTTAAAAAATCAGATAAAACTAAAAATAAGATTTGCAACCATAAAAAAATTTAAAAATTCAAAAAATAGCTAGAGTTTATTCCTTTTTTCATTCACCTGAAATAAAAAAAATGTGGAATGCAATGGAAATTTTGAAAATTAAAAAAAAAATAAGAAACTTCAAAATACAAACTCTTTTTTTTCAAATTTGCTCCAAAATGATGGTAAGCAGTTTGAAATCAATGGTGAGCTCTTCTAAGTCCTCTCTAGGCTCCTCTAGGTGTGTCAAGAGCTAGTACAAACCTACCCAAATGATCTTCAATCACAATTTTCTACTCAACTAATGTACTATTTTTCTCTCCAATGGCATATATTTTTTGCTCAAAAAGTAGTTTTTCACTCCTTGTGTTTGAGAACAAAATGAATGTGTTTTTTATTAGTGTTTGTAATGTCTCCTTCGCAGTAGCCACCCCAAAGATCGTTTAGCCTTTATTTATTCCTGAAGGCTAAACAGGAGAAATAAGGAAGTAAGTATTAAATTAATTATTTATAAAGTTATTTCAATAAATTAAAATCATAAGATAACTTTATATTTAATTAATTTAATAAAGTGACTTAAAATAAAATAATAAATCATAAAGTCACTTAAGGGACTAAAATAATATTATTTCTAGAAGCTTCTTGGAAGGCATTGAGAAATCTTTATAAGGAGTTGTTGGCCTAGCATTTGGACATGCTTATGTCTTGGATCATATTTATCATACCAGTTTGGTAGAAGTTGAATGCTTTTCTTGTCCGAGGGTTTGAAGATTTTAGGATACCAGGTTCAATTGTGAAAGATCAACCTTAGCTCGAGATTGTGGAGGAATCCATCTAGGGTTTCTACAGGTGTTTCATTGCTAAGTTTGGATTGATGCAATAGCTGATGTATTATTGCACTTCTGACTGGAGGTCTGATTAGCTGGTTTACTATTGCATTGTGGATTTGCAGCAGCTGGTTTATTGTTGCAATCGTTAATTCATTGGAGAGTTGCAACAGCTGATGTATTGTTGCAATTATTTCATCTGAGGAGGAATTGTTTACTTGTTGGTTCGATTTATCAAAATTTAATGGTCATAGACCAAATTTTGGAGGAAAGAATAAATCGATTTTAGGTAGAAGAAAATTGCAGATTTTTTAGAAATAATTTATAGTTGAGAAGAAGTTTGATTTTAGCAGTTGGAAGCAAATTTTTAGTTCAAAGAAGGAAATCGAATTTATTTGTTAGAAAAGACAATTTTGAGGAGTGAGAATAGAGAATAATACAAGTGCAGATAAGACAAGAATATCGGCATTTAATCAAGAAGGCAAATTAGATGTATCGCAGCCTTTCCCATATTTCATATGCTTCATAAGGGAAATCACAAGTGACACAAGTGCAACTGGGTAATCAAAAAGACAAAATCGTGACAAGGAGGATTCTTGGACTGTTGTTAACTACAAGACAAAATGTGTAAGCATAGAAATTGTTAATCGGGCCAACTAAAGGTGACAAATAAAAAAATGCAGAAAAGACAAATCGCAGCTAAAGCTCTCTTTGCCCGGAATTTATATTTGAGGAGGCAAGACGTGGCATATGTGATTGTCGTCTATTTCTGAAGGAACCAAATGAATCAAGGAGGCCGTGAGAATTGTAACAGATGTAATATTTGTTGAGTTCATGGCATTTTTGGTCGTATTCTACTCAATAAGAAGGGACGACATTGTTGGAGTCTTCTTGTACGCACTTTGTAATGTCCCCATTTTTAGCCATACGCTCTTCTGTGCTTGCCAGCCTATTCCAGAGGCCCATAGGCTTGTCAAGGTGAAATTAGGGTTCCCATCGTTTGGAGGTTTTTGGGATTTCTCAGAATTGACTATTTTTAGTAAGTTCTAATTTTAGCAGTGATCCAGTTGACAGCATCACAGTGAGCTTTCCATTTCAGGTGGAGCATTTGAGTATGTTTGAATTTGGCTTTTGAGGTGAGATATTGGAGAAATAAGTTATTACAAGTCATTAATGTTATATTTTTTAATTGACCCCTTGGCCTAGTGTTATACTTGAAGTTGTTTTAAAAGGTGGTCATAAAGGGTGGACGCCTCATGGAGGGAATAATTGATATTTTATATTGTTTTAATATGCCTTGGGATTTGGACGCCATATTAAGGGAGAATTAAATATTTTGAAAAGTAAAATATTTCAAAAAAGAGAATGGACGTCGTCTTTTCTTGGAGGGAAAAGGTGGAAGGTGAAAGGTCATCTAAGAATTCTATTTAAGAGAGTGTTTTCTCCAGCTTTTGGCATCCATTGTTTTATGCTAATGTTATGCTATCGAAATGACTACATAGTTTTTGCTTCGAAGAATGCTTACCTCCTAACAATTGTCCAATTTCGTGTTTGAAAGATAACACCTAGTTGGTTTTATGGTTGCTTCTCATCCAAACTAGTAGATTGAGCTTTATGGTTGATGAATTTTGAAGATTTCTTGAATTTCAAGTTACTGGTTCAGACATGGCTGCAAGGCAAATTTGTATACAGCTCCTTGAATAAAATTTATTTGCTTATGGGTATTTGTCCTTTCTATATATATGTTGGAGGTGCTGCAAATTGCACAAGGGCAGATTTTATTGTGAAAGAAATGATTTTTTAAGAGAGGTCGACCCTCTCATAGGGCTGTACCATTCATTGGAGGCTTGGAAATTCGTGTTGTGTGTTTGATGATGATTGGAGCTTGGAAAATGATGTTTTCATGGTCGCCTAGCCTTTGAAGTGAAGTACTATCAGTTTGATAAGAGTTCACGAAGTGTGGTAAGAGATTTGTCCATTTTGGTGTTTCCATTGATTGCTGGTTCAAAATTTCAGTTTGCAGATTTTTATATCAGACTTATTTCAATTTCTGATTTTGGTTTCTATCTTCACTAATTGAGAGATTATCAAGTGGGAGATCATCTATTTCATTGTGCTCTGTAAAGATTGTAATAACACTTGGAATTTGCAGTTGTTTTTCATTGTAAGACTGTAAATAGTAGTACTGTTCCAATCATTTAACTTGCTGCATATTTTAGTGTTAATCTTCACATATTTGTAACCCCTGGATGGTTTACCGCCACTGTGGAGAAAGGACAAACTAACCTCTCATTTATCACCCACTGAAAAGTGACGAATTCCCACTAATGAGTGGATGCCTATCGCAACGGATGAATTAGTTTTCAATTGTAATGTTTTTCCCCCCACTAATTAAGTGGTAGCGTGGAAATATCTCATGGCTGGTTCACAGCCTCTTTCTACATTCAGTTGTATTTACTTTCAGTTATAATTCAGTTTCCTCCGCCATATGTTAGCACCTCACCCACATCGGGTCTTGTGTGCACATTCTTGGCGTAGAGTGCATTTCATTTAATTCTCTTTTGAAGCTAATGCTAATCAATTGGTGTAGTGCTGGTTTGTGTTGTGACAATTCAAGAAAAAAATTGGTTGGCACATTTCACACTTCACCAAAAATCCCAGTCGCTACTAGCAAGTTCAAGAAGGGTCGATTCTGGAAGAGCTCGATTGGACTGAATGCTTTGTCAAGGCGCTGATACAAGTTCCTTTCTGCATTGTTTAGTTGCAATTTAAAATATCATTTAGAAGTCTTCATATTGTTGACATCTACAGTAGTCTTCTAATTACACTGCATATTAGTGATTGAGTAGGTCGTTGTCTTTCCTTTGCATGATCATTGAATGTAAATTGATTGTTGTCATAACAACAAATTGTAATTGCATTGTTGGGTCATCATAGAGCGATTAGTATTGATTTGCATTGTAAACAAGTCTCAAGCAACAATATTAAGTAGATTGCATTGCATGCCAAATGTTTGTCTTAATGTTATTTTTCTGTAGCAACATACTTGCATGAATTCTCAATCATATTACAATTTGGAAAATTATAAATACATTTGCTTTCCATCATAGCTTTCATTTGTAATTCATTGATATGCTTAGATAAGTCTTTAGAAGTCATCTATTGCATCTTCATCATCATACAAAACCATAAACAAAGAAGAAAACACTTATCTACTGAATGAAATTTGTTTTCCAACTGTTTGACGAAATTCCCAAAGTATCAAAATAGAAAATTAAGGCCAGATTTTGCAAGGTTCTTTATAGCGTTAAACAGGTTTGATGGGACCAAAAACCCATTACAACACGGTTTTGAAAGGACCCAAAACCCTATCCAAGAGAGTCAAGTTGCAGCAAAGATAATCCATAAACCAACAGCAATCCCATAGCAGCATCACCAAGAATAAAGCAAGACAACACAGGTTGCACAAAGAAATGCAAGGACCTTAAGCCCATTAACCTATTACAACTAGGATTTAACTGGGCCCTTAAACCCAAAGGTTTTGTAGGGACCTTAAACCCTTAACCAGGTTTTTCAAGGACCTTGAACCCAAAAAGCTACCATGATTAGCCAAGTACAAACACAACCTAGTAGCATCCAACTGCACAGAAGCAAAAGATGACTATCAAGTCGAGAACACAACTCACACTCCACCTCTAAAGGAAGGAACTCCCCTCTATTGGAGAGGAAGATAAGACCATCTTTTCCACCAAAGCCTAAAATCTCCAGCAACCTCAACCACCACCTCCATAGGAGAAGCGTCCACCTCAAAAGGATCTGCAACTAAGGAATCTAGAAACAATCACTCCCCAACTCCACCTCAATAGGAGTGAAATCCACCTCAATAGGATTTGAGGAGAAAACCAACACTCCAGCAAAAAAGGTACCCGCACCATCCTTTGGAAAACCCAACAGCCGAAACAAAAGGTGGAACAAAAAATAAAGCTTGAACAAAAAAACCACCATAACAGCTTTAAGCGTTAAGCTCATCTGAGTGTTCAAATAAATTATGAAGAGCAACCTCACCACCATCCAAGAAACAACAAGGGACAACCAACGCTCAAGGAAAACCCCACACAAAGCTCCCCAAAACTTAACAAAAATCTGGGTATTCAAAAAAAGCAATAAAATTAACCTAGCCAGCATTCAAAAAATAGGAACAAGGGCATCCACTATCTTGGACTATAATAGCAACTGCCCAAACATCAGCAAAGTGATAAAAGCAGAGGAAAACTCCACTCCCAAAATCCTCCTCAACAGGAACCAACTTTCCTCCAAAATAGAGCCCTAGGTGAGACAAGGACAAAACCCACCCAGCAAGCATAGGAAAACCCTACCATTTGCTATAGCACTGTCAGCTGCAAGCTCCAAGCAGCTGCCCAGAATAGCTTTCAGCAATAGCAACCCTTCAATCATCAGCAGCCCTATGGGAAGATAAAGGAAATCCTCACAGGAAAAATGAAGAGAGTTGACCAATCTATTAAGCATCACATCCTCCTTGACATGCCAGCCAAGAATAAGAGATAGTCAAAACTCCAAACACACTCCTAAAAAAGGAAAACCATACCTCACCCCAAGTAAGGCCACAAACAAGAAAGAGATCACACGACAGGCAAAGAAAGGCCTTTAGCAGCAGCAACAACCGCTTCAAACAAGAGCCCACCAACAACCACGAGCTCCCAGCAGCTGCCCACAACAGCTACCAGCATCAGCAACATAACTTCCAACAGCAACCCTTCCGCCGTCAGCAAAAGCCTCCAAACAACAAAGCCAGTTGAAGAAGACGCCAAAGAAACAGCAGCAAAAGCAACTCTAGACATGAGCACACCAACAACCAAGAGCTCCAAACAGGAACCTACAACAAAAACCGCCAAAAGAAACCCTACTGTCGACAATAACCCGACCTCTATCAACAGTCCAAAAGGGAGATAAGGGAAACCCTCACAAGAAAAATGAAGGGAACCGGCCAAACCATTTAGCACCCCATCCTCCTTGACATTCCAGTCATGGATAAGAGAAAGGAAAAACTCCAAACACAGTCCTAACTCAGGAGAACCATACCTCACCCCAGTTAATAGCAAGAAAGTTGTTGCCGACAACAACCCAGGAAACCCAACAACAACATCTCCCAAAGAGATGCCAACCGCTTCCCAGCCAAATCCAAGAAGCAAGCCGTTTGGAAAACCATCCGCCTCATCTTCAAAACCAACATCTCCCTCACCCTCAGCACCTCCGCTCTGTTTCTCACTACTCGTCGTCATGATATTTTGCATGACTAAATAAAATATTAATATTGTTATGCCCTACAAAAGATTACAAAATGAATGTGTTTTTAGGGTGTAAGAGATGATTTTAAATGTTTTTGTTTTAACATTTGTTTTTTATCTTTTTTTTAACTTTTTATTTACCTAGCCACAGCCAAGTCTAACCCACGGGACACATTGGGTACCCAAGTCTCAAGTCTCCAAGACACACCTTATTTTGACCACAGCCTTCAAGGTATTAATGCGGCCATATAGGGCAATAAGTTGGTATGCTGATTTACTTTAGAACTATCTTTTGGCAATTATAAAAGTCAAATCTGCATGTTATTAATTATTATTATATTTTCTATTCAATGCAACATTTGTTATTAGTTTGTTATTCTTAATATATTTTGAAGTTGATTTTCTATTGTTATTGATGATATGACAGTATTAATTAATAGTCAGCAATCATCTAATAAATATTTTCCTGAACAAGGATTTAAATTTAGTTCTGATCAGCATTAGGCTAGGGTTTGGTTATACTATTTTTTTTGTTTAATAAAAAATAAGAAAATACAAAAAAATAGTATATTTCTACAAATTACAAAAAAGGACATTACAAATAGGTGAATGTGGAATCTCACTGCATATCATATGATTACTATACATCCCACAAGATGTCCTGCAAAGAATTGTTGGAAGCTCCCAATGAAGCAACTCTAAATTCTGTAGGAGCAATAGTTGAAGGTAGATTCTCAAACTGTGTCATGTACCAGCAAGATGTCCTGTTGCAAAGAATTATTGAAAGCTCTTAGTGAAGTGACTCTAAACTCTATAGGAGCAATAGGTGAAGGTAGAATCTCAATGCATGTCATGTGACTACACAACTCATACCACAAGATGCTATTAGGAAGAATTACTAGAAGCTCTCAGTGAAGCAACTCAAAACTATATGGTGTCAACATGAGGTGGTGGTGGAATCACAATGTACATCATGTCATGTTCATTCCACATCAAATGCCTAAGTTTTAACAAGTGGCGAAGTTGCTAAAGTTGCTAGAATATTAGCGCATGTTGAATGACTACATTGCTCATTGCATGTACGAATATAGATGGGGCATTTGTATGATCTATTGTTTGAATGTCATACTATACATTCATGAAAATACATTAGTTATATCTCTGAGTCCTCAAATTTAGTGAACCTTCTACACTTGCATTCACACATCATGTAAATTTGATGAAAAGATATTGCACACACATTTGTGTGTGTGTGTGTGTGTGCGCGTGCAAATCCTTAGATTTGGTGAATTTTTCCACACCCACACGCATGCCCACGTAAAGATCTTCTATAAGGTTTGAGGTTTGTAAGAAAGGAACTGAAAATATGTTTTATGTCCACACATTTTTAATGTCAAAAATTCAAGTCCTCCTTAATAAGGACACTAAATTAATTTAATTATTGTCAACATCAGAAACTAATAAATAAGTTTGGTACATTGAGTTAGTTGTAATATAAATCGAAAGAAGTCTAAGCTTAAAAAGAGACATGCTGTTATTGCAAGTGATCCATTTAAGAGAATACTTAAATTAATAGACTATGAGATCGGGTATAGTTCTACTCACAGACTTCCAAACAGGCTTCTCTGTCCTGTATCATAGGTATTCCCACAACATGCACAACAAGAAGTAAAAGGTGTCAATGATCAATCTGTAAAGATTTAAGTACTAATAATAACAGTAGACATTGCTTAGAAAATAACTTAAAATGTTATTGAATGAGAAAATCTAGAGACGGAATCCAGCCCCAAGGCCATCATAAACTCTGTGTGCATTGTTTGAGAGTAGCATTAAGACAATTTAATTGCATTTGTCATCACTCTTTAAAAAATTGAGGCTGCATATAAAAAACTTGCGCATATCCTCTTTCTCAAGGTTAGATGAGTACCCATGACACTTCGTTGTTGTTGGAGCATCAAGGGGCCCAATCTCAGGAATTCATGTTTAAATTTCCTAGATATGCACATAACATTAACTTGTATCTCAGGTGTGCAAGCATGGGAACACATCCAATAAAGATGCTTAAGAAAATAACACTACAGATCAGCCACAGATATTGCTGTGGAATTACCACTGAGGAGATTAAAAAACAGTTAAAACAAGACATCAATGCGAAATTGAGAAAACTGAGTACAAGACATGAATGTTGTGTAACCAACTAGGCAACACAAGAAATGAGAAGAATATGATAGAAAACTTTGTCTTGAATTATTTCATGCTGCCTTTTCTTGATGCCAACAGGAGCATACACAGCACATGTGATTTCAGTTTCCTGTGTCCCTTGTAAATGATACTGTGTTAAAGGTGTCAAGAACTGCTTATCCCTTTAACATAATTTTAGTTCAACTCAGAGGTGACATATTTATGCTTTGAAAGGCGGAGTCTCATTAGGATTAAAAGACAGCTATAGTCAAATTCCACAGGATTTCTTTGATGCTTCCTTGGGCCTGCATATTGCCACAGGTTCACTTGAGATATCTTGCGATATCAGCCTTTCTACTGGAGCTTTACTCATTGTTATGGCTCCTAGGCCACAACATTTGTCAATTATCCTTTTAAATCAGTTGATCCTCTTGAACTCCCTAACTCCCTAATATACTAAACACGAGGTAAAACACTTAAATCTGTAGATCTATTGAGGGGAGATAACAGCAGCAGTTATATTGTCACAAGCAATTGTTTGTTCATTATTTAACACAATGTGATGATCTGGTATTATTTCATTTTATGAGAATGAAATTAGACAATCTGTAATGTCCCCACTATGAATGTTTACTTTTATCTTATAGATTAGGAAATCAATTTGCAAAAGAGCCATTCCAACTAGTGATTATGCTAGTCCACTTCGTATATATATGTATATGAATAAGGATAGTCACTATGATAGCAGCGATAATACCAATATTGAATATTCTGATGTAGATTCTGAGAATGGACGTTGAGCTGGTAATTAGCTCAAGAATGATCATGTGATAAAGAGAAAACATCTGCTATCTCTCATAGACTACTCTAAAGCCGAGCGATATAATATGTCATCAGGTATGGCATCAAAAGATCTGCTGTTCAGATTTATATCTTCCATTCATGTGAAATGGAGAGGCGTTGTTCCTGAATATTACTCATTATTCATGAGTTCCCTGTCTAAATAACCCCAGCTCCTTAGGAGTACTCAAATCCTGAGTTTTTATATATATTTCTGCATAACTCTTCCCTCCTCCTCTCTCCATTCATCCTTATTACTTATACCTTTAGGCTTTGCATAGCACAGATGTGTCTCTTGGAATAGAGACGTCTATCCCAAAAGGCAAGTCTCTTAGTTAACCGTTCCATATTAGTTATGTTTGTAAAAATATTAATCGCTGCTGTCTTTTATACTATAAACATTCCTCCATTATATATTAAATCATCTTTGCAGATTTAACTCTTAATAAATATTACTATTAAATGGATTGTAATTCCTTATGTCTTCATACTATGATCGCTGCTTCTGTTTATTAGTCGCTGTTCTTTTAACAATTCCATTAATATTGTAATTCCAACCATTTAAATTGCTGCCTTCTTAATGATTCGCTGCCTTATCAATCCTTAAATGGATTGTTCCTTCTAAATACTGATCGTTGTCTTTATTGCTGATTTTATTTTCTATATGCATTTAACAAGCACTAGTGTACCCACTACTCTTTACCTTAGGCATGATTTGAAATCCATAGTGGTCTGATAGGATGCTACCATAAAGACTTGATGGAGACTATAACATTCCGCCATTGAGAGTATACCCAATACCAGTGGCAACTTCAAACAAGTCCTGTTATCGATGCTCGAAAGATGTATTTACCATTGTATATCTTAAAGATAATATAATGGTCGAGACACAATGATACACGATGGGCAATTATATGGTAGGTCGTCTAACAAAGAGAGTCCCAAAACAAGTCTTTGATTGTCGATCCCTTTTCCTTATTTATGTGCTTCAATCTTTGGTAGGTAACAAGCCATGATAATTCCTCAGGATGTGTGATGGGGATGCAAAACAAATAGCTTCATGTATTAAATCTTCATTTATGTGCTTCAATCTTTGGTAGGTAACAAGCCATGATAATTCCTCAGGATGTGTGATGGGGATGTAAAACAAATAGCTTCATGTATTAAATCTTCACTATATACTAGATAGCCATTCCCATCAGTGGTCAAAGAAGGGCTTAAGATGTTTATCGCTGTAGATATCACCCAATTGATTATAGAATGGCTTCTAATATGAAACACGATCATAGTTATTCAACATCTGTCAATGATAATACCAAAAACTTAAACGGCAATGTCATCTTCGTTAGCAGGAGTCCTTTCATATAATCGGTGGCTAGGGAATTGGCCAGGCAAGCAAGCAGGTCCCTGGTCACCTTGTGTACTATCCCTTATATTATATTTCATATTAGAATATTATGTGTCTCTATTGTAATAATCGTAATTGTCATTTTATATTTATATTTTAATATTTATTATACCATAATGATTATGATATTTAAATTGTTAATATCTATATTTTAATATTTATAATTATAATTATAATATTGTCCTTGATAATTTTAATTATGATGATATTAATTGGTTAATATTTTTAAATATGCCTTTGTTATGTCATGGTCACGTCTTGGGGACATGACACAATTCTGTCATTGTACCTATACAAAGAAATTCATACAGTCATATTTCAAGTCAAATCCTTGTTAGTGCCTTCTTTTGTGGGTCATTTCAAAGCTTTATATCCCATTGTCATAATGTAATATCCCCAATGGAATCTGCCTTAAAATTCTGATTTTTATTTATGCTCAAACTCTAATTCTGATTTCTGATTTCAAACAGCATATCATAGCAAACATACAAGTGCTCAAACATGACAAATAATACATGCCAAATGATGCTACCAATTGATATTCATATCAAACATGAGATTCACCATGAAAAACACAAGATAGGGCATCCAAATGCAACATACAGATATGATTTCTGTAAATAACTTCTGCTGTTACAAAACTGAATATTCCAAACTGATTTTACAAAGAACTCAAGGGCTCAAACATGCCAAACATATGCTCAGATTTCTGCTCTACAAATTAGCTCTGAAACTATGATTATACATACCAAATATATGCAAAATAATCCTCAAATATCAAACCCTAGATGGGTGAAATTCCTCCTTGGTAAGTGCTTAGGGTTTGTTGCTCCAAATATGCTCCAAACAATGCAAAATCGCCCTCCAAAGGTGGGCTCTCAAGTCTGCTCTAAGTGGCCGTCCAAATTAGGGCAAAACCCTAATGCAATTTGCTCACACAATGCCACAATAATTCTGCTCTAAATCTGATCTGCAAATCTGATTATGCAATGATGCTCCAACCTCCAAATGTATCCAATGAAGTGCAAATAGAACTCCGTTGTGAGTCCTCCACAAGGTCAGTTAGGTTTTCGTACAACTCCCTTATATAAAATAGGGTTTTCATCCTAAAGCATATGCTAAATCTGCTCCTAAGGAGAAGAAGTCTGCTGAAAATGAATTCCTTGAATGACTATTTGAAATGCCTGAAAGACCTTATATTTATCCTAGTTTTTCCTTCTCCTCACAAGCTGGCCGACCTAGGCTTATTTTCAAATTTTTTTTTTTTTTTTTCCCTCAAGAGGGCCGACCCCAAAAAGAATTCTTATTTTATTTTATTTATTATTTATTTAATTTTTTTTAATTTATTTATTTAAAATAATATTATTATATTTAATTAAAATATGAAAACTAGTGTTCAAAAACACTTTTTCCCGCCTTTTCAAAATTTGAATTTCAAATCAAATTGGGGACATGGCACATAAATGGCATGTTTGTTGTTTCTAGTCGATGTCATTGCAAGGCCAATGAAAGGAGCTTTCCAATGCATCCAGTGAGGTGAAGATTGGAGCTTGAATGAGGGAGAGGGAAAAAATAGTTCAGTCATGAAAGTGTCCAAAACAAGTCTTGGAGCACACCATAAGGCCCTTCCATGATGCAGATCTCAGCTACAGCCTCCCATTACTAGTTTTTTTCCTACTACTAGCAATTATTCAACATTGAACGTTGGAGGGGGGTTCAACACAACATTGACTACCTCCTATGATTGTCCAAACTGCTCCCCTTAACTCCAGACTCTCCCCAAAAAACATTCTTAGACACTACATTAGTACTCTCACAATGATTGAAGATATTTTTGTTGGCTCCCCCAATGTATCTTGGAATGTTGGCACTTGAGGATTTTGGTTCCTTGCTTAAATAATCTTCTTCTGTTTATTACTTTATGGAGTCTTCCCCTTTTGTCTTTTATTATTGTACCTACTTGGGGATATGCCTGTTTTTTAGGTTAGCCGCCATGTGTGTATGCTTTAAGTTTATGACCTCCTTTGCTACTTTTTGTGTTGTACACTCCAGTCCCATTGATCTGTTTTTGTTCATTTGTAGACATCAATCTATTTTCTTTCTTTCTTCCTTCCATAACTAATAGTGATAAGTGTCGATTTGCATGACTGATTACTATCAACTAACTCTATGACCACCATATTGAATATTGAAATGAAGAGAATGTTATGATAATTGAGGCTAGCTCTTTTTTTGTATGCGGTACTCTAAAAACTGTAGTAGGACAGAAGGATTTTCCATGCCACATAACCTTATTTATAATCTATTGATCTGGAATTTGTTATACTGTATAGGTTTACGTTGTTGCTAGTAAGTTATAGTTAATATATAATTGTTAATAGGTAATTGTGGGTAGTCAGGTGGTTGGAATTGTTGATGTTTTGCAGCATCTGGATTATACTTCCAGCGCCGCACGATTTTCAAGAAGAGATGGAAAAATTGAATGTAGCCTTATGGCTATTCAATTTTATACATATACTTGAGAGGAGGCCGACTTTATGTAAAATAATCAATGATCATTATCATGAGCTTTGGACCGACCGACCTTGACATTATTTTGTAATTTATTATTTTTTCAAGGGAGGCCGACCTCCTTGAAGAGTCACCTCATTTTGTATAAATACAAGGTGATATTTGTTCATTTAGACGATGAAGTTCAGGAAGCATAATTCGCACTCCTTGAAGAAGTTCGCACTTGGGCAGCAGATCATTGTGTAGTAGCAGCAGATCATACTGCAGCAGCAGACCGATTTCAAGGAGAAACATATTCATTGTACCTTTGCATCTAGGAGAGGTGCTATTATTCATTGTATCAAATTCGGCCATGAGCTGGGCCTGACTTCTAAGCAGATTTTTGCTCCTATTTCAGAATATATATGAGAGATATATTTGTTGGGTTTTGTGTGCTCTTTATTTCAATACGGTATCAGAGTATGGAAGAAAATTGAATGAATGGCATTTGGAGAAGCAGTTGTAGATAAAATTTTAACATAATTTTTTTCCCATTCATAGCAGTATGTAATATTTACCATCACAAATTGTTGAATAACAAACCTTTATAAAAATTGAATTGCTGGTTAGGGGTATCACTCAATGAATGATTGAAGTGTGCAAACATACTTTTGAATTCATCCAAAATCCGTCTTGCATCATGTACCTGTCTTACAGTTTTTGACAATCAAATTTGTCAGTGTAAATGCTGCCATGGAAATAAGTTTGTCACCCATAGAAGTCAACAATATTGTTCATGTGTACAAGAACATATATTGCAGGCATTAAGTACTTTCAAATATTGCCAAAGACAAATGTTGTGCTGCTTGTGAAATTTTGCAGATTTAGATTATGGATGTAGTTTGCAATGAACTTTTTCACAGTCAAGTAATAGCATGAGACTTTCATTGGTTAGTTAAGGCGTTCCAACAAGATTTGGCTTCTTAACTATCATTCAAATGATGCATAGCATGGCTCATGCATTAGTGTGGTTGGAATCAAAATTGGGGGGGAAAGCATATTGTGATTACAGTACTACTGCAAAACATTTAAGGTTTTCACTTTGCTAGACAAAGATTACTTCCAAAGGTGGTTTTTTGCATGTTTTTATATAAAATTCCATTGTTATTTATTAAATTAAATGTAGAAGGGTTTTCTTTTCTAAGTTGGAGGTGATTTCTAAGTTTTGCCTTACAAAGTTTATTTGAAAGTGAGGAGAAACTAGATTCTTACAATTGGATTTATTCTGCCCATCTCACAAAAGAACTTGAAAATGATTTTTTCTCCCTTTACAATCATAGGTAATAGGTAGTCAAAGTCCAATCGTGATTGCAATATTGTCACAAATGTAGTCGGTCATAGTCAGAGTTGGCCGTAGTTAGTTGTAGTTGGTTGTATTTAAATAAAACTATAGTCAAATAGCACATAATTCATACACTAGATATCACATGTTGTTTCGAGAAACTAAGTCCCGATTAGTGATTTGGTTGTTATGAAGTGTCGTGACGATTGGTATCTCAACCACCGCTAGTGACTATATGTACTTAGGCCTACTATAATCAAGACAACTATGCTATTATGTTGATGACATTCTGCTATTGTACTTGTTAATTGATGAATAAATGCACTATCTTATTTTGTGCACTATGTGTTAGTTTCATCCGTTTACTCTCGTAGTACGTTGAGTTACCCCAACAAGCAAACATTTGGCGCTGTTGCCTGAGTGAACTTGGTAAAATCACCTTGACGAGAGAATGGCGTCATAATGGGTCAGCCAACCGAGGAACTGATGCAAGCAAACGAAGATAGGGAAGACATGCTGACGGAGCATTTGGTGAACCCGTGGGACATCTTGTTGAAGGATGACGTATGGAGGGAGGCTCTTAGGTGAGAGATCCCTCAGTCGGTCATCTGGGACAAACTACACGTAACCCAGAGCTCGACCATCTCCTCAACTGATTGCCAAGGTTTCTTGCACGTCATTACATCATACTACAAGATCTTCGGGTAGAGAGTGACCAAGAACACCAAAGACAACAAATGCTACAACGGTACAAGGAAAGAAGCAAACGGGAGGAGGAATGCGACACCAATCAAAGGCATACTCCTAACAACTAATGACCGTATGACCAACAATTAATTCCCATACAACCCAATAAGGACAAAAGCCAAGTACCAAGCGAGCAAGAAACACCTGAGGAAAGAGTACGAAGATTTTGTACCAGCAAATTTTCCTTAGGATAGCTTGGATCAGCATCTAGATGGTATTATTCCAAGCAGCCCAAGTCATGATGATGCTCATCCTGATTTGAAAGAAGATGCATCTCCTCCTCGCCCTAAGTGGTGGGTGAAGCTCATTGGTGATGTTTATGATGATGAGCTTGTTGAGGGAAGATTGTCTAGAGGCAAGAGCAAGAATGCAATAAACTTTGCTCTTATGACCAACATTCAGGGTGTTTATGAGCTCCAGTAGTATTCAGAGGCCAAGGGTAAACCTAAATGGGAAAAGGCTATGGATTCTGAGCATCATAGTCTTTTGAAGAACAACACATGGGTTCTGTCAGATCTTCCACTAGGGAAGAAACCCATTGGCTACAAATGGGTATTCAAGGTAAAATACAAGGTTGATGGAACACTAGATAAATACAAGGCTCGGTTGGTGGCTAAGGGGTTCTCATAGAGAGAAAATATTGACTATGAGGAAACCTTTGCTCCTACAACAAAGATGAGCACCATCCAACTTGTCCTAGCCATGGCAGCACAATTTGGCTAGAAGGTCCACCAGATGGACTTGAAGAGTGCCTTCCTCAATGGAGATTTGGAGGAAGAGGTATACATGACACAACCTCCTAGTTTTAAGGTTGCAAGAAAGAGCATAAGGTATGTAGATTGTTGAAGGCTCTTTTATGGCCTAAAGCAGGCACCCAGGGAATGCTACCTGAAGTTTGACAAGTTTTTGGTTGCATAAGAGTTTTAGAGGAGTCCCTCATATGCAAATTTGTACATCAAGAACACTAGCAATGATATCATCCTTCTTGTCATCTATGTGGATGATATCATCGTTACTGGTAGTAGGTTACATTTGATTGAATAGATCAAGTTGAATTTGTGTCAGGCATTTGAGAGGACAGACTCGGGTCTCCTACACTATTGTCTAGGCATAGAAGTTTGGCAGATAGGTGGCAGTATCTTCATTTCTCAATCAAAGTATGCCAGGAGTTTGTTGGAGAAATTCAAGATGGAAGATTGTAAAATCTCATCCACTCCTATGGAGAAGGGGTTGAAACTTTTAGCCAAATCAGAGTCACCAGTGGTGAATGAGTCTGCATTCAAGCAATTAGTGGGCAACCTCATCTATCTTACTGCCACTGGGCTTGATCTTAGTTTTTCTATGAGCTACATTTCTCGTTTCATGACTGCCCCTAAGGTAGAGCACTGGTTTGCAGTGAAGCGAGTGTTGAGATATGTGAAAGGGACACCTGACTTTGGCATTCTATACAACAAATGCAAAGATCCTAGGCTGGTTGGTTTTACAGATTCAGACTAGGCAGGTTCAATTGATGACAGGAAGTCCACTTCTGGGTACATTTTCAATCTTGGTACGGGTGCAATCACATGGACAAGCAAGAAGCAAAACACGGTCGCTCTTTCCTCAATAGAAGTAGAGTATCGAGGAACAGTTAAGGCCACATGTGAGGCAGTATGGCTTCGAAGGATGCTTGCTGACATGCAAATGTCTCAAGTAGGGCCTTCACCCTTGTTCTGTGACAATCAAGGGATGCTAAAGCTTGCCAAGAATCCAACTTTCCATGAGCGAACCAAACATGTTGAGCTTCATTTTCATTTCATTCGCCAGCTTGTTGAAGATGGATCTATGATGTTGCAATATGTTCCAGCTGAGGATCAGACTATAGACATTCTCATCAAGTCTCTCAATCTAGATAAATTTGTAAAATTTCAGGATAAGCTTGGTGTAGTTAGTAGGATAACCATTAAGGGAGGGTATTAAAGTATTATTGTAATATTTAATGGTTATCTTAGCTTTTAGTTAGTTGATAGTTTACTTTTAGCTAATTTAGTTTGCTTTAGTTAGCTTTTAGTATCTTTCCGTTATTTGCTTTAGTTTGCTTTAGTTAACGATTGTTTCTTTTTAGAAACATCGTCTTGTAATTCTTTATATAAAGAGTGTTTCCTCTCCTTTGTAAATAACGAATATCGAATATCAATTAACATTTCAACCATGTAGCCACTAATATCCTCCAATCTAAGTCTATGTATCCAATAATTTTGAAAAATAATGTGCACTAATATAGTATGCCAAAGTCAAGAGTACCTTTGACATATTGCAAAACTCATTTTTCTACTGTACAATGAGTGAGCTTTGGTTTTGTCAAAAACTATGAAAGATAGCTAACAACAACATAGAGATCTAGTCGCATGGACATAAGACATATCAAGTTTCCCACCAACTATCTCTAAGGAGATTCACCGACTAAAGATGAATCGGCATTGGCTGACAACTTTAGCCAAACCTCCATAAGTGTAGAAGAGAGATTTCCATCTACCATATAGACCTATCTAATACTCAACATATCTGACTTCAACCATGAGAATGAAATGGTCATGTTGCCAAAATTTAAGACCTAAGCAATAGTTTAGGAGGCCTTGATTAGTCATGTCAAAAATCACACAAAAATCTGATTTCACTCACTGAAGAGCAAGGTCCTCACTCCCTATGATGGAAAATCATCAACATATATAATAAGGATCACAATGTCATCACTATTGGTTTTGACATAAAGATTTAGATCAAAAGGACTTCTTTTGAATCCAAAATATTGGATATGTTGGTCAATTTTTATATACATGGCTTATGGAGCCTAATTAAGCCTGTACAAAGGCTTAATCAACATGTAGGCCAAATGATAATGACCAAGAACCTAAAAGCCCTCAAGCTGCACCACATAAACCTCCTTATCCAAATCTCCATTCAAGAAGCTAGTCTTGACATCCATCTAATCCACCTTCCACTGAAACTGAGCTACTACAAAGACAAGCAACCAAAATGTGACCATCTTTGTTGTAGGGCCAAAAGTTTCCTCATAGATTATCCCCTTCTATTATGAATATCCTTTTGCAACAAGACAATACTTGTACTTATCCAAAGTACCATCAACTTTGCACTTGAACTTAAATACCCATTTGCATCCAATGGGTTCTTTACCAAGAGGGAACTCCACCAACTCCCAAGTATGATTCTTTATCAAGGCAACATACTCAACCTTCATGGCAACTTTCCATTCAAGTTGTCATCATGCCTTTGAATCCGCTATGGTTCAAGCACCTTAAAAGATCTAATGAAAGAGAAAAATGAGCATGCCCAACTATTTAACTTACTATCTATTTCCCCATTGTCCAAGGTCATGCATCCAATCAAGGGAGTTCATCCTCACACACACCTTCTAAAGTGGAATAATACCACTTAGGCCTCCAATGCACCTTAGGTGAACTTTGTGTTGGCAAAACATCAACCGAAGATAGGCAAACTCTGTGTTGCCAGAATCTCACCCAAAGTGGGGAAACTTCAAGTCTGCACCTTTGATAGAATAATGTAAAGTATCAGCCAAAGATTAACATATTAGAGTACAAAATGAACTAGAGGGTTCATCTTTCAAAAGCACCAAAACACTAGACTTGAGAAGTTCATTGATCACCCATAGAATAGAAGAAAAGAATGGCTTTGTTTCATTCACATCAACATCTCAACTAACTATTATTTTGTTAGTAGGAAGATCAATGCATTTATAGGCCTTAAATTGATCACTATAGCCTAAAAGAAACATTTGTTACTCTTGAAGTCTACTTTAGTTCTATTCCTATTAAGAACCAATGTATATGCTGCTAAACCAAAAACACTCAAAGCTATTGTAATGTCCCCTTTTTAGCTAGTGTCAGAGTTTGGTGGATTAGCCTATCATTAGGTCCCCGTAGGCTAATGATGGTGATTAGAGGGCCTTGTGTGGGAATTTTTGTTTCTTCAGATGGCAGCTTATAGTGTTTTCTTCTCCGGTACTTGGGCATATTCAGAGAAGACCTTCCCCAGGTGTTTTAGGCTCTATTTGTACACACTTACTATTTTTTGTAAGTGCCTTGGACATTGGTGTCCAACCTTACTATATATAGTAAGGCATCTAGACGAGCAGTTTGAACAGTGGGCTTCCCTATGGCATTGACACAATTAATTAATGTTGATTATTCATGGAGTTATGATATTTTAATTATTATTAAAGTGATTACTTTAATAATAATTAAATTATAAAATTGGATATCATAATGACTTTATTGACTTTATAATTAAGGCTTATTTTATAACATAAAATCAAACCTTTTAAAAGTCTACCCTACATAAAGTATTAATACATGACAAAAAAAGCACATATAATTTAATATATTAAATGGATTAAAAGTGCCTTGGAAATCATGCCATTTGGAGAAGGTATACAAAGCACTCAAAAAGCATTTCATTCATTCATTCAACACTTTGCAAATTGAAGAGTTTTGGTTGTGGGAAGAAAACAAGGGTTTTCGGCTGTAAATTGATCTTGGAGAACATAGCTCTCTCAGATTGTGCATTCTATAGGTGTGAAATACCACCCAAGGTTTGCATCTTCAAGTAGCTTCACAAAGGAGTCACGATTGTGCTTACGAGTTGATTTACAGGGGACTATTCAGAAAATTGTGTGCAGATCAGATTTTCATTCAAGGTTATTATTGTTGATTTACATCTTATCACTGATTGCACCTCTCATTATTGCCACATGAGGTTTATAGGATGCTGGTCATACCTTTTCCTGCCAGCCATACATCTTCATATTGGCACATGGGTTCTTTAGGCTCCAAACGCCTAGGTTTTGGCTTGAATCATTCTTCCTTTTGAGGCATTCAAGACATAAGAACATTTATATATCATTTCTGAGGCGAGATACAGAGGGTTTGAAGAGAGGCATCCTAATTTACAAGTTGTCAGTTGCTGGTCGATGACATTTCTCAAGGCTCTAATCTATATTTGAGCTGCTACCATCCATTTTCAGGGTTAAACATGCAAGTCCAGGTTGGTTATGTTCTTTGTAATTGTTGTAATTGAATATTTCAGGTCTGAATATATATATGTAAACCTGGGACTGTGTACTGCTGTGCATATTTCTGAGCTCTATCTGGTCATAGATGTAAGTGATTGATGCTCAGAACTGAATCTCTTAACTGCTGTTCGTTTCTGAGCTATACTAGTTTGCAATCAGTCAAGTAAACTCTCAGAAATTGATGTAATAATTGCTATTACAGTCAAACTGTTAATGCTGTTTGTGAAGTTAAGGTCTGGTATAGTCTTTGGAGTGCATAATATTGTCTTCAAGTGGTCTTACTGAGTTTGCAAAGGTCTGATTATAATTTTTGGGCAGTCATCTCATTGTAATCAGTTATTATTCACACACAGAAACTCAGTAGTAGCTGTTGTTCATGACTGGTAAAATGTTTCATGTTGTCATTGCTTATTTGTTGAGATGCACATGATCAAGCTATGGCTACTGTTTGGTAATTTCTACTTTGCAACTTGGATTATACTATTGAAAAAATGCCTCATATGATAAATATAAAAATATGAGCTAAATTGCAATAGAGATTGTTCCATTTGGGGTGGGACACTACAGCTATTACCTGAGATCTTTTGTTGGACCAAGCCTCCTTAGATTTGATATATTGCAAGGACTTCTATTTAGACAATAAATTGATGTACTTGCAGCTTCTCCCCAACATTTGTATGGCACACTTCAATTGTGCATCATGTACTATGCCATCTCCATTATAGTTTTGTTTTTCCTTTTGACCACCCTATTTTGTTGTGGAGTGTATGGTGCAATCTGTAATGTCCTTAGCAAAATCTGACCTTGTTTTCAATTTTCAGGCCTTAGACATTTCGTCAAAAAAGTTGTCTTGCAAAGTCTGAACTTGCTGATTTTGTTTTCAGTTTGCTTGTTTTGTTTTTGCTTGATGCCAAAGATGTTTTGAATGCTTTGAAATGAATGCAAAGATGACTAATAATCAGTGTTACCCGGGGATGCGTCCCTGGATCTAAACCCCCCCGTCCCCGTCTCAGAAACGTCCCTGTCCCGGAAACGGCTAGGGGGACGGCAACAGTGTACCATGTTCTTTTTATTTTGATTTTCATATCATAATTGAAAAACAACCTATTTTGGCAATGAATTCTTAACAAAAATGTTATATGCTAAGTTTCTATAATGTATATATGCATGCTTTATCCATGTTTTCATATGAATATTTAATGTTTCCCTATATATTTTATATAGCCGTCCCCCACGTCCCTAAATTTGGCTTGAAAAATCGGAAACTTGGGGAATCGTTCCGCCGTTCCCTGCCGTCCCCGTCCCGGAAACTTGGGGTAACACTGCTAATAATATATTGGAAGACAAATGCAAGTATTTTTGTTCTTTTCAAATGCATATAGTGTAATGACCCTTAATTTAAGATTGATCCTATCAACAAATAATGCAAGAAATAAAGAACAAAATTGAATTATATTTGACTTAGCTTAAGACCAATGGTATTAGCTCTATCTAAACAACAATTGATTGTGTGATTTCATCCAATTATTATGCCTTACTTAAAAATACCCTGCTAAAGTTATTACTGTTTGTTTTCTCAATCATAGGTATGGTTGAATAGGATGGCTACAATGGGATGCCCGTAGAGTGCTCCTTCCAAGCCCAAGAGCGGATATGGTGATCCCTCTTGGTCCAACAATGGCAGACCGCCAATCATCATTGTGGGTGGGGTACTTAGAAAGCCTCTAGCACCTGCTATTCCCTTCTGCACCTCCTAATCCCCTGAATAAATCGATAGATCACATTGATTAGATAAGTATCTTAGTGTAAATTGCATTCAATAATTTACTTATCAAATGTATGAATTACAATATATACAACAACCATACTATATTTAGTATATATATATTTATCAATCTTTAATTGGATATTTATCAATCATAAATATATTTGTCCCACATAATATATTTAAATATATTTATACAGCATCAACCATAATATATTTAAATATATTTATCAACTATATATATATTAAATATATGTCAATTACTCAATGTTATTAAATTACCAACTTATCTAATCCTCTGATTTCAGCATGTATTTATTCATTAATTAACAAACATTTGTTACTTCTTATTTTATTTCTGACCTCTTACCTTTTGGTTGATCTGCAGAAGCTCCTCTATGTTTTCCCAGCCACGATTTCTTCTTTTTTATTCCCCTATATGATCTGCAGTCTCTATTTTATTCCTTGTATTTCTGCCAGCCACCCATGGTTTTAGACTTGCTTGGAACTCCCTTAAATACTCGATAAGGATGGAGGCTCCCAGCTTTTGGATTGGACGTGGCTTTTAGTGGAATCGCTGCCTATGAATAGTCACCCCCTTTGCCTTGTTAATAATCGTTGTCTCTTAGTTATTGCTGGGTTTTAAGACTTTATTCAGATTATGTTATAATAATAACATGATCATAATTTGAATAAAATAATAATACTGCTTAATGATATCAAGTTTCCACAATCCATAATGTTGTTTGTAATGATTTCTGGCTTAGATTGTGTGAGATTTTTTTCCATCTAAAAAAACGTTTCGGATCACACTCCGTGATCCATCATCGGGATGAGAGCAGAGCTAAAGGAGAAAAATGAAAAATTGCAGACCAAGTGCTACCTAAAAAGAACACAAGAGGGAAGGGGGGGAGAGAAGGGGTACGAAGACCAAGAAGGACAAGCCAATAGAGAAAATAATAAAAGAAATTAAAAGGAAAAGGAGGCTAAAGGATGGAAAAAAATCTCACACAATCTAAGCCAGAAATCATTACAAACAATAAAATTGCTAATAATGATTATGTTTATAATAATATTAGATTATGTTCATTTTGTTGTTTTATCTTATTTGTATTATCTTTGATGTTTGCTTATTGGTATTTTTAGTATAATGTGCCAATATATTACTATTTATTATTATTTTCTTGTGCCAATACTTTGTAATTATAATATTATCTTGATAATTGTAATTATAATAAAATTGTTAATATATATATGTACTTGGTTATTTATTTATTTGCATTTATGTTTTAATATGTATTGTATTTATGCATTTGTATTTCAATGCTTAGTAATTTTAGTGTTCCATTTCAGGGACATGACATATAGATGATCTACTAGTGCAAAATGCACACCTACAGCCATAAGACATTTTGACAAACAGTTTGCACCCAAACTCCAAGCTTCATTAAGATTATTTTGAAATGAGCTTCAACTGAATACAATGCTAATATGAGTGATTGCTACACTATAGAAGATGACTGAATTGTCATTACAAAATTAACTATGCAAAGTCTATATGCTGCGATCTGTCTTCAGACTTACAATGCACAAATAAGCAAATACAATGCAAGGAACCTGGTGTAGAAGGCTGATAATAACTGCAAATGAAATGGCAGACTGTAGATGACATAAGCAGCAAATCATGAGTTTCTTCAATGACTGAAAGAAGTCTCCAAGAGTGCCACCCCTGTTTTGACTTGTAGCCTCTAAACAAAATTCGTTGCAGCCTTAAAACACCTCCAAATTCATCCTAGAAGGGTCGCCTAATCCTCCAAAATGAAGCGCCTAAATGCCTATCAAGAATCGATGCTTCTATCATGCCATAAGAATAAATTCAACCTCCTCCATGTATGCAGTTCGACCAATGATGACAGCAGAAAATAACTTGAATATGATAAGCAAAATTACCAATGCAATTTGTCCCAAAATATCACAAAATAGTCTCCTCCAAGATTTGGCCAAAGGCCACAAAATTTTGCCAATGAAGCACAAGTAGAAAGTCTGAAGTAACTTCCTCAAATATCCAACTAGAGTTGATATTTCACAACCGAACCTGGTACCTTAGAGTCTTCAAACCCTCAAGCAAATTGCTAAGCATTCAAGCTCACTAATGTAGTAGAAAAGATATAAACAACCAAGATGCCCAAATGCAAGGACAAAAGCCCCTTATAAAGAAATTTCACCAAGACTCCAAAAAGCTTCTAGAATAAAATATTATTTTATTCCATTAAGTGAATTTTTGATATTATTTTATTATTAGTCACTTTAATATTAAATTAATTAAATATAAAGTCATCTTATGATATTATAATTTTGAGATATCTTTACAAATAATTAATCTAATATTTTATTCCCTTATTTCTCCTTGTAGCCCCCGGGAATAAATAAAGGCTAAAATAATATCTCTTGGATGGCGGCTAGAAAGGGGACATGACACAATCAATTGGCATTGAATACTTTCTTTGTCACAAAAATCCTTCAATTGTGTGGAAGTGAATTCACCTCCATCAACAGATTTAGAGCCTTGATCAAACACCCTATGTGGTTTTCCACTAACACCTTAAATTTTACACATGCACCAAAATAGTCAAACTTATTTTTCAACAAGTAGACCTGCATCCTCCTAGCAAAATCATCCACCAACAACAAAATATATTTAGAACCAAGGATAGTGGGAGATGTCTAGGATAGTTCATATAGATTTTACATGAACAAGATCTAAGAGCTCCTCTGCACACCATGCTCCTTTTGTAGGGAAAGGTGTCATGTTCCTTTTTGTAATAACTTGCATTATGAATCAAAATGCCTATTTACTATTTCCTACGTCTCCCCTAGTCCAAATTTGTGTGTGTTCTTATTATTTCCCTCTATGTTTGTCTAAGATCCGTAGAGTCTCTATGTATGGTTGCATGTCCAGTTTTCTAAGTGTTTGTCAGTCATTGGAGGTTTGGAGCTCCTCATCCAAGCATTCCTTTTAGTCTAAGTCTAACTTTTCCTTGTTCCCCACTAGACTTTCAAATTTCACCATCCCAGCATGCCTATCACCCAACTCCGCTTTTCCATTATGTATGTCAAAGTGTTAGACTTATCCATCCAAGCATACCTCCCATCCATCCCCCACCTTCATTCCCTTCTACTAGAGTATTGAAATTGTCCATCCCATCATCCCTTTCCTCTAATCCATATTCTTTTGCCTTGCCTTGTCAGAGTTTCAAACTTATCCTTAATATCATGCCTCCTACTCAAACTCCTATCTCCAACTTGTAGCAAGAGTCATGAAGTATCTCTGACTTGCAAACTCTAATACTCTTGTCTATTTGCACTACTCACATCACCTACCTCCCTGCTTATCTTAGAGTGCCATTAATGATTAGATCTGACATGGCAACTTCTAGAAAGGGTTTTCTCCTGCCAAGAAAACATTATTTAATCTTTAGGTTGTAAGCCTACATGTACCTCCCGCGATGCAAAAAAGAAGGTGACCCTTGTTGCCAATAATGCAATGGTTAGAGTTCAAACCCCGAAGGCCTCTCGCCATTATTGTATAGGGCATTTGCAAAGCGTAGGAAAATTCCCCCATGCCTCCTGGGTACATCTAAGCACACATGACACGATTTCGAGCACAATTTAAAGGAAAAACGATGCCTATTAGGTATAGTCATTCTCTACCACGTGCCAATTATGAGAACTCGGCATTTAATGTAGGATTCAACATTCCTTTGTAATGTCCCCATTTTAGCCATACACTCTTCAATGATTGATAGCCTATTTTCGGAAGCCCATAGGCACGTCAGAGGTAAAATTAGGGTTTCCTATTTTATAGGGATTCTGAAGCATTTTTTAAGGTTTGCATGTAAAAGTTTTTGATGCCTGTCTGGTGGAGTTTTCTAGGTATTAGGAGAGCTTCAGGATGGCGTAACATACATCTACATTTGACAATCATTTCCGGTACTTGCTATTTTTAGCCTGTACATTGAAGTTTCGAAATTTGGATTGCGGATTCTTTCTGGGTTTTCAGAAAGCTTCGTGGTGATATGACATGCAGATTCATTGGACAACTTTTCAAAGTTTACTATTTTTAGTAAGCTCTATTTCCGGCAGTGCCCTCTTGGGGAGTAGCATCAACAGTCAGTTCAGTTTCCATTTCGAGCAGTGCAGTTCAGAGAATATTTGGCTTTCATCTTTTTGAGGCTCATTTTGGGTGAAATGATTTATTTAAGTCATTTAATTATTATAATGTGATTTTGACCCCTTGGCCTAGCACAATGACTTAACGTTGTTTTAAAAGGGGGACTATGAGGGTGCACGCCTCATTTAGAGGTATTTTAATATTTCTAATGTTAATTATCTCCTCATGTGCTTTGGATGCCATAATGGAGGAAAGAAAAGTGATTTAAAAATTAAATAATTGCAAAAAGGAGTTGGGCATCCCTTTGGAGGATAGATGGAAAGCCAACAGTCACCTTCAATTCTATAAAAGCAGGCCATTGGTTATTCATTCATCATCTATTGTTTATCTTATTGAAATGATGTTGGATTGATTTCAAAAACCCAACTAAGGGGGAGCTTAGCTATTTTACACCATTCTTCGGGCTTGAAACTATAGTTCCCTAGATGGTCAATTGAGAGTGTGCTTCATTCAAAAGTGCATATTGAGTATCAATGTTGAAGTTTTGTTGTTTTTATCAGTTTTGCAAGTTGCTAGTTTATGAATGGCTGAAACAAGTTTTCACTTGCAGAACAATGTGTGATTTTATTTCAGTTATGGGTATTTGCCCCATTGATTTCTATGCTTGAGGCACCCATACGTGCAAATTTTCAGATTTTATTTTGAAGTCTTGAATTTTCTAGAGAGGTCATACTTCCTCTAGGGCCGTACCATTCTCATGTGCCTTGCTTTCAAATTTGAGCTTCCTAATTAGTGGTTGTTTTTGGTGTTGTTCAAGCTTGAAGCTGATCGCCATGACATTGGGGTATTGTAAGTTCAGTTTGGAGTTTGTCTTTGAAGTTTTGGAAGAGAAATATGCATTTTGGTGATAGTATAGTTGCTGGTCTTGAGAATTACGGTTTGTTGGCTTTATATCAGATTGATAATAGTTCAGTTTATGGTCTGTAATTCAGTAATTGAGAAGATTAGAGGTGTGAGAGATTATCTTCTATCATTTGGTTTTGATTATATAGCATTAACACTTGTAATTTGCAGATATTTTACATTGTACGACTGTAAATAGTAGTACTGTTCCAGTTCTTTATGTTTCTACATTTACTTTGTGTTTAAATTCAAACATTGTAACCCCTGGATGGTTTACCACCAGTGTGGAGGAATAAACATTGTATCTCTCATTTCTCACCCACTGTTTAAGTGGAGAATCCCCACTGCTATGCGGATGCCTGCTGGAAAGCAAATGAATTGTTTTTCATTGTAATATCTTTCCCCCCACTGTATAAGTGGTAGCATGGAACATCGCATGCTTCATTTCAGCATTGTTCTTCATTTCAGTTTGGTTGCTAACGATCTCTTCCCTTATGCTATCGCCTCGCCTTCAATAGGATCTTGGTGAACATTCTCGGCAAAGGTTACTTTCAGTTGATTTGTATTTTGGGCTAATCCATAACAAGTGCTTGTTGTTGGTAAAATTTCAAAGAAAAAATTAAGGGGCACATTTCAGTGGTATCAGAGCCAAAAATCCTACCATCCTGTGAGATTAGAGTTTCAGTTGTCAATTGAATGTTAGTGAAAATCGATACTACATCAGAAAGCAGAACAGAGTTTAGTTTCAACTTCCAGAAGTTCTGAGGTTGACATCTTTTCAGAGGTTTTAAGAAACCTTGTCTTGTCAGTTTAAGCTATGGCTTCAAGTGAAGAGAAAGATTTCGCAATATCTTTATACATTGTGGGTGCAAGGCTCATTAATGAACGTCAGACAAGGAAATAAGAAGTGGAATACTTCTTATATTGGAACAGTGTTTGAGCTTGGTGAAGCAGTCACCTTCAGGGATAATTAAAACAGCATTGGCGCCTACAGTGACCTTTCTGAAACGTCCTTATTGGTTGAGGCATCCGGATGAAGAAATCAATCTGCTGGTTACTTCATGCCTCAGTGAAGTGATGAGAATCTGGGCACCCTATGATGACAAAACTATGAAGAGAGTACTTCATATGTTCGTGGAAAGCTTTCAAGATCTTGATCAAACTAATAGCAATCAGTACTCCAGAAGAGCTACTATACTGAAGATATTTTCTGAACTCAAAACAAGTATGTTACTGATTCATTTCGGTATGCAAAATTGAATATATTATTTGATCCATTACCTCTTCATTTCAACTTGGAGTGAATAAGAGGAGGATGTAGTTGCAGCAATGAGAAACATTTTAATTTTAACTATCAATGAGATGGATGACATTCCAAAATCCATCCTAACTTTTCTATTAAACATTCATGAACAAGAAGGAAAGTATTCCTCTACTTCTGGTATGTTGATCAGAGATTTGTTCATTGAGTGTGAGATAAAATTGAAGCCACGCTTGAAGAAGACAGAGCAGAAAAATGTAGTTATTTGTGCAAAAGACGGAAATAAAATGTTGTTTCTCAATGATTTTAAGGCGGTTTCTCAAGAAGTACCTATTGATATGCAGTTGTCCGCACATGTTGAGGATGAGTGCAATGAGGCAACATCAGTTTTGAATACACATGAAAAGTCTATGACAAGTAATCAAGAAGACTTCCTTGGTATGCTTGTGACAAATAATGGAGATTTAGATGGTCTTGAGTTCGTTCATCAAACTAAGCTTTTGGAGAAAGATTCTCATGAAGATATCAGTTTTGTTGAGTTGGGAGGTGTCTCATTCAAAGAGTCACCATTCCAAGTGGAGTACGAACGGTAGTTTCCTTTTGATCAAAATAATCAACCTTTCAGCATTTGGGATCCGGGTGTGAAGGCACGTAATTTTGTTAAGGAACTTGTATGGGATAAATTTCCCTTTGATCCCAGTAAAGAACAAAATTCAGATTTCACTACAAGCTATGAGATGGCCTTTGGAGAAAAGGTTGTTTTTGACAAAGTAGCTTGCATGAAAAAGCCCCATAATGACCATTTTAATTTGGTTGCAGCCACTAAAGAAAAGTTTGTAGCTACTAAAATTTTCAAGTCTACGTTCAATAATGACTCATTGATCAAGTTGGGGGCTTCTTTAACATATTATCAAGGAGACAGTGAAGGGGAAATAGAGCTAGAGGACCACGGGGCCTTTGTTGATGAAGAGTTTTAAAAAGTTCTCAAATTCAAATCAGATTTTCCTCTTTATGTAGTTGATTGTAAACAGACGCCCGAAGAATTGGTAGGATTTGATCCTCTTCATGAACTTGAGAATTTTCAGTTGGTGGGTGGTGAAAGACAAGAGTCTTGGAGCAATTATGGGGGCAGCAAAGACAACGAACAGAGTTTTGATTTTGATATGCAGCCTATCAGCAATTCACCATCCTTGCACTTTCATGAGTGGAAAGGACAATTCATGTTTTCCATTGAGGATGAGGTGCATGCCTTATTCAGATTTGACTGCTCACATAGTTCGATTGAAGAGAGACAAGAAGGAGTTTGGGATGGAGTCACTCTCTTTAATCTGTAATTTATTAAAGACTCCTTAGTGATTATGAAATCAGAGTATCTATGCTAGATTAAAGATCGAGATTACGCCTACGAATTCACAAAGAAGATCATTGGTGCATTTCAAGGAAGTGAAAGAAAGGTTGATAAGTTTACTCTTGAGCTTGAATCAATGAAGTGCATGTTAAAGAATACTCAGTTGGGTGTAATGGAGGTAGGAGACCAACTAGCTGATTTCAAACATCTCAGAGAATGTGGGGACGAGTTATACTCTATGATTGATAATCCTCCAAGCTTGCTTGTAAGTGAATGCATAAGAGATTTAGATAATTCAGTCTCCATATGGGAAGTGTTGATTCATGATGACTTCCCCATTTTTGACATCAAGGTGTTGTCAAAACATGTTTTGGTAAGACATATTGTTTACATGCCTAACAATTTATCTTTTGGATTGAGCAATGCTCACACTAACATGTCTTGGAAGTTGGATTTGAAGACAATGTTTGGTTTAGGCTCCCTTGTTTTTCAAAATTTCATGGATAGACTTCAATGGTTCACCAAAGAAGTCAATATTTTCTTGAGTGTGCATTTGGAGTTGTTTGGCACTTGGGAATGTGTTGTGAGTTTCTTCAAGGGTGTGGTGGATCATTCTTGGTCAGGTATCCTTGTTTGGCATCCTCGATGTGAAATGAAAAATCTTTTGGGGTATGGTAGGAAGGTTCCTTGGAGGGATAAGGATCAAAATTTCAGAATTAATGGTGTTGTTCCCTTCCTTACCAACCACTTGATGGACCCATTTGTTCATCAACAAATGGATTGGAAAGAAATTTTTAGCAAAGAATGATTCTTTTCAGTGATGAAATCTTCAGAGAGGTTTTTTCAGTTGTGGATATGAGCAGATGTAATATTTTGGATGCTGATTTTCAGTTTTGCAGCAGCTGTTTATTTTCTTGGATGCTGATTTTCCTTAAATTAGATCTCAAGTTGACCATTTCTGACTTGTTCGGCAGCTAGTGCATTCGTTTTCAGACTTTCCAATCTTTTGTTAGGTATGATTTTTGGTCTCAAATGGGAGGAATGAGGATTTGGAGTGATATGAATCAATATTGGATAATGTTCAAGCTCTTTCCAAGTGGCTATCATTGTACATTTTCTTGTACAAGTGTTTGGGGCAGTGAACCTTTGCTCGATTGGGTTCATCATTTTAAGACTTTTGAAGAGAAATTTGTGAGAGTTTCTAGGAATCTTCTTGGATATATCAAAATTATTCTGAGAAGGCATAGTACTTTCATGAGGAGTTATAAGGATGTGTTAGTTGCGCTCTTGCAAAGGATTGCTTTCTTCCTTGCAAGAAGATGTGGAAGAGTCACATATGTAGTTGTGACTCTAATTGATGCTTTTGGGAGTTATGCCGATGAGTTTGTTTTTTAGTTGATCAGAATATTCTTCCTTGTGCCCAGGAATGTGATAGTCATTGGTATTGTTGATATTGACTCCTCAAAGTCTTTAGGGTGCAAGATACTACAAGGTCTTGATTCCAGTCTTCCATGTTTCTTAGTTTGAATTTCATGTAGGTTATCTCTTTGAAGTTGCAGAGAAAGTTAGTGCAATTCTCGTGCAATGGTTTTATTTGTATGATCAAAGTGGAGCAGCATCAGCATGGTGGGACTTTTTTGAGACGGACATGGGACGCCGGAATCCTATTTGTTTTGGTGGGATCAATTTAGAGTGTTGTGGCATTGCTTGAGGACAAACAATTTTGGGAAGGGCGGATTGTAATGTCCCCATTTTAGCCATAAGCTCTTTGGTGACTGATAGCCTATTTTCGGAAGCCCGTAGGCTCGTCAGAGGTAAAATTAAGGTTTCTTATTTTATAGGGGTTCTGAAGCATTTTTGAAGGTTTGCATGTAAGAGTTTCTGATGCATGTCTGGTGGAGTTTTCTGGGTATTAGGAGAGCTTCGGGATGGCATAACATGCATCTCCATCTGACAACCTTTTTCGGCACTTGCTATTTTTAGCCTGTACATTGAAGTTTCGAAATTTGGATTGCAGATTCTTTTTGGGTTTTCAGAAAGCTTCGCAGTAATATGACATGTAGGTTCATTGGGTAATTTTTCAAATTTTACTATTTTTAGTAAGCTCTATTTCTGGCAGTGCCATCTTGGGGAGTAGCATTTAGCAGTCTGTTCAGTTTCCATTTCGAGCAGTGCAATTTGGAGCATATTTGGCTTTCAGCTTTTTGAGGCTCATTTTGGGTGAAATGATTTATTTAAGTCATTTACTTATTATAATGTGATTTTGACCCCTTGGCCTAGCACAATGACTTAACGTTGTTTTAAAATGGGGACTATGAGGGTGGATGCCTCATTTAGAGGTATTTTAATATTTCTAATGTTAATTATCTCTTCATGTGCTTTGGACGCCAAAATGGAGGAAGGAAAAGTGATTTAAAAATTAAATAATTGCAAAAAGGAGTTAGGTGTCCCTTTGGAGGATAGATGGAAAGCCAACAATCACCTTCAATTCTATAAAAGCAGGCCATTGCTCATTCATTCATCATCTATTGTTTATCTTATCAAAATGTTGCTCGATTGATTTCAGAAACCCGGCTAAGGGGGAGCTTAGCTATTTTACACCATTATTCGGGCCTAAAACTATGGTTCCCTAGATGGTCAATTGAGAGTGTGCTTCATTTAGAAGTGCATATTGAGTATCAATGTTGAAGTTTTGATGTTTTTATCTGTTTTGCAAGTTGCTGGTTTATGAATGGCTGAAACAAGTTTTCACTTGCAGAACAATGTATGATTTTATTTCAGTATATGGGTATTTGCCCCATTGATTTCTATGCTTGAGGCACCCTTACGTGCAAATTTTCAGATTTTATTGTGAAGTCATGAATTTTCTAGAGAGGTCGTACTTCCTCTAGGGCCATACCATTCTCATGTGCCTTGCTTTGGAATTCGAGCTTCCTAATTAGTGGTTGTTTTTGGTGTTGTTCGAGCTTGAAGCTAGTTGCCATGACATTGGGGTATTGTAAGTTCAGTTTGGAGTTTGTCTTTGAAGTTTTGGAAGAGAAATATGCATTTTGGTGATAGTCTAGTTGCTGGTCTTGAGAATTACAGTTTGCTGGTTTTATATCAGATTGATAATAATTCAATTTATGGTTTGTAATTCAGTAATTGAGAAGATTAGAGGTGTGAGATTATCTTTTATCATTCGGTTTTGATTATACAGCATTAACACTCGGTAAGACTGTAGACAGTAGTACTATTCCAGTCCTTTATATTTCTGCATTTAGTTTGTGTTTATATTCAAACATTGTAACCCCTAGATGGTTTACCACCAATGTGGAGGAATAAACATTGTATCTCTCATTTCTCACCCATTGTTTAAGTGGAGAATCCCCACTGCTATGTGGATGCCTGCTAGAAAGCGGATGAATTGTTTTTCATTGTAATATCTTTCCCCCCACTATATAAGTGTTAGCGTGGAATCTTCATGGCCGGTGCACCGCCTGCTTCATTTCAGCATTGTTCTTCATTTCAGTTTGGTTGCTAACGATCCCTTCCCATATGCTATCACCTCGCCTTCAATAGGATCTTGGTGAACATTCTTGGTGAAGGTTACTTTCAGCTGATTTGTATTTTGGGCTAATCCATAACGGGTGCTTGTTGTTGGTGAAATTTCAAAGAAAAAATTAAGGGCCACATTTCATCCTTCTAGAGATATTAAGGACTAGAAGTCTAAATAGAAGGATAATTATGAAAAATATTCAGAAACCCCAAACTAGAAAACCGTTTCAAACACTTGTGTTCAAATGCCCAGATTCAAGGACGAAAATCTACAGATCTACTTGAGGTTAAAAGATGAAAACCTTGAGGATCTCACACACCAAAGTAAGAAAACCCTCTTGTCCAAAGGAGCAATCTCACCAATAGATTGTGTTGATGCGTGTTTTGTGACACACACGAACACACTAGAATAAAGTGTCCGGAGATGCTCTATCGTCTTTTGATAAAAATCACCTTTCGTGCTAAGATTGCTAGATAGATCACAAGGTAATTCCAATGTTTCTAAGTTGGGGTGCGGATAGGCTCTGTGGTAGTATGAGGTTTGCTGGTAACCCAAGGGGGCATAGTATTTCAGTAATTTACTTTGAAAGCAAGGGTTTGAATGCAGTGTTGTATCCTTTTGGATTTTCTGATTTTGGATAAAAATAAAAAGAAAAGGAAAGGGGTGAGAAATCTTATGCTAATCCTAAGGAACTAGGAGACGGTAACGATCAAATGCAACTTAAAGGAAACCATGCTTTGCTTCGTCTCGAAAAACGACAACTACACGAAAGCAGGTGCAATCTTCTGGGATTTATGCTTGAGATTTTTCACTATAAATAACACCATCAATTCGAACAATATTATTCAAGTAAACGTTTTAAAAGCATTTATATCAAGAGCTCAGTCTAACTTTGCACATCAAATGAAAAGCATCCATTTGAAAAAAGTATGAGCTAAGTCACTTTCAATCCTCACCATCAATCTTTCGCTCCACTAACAAATAAATTTTAATCTATAATAATCCTACGAGAAAGAGCAAATATGCAACCATGCACCCATTTGACAATAAAGGTTTCAAAGCAACTCATGCAATTATGAATTTTATTATCTCAATGGTTCTCACAACAATTTCATACAACTCTTCTCTTACTTCTAAAAGAAACTAATTCTAACTCAAAAAAATCTAATCTCTAATCCTCTGATAACAATTTTTCTGATTTCTTCCGATCGTTTGAAATGAAAAAGAAAGGGTACTTATAGAATTCCCCGATACAATGAATGGCCGAGATTGAAACAAAATCAAGGGCCCAGATTCAAACAAGAAAACCCTAATTAGGGTTGCCCAAAACATCGATCAGTTAACTAACAGATGAGTCACCCACTGGCGGTTGTATCCCTATCCACTCATGCAATGCCTCGTTCGACGAACCTAGACACAATGGCGCCAATCTCCTCGATGGTAATGTCTGGCAAGGTGCTGACATTGTATTCCACCAGGTCCAAACTGTCTGCACAATCAGCAAAGACAACTGCCCATTCTGATTCATGCTGCAAGAAAGTACTACGGATATTCAGCAGGTCAAATGCTTTAGTCAGACTTTCGCCCAAAATTGGCATGATGGAGAAAATCTTTTGCACTTCCCTTTGCATATTATCCAGCCACAAGTCATTTTCTCGAACAATATCCTTGTTCAATATATCCGCAGCCATATGAAAGATGCCATTTTGGATGCTCTTTACTTGCTCATCAACCTTGATACTTTCTGCCTTAACCTTTTCAAGCACTTCCCTACGGGAGATCAATGCACAATACCAGTTGCTGAAGTCGTAAGCCGCCCCAGCTGCAATAATCTTCTCGTCAATCAGCCTTTGCTTAGGAATTTTCCTTATATCATGGAGGCAGGGAATGATTCTGTCTTGCAAGTCTTGCAATCCGTCCCATGCCTCAGTCAAATTTGCAATCCTTGTGAGCAGGGAAGAAGTTTTCCCATGAGCATGTACTAACTTCTCCACAAATGCCATTACTTCTCCCTCTTTTCTTGCCATCCATTCTTGTGTTTCCCTGGCAGTAGTTAGTTCTTTCTCAAGACTTTCTACCGGCTCTTGTGATGCATTTGAGAGCAGAGGGTTTGATTGGTTGCCTTGGTTGAGTGGCCTTGTCAAATGCCGGATATACTCCTTCAGGCGCTCAACCTCCATCTTATATTCCCTTTTCTTCTGAGTCTCCTTTTCTAATCTGGACTTAATGGTGGAAACGGAATTGTCCAGATCTTCTACTTCTTGCCCTTTGGTAGATGGACCAATATCAATCACAGTAATGGCATAATCGGCAGGAGTAATTTCATCCTGCGGTTTCTCAACTGTCGGGACTGCAATTTGCACTGTGCGGTTACCAGTCTCATCTCTTTGAATAGTAGAGAATTTCTTGGCAGGTTTTTTCGTATTTACTTGCTCCAACCTTGCCAAGAAATCGTCAATATCATCTACTTCTGGTGCTGCAACTGGTACCTTAAACTTAATTCTTTCCTTAAGCCAGTCCGGTATTGTAGGCTGCTCGACTCCATCGTCTTCGCAGTCCGGAATATCCTGAATCTCTTGGATTTCTTGTGCCGGCGGGTCCTCATGAATCCCCCTTAGGGCTGAAATCATCCCTTCTTGGAAGTCGCCTTCCCTGTCATTTAGGTCCTCATCTAATTCACAAATCTCTATGCCGGTTGGAGAATGGTGAAAGTCCTGCTCAATCTGCATAGGCTCCATGTTTCCTTCAAGCACTGGTGAAGGAATTCTTATATTTCCCCATGATTCCTCTTCCATAATCAGTAGCTGCTTGATATTCCCAGATGCGGCTGAGTGAAGGGCCTTAGGCTTCTTCAGGATCGGCTTCTCGCTTGTTGCCACTTCTTTACCTTTCCTCTTCTTCGGGTTGATAGGCTCAATCCGTTCATTTTTTTGAGAAGCGCCAATATTTGAAGAACAAGATTCAGCTTCGCCCATTAAATCGTAGGTAAATGGCACACCTTGTTGCTTCAATGTCTGCACCCGCTGATCTACCCACCACTGTGAGTACTTGACCACCGGTCTCATAAGAGTTGTCAAATCACTTAACTCAGGCTCTGACCATTTGACAAGAGGGAGCGGCAATCCTTCATCATATCCTGGCTGTATGTACACTTCATTGTCATCTAGCTGGTCAGGCACACGGAAAAGTTCTGTTGTCCTGATCATGCTCAAGGATAACCTTGACCAAAGTCTTCTCCTTACTTCATACTCGTCAGCAGCATTTGCCCAAAAATCTTCAAGGTCAACTCTATGCCTGTATTTCCTTCCGTTTACCATTCCCATGTGATTGAGTGGATCAAAATCTCCTCTGGACTTGTACGAGGTGAACAGATATAACTGTATTTCTATCCTGGCATTGTCTGCTGCCTGCGATGACGGACAAGATTCTACCATGTCTCCTATGAACAAGGGAAACGTGACAGCTGCTTTCTACTTCGGTCTCTGGATACTCTGGAATGTTTCCAGTTGCCTGATTACTTCTAGTGAAATCATCTTGTCAGTAGGATAGATTGGCAACCTGTAAGGAGATTCTGTGAATCCCTATATTCAGATGTACGTAAATCTTGGAAACTGGATGAACCAGGATCCGTATTTACTGATTAAACTTTTTGCTTCAGGTGTAAGTCTCTGATGCGTTCCTCCCTGCAGCACCCGAATGATGTACATGAAGAAAGCGTTATGTGCCCTGCGCCAATGTGACTTCTCACTCAACTGCAATTGAGGATAGCAGTTATAAACTTTGAGCTCTCCTTCGTTGTTGCCGACTACACCTTTGCATATCAGACCGGTATATCGGTATGTACGAGCGAGTGAATACACAATATAAGAACCCATATGAAAGGATTCAGTTTTCTCCAGGTTGACCAATTGTTCATGAATACTATCACTGATCATCCTTGACCAGTTGATCATTTTTGTCCTAGCAGATACTTCATCAATGAAGTAATACATCCAACTTTCAAAAGGCGCTCCTTGAGGACTGCCTACCAGTCTGTTTAGCAACAAGACTGTCTCCGTATTCTTCCTTAAAAAATGGCCTGAGTAATTTCTTGGGCAATCTCTTGGATGAGCATCTAGGTTTTTCGAGCTAGTTCTTGTTCATGTTGGCCATGCAAAGAGTCTGTTTATCTTTGTACAATTTCTGCGCATCCTCCTTCGACCGGTAGTACGTTCGGTGGTAAGCCGGAATGCCAAATGTTTCTTGTATAGCCAACTCGCCCAAGTATGCCAATTCTCTGTCGTCAGGCGCCTCAATTTGTCTTTCTTCAGCGTTATAGTGCAAGGCGCATTCTACCATCAACTCCGGACACTCAACTGCTGGCGGAAATCCTGCAGCTTGAACTATACCATTTCGCATCATCCTTTGCGCAATTGGAGTTGGCATGCGTGTGTCACTTCCGTACATTCTTTTTCGAAATTCCTCCAAGTCAACATGGTCGAGATCAGTGTCAGCAACATTCTTCCATTTGGAGATAATTTTAGACTCCAGCTGCGCACCTTTGCTTGCAAACTTCATTTTCTTCTTTGATGATTCTCCGACGTTCAGCATAAATCTGCAAATGAAAAATTTAATAATCAGAAATTATTTACGCATAAATAAATTCCAACAAACTCGATGAGTTAATTCATGAAAACAACTGTTGCTGGAAATGAAAGAATTAAATCGCTCGCAAAGAGAAAACTTCGTCAAAAATAGAGGAAGTAAAGTCTGCCTGTCAATGAAAACTATGTTGCTGCTGAAGTAAATTCGCACTTTCAGCCTTTTACTTCGCAAAAAAAATATAAAACTTCACAAACTTCTCTGCCTTAACAAATTTTCTCAACTTCGCTTTCGAAAGAATGAATGAAAATGAAATGCAAAGCCAATTTAAGGCTAAGAAAATCGACCCATTTAGCAAAAATTAATTGTTTCCAATTGATTCAGTTTGAACTCGGCTGGCACTTGTCTTTCGAATGGCAATTTCCATCTTCAGCATAAGTCTTTAAAGAAAGTTTCTAATTTCGTCGCCAGTCGAGTGAAGTTTATTTTTCTTCTTTCTTTTCTCAACAATTTGCCTAGAGAAATTTGAATTTTCTCATTAAATGGGTTTTGGAAAATAAAATATTAAAATAATATTTTATGTGTTGTTTCCAACCCGTTCGTTAAAATAATTAAATAATAATATTTAATTATTTTTTCATCCAAAGGCAATTTCGAATTTTTCAAATCTCTCTGTGCCTTTGCGAATTTTAATCTTGCCAAGAGATTTTTTTTTACTTAGGCGAATTTCAACTTTGCCAGACATACCATTTGATTTTTTTAATTAAATTTCTAATCGTCTGGACTTAGGCAAATTTTTAAATCTTTTGATTTTTCTAGGCAAACAATTAAATCCTTGCTCTTCCAAGTATTTTTAATGCCATACATGACTCCAACGTACTTGCCTTGTGCAATTTTTTCACTTTATCCATGCTTGGGCGAATTTTCACTAGTAATTGTCATTTTATCTTAGCAAATGGCGACTTTCCCTTGTATTTTCATCATCTCCAATCATCTTGGAGCGCACCCCTTAGCATTTCACCCCTTTCCAGCCTTCTTGGAGCTGACTTTATGAGTATTTTGCAATTTCTTCTAGGCTGGGCGGACTTTGACTTGTCTTAGCGATTTCCAAACTCTTGGGGCGGACTTTAAGACATTTTTACCATCTCTTTTCCTTGCTGGGTGGACTTGCTAACTTCTTTGCAAGTTATCTTGGGGCAAACTTTGTCATGATTTAGCATTTTTTCCTTTGCAAGCTGCTGGGCGGACTTCACATAGCTTTTGCAAGTGCATGGGCGGACTTTGACTCCACTTTGCAATTTTCATTTCCCATACCCTTGGAGCGGACTTTGTCAATGTTTTGCAACTTGCTTATGGCAGACTTGCCAACCTTTTTGCAATCTCCCCTAGGGCGGACTTCATTTGCACTTTGCAAGTGCCATTTTTTCCTTTGGGCGGACTTCAACATTTCTTGGCAAGTGCATGGGCAGACTTCATTCTCACTTAGCATTTTCCTTTTGCATATGGCGGACTTGCCAACCCTTTTGCATGTTTGCCTATGGCGGACTTTGAGATGTTTTTGCAATTTTCTCCATTGCTGGGCGGACTTTGAGACTTCTTTGCAATTTTCATTTGCACTTCACCATTTTCATCTTCTCCATGCAAGTCTATGCCTTAGGCGTATTTTCTGGTTTTTTAAACTTTTTCACCCATTTTCTCCTTGCAACCTTCTGAAGTCAACGTTTATGAAGCCATGACCTACATACTTTCCCGAAATAGAAACTTTCTAAAAATAGAAATTTTCCAAAAATAGAAACTTTCTAAAAATAATCCCTAAAAAATAGGGATCCCAGAATGTGCTAAAAATGCCAAAAAAAAGTCCCTAAAAAATAGGGGCCCGGGGTTGAAACCCTAAAATTTAGGAAGTGTCAGAATTGACTGAACAGACAGTCGATCTTCGTCCACAAGGCCTTCTAAGCACTTTGGCATCGTTCTATCATTGATTTGGGTTCACAATCATTTCTTGACTCGGATGACTTTCAAATTTTCAAATTTTTAGTACCCCACCAAAAAGACCAAAACTCAGAAGCACAACCATCAGAGGGAAACTACTAGGGTCCCCATTTGCAATGGGGCGATGTGTGAAAAGGTCACAACAGATTGTATCAAAGCTCTTATGGCAGTGCATCTTAGCTCCATCACATCTATGTGATTCACAGTGAGTTATTGTAGATCCCTAGCTAAGCATTTGCAGCTTTGTGTTGTTATTGTGGTGTTATTGCAGACCAAGCAATGTAATTTCAGTTTACTATTGCAGTTGAGCAACTATTGTTCATATTTTTACTATAGGTGTTATCTGTTGTAGTAGCATACTGTAATGAATCTCAAACCTGTTAATATATGAAAATCTTTCTATTTGATTTTACATCCTCAGGAATCCGATTTGCAATTTGGATCATCAATACTAGTGTGTTAATGTGAAGAACGATTCAGGGTCTTTGATGAATCTTGTTAAAGCCCTAAATCTATTGTTTATCTTATTTGTGAACGCCATACGTAATATTAGAGCTTTAAAGTTATTATGCAAATGTGGAGATAAAGTTTTGGGTTTCCGTCAAACTCGAGTAAATCATTTCAATTTTATTAGTGCTAAATGAGAAAAGTGACGGGAAACTTGGAGTTAATAATTTTTGTCCAAGAATATTAAACTTGTTAAATATTTTCTCTAAAATATGCAATCGAGATATTGTAGAGGTGTTAGAACCGCTAATTTAAATTCATATCTACAAAGGGCTTTAAGTAATAATTGCATAAATATTTGTCAAGGACATTATAGTGGTATCAAAGCTAGTTTTTTGCCAGCCTATGAATCATAGGGCTATCAGATATTGTTGACTATTTCAATATAAAGCTTTAAACCAAATCCAATGCATATGAAACTCTCTCTATAGAGCTGCGAAGAGAAATTATTTTTTTACACTTGAATGAATTAATGAGATCATCAATAAAAGTGACTAATAAATGGGAAGTACAAAAAAAAAGAATCAGAAAAGGACAGTCCAATTCTAGGTGAAGCACATGGGAATGAGAAACAGTCTCTACAAAGTGAAAAGCATTTAGAATCAAAAGCACAACCAACATCAAAGTATAAATCATTTTCAAAGACACCATATGGGAGTAGTTCAAAGGAATGAACACACAAGAAGGGACATTCATGCACCCCCACAGAGGACCATACCTCCAAGAAACCAAGAATGAGCTCATAGAGAAGCAACTTTGTTTGCTTGCAACAAACCATGGATGCTAGGTCATGGGTGCCTTCATAAGGAATCCACATTGGATGCTAGAAGTAAAGATTCCTTAGTTAAAATTTCAGTGTTCTTGAATGAGCCCTCACTTCAAGAAAGTGTTAGTTGTAATGAAGTTAATGAAAAATCAGTATTGCAAGAAATTAGAGTCACCTCTATTAGAAAGAAATACACAAATCTCTTGTATGAGGATACAACAACTCTTGTCCAAGGAGCAGAAATGATAAATAACACGACTCTCAAAAGGGAGTATATAAATCCACTCTATGAATTAGAAATTATAACTATTGAGCATGAATCAAAAGATAATTCGAAGTTGCAAGCACATGAAAGAGAGAAAATGTTAAAAGAATATCCCATCCAAATGTAAGGTATGGAATCTAACACAAGACATCCTTTTTTATTTCTGATAGTGTAGATAATCAAGTTACTAGTACAAAGCACAGTCCTAGAATTGCAAGTTGGAACGATTGATCCTTTTACCACCACCATGCCCAAAAGGTTAGCTTACTTAGCCTTAGGATGGAAGAAAAAGGTAAACCTTTTGATTGCTTCTTTGAGTATAGCTCAAGAAGTAAGAAGGATAATAAAAGCATAGATTTACTACATAATTTTGTAAACAGCCCTTCCGGATAGTGTAGAGTTTTTCAATTGTTTTTCATTTTGATAGATGAATTTTTTTATCAAACTAAGTTTAATATAGTGCAATGAATAAGGAATGAAATGAATATAATATTCAGATAAATAAATACTGGACTTCACTCTTTAACATTTGACTGACTATTACATGAGAGGAAGCAGACATACAATTCAGACTATTACATTTTCATGCTGAGCAGTGACAATGAGCAATCCTATGAGTATTTATACTCAGAAAATGACTCAGAGATTACAATGATTGTGAACTTGGCAAAGATATGTCTACAGCAGCAAAGACAAGGCTCAAATAGTATATCTCAGACTTAATACAAGGTCTTACTATGCTCTGTTTAGTGCTTTCAAGAAGCATTTGATACTCAGAAATAAACAGTGACAGAAGGAGACAATTAACTTTATCTGAAATATTATTTCCACCATTACAAATTCACATAGACTGAGACTTAACAGCATATATGAAGATTCATGACTATCAATGACTCGAAGAATAACAGATACAAATGTGATAGCAGTTGCAAGTTATCTCAGACCTGGAAACTTGGCGCAGGCCTGGTTAATGCTAGCAGCAGCCTGTAGGGTGTTCAAAATCATCAGATGTGACCATGACCAGCTCTATCGAGCTTCCTGTGACCTCCAGATTAGCATATGAAATGAACCCAGCTTCACACGTCCTACTAATACAACCTGAGTCGACCCTCACAGAAGCAATTTCCGGGCACAAGCTTGCACATGTAGCAAATATGGATACTATATATGCAATCTAGGCTGCGTCTGGGGCTATTACTTCCGCGTCCTTTGTCAAAATCCCTTCCACAGCCAAACGGCTAGGGTTTGCACAAACCCACATCCTTCCTAAACTCAACCAACAATATATTCCAAGGGCGAACTCATAAGATGAAGGTATTCGATGCAATAGACACAAGCTCAAATAGGGATGACGCCAAGAAAATCAGAAAGAGGATATTCACTCAGCTACAAACCCTTGCACAAACTCCATACTGAAATATATTCACTCATCACCAAATTTTGTCTCTAAAAGAGACTCACAAAATTGCATTAACACTCCAGTAGAAGACCTATGTGATCTCCTCAATGAACCAGCTAGGGTGGAACCGTTTCACCACCGAAACCGGATGCCCTAGGGTTTCCCTATCCCCAAGACCAAGAAGCTTCAAGAGCTCTCCAAGATAAAAATGAGAAATAAACCAAGCATGAATGAAAATGAGCCTCCAAATCTCCTTTTATATTTCTCACTTCAGTTTCCCGCTCAAATAAAATAAAGTGACTTTATAAAGTTACCTTTTAATATTTCACTTAAAGTCACTTTATAACTTATTTAATTAATCACTTAACATTACCTTTTTAATTTTTTCTTTTCCCGCCAGATAATATTAAATAATTAAATAAATGAATTCCCTTATTCCGCCTTTAGCCTTCAGGAATTAAAAAGGCTTAATTAGCATCCTGGGTGATCATTGAGAAGGGTACATTAAATTCCTCCCTTCTCGAGATTGATTGCCCTCGAGCAATTGCAAATTGGGATGCTACAGTATCTGTTCTCCTTCCCAAGTTGCGTCCTCTGCTGGCAAGTCTCTCCACCCGATCAAGTACTCCTTAATCACCCTTTTCCTCAATCTCTTCTCTCGAGTATCTACTATCTCCTCTAGAACCAGAACCAACTGTCCCTCCTCATCCAACAGTAACTCTAATGATGAAGTAACCTGCTACCCCAGTGCCTTCTTGAGGCACGAAATGTGAAACACATTGTGAATTTTGTTGTTCTTTAGCAAATCCAACTAATAGGCTACTTCCCCCACACATTTGGTGATCTTGTAAGGGCCATAAAACCATGGTTTGAGCTTTTTACACCGCTTATTTTCAATGAAGACTGCCTTTAGGGCTGCAATCATAGGAAAACTAAATCTCCCACCTCAAAACTGGGCTCAACCATGTGCCTATCTACGTAAGTCTTCTACTTATTTTGTGCCACCTTTAGATTCTCCTTAAGAGCCTTAAGAATGTCCTAGCTCTCTTGTATCCAATCCTTAGCTTTAGGAGCCCTACTCTCTCCAAAATCCAAATCTAGAAATGATGGTGCATCATAACCATTCAATGCACGAAAGGGTGTCATACCAATCAACATGTGGTAAGTGGTGTTATAGCAATGCTCCCCCAATTGTAACCACTTAATCCACGCTTTTTATTGTCCAAAGACATAATTACGCAAATATCCCTCAACCCGCTTATTCACAATCTCAATCTAGCCATCTATCTGAGGCTGATAACTTGTGCTCGGAGTCAACTCAGTACTTGCTAATCTAAACAACTCCTGCCAAAAAGCACTCAGGAACCTGTTGTCCCTATCAATGACTATGTACCTTGGCAACCCGTGAATTTTGAAAACCTCTTTGAAAAACAATTTTGCCACCTGAGGTGCCTTGTACTTAGAAGATATAGCAAAGAAATGAGCAAATTTAGTTAACCAATCTACAGCCACATAAATGCAATCTCTACCATGAACCTTGTGTAAACCAGTAATGAAGTCCATCGATATGCTCTCCCACTTCTGCTCAAGAATGAGTAACGGCTGCAACAAACCCGTTGGATGTGAATGCTCTGACTTGTTCTGTTGACAAGTCGTACACTCCCTTACATACCACAATACATCATCCTTGAGGCCCTTCCATGAGAAACTCTCTTGAATCTGTCAGTATGTCTTAAAGTAGCCCCGATGACCTACTAAGGGGGTGTCGTGAGTAGCTCTCAAAATCTTCTCCTTGAGTTTGGATTTTGCCAATAGATAGATTTTGTCCTTGTAGAAAATGATATCATCCATTACTCTGTAATGGTCATCCTAAACCTTTATGTCCATCAACTCACATGCAAATTTGTTCTTGGAGCACTCTACTAGTAGATGAGATTTCCAATCAGCTGAAATCTTTGTGAGTGAGCAAGCTGCTGGTTTTCTGGAAAGGGCATATGCAACTATGTTCCTCTTGCCCTTTACGTACTCAATGTCAAAGTCGTAAGCCTAGTTTTGTTGACCCACTTCTGCTGCCTCTCATTCAAATCCTTTTGCTCCAAGAAATATTTGAGACTGTTCTAGTCGATTCTAACCACGAACCTCCCACCTACTAGGTACTGCCTAAACTTTGCCAATGCATGCATTATGGCAAGCATCTCCTTATCATATATAGAATACAGTCTCTCAGGCCCCCTCAACTTACATCTCTCAAATGCAATCGGATGTCTGTTATGCATCAACACTACTCTTATGCCCTCACTCGATGCATCACACTCCAAAACAAATCGTTGATTAAAATCTGGAAGCGCCAATACAGGAGGACTACTCATCACCTCGAGCTTATCAAAAGCTCTTTGTGCCTCCTCTGACCATTTGAAAGCCCCTTTCTTAATGAGGTCTGTCAACGATGCCTGTAGTTGTCAGAAACCCTTAACAAAACGCCTATAGTAGCTGCATAGCCCAAAGAAACCACGCAACTCGGTAAGGGACTTAGGTGATGGCCAATCTAGAATTGCCTGGATCTTCTCCTGATGAACCTATACAACCTTGTGCACTAATTACTTGACCCAAGTATAAAATCTCCTTAAGGCCAAACTCACACTTCGAGGCCTTGGCATACAAGTACTACTCCCCCATGATGCCCAAAGCCTCATCCAACTATTTCAGGTGATCATCCCAAGTTTTACTGTAAATGAGCAAATCATCAAAGAACACCAAAAGATACACAACTGCTTGTGGAAAATATGGTTCATGCAAGACTGAAAGGTAGTAGGTGCATTAGTGAACCCGAAGGGCATGACTAAGAACTGATAATGCCCGTAGTGACACCTAAAAGTTATCTTAGGAATATCCTGTTCACAGAATCTAATCTGATGGTACCCAGAACGAAGATCAATCTTGGAAAAATACACTACCCCATGCACCTCATCAAGAAGCTCATCGATCCTAGGAATCAGGTACCTATTCTTAATTGTTTTTTTGTTTGGAGCCTGATAGTCAATACACATCCTCATTGTCCCATCCTTCTTCACCAAAACAATAGAAGAAGCAAAGGGACTGGGGCTCGTTCTAATATACCCCATGTCAAGCAATTCCTTAATTGCTTTCTGAATCTCATTCTTAAACTTTTTAAGATGTCTATTGGGGGTGGTTATGACGAGCTCGGCCCCCTCCAACTCAATGGTATGCTCAAATCCCTTGTCCGATGGTCTCCCTAGGAGAATCTCTCCAAATACTCTGTAGTGCTTACCCAGTAATGATTGGATATCCACATGGTAAGGTTGATCATTTTCAGGAGTCTCCTTAGTAGTGATTAAACACTCTACTACCCATGCAACATCCCCATGCCTAAAGATGATCTCCATCCTCTTAGCTGACACTATCTTCAGAGAGCCATTTGCCATATCTCTGAGCACTACCTTCTTACCATCCACTACCCTGAACTCTAGCTCCATAGTCTGGAAGTTCTATGAATACTTCCCCAGTGAATGTAACCACTGTATACCTAGAATAGCATTTGTATCTGTAATGTCCCTTCCTTAGGCAGCTTAGGCTAGCCGAGGCTGGCCTACTATTAGGGTTCCCATAGGTCAGCAATATGGTTAGGGGACCCAACCAAGGGATGCAGAGCTTAGCCGGGAGCTTTACGAGCCTTTCAGTTTGGAGTTCAATTGTTGAATCTAGGGATAAATTGAAAATATTAAAGTTGCTTTAATGGAATAGTAACAGAGAATTATAAAGTCAATAGTGAAAAGTGCCCCCATCCTAGTGAAACAAAGTTGTTTTTAAAAAAGTGGCCCTTTCTTTTGATGAGGAAAAGACCCTTAAGGAGGAATATTTTATTATCTTTTATAAAAAAGTTCATGGGAGGTTATAAAGTGAATTTTGGGCTTCTATTTTGGCATTCATTTGTCATTTTTCATATCAACACTTGCAGGTTTGAGCTCTGGAGAAGGCTTTCAGCTTGGTTTCAGTCATTTGGGAACGAAAACTCCCAAGGGCTATCGTGAATTGGACGAGAACCCAGTTCACCTTTGAGATGGACCTACCTTGGGTTTTAGTTTGGGCTTCATTGGTGGAGTTTCAGGTGTTTAATTTCCAGGCTTGAGTTTGCAGCAATGTTATATTAGCATATTTCTTCAGATCAGAGGCAACCATTGATAGATCGAGTCTCTACCAGGCTAATACAATCACATGTTGCATTTTAGTTGTTGGCTGTACAATTTTTGGCCAAGTGCACCTAGGGTTTGTGGCACAATCATCATTGTAGATTTATTCCAGCTGTTTGAAAAGTTTACATTGAGGATTTGACATCTTCCATACCAGCCATACCATTTCTAGTTGGTGCACCATCATTTGGAAGGGGTTTCAAGGGCATTTGAAGTTGATTTTGGCAACCAATTTCATATCAGCACTTCCTTAACAACGATCAGACCTATAGCTGCATATTTCACATTCTATTTCCGTCTTCTACCATTGTTATCATGCTCATATCAGCCTTCATACATTGTATTTTCATGTTGGCATAGAACGGGTATGTTATTGGCATATTGGGTATTCAGATCTTTCATTTGTATTGGGTTTAATGTAGCTGTTACAGTCTGATAATTTTCATATCCGACATAACTGTCATTTTAATCAGACCTTATATCTTTAATTTAATGGCATAAATGGAAGTGGGTTTATCAATCTATGTTGTGTAATCATTTATATATCAATTCTATGCATTTCCTTTATGTTATTGGCATTGAAAACACTCAACCAAACATCAAAAACAATCAAACAAAACTCAGAAAATCAGAACAGCAGTCAGAAAATCAGAATTCATGAGTTTGCACAACAACTGTTTGACAAAATGTCAGTACTCTGAAAAATGAATTTTTGGGTTAGATTTAGTAGGGACATCTCAGTGGTATCAGAGCCATATTCCTGCCAGCCTGTTGGGCAATGATTGCATTCAATTGGTGTGAAATCAATTGTGCACAAGTCAGTTTGGATTTGGTTTTCAGTGGTCTTCAATTGGGTCAGCGAAAAAGATCATGATGGAAAACTTGTTTGGCAATAAACTGGCATGGAAAGAAATTGAGCAAACACAATACAAGACCATACGAAAATTGCAGCGTTTAAATGATTCACTTCCAAGGTTGGGACTCTCTAAAGGATCAACCTCACTTTCTACTAGCAAAAGCCCAACACCACAAAACAAAAAAGCGGTGGTCATTAGCATATTTAAGGAGTATAGCATTCTTCCTCAACGTGTTAAGGAGAATTTTCCTTTCAAGAACTGCATGGACATGCACCCGAATCTTTGCCACAAGACTGAGCATGCAAAAAAAGGAATATCACACTATAGCTTATGAATTGTTTAGAGAATCTTCACACATGGTTGATACAACTCTTCATGAGAATGATTGGGTATCTTCAAGTTTCAACAAGGTATGCAAAAATTTATATGATGAATTAGATAGACATGCTGATTTGAATCAAGAAGGCATTAGGATAGCCTTGGGTAATGATTTGTCTACATCACCCTTGCAAGAGGTTTCACGAGCGGGTCCTACATTAGAGGCTAGCATAGTTCATGTCAGTGCTTTGGATAGCAATGGCATGGACTCTTTGGGTGATCATAAAACATCTTCTAGAGTGATAGTTGATTCCAATAATGTCACATAACCTACACATGAAAAATCAAAAGATAGTGAAGAAATGTCAATAGGGGAAGCAAGGAGCAGTAGTATAGAGATTGGGTCTATTTTAGTTGATCTTCATCCAGCTGATTCTACAGAAGGTAGAGAAGGAGAAACAGGGGAACCTACAGGACAGGGTTGCACGAGTATCCTAGTAGGCAACATGGAGGTTATGCTTGGGGACTCTTTTGATAGTCCTAAGAGCGGTCTTACCTCTCTGCATGAGGATAGCGAATCATCATCCATTGAGACCACTTTTTGGAGTGATGATGAGGAGTTTGTGATGGGAACTAATGCTGCCTTAGTTCCGGACCAGCAAGAAGACACTTCGGAATAATTTTTTTATGAGAGTCAAGCTCTCCATTGACAGCCCACTACTTCAACTAATGAATTTACCTTTGTCCCTAAGCATGATTTGGAGAACCAACTTAAGGTTGGTGAAGATAAGATTGTTGCAGCGCTGTCCCATTTTGATCATTCCCATAAGTTGGTGGGAAATTACCTATGGAAGGTCCAACTTGAGGGGAGACATAATGGCGTTGAAGAGGCTTCATCTATTCCTGGTTTGCAAGCGTTTAAGACAGCCATGGAGTCTATGAAAAATAATTATTTAGCCCTTCTTTCCGATAGAGATCTCCTACTTGATTTGGGTGTCATATATTCAGATGCTTTGAGGAGGAAAGAGGAAGAGGTTGATCAACTCACTACGGAGCTAGTGAAGACTAGAAAATCTTTGGAAGACTCTCAAGTGACTTCCCTTATGGCGGAAAATCAGATTGAGGAATTGAGCGTGGAGTTGTGTTTGGCTCATGCTTCACCAAAGAAATCAGAAAATCAGTCTTCTATTGCAGCCTCTTTGGATGGGCAAGAATCTTGTGTTGTGCATGAGATTGAGGGACAAGGAAATGAGGAAAAAAAAGAGCTACATGATGAGGTTCAAGAAGGCAATGATGCATGCTCACATTGTGATGTTGATGGCAGCCATGTGCATGATTTAAAATCAGTTTTAGTAAATGAACATGTTGCTGATTTGGAATCAGATTTAGATGAGGAAGAGTTACTCCTCATTAAGGGTCTCGAACTTCATGTTGTAGAGGCAGGAAATCCACACAGTGATGCCACTTGCAGTCGTGTAGTCCGAGCTTTGGTAGAGAACATGCATGAATTGCAGTAGGCTACACCTCTTGGCTTATTCATTGAGGATAAGTATTCAGCAGTGGAGGACGTGGCACGAGTCATAGGCTGATATGATCAGGTAGATAGATGGATCGAGTACCTCATTGGGATAACTCAGTCTGATGGGGCACTAGATGGGCATAAGTATGGAATCTCGACATCCAACTTACACTTGGTTAGACGTGTGCTTGACTGGATGAGATTTGATGCCATGCAGTTGCTTACACATAGAGGTTATGCTTTCAAGCTTGCTAGGCAGTTGTATGGTGCACTCATGAGGGAAGAGGTGCAGGTATCCACTTTCGTTGATGCTGAGAGAGATGAGGTATCTAGTAGTAGTAGTGGATCTACTACCAGGGATGATACCTATGACATGGCTACAGGAGTAGAGCAGGGTGAGACAATTTCAGTTAGTCATGGGGAGCAGTCAGCTTGTGTTGAAGCAGTTTTTACACCCTATGCTTTGAGTTCTGAGGCTCCTGTTTTGGAAAGTGTTGATTCAGGACTTCCCTCGGAATCCCTTGGTGCATTTCATAGTGATTTCACCGTGAGATTCGCACATTCCTTTGTATTCAGCCCACTTTCGAATGAGTTGATGCTTTGTGTGACACATAAGAGAGGGGCAAATATGTTGTTCGAGGTGCTCCCTTCTGCAAGGGATGGAGCGATATCTGACAAAACCCCTTTACCACTTCTCCAGGATGGAAGTATTATTGCCACATGAGATAGAGAGGCAGGGTTTGATCAGATGGGATTCAGTGATGAGAGGGATCAACCCTCCACAGTTGCATTGATTAGTGCAACTGGCTTTATGAGTTGGCATCAGGAGCACTCTTCTTCCAGCCTTGGCAGTTGGAGTATTGTGGGGACACCAACATTTGCAGATGAGTTAGGAGATACTCATCTTTCCTGGCAATTGTTTGGGTCCATAACCCATAGGCCTAGTGATCAGATGCATCGATGGTGGCAATTGCGACATAGAGTGACAAGGTCTGTCAGGGATGGAGGATACCATTGTTTTCGGTTAGCCCAGAGAATTGATCTTAGTGCATTCCACCATAACATTTGGGATTCTGGCAACTCGTCAAATTGTGACTTGGTTATTGTCTTTGATGGAGGCAGTAGTATTACTCCATCACGGGGCAGCGATTCAGGTAGATGGAGTTGTAGCCTATCAGGGTTCATTTGGGTCCCCGACATCAATTTGAATGCACTACTCCATCAGGACCACGGTGCGTTGCTTCACTTTTTTCGACATGATATTGATTATATTAGTGTGGGGCAATTAGAGATTTGGTGTAAGTGGCCTATCATGCATCACAGAGTGATGGAGAGTGGTGTAACTAGTATGCCCGGTTACAATTCTTATATTGATAAACCCATTGTTTGAGATGGGTGACGATAGGACTTATGACAATCCACTTTTTGGGTTGGGCAGTGATTTCCAGTTTGATGTTGGTGAGATTGCACTCACTGGACACTTGGAGACTCCTTGGTGTATGAGTGTTGTTGGACATGGAGGCTACAGGCCACAGAGATTTGGGAGTCAGTTGACATCTTCTTTTGAGGGGGATACTCCCATTGCCAGGCACGATGCTATTCCTTCGGCAGAGTGTACAGGGGACTTTGTTGGTCCATCGGTGAGCAATATTATGCCTTTTGGGGCAACAAGTAGTTGGGTGAGGATCGCTTTTCAACGTGAACAGCTATGGGTGCATGGTGTTTGCATGGATTCCACGAGGTTGCTTCACAGGTTATGGTACACAGATGTTACTATTAGAGTGGAGCAGCAGTGTGTTCAGTGTTGGCTTGAGGATTACTTGCGTAACTACGTTTCAGGACAGCAAAAGGCTTGGGTGCAATGGTTGTATTTGGGCGAGTATTGTTGTAATACTGCGCATCACATGTCGATTGGTATGACTCCCTTCCGAGCATTGTACAGTTATGATACCTCATCTTTTGTGGATTTGGTGTTATGTGATAGCAGAGTTATCAAGGAGTATTTGGTACGATGGAAGGACTTGCCGTTGAAGGATGCCACATGGGAAGGAGAGATGATACTTCAGCATCTAGCTTTGCAGTTGCTTGGGGGCAAGCAATCCCGGGAAGGGAGGACTATAATGTCCCTTCCTTAGGCAGCTTAGGCTAGCTAAGGTTGGCCTACTATTAGGGTTCCCATAGGTCAATAGTATGGTTAGGGGACCCAACCAAGGGATGCGGAGCTTAGCCGGGAGCTTTACGAGCCTTTCAGTTTGGAGTTCAATTGTTGAATCTAGGGATAAATTGAAAATATTAAAGTTGTTTTAATGGAATAGTAAAAGTGAATAGTAACAGAGAATTATAAAGTCAATAGTGAAAAGTGCCCCCATCCTAGTGAAACAAAGTTGTTTTTAAAAAAGTGGCCCTTTCTTTTGATGAGGAAAAGACCCTTGAGGAGGAATGTTTTATTATCTTTTATAAAAAAGCTCATGGGAGGTTATAAAGTGAATTTTGGGCTTCTATTTTGGCATTCATTTGTCATTTTTCATATCAACACTTGCAGGTTTGAGCTCTAGAGAAGGGTTTCAGCTTGGTTTCAGTCTTTAGGGAACGAAAACTCCCAAGGGCTATCGTGAATTGGACGAGAACCCAGTTCACCTTTGAGACGGACCTACCTTGGGTTTTCGTTTGGGCTTCATTGGTGGAGTTTCAAGTGTTTAATTTTCAGGCTTGAGTTTGCAGCAGTGTTATATCAGCATATTTCTTCAGATCAGAGGCAGCCATTGATAGATTGAGTCTCTACCAGGCTAATACAATCACATGTTGCATTTTAGTTGTTGGCTGTACAATTTTTGGCCAAGTGCACCTAGGGTTTGTGGCACAATCATCATTGTAGATTTATTCCAGCTGTTTGAAAAGTTTACATTGAGGATTTGACATCTTCCATACCAGCCATACCATTTCTAGTTGGTGCACCATCATTTGGAAGGGGTTTCAAGGGCATTTGAAGTTGATTTTGGCAACCAATTTCATATCAGCACTTCCTTAACAACGATCAGACCTGTAGCTACATATTTCACATTCTATTTCCGTCTTCTACCATTGTTATCATGCTCATATCAGCCTTCATACATTGTATTTTCATGTTGGCATAGAACGGGTATGTTATTGGCATATTGGGTATTCAGATCTTTCATTTGTATTGAGTTTAATGGAGCTGTTACAGTGATAATTTTCATATCCGACATAACTGTCATTTTAATCAGACCTTATATCTTTAATTTAATGGCATAAATGGAAGTGGGTTTATCAATCTATGTTGTGTAATCATTTATATATCAGTTCTATGCATTTCCTTTATGTTATTGGCATTGAAAACACTCAACCAAACATCAAAAGCAATCAAACAAAACTCAGAAAATCAGAACAGCAGTCAGAAAATCAGAATTCATGAGTTTGCACAACAACTATTTGACAAAATGTCAGTACTCTGAAAAATGAATTTTTGGGTTAGATTTAGTAGGGACATCTCAGTATCACCCAGGACCACCACATTAAAATCATCTATAACCGTGTCATTACCCAAAGTGACACCCAACTAAGGAACCCTCTATGTGCATGTTATGCTGAACCCATTTGCAACCATCACACTAAATCCCTCAAAACCCTTTGTAGGTATACCCCTCTTAGCCACTAAGG
>CM021106.1:525121506-525152822 GCA_007115665.2 Sequoiadendron giganteum
AAATGAGCTTGAACCAAAGTATTACTAGGATTGGTTCCCTCCTTGAAAGTTATGGTACTTGACTCCTGTGAGCATTGTTGACAAGGAAATCTAGGTTATTTCTATGTTAGAGTTGTGTTTAAAATCAGCGTGATGCATAAGGAAGAAAATTAGATCATATTTAGTAATATTCATCATATACAAATAAAGTCTCCATTAACTTCATGTAATACATTTTCATTTGTGCTTCATACATCTCCCATAACATATCATGTTCTCCCTATACATTCATCTCTATATATATCTTTTGTATTTCTCTTTCTTATAATTTATATTCCTATATTTCTTCTATTCTCTTATTTTATATCATCCCTCCTATCTAAGTGTGGTACACGTATGTTGCTGTTATAGGTTTACTAGGTATAGGGATGTGTCCCTAACTTTTCTACTTCTTAGCTATACCTTTCTAGAGTCATCACATAGCTTTTGATGGTATTTCAATTGTTGCTCTTTGATCCCACAATGGCATTTGCTTGCTCCTACTTTTGGGATATGATCTTCATAATATTAGCCTTTGATGTTGTTTTTGGTTTTCATCGTTGGCTTCCATTAGACCCACCCTTTTGATTTTTTAACCTAATGGGAATAACTTAGCCAACTTTCTAGGTTTTCAATTGAACTATTGCGAATTAGCTCTATCCCTACTAATATCATCCCTTGACTTAAATCATGTCTTGTTCTCAAGAAATGTAGGCTTTGTTTGCCAACTTCACAAATAAAATTTGAAAATTTGGTTGTCGAAACTCAAAATAGCCTACTAGCTTCAATTTCTATGATCCTTCATTGCTTTAAAATTTTCCCAAAATGACATTGCACCAAAATTTTGCTTAAGACAATATGCTCTTATAAATCACTAGTAATTGATTATATGTGTGTCCAATTGAAATTGGCCTAATGCAAACAATACACTTGAAATTTGAGCCCAACTATGAGATTTGGTGCCTCGTCTAGAGAGGGAGTTAGTAGGATAGTGTCCACCATGTGCTTTGTGTTAGTTATAAGTCTTGACATTTGTGCTATGTGCAAGCTTACTACCTCCCTAAATTGTTTCATTTGATTGATGATCCTGAGATGTTGATGTTGATGTTGCTGGAATTGTGTATGTAGTCTTTCAATAGATGTGTGTTGTGCCCTATTTTCATCCTTTGCTGCATCATATGTCTTGGAGGTTTGTAAAATCTAATTCTCAAGATTATTCATTTGAAATTTCAAAGTCCTTGTAGAAGTGGGCCAACCCAAACAAAATTGATAAAGTGTATTGATATAGTTTCAAGTCTTTTCTCTATTGTTGATCTCCTTGTTTAGTGCTACCTATTATGTGGTACATTTTCTCTTCATTTGTGTGAGTTTTTCATGCTCATAAACGTTGTCTCCCTACTTTTGTTAATAGTGTATTTGCAATGCCCTCCAATTTTTGTTCTAAAGGTAGAGAAGAATTTACAACTATGTGTGTAATGGGTTGTTGGATAGAATCCAAGGTCTTTGTCATTGCTTCCTTGTTGGAAATTTACTTATTTAATACATCCTTTTGCACACTTTTATCTATAAAATCTCCTAACTCAAATCTTTCCATAGGTGATATTTGCGCCAAATCCACCTAGAACCCCAATGGTGTGGTAGTAATAATGTTGGGTGATAGTGTAACCATTGATTGAATCTTCTTTTGTTGTCATATGAATTCCTTAGTTCTATCCATGATGTCCAATATTGGGGTTGGAAGTGGAGTAATCAGTTGTTGTCCTTTAGATGCTTGTTTGCTATTTTTGATTCAACAATGGCAGTGTCTCCCTTTTCTTTTTATGGTTGTTACTCCACATTTCCACCTTGTTCACCTTTCATAGTATATAAATATCCTTTTGTAGTAAGGCTTCTTGGTGTGCTTGTCCTAGTTCCTTTTAAATTACTATTTTAATTCCCATCTTTACTTCCACATCTTGTATCCTTTCATCTCTTTGCTTTGGTGCACCTTTTGTGCCTTGAAGTAGTTATTTTGTTGATATGTTTGCCATGCTAGATTTTATTTCCATTTGATCCCCTAGTGTTTTTTCTTCTTTTGTAGCTGGTTCTAGTGTAGGAATAATCTATTGATTTTTTTCTACCATTAGAATTTCATAAGCTTTCATATTGGATTATATGGTTTCTTCCTTTAAGTGCTCTTTTGCCTCTTTTGTTTGAGATAAGAATGCATCTGCCCTTTGCTGATTACAACTCCATATTTGATAAAGTTTCTAATTTTGTGCTACACTTGGGGGACAAATTTGTTTCTTGTGTAATTTTTTCTAGAGAATTATTGTGTAAGCATGACATCAATCTAAAATGCTTCCTCTCTTTCTTCTTGATTTCGTTTTTCCATATTTTTGGGAAATTATTGGTTAATTCTATTATTGAGTATGGACTTGTGGAAATGTAGTTCAATATTGCTTGAAAATTTTCTTTTCTATTGGCCTTAGATGTTGTTAAATATATTTGCACTATTTCCATGGGTTTTCCTAGAATGAAGAGTGTTCTAGAAATGATATGTGAGTTCATTTATTTTATCTTCTCCTTACCTAGTTGACTCTTTGTGGACCTTTGTAGTCTATCTAATTTCCCTTTCTTACTAAGCTTGGCTGATGCTTGCTCTTCTTCTTTCTCCTCTTCCTCGAATAATTCCACTAATGGGTGTTAGATTTTTTTTTCTTTGGCTTTTCATTGTGATGGGTCAACTTTTTCCTTCTACTTGCACTCATTTAGAGTAGTGCTTTGGTGGTAGGATTTGGAGGTGATTTTGGTGGATCTTCCCTTGTTTACTCCTTTTGCAATGGTGTTATGAATAGTTTTCTCTTTACATTGTATTGCGGTGATATCTTTTGCAATTGTTCTTCTTCCAATGTCTATTTTCATTTTATTCTATTTTATCACTTGGAACTCATCCAAGTTTCTTAAAACATGTGATGAAATCAACACAACATATATTTTATTTTCAGCCTTGATAAATAGGCTTCTAATTGTACTCTTTCTACTAGATGTTGAAATATATAACTTGTTGCAAGCCAAGAACCATAATAGGCAACATGCATCCCAATTTTGTAAGCTCTCGATATACTCCTTTGATTAATTATTTCACTTGCAATGTCTAGAGTTAAATTTTCATCTTGGACCTAGTAATAGTCTTCAAAAACACAGATTTATTTATGTTGTTTTCATTTTGTCATGTACAACATCATAGTTATTCATGACCCTTGTTTCATTTGCCTGTCCAAATTTATGAGCTTGGCAGTACTTCAATAGCCCTAGGATTAAATAGAATAAAAGATGATTATTCTAATTAGAATAATCTAGTTGTAAAACACATATAGTAAGTTGCTTCACTTTATTATAAACTTTATTTTAATATGGCAAAGCCTTTTGATTTTAATTAAGGCAAAGCCTTAATACAATACATGATTTTATTCTTTCTTTACACACAAGAAATATTTACTTAATGCATTAACCCATGAGATGTTATTTTTTGTCTCACTTAGCCAAAGCTATAATCTATATCTTCATGTAGAATTTTTGTTTGTTTTAATGTAGGCACATATTGCTTATTTGACCTATATGCTTTCCTTATTTTATAATTTCAAGGCTTGATGAAAACTTGAGTGGGCTTTATTTCATTTACTAAGGCAAAAGATGTGATATAAAATCACAGGCTCCATTCTTTTATAAACCTTTTCTCAACATCAAACCAAGCCCTACCTTTGCTAAGTTGTTCAATGCAGCCAATCACACTATTCTCCATTCTAAAAATACTCTCAAAACCTTATAAAATCGTGGTGGTCATTTGATCTACACAATCTATGGTTGCTGAGTGTTTAGCAAAGACCATTGGCTTTATATTTTAGCCATGAAAATACCTTTGGTTGCAACTAAAAACTAGAATCTCATCTTGATAAAGAATGACACAACTATCTATGAAAGTGTCATAAAAGTAGTCGGTGAATTACATAAATTGATGATTCTTTTTTCACATTTTTTCATATTACATGGTGGTTGCTTTTTTAATTTTTGCAAGACTTATTTTATGTGGATGAGATGTTATTCCCATATAGCATTGGAAAAGAGGATATCATCTAGACATACAATCACACAACTATCTATGATATCCCTTAGCATATCATTCATAAGTCTCATAAAAGGAGCTAGTGCATTACACAAATCAGAAGGAAGAACCGACAATTCATAAAGTCCTTGCTTAGTTTTAAATGTAGTCTTCCATGTATCTTATTTTTCATGTGCACCCGATGATAGCTTAATTTAAGATCCAACTTAGTAGAATATTTTGCATGTTAGAGTTGGTATAATAATTAGTCTATCCTTGGAAGAGGAAATCTATTTTTAATGGTGATTTTAGTTCTTGGTAGTCAATACAAAGCCTCCAAGAACCATCTTTCTTTTCTATCATCACAATAGATGAACCGCAAGGTGGAGTACTAGGGTGTATAACCCCTTGTTCAAGCATATCCTAAAGTTGTTTCTTGATCTCATTGCTTTCTAAAAGAGATTACCAATACAATCTAATGTTTGGTAAAAGAGATTCAGGTAGGGGTTGGATCTCATGCTCCACCTCTCTTCTTGTTGGAAACCCTTTTGGATCATAGAAGAATTTTTGAAAAGATGACAAAACCTCATATTAGCCTTTCAATTTCAAGTTAGTGATGGTAGAAATTCCCAATCTATCATCCTTATTATCTTTCAGCAAAAGTAAACAAAATTGCTTGGTTTCTTAAATTAATTTGATTGCTTGACTAGAGCCTCAAATATTCTTTTTTCTTTCCATTTCTTAATATCACTGTGATCTTAGGATGTAATATTCTTTTTTCCTTCATTCTTTGGATGTATTTGTATAAATGGTATTATGGGGATGGTTGAAGCACAACTCTATTTTACATTTATGGTTTAGTTTTCTGTTTTTAAGCAAGCTATGACATGCAACAATACTTGAGCATACAAAGAATAGTTCTTCAAGATATTTTTTACTTTGATTATACTATTTTTAAGTGACCTTTGCAAAACAGTCCTTGTGCCCTAATTATTATTGATTTTTCTGATTTAAATAATCAAGATAAGAAGTTTTTGGGTGGCTTTATAGTTTATTGGTAGTTTTCTCTCTTTAAAATCATATTGAAGCATAGATATAATAGTTCTTTAGGACATTTTGTACTTTGATTATACTATTTTTTAAGTGACCTTTGCAAAACAGTCCTTGTACCCTGACTATTATTGATTTTGCTGAGTTAAATAATTAAGAAAAGAAGTTTTTGGGTGGCATATATAGTTTTCATTTGGGCTTTTACTATAACTTATTTTTGATTGTCATTACTCAATATAGTTAGCAACTATATTGTGTACCATTTTGTAGGATACAAATTTTATTGGTTGTCTTTTCAGTTGCTTTGTTTCATTTTTTTTTTGGAATTGTTTTTGTTTGGCTCTCACAATAATATAGAGGCATTTTTTTAATACTGGTAGTGATGGTTTATTACAACCAACCATTGCAATTAATCTTAAATTTTGCATAATAGCCTATATTATATGATAGACGTGTCATTCAAGAATGCTTATAGCCATAGGATCTAGCAGACATATTACAATCTACTTTGTGTATTGTATCTTTATCATATTGATATTAGTAGGAAGTATTTAGCGCTTTCAATTTACATATGTCTGTTAGTCTAAGTTTGTCTCCAAATTGACTAATGTAGGTTTCATTGGTGTTTCATATTTAGTTCACAAATATAAATATAATATGTGTAGGATCAACTCGAAAGTCAATCATTTTGTATCTTCATTATGATTTTTTGACAAGCTCCTCTTTGCTATAGTTTATGTTAAGTATTAATTAAGGTTATGATAGAAGTATCAAATTCCTCTCAATTACCAATTGGGAATAGAAACCAAGAATGGTTAGACTTAGAAATAGAACATTTTCATTTCCATCCCTTATCTTATCTAGGTCAAATCAAAGCTAATAACCTATCCTCAATCAATTTGGGTGTTGCTATTGGCAACCCCACTCAATTCAACCATTTATCACTAGAGTATGCATGAAAAATTAATTTCAAAACATATTAGAGTGTACTTCAGGGTTTGTGACAATCCTAGTACCAATTCATGCAATACTGCATCACCCCCCCTCTATGACAATTGCTAATGAGCTCAAACCGACATATCCCTTTAGGATAACCGCAATCATAGTGACTTGATGAGTAACCTTTGATCTTGATGACTATCCATTTACTACCCTTACTCAATAAATTTTATGGGTGTCATAATGTGACATCCTTTATTTTTGATGTATGTGATGACAAAACAATTGTGTTGTTGTTGATAGTTCTATGAGTTTAAATATCAAGATCTAGGTGTGATGATTGTCCTTTTGTATAGTTATGCCAGATCATGTGGCTTTTATGATGTCTCAATAACCATATGAAAATCCTTTTTGGGTCCATGACTATCCTTAGGTAAGATAATAATTCCTCGTTTGCTTGACTATAATTAATTTGTCATGCAGTTATTCTTTCTTGGTATATATGGAAATTTTCCATGATAGGTTTTTGAACCTTTTGTTGTTGATATAACAAATTTAACATTCTTGGAATTGAATTGCTTTAAAGAACCTATCAAATTTTATCATCCAAATATACTTTATGCTTTGTCTATAACTTGAGGTCACAATCCATCATTCAAGTTGTATTTATTGGCATGGTCTTCCTAGCTCTGATCACTAGCTTCCATATTCAAAAATTCCCAACCACCATCTTCAATAAATTTATCTGGATCATCAGTAATAGTCTTCAAAATTGGCTACCAGTTCAAGTTCATTTTTCTTTAATAATACTTTATATCCATGGAGTTCATCCATTCCTTGATGCCTTCAAGCGAAGATTGAGGAATGGCGTCAATGCGGAGTACATCTCGCTTGAAGTCTTTGAAAAAAATAGCCATATCAAATTCCTTTTGCCCAAGTCCTACTCTCTCAACGTTAACAATCTCAATCTCACTAATAGTGATTACTAAGAAAGGTAATTCCACCAACTCTACCAAATAGTTTACCATAGGAACAATAAAAGTAGATGCTTTGAAAGGAACTCCATGAAAACCAAGCTCTCTAAATGGTATATCAAACTCTAGTTTAAAATCTTTTAGATGAGGCTGCTCCCATAGCTCTATTACTCTCTTGACAAATCCTTGAAACTTTGCATTGATTTTATTTTTCCTATCCCTCTCTTGCTATTCTTCCTCAATTTCATCAGGATCATACATTGACCTTCTTGCCCCTCCTAAAGTTTCGACCACATCCATTACCTCCACATAAAACTGGACATCCTTGGTCTTCTTGGTTCACACCATGATATGGTTATGCAAATGAAAATTAAGCAAAGTAATCATCTCCTTCTCCACTGGCTAGAAGAATGCATGCTTAATGTTTTGATACAAATATCAGATCTCTCTTCTACTCTCATGGTTGAATACCGAAATCCATTATTGTGGGCCTCTAGAGTTCTAGTCATCTTTCTTCCTCTTCTACCAAATTATGGCATATTTTACTAACGTTTATTAGAATTGTTGCATGTTTTACATCATTGGAATGACATATTAGCTATAACTTTTTTGAAATTTTATTATGGTATGTGCACTTTGATATGATGTAATATGATTATGGTTTCATTTCACATGTTGTAATATTAGATATATAACAGAAAAATAAATTATTCCATGAAATAAATAATAACTTTTCATTTTAAATGTTTTTTTTTTTGTGGAACATGGGTCTTCCAGAAGATCAAGATGATCCTCATGAAAAAGACCTAGACTATGTTGGTTCTGGTATAGATCACATGGCAGAGGATGATGATGATGCAGATATAGAAGACATCGAGGCTGGTGACAATGACGATGATGACGATGATGATCATGATGATGATGATCACAATGGTGATGATGATGATGAGGCAGTTCCTGGTAGTAGCCAGTGACATTCATGATCATATAGAATGCATCATGGATCATTGCTAATATATTGTTATGATGCCTCTTTTCATGATTACTATCAAATGTATCATTTTCATAGCCTACAGTACCATATTATTGAGTTGTATCATTTTGACTTATATCATTTGGACATGTATCATCTTGACTTTTATCATTTTGAGTTACATAATTTATCATTTTTACTTATATCATTTGTACATGTATCATTTTGACATGTTATTGATCTATTGTCATATTTAAATTTCACTTGTTTTAGTTATATATGATGATGATCTTATCAATATTGACTTGTCAATTTATATATATTGAAAGTGGTCAACAATTTTTGGATGGATATTTATTATGTATGATGATTTTAATTTACTACTCAGGATGGATGTTGTCAAATTCAATTAAATTATAGATATTTGACTCACTTGTTTTAATTATAGATGATGATCATGTTATAATAATTATCTTGTTATTTAATCATATGAGTTAAATAATTAAATTAATTACTCTATAATCATATGAGTTATTTAAGAGGTATGATATATTTAACTAATTAAATTGAAATAAAACATATTAAATTAATAAATGGAAGCAAAATAAGAAGCACTTTTAGAAGCAAAAAAGGAAGTCAAACTAGAAGCAAACCACAAGCAATTTTGGAAGAAAAATTTGGTGTTATCTAGGAAGCAAAAATAGAAGCAATTCAGTTAGCAAACAAAGAAGTAATAATGAAAGCAATTTTAGGCAACAAAAGATGCAAAAATGGAAGCAAAGCTAGATGCAACAAGTGACCTTATATTAGAAGAAAAATTGGAAGCAAAATTGGAAGCCAAACCAGAAGCAAACTTGGAAGCAAAATTGGAATCAAATCTAGAAGCAACACTGGAAGAAAACCTAGAAGCGACATTGGAAGCAAACCTGAAAGCAACACAAGAAACAAAACTGGAAGCAAACCTGGAAGCAACACTGGAAGAAAAATTGGAAGCAAACCTGGAAGCAACACAAGAAGCAAAATTGGAAGCAAACCTAGAAGCAACACAAGAAGCAAAACTAGAAGCAAAACTGGAAGCAACACTGGAAGCAAAACTAGAAGCAAACTTGGAAGCAACACAAGAAGCAAAACCATAAGCAAAATCGAAAGCCAAATTGGAAGCTTCAATAGTCGGCACTAAATCGGATGCTAAATCCGATGCTAAATACAACGCTAAATCCGACGCTAAATCTGGCGCCAAAGTTAAATGCAGCTTGGTGCCGAGTTTTGCACTAGTAGAAGTGCCCAATTCATGAACTCAAATGCACTAAAATTCAGCGCTATTTTAGGTGCTAATTTCCTGTTTTGTTGTAGTGTATGTAGCTCAAAATATGTGAGCTAAAGTAAATGTAGAAATTGATACTCACTTTTCTTTTTAAAAAAACACTAACACAATTTTGTTGTTACTTTCTCTATGAGATCCTATGCATATGAACACGATTGAATTGAGATAAATGTCCATGAATAACCTGTAAAAATGGATCAAAAGGAAAAAATAAATTTGTGCAAAGGGTAAAGGATAAAAGGAAAGGGGGGAAAGAAGAAAAGTTATGTGTGAAAAGATTGAAAGTGGAGGATGGAAGCAATGACCAAGTGAAGGGAGCTATTATCAACCACAAAACGTAGAAAACAACTATAAAAGTAAAAAACCAAACAAGTAATATTGGTGAAACCCTAAAAAATGAGGAATGACTCTAAAAGGAAATTAAGGATTGAACAATTTGAAAACAATATCTAGAGACAACATGGCCCTAGAGAATGCATGAAAAAAAACCTTCAATGCATGCTAAATGCCACACATGTAAATGTTTGAGCATGTTTTCCAACTATATGTAGCCACACATTTGAAAATGGATGATGGTACCTTTAGTGCATGCTAAATGTCCACACATGTAAATGTTTGAGCATGTTTTCCAACTATATGTAGCCACACATTTGAAAATGGACGATGATGTTAATTCCACACCAAGTATAAGTAACATTATCTATTGCATCTCATTTTCAAAGGAAGTGATGGAGGTACCATACATTAAAATTGTATTTTTTAAGTCCATTCTCAAACTAATTCAATTAATACATGATAAAGACATTTCAAAATGAAAACTACATTCCTTATTCAAATGACAATTTACTTATGTTTTTTTATTATAACACACTTTGTGGGCCAATAAATTATGATCTATATTCACTTACTTTTGAAAGGAAAACAGAGGTGCGGAAACACTTTCCTAACACTAATGCAATAGAGGAGAAGTGCAAAAGACCAGTTTTAAAGCTTCTTAAAACAACTAAGATGAACACATCAGGGTAACAAGAGAAACAAAAATAAATGATCACTTAGATAACACTAGATTTACATGGGAAAACCCTTTCGGGAAAAAACCCACCACACCAAGAGAAGACACTTTGTATTGCAGTAAAATAAATTACAAAAAAAGCTCACAGTCCTCACTCTCTGATAGTTAGCTCACAACAACAAACTTGAGTTTTCATGCATTCACTATTACAATACTTCTATTAGTATACAATGAATACTTCTGACTTTTCTATATCCACCATCACCTTTTTTGTTGACTTATATCAATGTAATCGACTATACAAGTCTTACATCGCATTAATCATACCAACCAATCACAAGCCTTAATTACGCATCGTTCACCCAATCAAGCAATCTGATCTTCTGATCGATCTTTCCTGTAATCACACATCGGGCCGCCCAGACATTAACTCTTCTTTCCTTAATCGGATTCTGTCATTAGCCAAAACACGTCTTGCAATTACTACTTTCACCGCTCCAGACTTCGACCAATTAGATGTTGATTTCTTGCCACGTGTTGCCTCTCTATTTGTTCGCCGCTTCTAGTCAAGTATAACCAGTCAACACAAGTGTCAAACATCTCTTATCGTGCTACCTCACTAAGCCAAAGAAGCCACTGCGGTACCACTCTAAGGTTGAAAGACCTTTGCGATATGGCGGTGCCATCGCCCAATCACATGTCCCTTCTAAAACCCTCACGATATTGAGGTAGTGGCTTGTCTGCCAACCCATCACTTAACATCGCGTCACCGCCGAGCTTGGATCGACCTTCCATGGTATGGAAATGCCATTGCCCAACCGTGAGGCTAAGTAAAGCCTCCCGTGGTATGGAGGTAACCGCCAGAGTCTGTCGACGGACACATCGCACTACCTCACCCCGACCACAAAACCTCTACAATAAGGAGGTAGAATTCATCTCTGAACACCAAGGCTTACCACGCCACCGCGACATGACTAAGAGTCCATCACGATGTGGCAGTAAGCGAACTTCGCCAACAATCATTGTTCACGGCGGCCACCTCACCACCAATGAGCACCCTCTGTGGTAGGGAGGGAAGGCTTCACATTGACTGTGCCTATCAACTGTGCTACCGCCAACTCAAGACAAAGACCCTGCAGTATGGCGGTAACACCACCCAACCACGGATAGACTGACAGAGCCCTGTGGTAAGGCGATAAACCGCCATACTGCGCCTTTATGAAAAAATATCAGCGGTAGAGCGGTAAAGGCTGAGAAAGGTGATAATTTCGTCATCTTTTCAGAGGTTCAAGCTAGAAGTTGAGGCACCTATTCCCAACAAGTTCCCACTTGACGAAGACTTCCTGGCTTCCTCTAGACTTAAAAAATTACTGACCATCATAGGCCCCAAGGCCCATTGAATCTGTACACCATCTGAACTTGTCTATGCTTACTGGCTTCGTTAATGCATCTGCAACATTATTCAAAGTGTCAACCTTTTCTAAACAGACCTTTCCATCTTCTACCATATCTCTCACGAAGTGATACTGCACATCAATGTGCTTTGTCCTGGCATGGAAAGTTTGGTTCTTTTCCAAACAAATGGAACTCTGACTATCAAAACAAATTGTAATCTGCCCTGCATTAAAACCAATATCAGAACACAAATGACTCAACCAAATAGCTTCTTTGTAGGCGTGTGTTGCTGTCATGTATTTTGCCTCTGTTGTGGACAAAGCGACTATAGCCTATCACTTGCTCATCCAACTGACTGCACCACCATTCAACATGAATATGTATCCACTGGTGGATCTCCTACTGTCAATCTCCCCTACCCAATCAGAATCTACATATCCATGAATGTTGAGTGTTCTCTGTGATGCAACCGAACTGCCATGGTAACATAGAGCATATTCAGAAGTGCCCTTTAAATATCTAAACACTCTCTTCACAACATCCCAATGTGATCTTCCTGGGTTTGTCATAAACTGGCTGAGAACTCCTATTGCTTGTGCAATGTTTGGCCTTGTACAAACCATTACATACATTAGACTGCCATCAACACTTGCATAAGGCACCTTGGTCATGTCCTCCATCTTAGTAACAAATTTTGGACAATCTTCAATAGATAGCTTTGTTACCTGCATAACTAAAATAACTAGCTGCTTGTAATCATTCATACCAAATTTCTCTAGAATTGTATTGACATACTTACTCTGAATTACTCAGAGCTTTTTGCTCATTCTGTCCTTGGTTATCTCCATCCCCAGAATATACCTTGTTGCACCCAAATCTTTCATTTTAAACTTTGCAAACAACTGATATTTAAGATCATAAATCATAGACTTACTATTTCCTATGAACAACATATCATCCACGTACAGGGTAATAATAAGCACATGATCATTTTCAGACTTGTAATAAATAGAATGGTCAGATTTTGATCTCACAAATCCCATAGACAACACAAAAGTGTCAAATTTCTGGTACCACATTTTAGGAGACTGCTTCAAACCATACAAAGATTTCTTTAATTTGCAGACCAGAGTTTCTTTACCTTTTTCAATGAAGTGCTCAGGTTGGGACATATAAATTTCTTCTTCCATATCTCCATGGAGAAATGTTGTCTTCACGTCCATTTGCTCAATCTCTAAGTCATATGTTGTTGCCAATGACAATAGAAATATGATAGATGTTAGCTTTTCTACAGGGGAAAATATTTCTCCATAATCAATTCCCTCTATCTGGGAAAATCCATTTGCAACCAACCTTGCCTTATACTTTTCTACACTACCATCTAGACCAGTCTTCTTCTTGAATACCCATTTATAGCCAATAGGCTTTCGCCCTTCTGGCAAAGGTACCAAATCCCAGGTTTTATTTTTCTTCAATGATTCCATTTCTTCATTCATGGCTTCCAACTAGGAATTTGAATCAGACATGCCAATAGCTTATTTTACAGTCCTAGGCTTATCAGTGCTAGTAATCAAGGCATAGGCACAGTTCGAATCTAACATAGAGAAACCATACCTATTAGGTTGTCATTTTTCACATGAAGACCTTCTTATAGGCTGATGTTGTGGTTTTTCATCTTCAAAACTCTTAGAGCTTCTTGAAATCTCCTCAATTTCAAGTACACCATGTAGTTCCTCTTTTTTTGGAGTTTGAGGAATCTGAAATACATCATTCTTCTTTTCTCTTTTATTTGTCTCTAACTGTGGCTCAACTACTGAAGGTTTCAGCTCGCGAAATATTACACTTCTGTTGTACAAAACCTTCTCAGTATTAGGATTCCAAAGCTTGTATCCTTTCACACCAATGCCATAGCTGATGAAGATACATTTAACAACCTTGTTCTCCAAATTTGATCTTTTCTCATTGGGCACATATACATATGCCTCACAACCAAAGACACAAATATGTCTAAGAGAGGGCTTCTTACTAGACCACGCTTCCAAATGTGTTTTTTCAACTAGAGCAGAACAAGGTGAATGATTTACCAGGTAACATGTTGTAGCCACAGTCTCAGCCCAAAACTTTTGCTCCAGACCAATAGTACTCAACATACATCTCACTCTTTCCATTAATATTATGTTCAACCTTTCAACAACTCCATTTTTCTATGGAGTATAAGGTGTAGTTTTATGCCTTTTAATCCCATGGTCTTTGCAGTACCTTTTGAATTATGTAGAACAAAACTCACTGCCATTATCCATCCTCAAGCATTTGATTTTCTTCCCAGTCTGATTCTCTACCAAAGTTTTAAATTCTTTAAACCAACTGAACACTTCTGATTTACTCTTAAGAAAGTATATAAATGCCCTTCTTGAATAGTCATCAATAAAAGAAACATAATATCTAGACTTTGATAACGAAGGAACATTGACTGGACCAAACACATCAGAATGAACATAATCTAGTACACCAGAAGATTTATGAGGACTCAAGTAAATTGAAACACGGTGTTTCTTTCCATAAATATAGTGTTCGCAAAAATCGAACTCAAGGTTACAATCATCAAGCCCTTCAACAAGATTTTTATTTTTCAAGGTTTTTAAACCTTTCTCACCTATGTGACCGAGTCTATGATGCCACAACATGGTCTTCTCTGCTAGGAGTTTCACCTCCAAGGCATTTGCACCCAGAGAAGCATCTTCATCTTCCTCTACAGGAAGAACTTTACTTGACTTTACAGAGGTGTTGTTGCATTGAACAGGATGTGCATCCAGCTTGTACAGAGTGCCAGTACGTACACCCTTAGCCAACACCATTGCACCTCTAGCCATCTTACACCCTTTACTCAAGAAAGAAACTTCCACACCATCATCATTTAGCTTACTGACAAAAAGTAAGTTACGAGCCAAACCTGGTATGTGCAATACATCACCAATCCCTTTGATTTTTCCGTCAGGGAACTGAATTTTGACTCTTCCACAACCAACAATCTCCAATGTTGAATCACTTGCTAGGTACACCTTTCCACCATCATACTTCTCGTACTTAGTGAGCCATTCTCTATGAGATGTCATGTGAAAGGATACACCCGAGTCAACCAACTAGACATCATCTTATTCCTAAGTTGCCAAGGGTGTAATGAAGGCATCTGCATCACTTTGAGAAGAGTCATTGTCTGAAGCATTACTCTTCTTTTTCTTCTCCTTACAATCCTTTCGGATATGACCAAGCTGCCCACAATTCCAACATTTCACCTTGGAATTTTTACCAGGAGACTTTGATCTCCCTATAGATTTAGATTTAGACTTCTTGTCCTTCTTCTTGCCTTTCTCCTTCGATCTACCTCAAACAACAAGGGCCTCTTTTGCCATCCCTAAAGACTTCCTCTGCATTTCTTTAGACAACAGTGAGGAAACAACATCTTCCATCTTGAAAGTAGTGGTTGTACTTCCAATAGCCATTACAAGATCATCCCAAGTGTCAGGTAATGAACATAACATGAGCATGCAATGATCCTCCTCCTCAATCTTCACACCCACATATGCCAACTGAGCAACACTCATATTAAATGAGTTCAAATGGTCTGCAACAAATGCACCTTCTTCCATATTCAACGAGTACAACTTCTTCCTCAGGAATAACTTATTTACCAGAGACATTCCCTAATAAATATCACCAAGCTTCTTCTATAATGAAGCTACAAACTTCTCCTCATGGACATTCAGGAGTACAAAATCAGCTAGACTAAGTCTAATTAAACCTCTCACTTTTCTATCTGCAAGGTCCCATTCTTCTTGCTTCATACCTTGTGGCATATTTCTAGACACAACAACCCAAAAGTCTCTATCCACAAGCAAGTCTTCCATTTTGAGTTTCCACAACTCAAAGTTGCCACCATTGAATTTTTCAATCTCTACTCTACCTGATGTACTAGCCATCTCAAACAGAACTAAGTTCTAACTTTGCAAGACTCCCATTGGAACATTATTAGCACAAAAAACCAGCCTTACTAACAAGGATAACACAACTGGCCAGGCTCTGATACCACTTGAAAGGAAAACAAAGGTGCGGAAATGCTTTCATAACACTAATGCAACAGAGGAGAAGTGCAAAAGACCCGTTTTAAAGATTCTTAAAACAACTGAGATGAACACATCAAGGTAACAAGAGAAACATAAATAAACAATCACTCAGATAACACCATATTTATGTGGGAAAACCCTTTCAGGAAAAACCCCACCACACCAAGAGAAGACACTTTGTATTATAGTAAAATAAATTACAAACAAAGCTCATAGTCCTCTCTCTTTGATAGTTAGCTCATAGCAACATACTTTAGTTTTCATGAATTCACTATTACAATACTTCTTTCAGTATACAATGAATACTTTTGACTTCTCTATCTCCACCATCACCTTTTTTGTTGACTTATATCAATGTAATCAACTATACAAGTCTTACATCACATTAATCATACCAACCAATCACAAACCTTAATTATGCATCATTCACCCAATCAAGCAATCCGATCTTCTGACCGATCTTTCCTGCAATCACGCATCGAGCCGCCCAGGCATTAACTCTTCTTGCCTTAATCGGATTATGTCATCAGCCGAAACATTTCTTGCAATTACTACTTTCACCGCTCCATATTTCAACCAATTAGATGTTCATTTATTGCCACGTGTTGCCTCTCTATTTGTTCGCTGCTTCTAGTCAAGTCTGACCGGTCAAGACAAGTTCAAACATGTCTTACCGCGCTACCTCGCCGAGCCAAAGAAGCCATCGCGGTACCGCTCCAAGGTTGATAGACCTCCGTAGTATGGTGGTGCCACCGCCCAACCGCATGTCCCTTCTAACACCCTCATAGTATTGAGGTAGTGGCTTGTCTGCCAGCCTGTCACTTAACATCGTGTCACCGCTGAGCTTGGATCGACCTTCCGCGGTATGGCAGTGCCACCGCCCAACCATGAGGTTGAGAAAATACTCATTCGGTATGGAGGTAACTGCTAGAGTCTATCGATGGACACACTGCACTACCTCGCCCCGACTGCAAGACCTTCATGGTAAGGAGGTAGACTTCATCTCTGACCGCCAAGGCTTACCGCGCCACTGCGACATGGCCAAGAGGTCATTGTGGTGTGGCGATAAGTGAACTTTGCCAATAATCATTGTTCACCACGACCACCTCACCACCAACGAGCACTCTCCGCTATAGGGAGGTAAGGTTTCGCACTAACTATGCTCGTCAACCATGCTATTGCCAGCCCAAGATAGAGACCCCACAGTATGGCAGTAATACTGCCCAACTGCAAACAGACCGACAGAGGCCCGCGATAAGGCGGTAAACCGCCATACTGCACCTCTATGAAAAACTCTCAGCGGTAGAGCAGTAAAGGCTGAGAAAGGTGATAATTTTGCCAAGTCTTTTTAGAGGTTCAAGCTAGAAGTTGAGGCACCTATTCCCAACAACTTTAAGCAAACCTCTTTAGAAGCCAATAAATTTTGATCTCCTATTTTGGCCTATTTTTAAAGTAGACCTCTTTAGTTTCCTCTCACAAGTCATAGGGGCTGCAACTTTTAGTACATTGCGTGAACTTGTTTTCAAGTTCATTAAATTTTATCCATACCAATTTATCAAAGCTAAATTTATGATAGTTTCAACAAATTAACTTTAATAATTTCTTTATTTTCTACAAAAGTATTTGAGGGTCTAATTTTTTAAGTAGTTTGTTTCAAAGAAAAATATATATATATTAATACTTATAAAAGCTTAAAATTAAGCAAACTATTAATTAGAGAAAAGTTTGTATGATAAACAATTATTGATTAATTAATTTTTTTTAAAGAATTAATATTAATTTATTTTAATTTTAATTTTATAAATAATCATAAGGAATTATAAAGGTTTAAAATTAGTGAAAAATTAATTTACGTGTAAACATAATCAAATATCAAGATGTAGAGTGACATGATCAATAATATTAACATTTAAAATGCTAAACAATCAAGACATGATGTGCTTCAAAGTTACCTTTGATTTATATCATGAAAGTTAGAATGACAATGCAAAGGACTACAACCTAACAACTTGGTTGATAAATCACTAAGTTGTGGCATGAACATGCATACGTAATATAGAAAATCATGACACATATAAAAGAAAGAGATAAAATAATAATTATCTTATATCAAGAGGAATTGAAATCACATCTTACATGTACTTAAAAACAAATAAAGGTTGAGAATGAGAATTCTTTCAAGCACGTGACCACTATTTTGAGGTACACTTACCTCAGTCATCATGCCAACTTGAGATGTATAAATATCCATGTTTTCTGATTAGATGGTGTCATCAGAAAGATTAGAAATATTTTGTCGTTGCTATAGCCATCAACCTAATATTGATAGATAAAATCTAACATTAGTAGATTCATAAACACAATATTTTCCTTGATCGTGATCTAAAAAATAAAATGAATTATTAATGTTAATAAATGAGAAAATTAAGTGTATGGGGCTAGAAATGAGTTGTTCTAATAAGAAATAACAAAATAATCATTTCTTGAAAGAAAATATTATTGTAATGATAAATTGGTAAGACCGTGAAAATTTGAACACAAAATAATTTACATAACAAATGAAAATAAGGGATAAATCCATGTATAAAGGCCCACAAGTTAATGGAGATCAATAATAAAAAATTAACCTAGGGGAAATGCAATCATGCATTTGAATCTAATGTGAGAGGATCCATAGTATTAGCATTCACAGTTCTAAAGCATAACCAACTTTTCTTTTTATAAAACTCATAGTTTAACATCTGTGAAGTTCTATCGAAAGTCACTTGCAAAAATCCTCAAGCACAAAAATTAAAATTAAAAATGACACAACCAACCATGCTCTAAGACTTTTTGACTTAGCTATTACAAAGATATGTCTATCCCTTTGTTAAAACAACCTCATGGCTTCAATTTACTAATATTTCATGGCTCTTGTTTTATCACCAATGTTATTCAAACTGTTGGTGTAATTAAATATGTTGTACCTTGTCCTAGGTCATAATTACACCTTAGTTAAGTTTACTTAGGGACCACATAGGAGTTGTTGGAGTTTTTCCACCTTTGGTGGACTTATCATGCTATTACTTTATCACTTCCACCTTTCATGGAAATATCATGTGATTACCTCTCCACCTTTTGTGGGTGATCCACTATTTGTGGTGGTTATCACATTAAATTTGGGCGATTTAATATTGCAAAAGTTTGTTTTAAATAAAATACAAAAAAAAAAAACAAACAGGAAAAATCCTGCTTAGCAAGGTACTCCAGAATTCATACCGCAGAGGCAGGTACTCTACACTTCCCCCCAACCGGCCACATGGCAGGCTTATATTGGGTCAGTCGGACCCCACTTTTCATCGCCGGCGGCAATTCATCCAACCAACGGCCGGTCAAAATATCACCCGCGACGGTCTTTAAAGAAATACGGTCGGTCAATCAAAATTTTCAGCCAGTCAAAAATCCGGTGTTCAAAAAAAGATTCTGACTGCCGACAAGAGTATATTTTGGCCCGAAAAGCATATTCTGGCAAAGATTCTATCACCGGCTAATTGGTCAACATATTCTCTAGCAAGGGAGAATAATCTTTTTTGACGGGCCGCAGGCCGTCAAATTCAACCCAGTAAATTTTTGACATCAGCAAACCGTCAGTGCTGACATCAATGCCCATTTGTAATTTTTTTCCCCCTCTCTCATTTGCATTTTCATTTTTGTAGCTGATCTTCAAAGGCTCATATCTCGGTTATTTTGGCTCCTTTTTTCGAGCAATTTTTTTTGATTTGGGTTGATTTTTCGTGTTCTTTGCAGTGGTGCAATCGGTTGCTGATTTTGGTGGAAATATTTTCCAGAATTTGTAGTTTTTCATTATTGTACTTGTCCAATCCTCATTTATGCAACTTCTGGGGCTCCGTACAGGCACATACGAACTCCTTTTCAGGTGTCATTTTTTTGAAAGTGCATGATTTTTTGTTTAATTCTTGAATATGCAATCAGTTTGAAGCAATCTTGAGTGGATTTTGTACTTTTAGCATATGGTCTTTTTTGGCCTGTTTGGCACTTGTATTGCATGGATCTGAATTTAGGTCTTTACTTCATTATTCTAGTCTATTATCAGCCTATTTGTGGAAATTTGTAAAATCAGATATCATAAGTCCACTTAGCCAACTTGCAAGTGGCCTATTGTACATGCACTAAATTATAAAGTGCCAAAATCATCTTTTTGTGGGGGGTACTTTGATTGAGTGAATTTGGGGGGGTGTCTCTTGTGTGATTGTGCCTATTTTCTCTCTTGTGCTCTTGCATTCCATCATGGGTTCATCTAAATTTCCACTCTTAACTGCACATAATTATGTTACATGGAAAGTACGTGCATGGAGTAAACTAATGGAAAAAGGTTTAATTTACTAAATTGATGGAACTATAATTGCACCTGTGGATCCTAAGACAGATCCAACTGCATATATGGATTTGCTCACTAAAAATTCTATGGCATTGGGTACACTTAGAAATTTTATTTCAGATGATCTCATTTTTCATGTTGATAAATGTACTACAACCAATGAAGCTTGGGATAAGCTTGCTACTTTGTGTGGCAAGGTTGATAAGGTTAAGGGATACAAACTTGAAAATGATCTCCTAAGCCTTGATCCTACGAATTTTGACACTATTCAAGATTATGTCACTAAAGAAAATGAGCTAAGAGTAGAGCTAAAAGATTGTGGTATTGAGAAAGAGGATGATCAATTGGTCTTCAACTTGTTGGAAAAGCTTCCAGCCAAGTATGCAACTTTTGTTTCAAGTTTTCAGACTCAACTATTGACAATTAGCAACTTCACATCACCATTTTTTGAGGCTCTCACAGATATTTTGATTTCGGGAGAAAGATAAGCTTATTCAAATGGGTACTTTGAAGTCTTCAAAATCACATGTCTTGGTTGTAAAAGATGAGAACTCTTCAAGTGGCAAAGAAAAGAAAAAGAACAAGCCTAAGAAGAACACACAATCCACATCTAATTCCATAGAAGAACATAAAGATTCATCTTCAAAAGAGAAATCATCTAAGAAGGAGAGGTCCTTTTGTGCATATTGCAAGAAGGATGGACATGAAGAACATTATTGTTATAAGAAGGATATTGGTGAATTGAAAAATCTTCTCAAAAAGAATCACATTGATTTGCCTTCTAGAATTTCTGAATCACCTCCTCCTTCTTCAAAACAGTCTAAAAAAGACAAAGGTCAAGCATCTACATCAACATATAAAGGAAAAGCTCTTTGTGCTTTTTTAGTTCCAGGATCAGGTAGATGGCTTCTAGATTCTGGAGCATCACATCATATGGCATCTTCACAGTCTATATTATCTTCATTTCAGCCTTGTTCTATGTCTCCTATCTTGATGGGAAACAATACATACATGAGTGTAATTGGGAAGGGATCTATTAGTTTTGGGGACAACACTTTTTAGGATGTTTTGTGTGTTCCTCATTTGACGAACAATCTTCTTTCCATATATCAGATTACACATGGTGGAGATGGGAGAACTGTGGAGTTCACACCTGATTCAGTCATCATTCGAGCCTTGGAGAGTAGAGAGATCATTGCTACTGGGGTGGTTGATCATTCAGCTCGATTGTATACCTTTGCAGATTTTGCTTCTGATGGTAACATTGTTCCTTCGACTGTTGATCATATGAACCATGATTCAGAGGAGACATTTGGCTACTTGAACTTGGGAGTTCTTACATCACATCCATTACTTGAGCCATGCATTCTATCTCCTCTATCTACTGTTTGCAGTTGATGATTCTTGTGATTCCACAGTTTTGGTTCCTTGTGATTCGGTGCAATTGGATCCTCATTGTCTTTCAAATTTGGCTACTTTGGATGACTTCTTGATAGGTATTTCGAACTTGTTTTTGGAGTCTCATCTTGTAGATTTGGGAGACACTATTGATGACATTCATCTTCTCTTTGATGAAGATGCTCCTTCTTCAGTTGTTGCAAGGGAACACTCTGACCCTCTTGTTCATTCTCTACATGATCATTCTTTGCAGTTTGGCATGAGTGTGGATACTTTTGGACAGCATTTGGAGGAGGCATCTTTGTCTTCAGAGGAGGTATCACTATCTTTGGATCATGTTCTACATTCATCTCTACTAGATGTTGGATTGTCCTCTTCAGCAGTGTGGCCTAGAACGCTTGTTTGGAGTGTGTTAGCTTTCGGCATTAACATGGAGACACTTGACCATACTTTAGAGACATCATACATCATCCATCATATTGACATCCTGCATACATCCTGGGTTTTGTTTCTTCCTAAGGGGAGGAACGTTGTTTGGTGAGAGTGGATCATCTTCAACATTCAATGTCGAGCTTCTACCATCATTGCAGGAGACTCAACATTGAGGGGGGGCTGCCTTTTCTCTCTTCTACTTCTCTCTTATGGGGGGGTATTTTTCCTCACATGGGGTTTTTACCTTCTCATGCATCATTGAGAGCATTTCATTTTTGTATTTCATCTCTTTTTTGGGGAGGAGTTTTGTGCCACTGGGTTTTCTCCTTTTCTTCGTTTGTGAGAGATTTCTTTGCATTTTTACATGGGTACCTAACATGGCCTAGTTGTTGGGACCCATCTTGCATTGTTTTCCTTTGTGTACATTCTCCCTAAGTTGCACTTAAGGGGGGGTGTTGGTGTAATTAAATATGTTGTACCTTGTCCTAGGTCATAATTACACCTTAGTTAAGTTTACTTAGGGACCACATAGGAGTTGTTGGAGCTTTTCCACCTTTGGTGGACTTATCATGTTATTACTTTATCACTTCCACCTTTCATGGACATATCATGTGATTACCTCTCCACCTTTTGTGGGTGATTCACTATTTGTGGTGGTTGTCACATTATCACTTTTCCACTTTAGGTGGAGTGATAGCTTTTCACAGTTGTCTCATGTCATAAGATTATGACACTTGTCATAATCTTATGCTCCTAATTATTTGGCATAGCCTTCAATTAGTTTTCCATTTTTATCTTTGATGACTCCTCCAACACCGATAAACCCTGGATTCCCTTTTGAGCATCCACCAAATTTTAGTTTTATCCACCCCTCTTTGAGAGGTAACCATTTCGTTTTCTTTTTGCTCAAGATTTTAATCTAGTTTATCCCAATTAGGTCTTTATTAACCTACGACTTCTTTTTTTAATTCTAATCTCATAGTATGCATGAATTATCTTAGAGAAACTATAATTCCTAAAATTTAAATTTTCTTTCACTTGTTGTTTGATACTCAAAAACACCTCTTTGTTGTTTCTTTTCTGATCCCTGAAGATTCTATTGTTCCTCTCTTTCCATAATTGGGTGAGGAAAATGATAGTTATTTCAGCTAGCCACAATTTTTTTGATAAAGTTGGGGCAGACCCAATCAATCAAGAGAAGAGGAAGCACATGAGCCCAAACCTCTCTAGATAAAGGACAATGAAAGAATAGGTGCTCAATTTTCTCCTCATCCTTGTAACAAATAATGCACATCTATTAATAAATTAAATTCTTCTTCTAGTAAGATTATCAATAGTGAGAATGTTTCCATAAACAACAACCCACTAAAAACAATTTAATTTAGGGATGAGTTTAGAGTTCCACACTCGATTCCAATGGAAATGACTAGAAGTGATAATATTTTGTTCCATCATAGTTTATTCAAATTTAATTGAACAAAGCCCAAAAGGAATTCTCGTCCATATCCATTCATCTTATTTGTTTTGAGAATAGAATAAGTATTCCCCAATTTGTTGCCTTAAAATTGGAGACCAACAAACACCTCTTGTTGTCTTCCCCCCTAAGAATCCTACTTCTAGTTATCTATTCCCTAAAATCTTTCCATCTTGGCTTGTCTCCTTGCCACTCAATATAACTATGAAGGTATCTACCATTCTTTTTCGTTAGCATAATCTTAATTTGGTTGAGTTGAATGAAAGAGGGCCATTATTCCAAACATCTTCCCAAAAATCTATTTTCTTCCCATTACCTTCTCTCCTTGTAATCCCTTGATTGATGATATTTATAATTTTTAACAAGTTATTCCAAATGGTCAAGCCATGAGGAAAAATAAAGGAGGAAATGAAACTCCCATGTTCTTCATTAGAAAGATATTTAACTTTTAAAATAGCTCATGAATCTTTAATGACTTCTAAGAAATTCCAACCAATTTTGATAAGAAGGGAATTATTAAACATTTTGAGCCTTCTAATACTTAGACCCCCAACCTTTTTAGGCAAGCAAACTTTTTCCCATCTTACAAGGGAAATTATCAAATGTTCTTCAATTCTAGTCCAAAGGAACTTTCTCTGAATTTGTTCAATTTTATCTGCAATGAAAGCAAAGATCTTGAATAATGAAAGGTAGAAAATTGAGATGTATTGGAGTGAAGCCTTAAGGAGCTGAAGTTTACTTTCTAGGCTTAGGAGTTTTCCTTTCGAACCAACCAACTTATTTTGAACCCTTTCTATGATACTATTCCAATAGTTATTTGGAGGTTTCTTAGAGATAAGAGGGAGACCAAGATAGGTTGTTGAAAGAACAACAAATTGGAAACCTCTAATCCTCATAACTCTATCCTTAATCAACTGATTTGAATTAAAAAAATAAAGCATACTTTTGTTGTAATTGATGCATTGTCTTGAAGCCTTGGTATAATATTCAATACTTGAATTCCAATGACCTGCATCAACCACTGAAGCTTCCCCAAAAAGGATAGTGTCATCCACAAACTATTGGTGAGAAGTTGGAGGCAAAGAAGAGACAAATTTAACCCCTTTTATTAATCTTAAGTCAAGCCTCTTTTGAAGGTTCCTTCCAAGAACTTCCTCCACAATAATAAACATGTATTTAGAAAGAGGATCACCTTGTCCAAGTCCTCTAACACAAGAGAAGTAACCCCTAGGGATTTAATTAACCATCATAGATCACCATAGGGTAGTAACATATGCCTTAATCAACTTCAAAAAATTTCCTTTGAACCCAAACTTCCACAGGATAACCAAAAGAAAAGGCCAAGAAACTTTTTCATATGCCTTAGAGATATCCAATTTCAAGAACATAACCGAATTTTTACTAAATTCCATTGAGTGAATATATTCATGAGTAGATAAGACAACATCTAGAATTTGTCTTCCTTTGACAAATCCTTTTTGATTATGGGAAATTAGTTTATAAAGGACACATTTAAGCATGGTTACCATTATTTTAGAGATCTTGTAAACAATGTTACATAAGATTATAGATCTATAGTCTTGCAATGAGGAAGCATCATCTTTTTTAGGAATAAGAATTATAAAGGTAGAGTTTAACTAATTCAACAGTCTTCTAGATCTAAAAAATCCCTAGCAGCATTTAGAAGGTTTGTGGAAATAACATCTCAAAAGTATTGAAAAAAAGTAGGGGGAAACCTATAAGGCCTTTCTAACGTTTGATTAACTTTGTGTTTGCAAACAATCACACAATTCAGAGGATGGATTCCTAATTGAACAGTTCACTAAACCTTTACAAAAGGTTTCATTTAATTATCAACCAAGGCTTGTAAGCTTTTGATAGTGCTAGAACTATATGTGCATCCAAGGACCCTAACTACGACCTATATCGATGGAACATAGGTGGTCATATATGTACTGAAAACTATAAAATTTGAAAAAGGAAATAAATCATAAAATTGCAAAATAGGGGGATTAACACAAATGTATTGCTTATGCTACGACTACTTACTACTCAATACTGTAACTGCTAACTATTGAATTTGAACTTGCAACTACTAATATTTCTAACTTCTTTGGAGAATAGATCAATGTAATATTATAGGATGTAATTCATCCTACAAAACATCATTCATAAAATTCACATGCGCATTATTGAAAACCTATCTTAAATGGATTCAATAATGTAGCATCTAATCTAGTAACAAAAAATAAGGTGGGTTGGTATTACCTTGAGTTTCCCTTGCTCGAGTTGACAACAAACTAAACTCCTTTATTGCATGAAAATTGGATTTCTTGTAGTTTGACAAGAATCTCTAAGGATTTTTCATTAAGCAATACATATCCATTACAACTTGATAACAAAAAACAAATAATAATTAACTGTTAATTGGTAAAAACAATCACACTGCTATATTTTCTCCTCAACCACAAAACCCAATATATAGGCTTGAGAGGAGTCTTAATTCTAGGACTAAAAACAAAACATTAATGCATACACCCACTCTCCCTCAAGGATAGGAAGATGACTATTCTTTGAAACAAAAAACCATAAATGTGAAATAGAAGAAGGAAAACCAAACTAAGATTCTACCCCAAACGGTTAACCATCATGAGAGGGACATGTTTCATGGAAACTATCACGTCATGGGTCACTCCTATTTGGAACAAACTTCTTCTTCCAATTGCCTTATTGGCGGATAAAAGTGTAATTGTGGTGACTTATGGCTGACCATTTAATAGACACCTTCACTTTCCACTGGAAATGTCACACTTCAATCATTTTGGCTTCTCCCCTTGTAATCATCCACAATCCTTTGTTGCGGGTTGTAAATACAGTTGTTGCGGGCTATAGTCTTCTTGGCTGCAAGATGTTAGTTTTTCTACCAAGGCATTCACATCATTAACAATCATAATTAAATAATAAAACATACTAAATCTTGATAACATGCATACATCCACACATGCATATATCAATATATCATATTTAAATTTTCACATATTTAGGTCTATCAAAGTGCATAAAAGGCATATGAAAAATGTACGAAATCTTGGAAATTTTTGTGAAACTTAGGGAATGAAATGATAAAAGCATAAAATGATGAAGGAAAAACTAGCCATTATCTAGACACAAGATATAAAGAAGATAGATGTAGAGAACAATCAATTCATAAGTCAATCTCAATAGATTGCAACATTGATTATGCATTGAGAAACAAAGTCCACTATTTAGAATTAACACATTTAAGTATAATGTTAGAGATTAACTTTTTGAATCATTAAAACTCCTACTTTAATATCACTACATATCAATTCAACTACAAAATGGAGTTGTGAATTACTTCTTAACTTTACTTGCAAAAGGTGAAATGGAAGAAATTAATTCATATAACTATGAACTAGATCCTCATATACTATATGAATTACACAAAGTACAAGATGTTGAAACATATTTATGTAGAAAGAAAATATCTACAACATCAATATCTAGTGACAAAGAAATTGGACTATGGGGATACATGTTTTTTATTCATTAGCTATCCAAAAGGCTAAACATATAAATATATCCATGGTTAATAACAACATAAAAAATTTACTTTCATTTCAACTAATCACCTCATGGAGAATCATACTCTTATCCTTTTTCATGATGCAAATCCTCTTCATGGATATTTTGAGTGACTTTTAGGTTTCCAAACACAAAACCTTAACAACCAGTCAAAAATAACATTTCACAAACCTTACCAACCAGTCAAAAATAACCTTAACAACCCGGGAAGGGAAAGTATTGGAGGTATAATAAGGGATTGTAAAGGAAATTTTGTCGCTGGTTACTCAGGGGGGATTGGGATTCAATCCTCTATGATTGTTGAAGCCAGAGTGCTACTAAAGGGCATCCAGTTGGTTGTCTCTATCTGGATTGGGAATCTACATATTGAAAGAGATTCTAAGTCTTTAATTGATGCGGTCAACCTAGGAAGATTACTGGGATGGAGTACTAAAGATATTTTAATAGACATAAAACATCTAATGTCTAAGCTAAATTTGAAGGTTGCTACCCATATTTATCGAGAGGGTAACCAAGTGGCAGATGCTATGAAAAAATTTGGCACCCATTGGAAAAATTCTAAGTGTTGGCGAGACTAGGGGAACCTTTTGCTTGGTATTCAAGGTTTAATCCTAAAGGAGCAAGGCACATGTATTATCCATGATGATGATTAATTATGCGATGTTATTGGCCTTATGGGGGGTCCAAATTCTTGTCTACTGGGCCATGTGGATGGGTTTAAATGCTGAGGTGTCTTACAAGTGGCAAACTTGGAATAATGAGGTGGAGATCATTGTTAAAAAGGGTTTTATGAGGAGTGATGGGGAGTGCTTTATGATTACGACCAAGTTGGATCTAGCCTTGATGAGTCTAGTTTATGGTCTAATTATTGATAGAGTTTGTTGTCCATTTGCTGTAGTTGTCATAGAATTTCATTCTCGGATGTTGAACTTTTTATGATATTTCCTTAAAACCATAGACTTTGGACATGAACTTATTTTCATAACTTTTAAATGATATTGATATGCTATATGAACTATCCATGTTAATTTTGCATGTGATTAATGAATGTCGCTTTGAGATAGTTACAAATATGTAGTTGTTGTGCATACTAATATTGTCACGCATATATAATTAGAGGCCTGCAAATAAGGAAGATTGGACACAATCAAATCTAGAAGTCTTTGCACTTATACAATATGGATTGTGGAAATTTGATATCATTAATTAAGGAAGATTCCACTAGCTGGTCATTTTCCATACCGGTCAACAAGGTGGACATTCAATGAAGGAAGGCTCTCAACGACAAAAATATTCCTCATTCAAATTGGAGTTGTAACCGCCTTGTAATGGTATTAATTGTTGTTGAGAAAATATAGGCGTTATTGTTGTGCTAGATCTACGTGTAGGCAAACATGCCTGACCAGATTCCATGCATGCGTAATCGCCTCTCCACTTTTTATGCTTTCCCTAATGTGGTGTCCTTTAGTTCTATCAGAGTTGACTGCCTTGCTAGGTGATTGGATAAATAAGACTCAGATGCTCTTTCTCCAGAGGTTGCTTAATTTGATGATGTACTCACACTCTTAGTTTTTCAGTAATACAACCATGTTGCTCGATTGTACTCATGTTTTCCAATGAATGAAATGAAGTTATAAGTTCGTGCACCTGAGTTTACATTTGTTTTAGGGGATACTCATCCAAGGGGGGCCATTTGGTGAGTATTTCGTCCCTTAGGTTAGTTAGTTATTTTTTATTCAGTAATTAGTTAAGAATCTGGCACTGTCTATTCTTGTAGCCACTAGAATTGCATTCTGTGACTATTCCTGCAGCCAAGGCAGACAGAGTAGTTTCCTGTTTGTTCACTCAGATTTTAATTTTTTCATGCATTTCAACTTAATATAGTTGTTGGTTGATTCTCAACACTTATGTTATTTCCTTCTAAGCAATTTACTTTCAACATTGAGTCTTTCTTAGTTGTAGGATGAACATGGCTACTTTGGATTCCTAGTGCACATACTGTGCTGACCCTTTTCAAGTTCACGTCCCTGGGTTGACAAGTTAAATTCACCTTCATGATGATTGAAACAACTATTCATGTTAGATGTCCAATCTCTGAATCACAACTGTAAGGACTTAGTTGTTAAATAACTATAGGAGGTCGACATTTTTGGTGTTGTTGCCAGGGATGGTGTCAAACTAGGGTGTTCTTCGGAGTCATTGATGGTTTTTCTCACTGTAGTATTTTTGGAAGTTGTTCTTAGTATACCCCTCATTTAGGAAAGTAATGACCCCCCTATTCTTTAACCAATTCTTTGTGTGAATTGGCTGATAGTGAGGTTGATACCATATGCATAGAGAAAGGAGAAGAGATACTCATGGGAGATTCCTTCATAACAATCCTGATCTATTCCATATAATTGATTATCAGAACCTGCCAAAAGATGAAGAAGAAGAAGAGCCCCACCTCTTTGCCGATACATTTCCAAATCTCACTAGTTATGAAGTTTTCTCTGAAGATCAGAATCTGATTGAGAACCCCCTTGCTTTGGAACTTCATTAGGAAGGCATGGGTGATGCAAATAGAAACAGACCTAACTAACCAAATTTTTCTTTATCCATTTCTCATCAGAATGAAGTAGATAACCTCAAAAATATCCCTACTTCAGTTCTTCCTAAGTTCTATGGACTTGTCACAAAAGATCCTGATACATTCTTGTTTGAGTTTGATATACTCTGCAGGAATTATGACTATACCACTGATGCCCATAAGCTTAAGCTATTCCTTGCCACCTTGAAAGAAGCTGCATTAAGATGGTTCATGAGCCTAGGTAGAGATACTGTGGAGACTTGGGAAGACATGAAGACAAAGTTCCTTGAGAAATACAAGGAGTATTGCAGGGGCAGTGACATGAGAGGAGGTGGCATTTTCAAGATGCAACAAAAGGAAGATGAGAGCCTAGAAGATTATATTTCAAGGTTTCTATTTTGATGCCTTGGACCTAATGGGAGGAGGAGATATTACCCAAGTTCCTTGGGAGGACATCAAGAAGATATGCCATAACTATTCTAGGTCAACTTCAAAGAAGGGGAGATCTTACCAATCCTCCATGGGTAAGTCATCTACCAGTGGAGTTTCAAGGATGGAGATTCCTCACTTACAAGAATACCTCAAACAAGACATCATAAAAAATCTAGTTACTCAGTTGGATACACTTCAAGCCAAGAAGAAACAAGAGGAGGCTGAGAGAATGTTGGAAGAATATTGCCCTCATTGCAGATAAAAGAAGAAGGACTGCAAATGCAAGATGATAGCCAATATTGACAACAAGAAGATGGCACTCAAGTTCAAGCCAATCCAAGGTGAAGAAGATCAAGTCTACTATGTTTCACAAAGGAGGCCATGGGCTCCAAGACAAGGCATGCCACCAGATCCACTATCTTTTGCTGGACCATATTTCAATTCTTATTCATCTGGTAACCAATGAAAACCCCCATATCCATCCACTTATGGAGGATATCCACCAGAACCTTGGAATAACCCTCCAAATGCTTGGACCAACCACCAAAAATCTCCACCCCAGTGGCAACAACCTCAAGGAAACTAGCAACAGGTTCAAGGAAACTGGCAGCCACCTCCAAGAAACTGGCAACAAACATCCCAATGGAGGGGAGGACAACAATGGCCAAACTAGACAACCAATTACATGCAGCCACTTTCTCAGCCTCAACAACCTACTATAATGCCTCCTTCTTCTAGTTCAAATTCAAATGCACCTAAACCTACCTAGCTATCATTCCAACCCACACCTAACCCAAATAATAAACCATAGCAGTAGCCAGTATACTTTACTAATCCAAATCAATTCCCTGCATATGTTGTGAGTGTAAGTAGCATCCGCTTGTGTTCAACAACTACTTTTATATCTCCTTCCACACCCATTATCACCGAGCTTCATGTGGAAGAAGAGAAGCCTCTAAATGTCCCCATTCAGCCAAGTGCACCTAAAATTCTAAACCAATCTCAATCAAGCAGACTGAATTAGAACCACCATTTTCCCAGAGATTGGAAACTGTGAAACAAAAGGAAGAGAAGGACACAACTTTTGACATTTTAGATCAGTTGAAGCATATATGTGTCCAAATACCTTTATTTCAG
>CM021106.1:525152922-525312795 GCA_007115665.2 Sequoiadendron giganteum
GGTCTCTATCTTGGGCTGGCAATAGCATGGTTGACGAGCATAGTTAGTGCGAAACCTTACCTCCCTATAGCGGAGAGTGCTCGTTGGTGGTGAGGTGGTCGTGGTGAACAATGATTATTGGCAAAGTTCACTTATCGCCACACCACAATGACCTCTTGGCCATGTCGCAGTGGCGCGGTAAGCCTTGGCGGTCAGAGATGAAGTCTACCTCCTTACCATGAAGGTCTTGCAGTCGGGGCGAGGTAGTGCAGTGTGTCCATCGATAGACTCTAGCAGTTACCTCCATACCGAATGAGTATTTTCTCAACCTCATGGTTGGGCGGTGGCACTGCCATACCGCGGAAGGTCGATCCAAGCTCAGCGGTGACACGATGTTAAGTGACAGGCTGGCAGACAAGCCACTACCTCAATACTATGAGGGTGTTAGAAGGGACATGCGGTTGGGCGGTGGCACCACCATACTACGGAGGTCTATCAACCTTGGAGCGGTACCGCGATGGCTTCTTTGGCTCGGCGAGGTAGCGCGGTAAGACATGTTTGAACTTGTCTTGACCGGTCAGACTTGACTAGAAGCAGCGAACAAATAGAGAGGCAACACGTGGCAATAAATGAACATCTAATTGGTTGAAATATGGAGCGGTGAAAGTAGTAATTGCAAGAAATGTTTCGGCTGATGACATAATCCGATTAAGGCAAGAAGAGTTAATGCCTGGGCGGCTCGATGCGTGATTGCAGGAAAGATCGGTCAGAAGATCGGATTGCTTGATTGGGTGAATGATGCATAATTAAGGTTTGTGATTGGTTGGTATGATTAATGTGATGTAAGACTTGTATAGTTGATTACATTGATATAAGTCAACAAAAAAGGTGATGGTGGAGATAGAGAAGTCAAAAGTATTCATTGTATACTGAAAGAAGTATTGTAATAGTGAATTCATGAAAACTAAAGTATGTTGCTATGAGCTAACTATCAAAGAGAGAGGACTATGAGCTTTGTTTGTAATTTATTTTACTATAATACAAAGTGTCTTCTCTTGGTGTGGTGGGGTTTTTCCTGAAAGGGTTTTCCCACATAAATATGGTGTTATCTGAGTGATTGTTTATTTATGTTTCTCTTGTTACCTTGATGTGTTCATCTCAGTTGTTTTAAGAATCTTTAAAACGGGTCTTTTGCACTTCTCCTCTGTTGCATTAGTGTTATGAAAGCATTTCCGCACCTTTGTTTTCCTTTCAAGTGGTATCAGAGCCTGGCCAGTTGTGTTATCCTTGTTAGTAAGGCTGGTTTTTTGTGCTAATAATGTTCCAATGGGAGTCTTGCAAAGTTAGAACTTAGTTCTGTTTGAGATGGCTAGTACATCAGGTAGAGTAGAGATTGAAAAATTCAATGGTGGCAACTTTGAGTTGTGGAAACTCAAAATGGAAGACTTGCTTGTGGATAGAGACTTTTGGGTTGTTGTGTCTAGAAATATGCCACAAGGTATGAAGCAAGAAGAATGGGACCTTGCAGATAGAAAAGTGAGAGGTTTAATTAGACTTAGTCTAGCTGATTTTGTACTCCTGAATGTCCATGAGGAGAAGTTTGTAGCTTCATTATAGAAGAAGCTTGGTGATATTTATTAGGGAATGTCTCTGGTAAATAAGTTATTCCTGAGGAAGAAGTTGTACTCGTTGAATATGGAAGAAGGTGCATTTGTTGCAGACCATTTGAACTCATTTAATATGAGTGTTGCTCAGTTGGCATATGTGGGTGTGAAGATTGAGGAGGAGGATCATTGCATGCTCATGTTATGTTCATTACCTGACACTTGGGATGATCTTGTAATGGCTATTGGAAGTACAACCACTACTTTCAAGATGGAAGATGTTGTTTCCTCACTGTTGTCTAAAGAAATGCAGAGGAAGTCTTTAGGGATGGCAAAAGAGGCCCTTGTTGTTTGAGGTAGATCGAAGGAGAAAGGCAAGAAGAAGGACAAGAAGTCTAAATCTAAATCTATAGGGAGATCAAAGTCTCCTGGTAAAAATTCCAAGGTGAAATGTTGGAATTGTGGGCAGCTTGGTCATATCCGAAAGGATTGTAAGGAGAAGAAAAAGAAGAGTAATGCTTCAGACAATGACTCTTCTCAAAGTGATGCAGATGCCTTCATTACACCCTTGGCAACTTAGGAATAAGATGATGTCTAGTTGGTTGACTCGGGTGTATCCTTTCACATGACATCTCATAGAGAATGGCTCACTAAGTACGAGAAGTATGATGGTGGAAAGGTGTACCTAGCAAGTGATTCAACATTGGAGATTGTTGGTTGTGGAAGAGTCAAAATTCAGTTCCCTGACGGAAAAATCAAAGGGATTGGTGATGTATTGCACATACCAGGTTTGGCTCGTAACTTACTTTTTGTCAGTAAGCTAAATGATGATGGTGTGGAAGTTTCTTTCTTGAGTAAAGGGTGTAAGATGGCTAGAGGTGCAATGGTGTTGGCTAAGGGTGTACGTACTGGCACTCTGTACAAGCTGGATGCACATCCTGTTCAATGCAACAACACCTCTGTAAAGTCAAGTAAAGTTCTTCCTGTAGAGGAAGATGAAGATGCTTCTCTGGGTGCAAATGCCTTGGAGGTGAAACTCCTAGCAGAGAAGACCATGTTGTGGCATCATAGACTCGGTCACATAGGTGAGAAAGGTTTAAAAACCTTGAAAAATAAAAATCTTGTTGAAGGGCTTGATGATTGTAACCTTGAGTTCGATTTTTGCGAACACTATATTTATGGAAAGAAACACCGTGTTTCAATTTACTTGAGTCCTCATAAATCTTCTGGTGTACTAGATTATGTTCATTCTGATGTGTTTGGTCCAGTCAATGTTCCTTCGTTATCAAAGTCTAGATATTATGTTTCTTTTATTGATGACTATTCAAGAAGGGCATTTATATACTTTCTTAAGAGTAAATCAGAAGTGTTCAGTTGGTTTAAAGAATTTAAAACTTTGGTAGAGAATCAGACTGGGAAGAAAATCAAATGCTTGAGGATGGATAATGGCAGTGAGTTTTGTTCTACATAATTCAAAAGGTACTGCAAAGACCATGGGATTAAAAGGCATAAAACTACACCTTATACTCCATAGAAAAATGGAGTTGTTGAAAGGTTGAACATAATATTAATGGAAAGAGTGAGATGTATGTTGAGTACTATTGGTCTGGAGCAAAAGTTTTGGGCTGAGACTGTGGCTACAACATGTTACCTGGTAAATCATTCACCTTGTTCTGCTCTAGTTGAAAAAACACATTTGGAAGCGTGGTCTAGTAAGAAGCCCTCTCTTAGACATATTTGTGTCTTTGGTTGTGAGGCATATGTATATGTGCCCAATGAGAAAAGATCAAATTTGGAGAACAAGGTTGTTAAATGTATCTTCATCAGCTATGGCATTGGTGTGAAAGGATACAAGCTTTGGAATCCTAATACTGAGAAGGTTTTGTACAACAGAAGTGTAATATTTCGCGAGCTGAAACCTTCAGTAGTTGAGCCACAGTTAGAGACAAATAAAAGAGAAAAGAAGAATGATGTATTTCAGATTCCTCAAACTCCAAAAAAAGAGGAACTACATGGTGTACTTGAAATTGAGGAGATTTCAAGAAGCTCTAAGAGTTTTGAAGATGAAAAACCACAACATCAGCCTATAAGAAGGTCTTCATGTGAAAAATGACAACCTAATAGGTATGGTTTCTCTATGTTAGATTCGAACTGTGCCTATGCCTTGATTACTAGCACTGATAAGCCTAGGACTGTAAAATAAGCTATTGGCATGTCTGATTCAAATTCCTAGTTGGAAGCCATGAATGAAGAAATGGAATCATTGAAGAAAAATAAAACCTGGGATTTGGTACCTTTGCCAGAAGGGCGAAAGCCTATTGGCTATAAATGGGTATTCAAGAAGAAGACTGGTCTAGATGGTAGTGTAGAAAAGTATAAGGCAAGGTTGGTTGCAAATGGATTTTCCCAGATAGAGGGAATTGATTATGGAGAAATATTTTCCCCTGTAGAAAAGCTAACATCTATCATATTTCTATTGTCATTGGCAACAACATATGACTTAGAGATTGAGCAAATGGACGTGAAGACAACATTTCTCCATGGAGATATGGAAGAAGAAATTTATATGTCCCAACCTGAGCACTTCATTGAAAAAGGTAAAGAAACTCTGGTCTGCAAATTAAAGAAATCTTTGTATGGTTTGAAGCAGTCTCCTAAAATGTGGTACCAGAAATTTGACACTTTTGTGTTGTCTATGGGATTTGTGAGATCAAAATCTGACCATTCTATTTATTACAAGTCTGAAAATGATCATGTGCTTATTATTACCCTGTACGTGGATGATATGTTGTTCATAGGAAATAGTAAGTCTATGATTTATGATCTTAAATATCAGTTGTTTGCAAAGTTTAAAATGAAAGATTTGGGTGCAACAAGGTATATTCTGGGGATGGAGATAACCAAGGACAGAATGAGCAAAAAGCTCTGAGTAATTCAGAGTAAGTATGTCAATACAATTCTAGAGAAATTTGGTATGAATGATTACAAGCAGCTAGTTATTTTAGTTATGCAGGTAACAAAGCTATCTATTGAAGATTGTCCAAAATTTGTTACTAAGATGGAGGACATGACCAAGGTGCCTTATGCAAGTGTTGATGGCAGTCTAATGTATGTAATGGTTTGTACAAGGCCAAACATTGCACAAGCAATAGGAGTTCTCAGCCAGTTTATGACAAACCCAGGAAGATCACATTGGGATGTTGTGAAGAGAGTGTTTAGATATTTAAAGGGCACTTCTGAATATGCTCTATGTTACCATGGCAGTTCGGTTGCATCACAGAGAACACTCAACATTCATGGATATGTAGATTCTGATTGGGTAGGGGAGATTGACAGTAGGAGATCCACCAGTGGATACATATTCATGTTGAATGGTGGTGCAGTCAGTTGGATGAGCAAGTGATAGGCTATAGTCGCTTTGTCCACAACAGAGGCAAAATACATGACAGCAACACACGCCTACAAAGAAGCTATTTGGTTGAGTCATTTGTGTTCTGATATTGGTTTTAATGCAGGGCAGATTACAATTTGTTTTGATAGTCAGAGTTCCATTTGTTTGGAAAAGAACCAAACTTTCCATGCCAGGACAAAGCACATTGATGTGCAGTATCACTTCGTGAGAGATATGGTAGAAGATGGAAAGGTCTGTTTAGAAAAGGTTGACACTTTGAATAATGTTGCAGATGCATTAACGAAGCCAGTAAGCATAGACAAGTTCAGATGGTGTACAGATTCAATGGGCCTTGGGGCCTATGATGGTCAGTAATTTTTTAAGTCTAGAGGAAGCCAGGAAGTCTTCGTCAAGTGGGAACTTGTTGGGAATAGGTGCCTCAACTTCTAGCTTGAACCTCTGAAAAGATGACGAAATTATCACCTTTCTCAGCCTTTACCGCTCTACCGCTGATATTTTTTCATAAAGGCGCAGTATGGCGGTTTATCGCCTTACCACAGGGCTCTGTCAGTCTATCCGTGGTTGGGTGGTGTTACCGCCATACTGCAGGGTCTTTGTCTTGAGTTGGCGGTAGCACAGTTGATAGGCACAGTCAATGTGAAGCCTTCCCTCCCTACCACAGAGGGTGCTCATTGGTGGTGAGGTGGCCGCCGTGAACAATGATTGTTGGCGAAGTTCGCTTACTGCCACATCGTGATGGACTCTTAGTCATGTCGCGGTGGCGTGGTAAGCCTTGGTGTTCAGAGATGAATTCTACCTCCTTATTGTAGAGGTTTTGTGGTCGGGGTGAGGTAGTGCGATGTGTCCGTCGACAGACTCTGGCGGTTACCTCCATACCACGGGAGGCTTTACTTAGCCTCACGGTTGGGCAATGGCATTTCCATACCATGGAAGGTCGATCCAAGCTCGGCGGTGACGCGATGTTAAGTGATGGGTTGGCAGACAAGCCACTACCTCAATATCGTGAGGGTTTTAGAAGGGACATGTGATTGGGCGATGGCACCGCCATATCGCAAAGGTCTTTCAACCTTAGAGTGGTACCGCAGTGGCTTCTTTGGCTTAGTGAGGTAGCACGATAAGAGATGTTTGACACTTGTGTTGACTGGTTATACTTGACTAGAAGCGGCGAACAAATAGAGAGGCAACACGTGGCAAGAAATCAACATCTAATTGGTCGAAGTCTGGAGCGGTGAAAGTAGTAATTGCAAGACGTGTTTTGGCTAATGACAGAATCCGATTAAGGAAAGAAGAGTTAATGTCTGGGCGGCCCGATGTGTGATTACAGGAAAGATCGATCAGAAGATCAGATTGCTTGATTGGGTGAACGATGCGTAATTAAGGCTTGTGATTGGTTGGTATGATTAATGCGATGTAAGACTTGTATAGTCGATTACATTGATATAAGTCAACAAAAAAGGTGATGGTGGATATAGAAAAGTCAGAAGTATTCATTGTATACTAATAGAAGTATTGTAATAGTGAATGCATGAAAACTCAAGTTTGTTGTTGTGAGCTAACTATCAGAGAGTGAGGACTGTGAGCTTTTTTTGTAATTTATTTTACTGCAATACAAAGTGTCTTCTCTTGGTGTGGTGGGTTTTTTCCCGAAAGGGTTTTCCCATGTAAATCTAGTGTTATCTAAGTGATCATTTATTTTTGTTTCTCTTGTTACCCTGATGTGTTCATCTTAGTTGTTTTAAGAAGCTTTAAAACTGGTCTTTTGCACTTCTCCTCTATTGCATTAGTGTTAGGAAAGTGTTTCCGCACCTCTGTTTTCCTTTCAAAAGTAAGTGAATATAGATCATAATTTATTGGCCCACAAAGTGTGTTATAATAAAAAAACATAAGTAAATTGTCATTTGAATAAGGAATGTAGTTTTCATTTTGAAATGTCTTTATCATGTATTAATTGAATTAGTTTGAGAATGGACTTAAAAAATACAATTTTAATGTATGGTACCTCCATCACTTCCTTTGAAAATGAGATGCAATAGATAATGTTACTTATACTTGGTGTGGAATTAACATCATCGTCCATTTTCAAATGTGTGGCTACATATAGTTGGAAAACATGCTCAAACATTTACATGTGTGGACATTTAGCATGCACTAAAGGTACCATCATCCATTTTCAAATGTGTGGCTACATATAGTTGGAAAACATGCTCAAACATTTACATGTGTGGCATTTAGCATGCATTGAAGGTTTTTTTTCATGCATTCTCTAGGGCCATGTTGTCTCTAGATATTGTTTTCAAATTGTTCAATCCTTAATTTCCTTTTAGAGTCATTCCTCATTTTTTAGGGTTTCACCAATATTACTTGTTTGGTTTTTTACTTTTATAGTTGTTTTCTACGTTTTGTGGTTGATAATAGCTCCCTTCACTTGGTCATTGCTTCCATCCTCCACTTTCAATCTTTTCACACATAACTTTTCTTCTTTCCCCCCTTTCCTTTTATCCTTTACCCTTTGCACAAATTTATTTTTTCCTTTTGATCCATTTTTACAGGTTATTCATGGACATTTATCTCAATTCAATCGTGTTCATATGCATAGGATCTCATAGAGAAAGTAACAACAAAATTGTGTTAGTGTTTTTTTAAAAAGAAAAGTGAGTATCAATTTCTACATTTACTTTAGCTCACATATTTTGAGCTACATACACTACAACAAAACAGGAAATTAGCACCTAAAATAGCGCTGAATTTTAGTGCATTTGAGTTCATGAATTGGGCACTTCTACTAGTGCAAAACTCGGCACCAAGCTGCATTTAACTTTGGCGCCAGATTTAGCGTCGGATTTAGCGTTGTATTTAGCATCGGATTTAGCATCCGATTTAGTGCCGACTATTGAAGCTTCCAATTTGGCTTTCGATTTTGCTTATGGTTTTGCTTCTTGTGTTGCTTCCAAGTTTGCTTCTAGTTTTGCTTCCAGTGTTGCTTCCAGTTTTGCTTCTAGTTTTGCTTCTTGTGTTGCTTCTAGGTTTGCTTCCAATTTTGCTTCTTGTGTTGCTTCCAGGTTTGCTTCCAATTTTTCTTCCAGTGTTGCTTCCAGGTTTGCTTCCAGTTTTGTTTCTTGTGTTGCTTTCAGGTTTGCTTCCAATGTCGCTTCTAGGTTTTCTTCCAGTGTTGCTTCTAGATTTGATTCCAATTTTGCTTCCAAGTTTGCTTCTGGTTTGGCTTCCAATTTTGCTTCCAATTTTTCTTCTAATATAAGGTCACTTGTTGCATCTAGCTTTGCTTCCATTTTTGCATCTTTTGTTGCCTAAAATTGCTTTCATTATTACTTCTTTGTTTGCTAACTGAATTGCTTCTATTTTTGCTTCCTAGATAACACCAAATTTTTCTTCCAAAATTGCTTGTGGTTTGCTTCTAGTTTGACTTCCTTTTTTGCTTCTAAAAGTGCTTCTTATTTTGCTTCCATTTATTAATTTAATATGTTTTATTTCAATTTAATTAGTTAAATATATCATACCTCTTAAATAACTCATATGATTATAGAGTAATTAATTTAATTATTTAACTCATATGATTAAATAACAAGATAATTATTATAACATGATCATCATCTATAATTAAAACAAGTGAGTCAAATATCTATAATTTAATTGAATTTGACAACATCCATCCTGAGTAGTAAATTAAAATCATCATACATAATAAATATCCATCCAAAAATTGTTGACCACTTTCAATATATATAAATTGACAAGTCAATATTGATAAGATCATCATCATATATAACTAAAACAAGTGAAATTTAAATATGACAATAGATCAATAACATGTCAAAATGATACATGTACAAATGATATAAGTAAAAATGATAAATTATGTAACTCAAAATGATAAAAGTCAAGATGATACATGTCCAAATGATATAAGTCAAAATGATACAACTCAATAATATGGTACTGTAGGCTATGAAAATGATACATTTGATAGTAATCATGAAAAGAGGCATCATAACAATATATTAGCAATGATCCATGATGCATTCTATATGATCATGAATGTCACTGGCTACTACCAGGAACTGCCTCATCATCATCATCACCATTGTGATCATCATCATCATGATCATCATCGTCATCATCGTCATTGTCACCAGCCTCGATGTCTTCTATATCTGCATCATCATCATCCTCTGCCATGTGATCTATACCAGAACCAACATAGTCTAGGTCTTTTTCATGAGGATCATCTTGATCTTCTGGAAGACCCATGTTCCACAAAAAAAAAAACATTTAAAATGAAAAGTTATTATTTATTTCATGGAATAATTTATTTTTCTGTTATATATCTAATATTACAACATGTGAAATGAAACCATAATCATATTACATCATATCAAAGTGCACATACCATAATAAAATTTCAAAAAAGTTATAGCTAATATGTCATTCCAATGATGTAAAACATGCAACAATTCTAATAAACGTTAGTAAAATATGCCATAATTTGGTAGAAGAGGAAGAAAGATGACTAGAACTCTAGAGGCCCACAATAATGGATTTCGGTATTCAACCATGAGAGTAGAAGAGAGATCTGATATTTGTATCAAAACATTAAGCATGCATTCTTCTAGCCAGTGGAGAAGGAGATGATTACTTTGCTTAATTTTCATTTGCATAACCATATCATGGTGTGAACCAAGAAGACCAAGGATGTCCAGTTTTATGTGGAGGTAATGGATGTGGTCGAAACTTTAGGAGGGGCAAGAAGGTCAATGTATGATCCTGATGAAATTGAGGAAGAATAGCAAGAGAGGGATAGGAAAAATAAAATCAATGCAAAGTTTCAAGGATTTGTCAAGAGAGTAATAGAGCTATGGGAGCAGCCTCATCTAAAAGATTTTAAACTAGAGTTTGATATACCATTTAGAGAGCTTGGTTTTCATGGAGTTCCTTTCAAAGCATCTACTTTTATTGTTCCTATGGTAAACTATTTGGTAGAGTTGGTGGAATTACCTTTCTTAGTAATCACTATTAGTGAGATTGAGATTGTTAACGTTGAGAGAGTAGGACTTGGGCAAAAGGAATTTGATATGGCTATTTTTTTCAAAGACTTCAAGCGAGATGTACTCCGCATTGACGCCATTCCTCAATCTTCGCTTGAAGGCATCAAGGAATGGATGAACTCCATGGATATAAAGTATTATTAAAGAAAAATGAACTTGAACTGGTAGCCAATTTTGAAGACTATTACTGATGATCCAGATAAATTTATTGAAGATGGTGGTTGGGAATTTTTGAATATGGAAGCTAGTGATCAGAGCTAGGAAGACCATGCCAATAAATACAACTTGAATGATGGATTGTGACCTCAAGTTATAGACAAAGCATAAAGTATATTTGGATGATAAAATTTGATAGGTTCTTTAAAGCAATTCAATTCCAAGAATGTTAAATTTGTTATATCAACAACAAAAGGTTCAAAAACCTATCATGGAAAATTTCCATATATACCAAGAAAGAATAACTGCATGACAAATTAATTATAGTCAAGCAAACGAGGAATTATTATCTTACCTAAGGATAGTCATGGACCCAAAAAGGATTTTCATATGGTTATTGAGACATCATAAAAGCCACATGATCTGGCATAACTATACAAAAGGACAATCATCACACCTAGATCTTGATATTTAAACTCATAGAACTATCAACAACAACACAATTGTTTTGTCATCACATACATCAAAAATAAAGGATGTCACATTATGACACCCATAAAATTTATTGAGTAAGGGTAGTAAATGGATAGTCATCAAGATCAAAGGTTACTCATCAAGTCACTATGATTGCGGTTATCCTAAAGGGATATGTCGGTTTGAGCTCATTAGCAATTGTCATAGAGGGGGGGTGATGCAGTATTGCATGAATTGGTACTAGGATTGTCACAAACCCTGAAGTACACTCTAATATGTTTTGAAATTAATTTTTCATGCATACTCTAGTGATAAATGGTTGAATTGAGTGGGGTTGCCAATAGCAACACCCAAATTGATTGAGGATAGGTTATTAGCTTTGATTTGACCTAGATAAGATAAGGGATGGAAATGAAAATGTTCTATTTCTAAGTCTAACCATTCTTGGTTTCTATTCCCAATTGGTAATTGAGAGGAATTTGATACTTCTATCATAACCTTAATTAATACTTAACATAAACTATAGCAAAGAGGAGCTTGTCAAAAAATCATAATGAAGATACAAAATGATTGACTTTCGAGTTGATCCTACACATATTATATTTATATTTGTGAACTAAATATGAAACACCAATGAAACCTACATTAGTCAATTTGGAGACAAACTTAGACTAACAGACATATGTAAATTGAAAGCGCTAAATACTTCCTACTAATATCAATATGATAAAGATACAATACACAAAGTAGATTGTAATATGTCTGCTAGATCCTATGGCTATAAGCATTCTTGAATGACACGTCTATCATATAATATAGGCTATTATGCAAAATTTAAGATTAATTGCAATGGTTGGTTGTAATAAACCATCACTACCAGTATTAAAAAAATGCCTCTATATTATTGTGAGAGCCAAACAAAAACAATTCCAAAAAAAAAATGAAACAAAGCAACTGAAAAGACAACCAATAAAATTTGTATCCTACAAAATGGTACACAATATAGTTGCTAACTATATTGAGTAATGACAATCAAAAATAAGTTATAGTAAAAGCCCAAATGAAAACTATATATGCCACCCAAAAACTTCTTTTCTTAATTATTTAACTCAGCAAAATCAATAATAGTCAGGGTACAAGGACTGTTTTGCAAAGGTCACTTAAAAAATAGTATAATCAAAGTACAAAATGTCCTAAAGAACTATTATATCTATGCTTCAATATGATTTTAAAGAGAGAAAACTACCAATAAACTATAAAGCCACCCAAAAACTTCTTATCTTGATTATTTAAATCAGAAAAATCAATAATAATTAGGGCACAAGGACTGTTTTGCAAAGGTCACTTAAAAATAGTATAATCAAAGTAAAAAATATCTTGAAGAACTATTCTTTGTATGCTCAAGTATTGTTGCATGTCATAGCTTGCTTAAAAACAGAAAACTAAACCATAAATGTAAAATAGAGTTGTGCTTCAACCATCCCCATAATACCATTTATACAAATACATCCAAAGAATGAAGGAAAAAAGAATATTACATCCTAAGATCACAGTGATATTAAGAAATGGAAAGAAAAAAGAATATTTGAGGCTCTAGTCAAGCAATCAAATTAATTTAAGAAACCAAGCAATTTTGTTTACTTTTGCTGAAAGATAATAAGGATGATAGATTGGGAATTTCTACCATCACTAACTTGAAATTGAAAGGCTAATATGAGGTTTTGTCATCTTTTCAAAAATTCTTCTATGATCCAAAAGGGTTTCCAACAAGAAGAGAGGTGGAGCATGAGATCCAACCCCTACCTGAATCTCTTTTACCAAACATTAGATTGTATTGGTAATCTCTTTTAGAAAGCAATGAGATCAAGAAACAACTTTAGGATATGCTTGAACAAGGGGTTATACACCCTAGTACTCCACCTTGCGGTTCATCTATTGTGATGATAGAAAAGAAAGATGGTTCTTGGAGGCTTTGTATTGACTACCAAGAACTAAAATCACCATTAAAAATAGATTTCCTCTTCCAAGGATAGACTAATTATTATACCAACTCTAACATGCAAAATATTCTACTAAGTTGGATCTTAAATTAAGCTATCATCGGGTGCACATGAAAAATAAGATACATGGAAGACTACATTTAAAACTAAGCAAGGACTTTATGAATTGTCGGTTCTTCCTTCTGATTTGTGTAATGCACTAGCTCCTTTTATGAGACTTATGAATGATATGCTAAGGGATATCATAGATAGTTGTGTGATTGTATGTCTAGATGATATCCTCTTTTCCAATGCTATATGGGAATAACATCTCATCCACATAAAATAAGTCTTGCAAAAATTAAAAAAGCAACCACCATGTAATATGAAAAAATGTGAAAAAAGAATCATCAATTTATGTAATTCACCGACTACTTTTATGACACTTTCATAGATAGTTGTGTCATTCTTTATCAAGATGAGATTCTAGTTTTTAGTTGCAACCAAAGGTATTTTCATGGCTAAAATATAAAGCCAATGGTCTTTGCTAAACACTCAGCAACCATAGATTGTGTAGATCAAATGACCACCACGATTTTATAAGGTTTTGAGAGTATTTTTAGAATGGAGAATAGTGTGATTGGCTGCATTGAACAACTTAGCAAAGGTAGGGCTTGGTTTGATGTTGAGAAAAGGTTTATAAAAGAATGGAGCCTGTGATTTTATATCACATCTTTTGCCTTAGTAAATGAAATAAAGCCCACTCAAGTTTTCATCAAGCCTTGAAATTATAAAATAAGGAAAGCATATAGGTCAAATAAGCAATATGTGCCTACATTAAAACAAACAAAAATTCTACATGAAGATATAGATTATAGCTTTGGCTAAGTGAGACAAAAAATAACATCTCATGGGTTAATGCATTAAGTAAATATTTCTTGTGTGTAAAGAAAGAATAAAATCATGTATTGTATTAAGGCTTTGCCTTAATTAAAATCAAAAGGCTTTGCCATATTAAAATAAAGTTTATAATAAAGTGAAGCAACTTACTATATGTGTTTTACAACTAGATTATTCTAATTAGAATAATCATCTTTTATTCTATTTAATCCTAGGGCTATTGAAGTACTGCCAAGCTCATAAATTTGGACAGGCAAATGAAACAAGGGTCATGAATAACTATGATGTTGTACATGACAAAATGAAAACAACATAAATAAATCTGTGTTTTTGAAGACTATTACTAGGTCCAAGATGAAAATTTAACTCTAGACATTGCAAGTGAAATAATTAATCAAAGGAGTATATCGAGAGCTTACAAAATTGGGATGCATGTTGCCTATTATGGTTCTTGGCTTGCAACAAGTTATATATTTCAACATCTAGTAGAAAGAGTACAATTAGAAGCCTATTTATCAAGGCTGAAAATAAAATATATGTTGTGTTGATTTCATCACATGTTTTAAGAAACTTGGATGAGTTCCAAGTGATAAAATAGAATAAAATGAAAATAGACATTGGAAGAAGAACAATTGCAAAAGATATCACCGCAATACAATGTAAAGAGAAAACTATTCATAACACCATTGCAAAAGGAGTAAACAAGGGAAGATCCACCAAAATCACCTCCAAATCCTACCACCAAAGCACTACTCTAAATGAGTGCAAGTAGAAGGAAAAAGTTGACCCATCACAATGAAAAGCCAAAGAAAAAAAAATCTAACACCCATTAGTGGAATTATTCGAGGAAGAGGAGAAAGAAGAAGAGCAAGCATCAGCCAAGCTTAGTAAGAAAGGGAAATTAGATAGACTACAAAGGTCCACAAAGAGTCAACTAGGTAAGGAGAAGATAAAATAAATGAACTCACATATCATTTCTAGAACACTCTTCATTCTAGGAAAACCCATGGAAATAGTGCAAATATATTTAACAACATCTAAGGCCAATAGAAAAGAAAATTTTCAAGCAATATTGAACTACATTTCCACAAGTCCATACTCAATAATAGAATTAACCAATAATTTCCCAAAAATATGGAAAAACGAAATCAAGAAGAAAGAGAGGAAGCATTTTAGATTGATGTCATGCTTACACAATAATTCTCTAGAAAAAATTACACAAGAAACAAATTTGTCCCCCAAGTGTAGCACAAAATTAGAAACTTTATCAAATATGGAGTTGTAATCAGCAAAGGGCAGATGCATTCTTATCTCAAACAAAAGAGGCAAAAGAGCACTTAAAGGAAGAAACCATATAATCCAATATGAAAGCTTATGAAATTCTAATGGTAGAAAAAAATCAATAGATTATTCCTACACTAGAACCAGCTACAAAAGAAGAAAAAACACTAGGGGATCAAATGGAAATAAAATCTAGCATGGCAAACATATCAACAAAATAACTACTTCAAGGCACAAAAGGTGCACCAAAGCAAAGAGATGAAAGGATACAAGATGTGGAAGTAAAGATGGGAATTAAAATAGTAATTTAAAAGGAACTAGGACAAGCACACCAAGAAGCCTTACTACAAAAGGATATTTATATACTATGAAAGGTGAACAAGGTGGAAATGTGGAGTAACAACCATAAAAAGAAAAGGGAGACACTGCCATTGTTGAATCAAAAATAGCAAACAAGCATCTAAAGGACAACAACTGATTACTCCACTTCCAACCCCAATATTGGACATCATGGATAGAACTAAGGAATTCATATGACAACAAAAGAAGATTCAATCAATGGTTACACTATCACCCAACATTATTACTACCACACCATTGGGGTTCTAGGTGGATTTGGCGCAAATATCACCTATGGAAAGATTTGAGTTAGGAGATTTTATAGATAAAAGTGTGCAAAAGGATGTATTAAATAAGTAAATTTCCAACAAGGAAGCAATGACAAAGACCTTGGATTCTATCCAACAACCCATTACACACATAGTTGTAAATTCTTCTCTACCTTTAGAACAAAAATTGGAGGGCATTGCAAATACACTATTAACAAAAGTAGGGAGACAACGTTTATGAGCATGAAAAACTCACACAAATGAAGAGAAAATGTACCACATAATAGGTAGCACTAAACAAGGAGATCAACAATAGAGAAAAGACTTGAAACTATATCAATACACTTTATCAATTTTGTTTGGGTTGGCCCACTTCTACAAGGACTTTGAAATTTCAAATGAATAATCTTGAGAATTAGATTTTACAAACCTCCAAGACATATGATGCAGCAAAGGATGAAAATAGGGCACAACACACATCTATTGAAAGACTACATACACAATTCCAGCAACATCAACATCAACATCTCAGGATCATCAATCAAATGAAACAATTTAGGGAGGTAGTAAGCTTGCACATAGCACAAATGTCAAGACTTATAACTAACACAAAGCACATGGTGGACACTATCCTACTAACTCCCTCTCTAGACGAGGCACCAAATCTCATAGTTGGGCTCAAATTTCAAGTGTATTGTTTGCATTAGGCCAATTTCAATTGGACACACATATAATCAATTACTAGTGATTTATAAGAGCATATTGTCTTAAGCAAAATTTTGGTGCAATGTCATTTTGGGAAAATTTTAAAGCAATGAAGGATCATAGAAATTGAAGCTAGTAGGCTATTTTGAGTTTCGACAACCAAATTTTCAAATTTTATTTGTGAAGTTGGCAAACAAAGCCTACATTTCTTGAGAACAAGACATGATTTAAGTCAAGGGATGATATTAGTAGGGATAGAGCTAATTCGCAATAGTTCAATTGAAAACCTAGAAAGTTGGCTAAGTTATTCCCATTAGGTTAAAAAATCAAAAGGGTGGGTCTAATGGAAGCCAACGATGAAAACCAAAAACAACATCAAAGGCTAATATTATGAAGATCATATCCCAAAAGTAGGAGCAAGCAAATGCCATTGTGGGATCAAAGAGCAACAATTGAAATACCATCAAAAGCTATGTGATGACTCTAGAAAGGTATAGCTAAGAAGTAGAAAAGTTAGGGACACATCCCTATACCTAGTAAACCTATAACAGCAACATACGTGTACCACACTTAGATAGGAGGGATGATATAAAATAAGAGAATAGAAGAAATATAGGAATATAAATTATAAGAAAGAGAAATACAAAAGATATATATAGAGATGAATGTATAGGGAGAACATGATATGTTATGGGAGATGTATGAAGCACAAATGAAAATGTATTACATGAAGTTAATGGAGACTTTATTTGTATATGATGAATATTACTAAATATGATCTAATTTTCTTCCTTATGCATCACGCTGATTTTAAACACAACTCTAACATAGAAATAACCTAGATTTCCTTGTCAACAATGCTCACAGGAGTCAAGTACCATAACTTTCAAGGAGGGAACCAATCCTAGTAATACTTTGGTTCAAGCTCATTTAACCATAGTTAACCACCAAAAACATATGCAAAGAAGGGAAAGAGGATTCCTCAATGAGCTTCTAGGGTTTTTCACCTAGAAGCTAGCTTTTGGAAGAATGACTCTCTTTCTCCTAATGATATACTTTTTGGGTGTTCATTCAAAGGGTTGGTTAGGGGTTTTGTGAGGTGTGTGTAGCTGTGTCTAAATTTTTTAAATGAATAAAATAAACTAATTATGAATGTAAAACGTAAAGAATGCAACTATGTTTGAATACACATTGAGATATGCAACTATGTACAAGATAACCTAAGAAATATAAACAAACTATTACAGAAATGGATGAGATTGAAGAGGTGTGTACCTGGAACCTTTTAGGAGTTGGATTTTTTTTTAATTTGATGTAGATGCTGAAAGGGACACTTGTTTCAAGTGGGGCAATCTAGTCCTTCGGGCAAATTCTGGAAAACTGCTCAGGAGCCTGTTTCAGCCAAAAGGGTATCCAGATCTACCAAGATTTCTAAAAAATAGCTTCAATGGGACTAGGTTATCCAAAGTGGCGACCTAGTCCTTTTCTAAATTTATGTGAATCAAAAGATGGGATCTAAGGCCTTTGATCTGTGTTTTTTGCTTCTCCAGGTATCTGGTCCCGAAAGTGAAGATTTTGGTCTATGGAAGTCTTACAAGCTTCAACTAGGGTGTCTTCAACCTTAGAGAGCTTGGTCAGATTGTTGGATGATCTTCAAGCTTCCAATGCACCTAAATCTATAAACACACACAAAGAAAGAAGAAGAAATGTTGATTGTTAGAGTATGGGGGCTTGCCTTGGTCAAGCCCCTTTTAGATAATCAAATCAAATGAAGAGACAATGAAGTAAAGCATGAAATGAAACAATGGAGTTTACCTTGACATGATGTTTGATATTTAGTTGTAGCATTGGAGGACCCAACCCTTGAGTGCTTCAGCAAGATGTCTTGTTGACTTAGAATGTGAAACCCTAGCTTGCTTGAGAAGAGTGGTGGATGAGAGGTTGAGAGGAGAAAATGAGTGGTGCATAATGAGGAATTAGGGTTTTGGAGCTTATTTATACAAGTTATGCCCTAATTTTCCTGAAATAACACCATACAAGCCGACCTTAGGGTTTTAGAGACCAAAATCTTGAAAGAAATTAAGTTTATTTCAATTTTTATGCCACATGGGACTAGATCGCCCAAGGTGGCGACCTATTCCACCTGGGCAATTTTCATTGATTTTCGGTAATGAAAATGTAATTATTTATGTTTGTTGGGATTGTCTCATGAAAACACACTAAGATAGGACTTATATGTGTATTTGGGGGTCATTATAGCATAATAAAGGGTTAATTTGGTGATGACAAGCTTAGGAGAGTGTGAAAGTGTTTTACAACACCTTACAACACTTTGGCACAAGGCTTGGAAAGGGGTAAAAAGAGGTTGAAAAGGGTCCAAAATCCATAGGAAAGGTCCAAATGAGTGAAAAGTGTCAACGTCTGCACTTTTTGGTGACACATTTAGCCCCCACTTTAGTGAGAGGATGAACTTGCTTCAAACTCATACTAAACTAGCCCAATGGAGATGGCAAAGAATGATAGAAGAAGAATGGGAAAGATGAAGGAGGTGGTCAAGCCCCCAAGGATTTGAGATTCTAAGTCAACTCAACATCAATGCCAAAAGACATTCAAGGGTGAATACATTACAACAAAACAAGATGCATGATCATGCAATGACAAGATTTGAAGTGAAGAGAAAGGTGAAGAGATGTGCTCACTCTGGGGCCACAAAACATCAGGTTGTCAACGGGGTGAGTTGTCCCAAAATGTGAGAAACATACACATGGTTGGTATGTACTCACACACAAAGGTGGCTATGGGGAAATTCGTGCCGCTGGTTGGGCTTCCCACTTAAACCATACCAAAGTTATACCTCGTGATAACTTTGATAAGGCACCAGAAAAGAAAGTGATTTTTGAAAATGATTTTGTTCAAAGGGATTTTGCTTTGTTCATGCAATGTCTCAACCTAGGAAACATTATGTGTAATGTTTCCAAGAGAGGAAAAGTGCAAATTTACTCATCTTGTATGCAAGAGAGGCAAGGGCTCATCTTATATGCAAAAGAGGAAAAATGCAAATGTGTCAACCTGAGCAACATTGTGTGTAATGTTTTCAAGAGAAGGAATCACAGTAAAAAGAAAATCACACACTGAAATGTGAGTGGTGATGTATGCCCCCACTTTAAAGGAATTGTGAAACACCGTACTATGAGAAATTTCTTTAAAGTAGAAGAGGAAAGGGACATGAGAGCTTGTTCGTAAAGCCCTTTGCTGAGTCATGTTTCCGATAAGCTACGTCATGAGAAGGGGTGTATGTCACATGCGAGCCAACTTAAGACATGTTGTCCATATCCCAAGCTTGCTCTTGTATGTTCATGAAAGGTTAATGAAAAGCCAAAAGAGACAACAATAAGTGACATACGAGGGAAGAAGGCTAACGAACCCCTTGCCCCACTTAGTGCAGGACAAGAGTGAGCCAAAAGGATTGAGGGGATGCCAGCGTGAGGGAAAATCAATATCAATTAGAGGAATGAGGTGCCCCCACATGAGGAAGAGCACCCAGCTCCTTAAGATGTTGAATTCTAATACTCAAGGCCTTACACTGATTAGTGGAGTGACCGTGAACTCGGTGGTAGGCACAAAAGGAATGTTTATTATGAAATTTCTTTTGAGTTCTGGGAGGAAGGGATATCAAGTGATCTTGGAGGAGTCTCAACAAGATACCCTCTTGATCGAGAATAGAAGGGGATCCTTTGGTTTGGGACAAGGAAGGGTCTTGCTTAGTATGGGATGGCATACCTAAGCAAGGCTCTATGGATTGTGAGATTTTGTATACTCCTTGAGAGGAGTGTGTAAAATCTGAATCAAGAGGAGTTTGCAAGATGACATTGGCATTAAATGAAGAGTTCTTTGTTGGTGTCAAAGGATCACTTCTGAAGGTTGGGGTAGAAGGGTGATTTGGGAGAGAGTTCGTGTGAGGGGAAGGTTTGATGATATCGATGAAAGGACAAAATCCAAGACCATGGTTGGATATTTGCGTATGAGGCTTGATAGGGTTGCGGATACCTTGTTCATTAGCACCACAACCTTGTCCACTATAGCCAAGTTGTTTCATGATCTCATAACCTTTACCATAGAGATTTTTCAGCTTCTTTTGATCGGGTGAGGGGTCATGGTTTGCATTGGTGGCTAAAGTAGTTGAGGTGGATGCTTGCGAAGGATCGGTCAAGTCTTGTGTTAACAAGACTACGTGTCCCTTTGGAGAGTCTTTGTTGTTGGTCTTAGTTTCTCCCATTAGGGGAGGAGTGAAGTTTAAGGAACCCCAACCAACATCTAAAGTTGTTGGGTGTACGGGTTCCACTTGTTTGGTGGGTGTAGTGGTGAAGGGTTTGGATTTGTTTTGTTCAAGGTGTAAGACACTGTAAGGTTCAGGATCAGCATCAAGTGTGCACACTTTGTTGTTGTAGATGTAATTCATCTTGCGATGAAGAGTGGAAGGCACACCATTCATTGCATGAATCCATGGCCTGCCTAAGATGAGGTTAGATGAAACATCATTTGGCATAACATGGATCAATGTGTCTAATGTGGCCACTCCAACTGTAAGAGGAAAAGTGATCACACCAAGTGACTTTTTTCCTTTACTATCAAATTCAATGAGAGATAAGGAGGAATGTTGGATGGTTGCTCTATCGATATGGAGCCTATCCAAGAGATTAACACTACACACATTGAAAACGGAGCCATTATCAACAAGGGTTCACTTGATCCCTATGCATTTGTATTGAGATACGATCATGAAGGATTCAACTTTATTTTGCACATCCAAAAGAGGGAGCTCACTTTGGTGGAAAACAATGTCAGCATTCAAGCCTTGGATCATAGCTGCAATGTCATTTGTTTGTGCATTGGAAGGGACAAGAATTTATTGTAAGGCATCCTGCATCATGTTGTGATAGTGAGGGGAGGTTTGAATAAGGTCCCATAAAGATATTTTAGCGGGAGTATTCCTTAGTTGGTCAACCAGGTCATACTCCCTAAGGAAGGAATTGAAGTGAGGGGCAACAAGAAGAATAGGAGGGGATGAAGGTAAGGGAGTGGAGGTTGATGGTTGGGAACATGGGTTATTTCAGGTGTAATGTGTATGAGCAATGGTATCTTGACTCAATTTCTACATCACATTAGGCTTAGGTGGGGAGACAGTGAATTCAGGTTTAGAAGGCGAGTAGAGGAGAAGTTGAGGTTGAATAATATTAAAATCCCCTTGGGAAGGAGATTCAATATTATCCTTGGCTTGCATCATGATATCCACCCTAGGAGGAGAGAGTTTAGAAGAACTACAAGCTTCATGTGTGTGACATTCAAGGATTGGTTCTTCTAAAATAACTTCATCACTAGTAGGGGGAGGATCAATGATGGGATAGGGAGGAGGGGGGTGGGTAAGAGGGGGAGTCTATTTGATTGTCTAGGGTCTCATTCTCTTGTTTGATACCATCTACCCTAGTAGGAGAGCACGGAATAGGTTCATCACATCCTTCATCACAAGGGGGGAAGCATCAAGAGAACATGCACTATGATTGTCAAATAGATTGTTCCAAAAGCTAGGAGCATTAGGGAAGGGGGGTTCAATAGTCTCATGACTTGTTATAGGTGTATCTTCTAACACCAACTTATCCTCTTGGCATCGAGAAGGGATATTAGAAGAAGAAAAATTTGGGTTTTCATGGTTAGGGAGACTAGGTAAGGGAATATTTAGAAATGTTCGTTGTTTAAGGTTTGGCAAAGGGGGATGAGGAGAGGGAAAATCAAGACCCTCAACGCTTGTATCTTCTTGCAACAAGATAATAGGAGAGGTATAGGGAAAAGCACGAGTATGATTATCAACAAAAAGATCCTCATCGAGGGGTAATCCAATGTTGAGATTGGTGTCAATATTTTGGTTATTAACATGTTCTTTAATGAATTAATTATTGTAATCTACATTGAACTCATAAGAAGGAATGTTGAATTTATGCAATCCATTTGAAACCAAAGCAAAGCCACATCTTTTAAAAGAAAACATTGTAAGAGGGAAGAGGAAAGAGAATGCAATGATTTAAACTAAAATGGTGAAATGCAATTTTTAGATATAAAACAAGGTAATTTTCTGATTACACTATGCAACAATCTGAAAAATAAATGTAGTATATGCAAAATGGAAACTCAGAAATGCATGAAATGAGCTAATTTAAGCTAATTTTAATAAAATACATGTAATAGAAACACAACCTACTGATATAGGTAGGCAATGGCACAAAATAGAAGCTTAAAAATTGGGTTTTCAGCTCTGTAACAGGTAGTTTCAAAAGCTTGAAGGGACTAGGTCGCTCAGGATGGCAACCTAGTCTTACTGGTGCTTTTTTTGAGATTTTTCAGGTGTTTTGGATTGACAGAGGTGGTTTTTGTATGGGGTGATGCATGCCTAACAAGAAAATGAAAATTTTTAGAAATGATTAATGTTCTAAGATGCAAAAATGCAACCTGTTATGCACTTTCACTAATGCAAAATTTTAAACCCTAGAATGCAATGTAACCATGCAAAATGTGATGCAAGGCAATCCTAGGATAGGGAAGAGGCCCAAATCAGAAAAACGAAGGTGTAGGATGGTCGGGTTCACCAAAATGAACCACCAAAAACATATGCAAAGAAGGGAAAGAGGATTCCTAATGAGCTTCTAGGGTTTTTCACCTAGAAGCTAGCTTTTGGAAGAATGACTCTCTTTCTCCTAATGATATGCTTTTTGGGTGTTCATTCAAAGGGTTGATTAGGGGTTTTGTGAGGTGTGTGTAGCTGTGTATAAATTTTTTAAATGAATAAAATAAACTAACTATGAATGTAAAATGTAAAGAATGCAACTATGTTTGAATACAAATTGAGATATGCAACTATGTACAAGATAACCTAAGAAATATAAACAAACTATTACAGAAATGGATGAGATTGAAAAGGTGTGTACCTAGAACCTTGTAGGAGCTGTAAATGTTGTTGAATTTGATGTAGACATTGAAAGGGACACTTGTACCAAGTGGGGCGATCTAGTCCTTCTTTAGATAAATTATGGAAAACTACTCAAGAGCCCATTTCAACCAAAAGGGTATCCAGATCTACCAAGATTTCTGAAAAATAGCTTCAGTGGGACTAGGTCACCCAAAGTGGTGACCTAGTCCTCTTCTGAATTTTTGTGAATCAGAAGGTGGGATCTGAGGCCTTTGATTTATGTTTTCTGCTTCTTCAAGTATCTGGTCTCGAAAGTGAAGATTTTGGTCTATGGAAGTCTTACAAGCTTCAACTAGGGTTTATTCAACCTTAGAGAGCTTGGTCAACCTGTTGGATGATCTTCAAGCTTCCAATGCACCTAAATCTATAAACACACACAAAGAAAGAAGAAGAAATGTTGATTCTTAGAGTATGGGGGCTTGCCTTGGTCAAGCCCCTTTTAGATAATCAAATCAAATGAAGAGACAATGAAGTAAAGCATGAAATGAAACAATGGAGTTTACCTTGACATGATGTTTGATCTTGAGTTGCAACAATGGAGAACCCAGCCCTTGAGTGCTTTAGCAAGATGTCTTGTTGACTTAAAATGTGAAACCCTAGCTTGCTTGAGAAGAGTGGTGGATGAGAGGTTGAGAGGAGAAAATGAGTGGTGCATAATGAGGAATTAGGGTTTTGGAACTTATTTATACAAGTTATGCCCTAATTTTCTTGAAATAACATCATACAAGCTGACCTTAGGGTTTTAGAGACCAAAATCTTGAAAGAAATTAAGTTTATTTCAATTTTTATGCCACACGGGACTAGGTCGCCCAAGGTGGCGACCTAGTCCACATGGGCAATTTTCATTGATTTTTCGGTAATTAAAATGTAATTATTTATGTTTTTCAGGATTGTCTCATGAAAACACACTAAGATAGGACTTATATGTGTATTTGGGGGTCATTATAGCATAATAAAGGGTTAATTTAGTGATGGCAAGCCTAGGAGAGTGTGAAAATGTTTTACAACACCTTACAACACTTTGCCACAAGGCTTGGGAAGGGGTAAAAAGAGGTTGAAAAGGGTCCAAAATCTATAGGCAAGGTCCAAATGAGCGAAAAGTGTCAATGTCTACACTTTTTGGCAACACACATGAAATTCACCACAATCAAGCCCACTTAGCTTGCTACCCCAATAGGCATAACTTTGTGGGCTTGACTAGCCATTGAAGATTTTGAGAGTTCATCTTCTTCAAATAGAGATGTCATCATATGGTGCCATAACCAAAGAGTTTCATCAATTTTTCAATAGGTTACTCCTCATTGAAGCACCATTGCAGGGTTTCGTGATACCACATAGCAGGTTTTAGCAACAGCATATTATCATTTGATTCTCATTATCAAGATTTTTGGAGGTTTTTCAGACATTTAAATAGCTTTCATAGCAACATGCAACAGTTTTCTACATTCTCCATTCAGGTGCCTAGGTTTGGTGAGCAAGTTTTCATCACAAGGACTGACCTTTAAGTGCCTAGGGTTTCACATTTGCTATGGTCTAGTTTCTTTGTAATGCCAAATATTACAGATTTAAAAAGGCAGCTAGGGATTTCAATTTCATTTTCAGCAAAGGGAAGGATTTTTATCATACTCAAGTCAATCAGATTGTCTGAAAGGTGTGAAGATTGCTTCCTATGCTTTAACTGATTTTTATTGATGGAAAATCACTTCCAAAACAAGAAATGACCTGCCATTTTGGCTTGTGATTATCCAAAACTCAAAGATATAGATCTAGGGCACATGAATGTGCAAAAGTTATATTTAGAGGAAAAGATCAAAGGTGAAAACAAATTTGTAAAGAGGCGTAGAGATAGAGGGCTCATTAAAGCTATATCCTTCCCTATTTCAGCTTGAAGTCAAGTATTGGTTATTGCCTATGCAAAAATCTATAATCTTGTGAAGAAGGAAATCTACACGATAAGTAACAATATCATTGGAAAAGCCAATGGGGATTGCATAAGAGTTTTTGACTTATTGATGAGAAATAAACTTGAATGAAAGTGACTATGCATGGGACAATAATCTCCTTGAGTGCCAAAAATGCCAAAAACAAGTACGAAAGCATTGCTTGAAAGAAAGAAAAAGGTCATATAAGTTACCAAAGATGAGGAGGAATGAATTGAACTTTCCTTGATGATCGCTTTGCTCCACCCCATGACAAGACAAGAAGCGAGAAAATTCAAACCTTGTATCTTGTATATCATGAATATCAAATGCAAAAGTAAAGTTTACTTTGGTTAGGGCATTTCAATCAATGAGTGTATTATTATGCAGTTTTTTGAGTATGAAAATACTCAAAACTTTCACAAGATATCATATCTCATCTATGATATGGCGAAGACTGGATCCTTTGTTTGTCTAACTAAGGTAGATGTATACAATATATATTAACTTTATACACATCAACCCCAGTTGGAGTATAGTGAGTCCTTAAATCCTATCATAGGGTGAATGAATATATCACATGAGGCCATTGGATGATCATTTGCACATCAAAGTTTCAAAGCAAGCTCGAGCAATGATTTCAAAGTGGGCATATTGGCGCATTCAATTCCCTATTTTTAGATATATCAAATTTTGTGGTTTCACCTCTTTCCCCTACATGCTTCCAAGATATTCTTGTGATCAGGTGATCTAACATAGTATTGCCAACATATTTCAATGGTGCATTTCCTTTTGAGAGGAAGGAACAAGATATAGGTTTATTTCTTAATACAAATTGATATATACTATATACTTATTTCCCAATGCCATTGACTCCAGCTATCTGAGTGGGAAAATTGCAAAGTTCAAATTCAAGCTTTTCTATGAAAAAAGTGTGTTTATGATCCCAAAGTCTCATGGTTGAGTAGTTGGGAAGAAAATTTTAGCATGTCCCTAAATAGAAATTGGACTAATTGTGTTAAGTTCAAGGTCAAGAGGCAAGAACATAGTCATGCGACTATAAGTCAGCTCACTAGCATCACTAGTGAGGTACCTGATAGGATTTCTAATTCAAGCTTTGAGGTTTTATCCCCTAAATTCATTTAGACACAACTAGATCAGCAACCCTTTCCCTTGGTGAATTGTTCAATTAAGGAAAATACTTTGATTCAATACAAGACAAAGCTAGTGATGGATAGGAGTGTGAGCTACTTGTGGGTAAAGATTTAGCTTTAGAGGCATCAAAGAATAAAAATCAGAGATCAACTAGCACATCTCAGCCTAATCAAGGGAAAGTGGTGCCAACTTCTACTCATGCAATGACAAGTTTAGGAGTTGTTTAAGGAAACAGAGGTGATTGAGAAGAAAAATGAAAGAAGTTTAAGCCTCCATGTGACACAGACGCAGTCCCAAAATTAGAAAGTTCAAATTGATACCTCGTTCTCCATCCAGATTACAAAATCGATCCACTTTTTGCTTTGTAACATTTCCTTTTCAAATTGCTTTGGATGGTGGCCATATTTCTCATCCTGTCAAAACATGGCACATGGACTAGTTCAACTAATTAATATGCAATCATTTACTTTTTCCTAGGAAATAAAAATATATATCATTTAACATATTAAATATACTTACAAATGTATAGATCAAGGCATGTAAACTTTTTTGGCCACTGTGATGTGTGGCACGAAGTTTGTTGAGCCTAGCCTTGGAGGCCTTATCTTGAAACATATACTAATTCAATTTAACTATGTGCAAGTAAAATTTAAAAATCATTTAATAAATTTAATATAATCTTATGAGAAAATTCAAATACCTACGTACTCTCCTCGCCGGACTTCCTCCATGCATCGGATTTCTCATATGCTTTTACAAGCTCTTTCCATACTTTCACACTTACATCAATTGGCCTTTTTTGAGCCTTAGCTCGGGAGGGAGTTTTTTTATCTTCTTTGTTTGGTTGCCCGAAATCTCTTGCAGTTTTGAGACATTCGTAGCTTTAACTTCTTTACAGACCAACCTGTGCCAAATTCAGTCTCTATTTCATGGATAACTGCTTTTTGCAGGTGCATGGGTATCTTTGAGAATGGAAAATGTAGATGGTCTTTGAACCGTTGAAGGCATGATTCCTTCAACCTATTCATAAACATTTTTCTAGCATCTATCATTCACACTTCCCCTGAAACCACATCTTATTCTATCTTGGTATTGTATCTACCAATGCAAGATGAAAAACATGGCGTGGTGGAAGAATTATGTGTCCCAGGAGTGGCTAGGACATTGGAATTCTTTGCTCCCTATTCCAAATTCTTAGAGTTTATTTTTATTGATTTTCTCCTGGATCTTTTGCTCGATCTAGGACTGGTTGGGGAATCAATTGATTCCCTTTGACACAGTTGATTTGTTTTCAATGTTTTAGGGGCTTTACCAGATCATTTTTCTATGTATCTGGCAAGCATTGTCAAGTCCACACCATCCAATTTGTTCACTGCCTCTACTCTCAATATGGAAGCCAATGCCTCTTTATCTTTGTTAGTCTCATGCCCTAATATATATATTTTTTCAAATTAAGTTTCTTCTTTTAAATTTAGAAATAAAAAACTAAAAACTAAAAATCAAAGAAACAATGGAAACATTTACAAATCTATAAAATGACAATGAATTACCTCATTGTGGCCAGAGTTTTCTTCCTTTGCTCCCTTCCCTCTATTGCTTGAAATTTTGAGGTGACCTAGGGAAAATTATTTTCATCCAGTCTATGGAGGCAAACGAAGTACACACTGCCAGGTATGAAACAATTGCTAATTTATATCTATTGATAATGAGGTTTTACACAGTTCAATGATGCCCTATTTTATATCACAATTCGAATATACACAGTGATTCCCTAATTTATATCACAGTTTGAATATACATAGTAAATTCAATAATGAAATGGAAACCCACACACAAAGGAAATGGAACAACCATTCAAAACCCACGCATAAAGGAAATGGAACACGCTTGAATTCATAATTTCAATACAAAACACAAGACACACCTTGAATCACCATTCAAAAAATAAATCTATTGAAACCTTCATTGCACATGATAGTGAAATGGTAGGAAATTCATACTTTTATTTGGGAAATCGAGAGTGAAGCACACAGGTTGCACCCAATGAAAACCATAGGCTAATGATGAAAGGAATCCACACACAATACATGCAAACCCTAGTCTTCAATTCATCAAAATACTCAAAAGTTCTTCAAAATGCAAGTTCTTCAAGCAGTGTTTTTCCCTTTTTTTCTCCTCTCTTCCTTTGCGTAACATTTTTCTCCTCTCATCTTTTCGTGCACGCGGGAAGTTTTTATTTCTTATTTTTTATTTTTTATTCATAAGTTAGTGCTATAGTCGACGTAGTTAACGCCAACTTATAGCCTTTAATGTGATCATTTTGGGTGCAAAGTGTGCCTAATTTAGCGCCTAGCAGTGCAAAATGATGTATTTTGCATGTTCACCTTCAATATTTATGTTAGATTAATAAAATTATATTTTTTCTTCGATTAGTTTCATATTTGGCAAGAACAACATTTTTTTTTATTGTCTTTGATCATTCTCTAAGTAGTTGACTTGGTATCCTTATTGAGTTTGACATAAAGAATAATTATCTCATTCTGTGTAGAGAAGGATGTAAAATTCACAATAGACTGATGATGAACATTCAAGAATTTACAAATATCAAATATTGTCCAAATCAAATTCACTAGTGCATATTCAACCCCACAACTATGTTAGTGGCAACAATAATAACTTTAAAAATTCTAAAACATTCATCCAAGCATCACTTAATTTATTATACCTTGACAAATCATTTATAAACATCTATCATAACATATCTAAGCTAAATTTCTAATTAAATCTAAAATTTTATATCATAAAACATTTAATTTAAAACATTTTTCATTCCCAAATTATTATTTAAAATAGATTCTAAACACATATGCTATATATATAAGTAGAAAATGATAAGTTAAATGAAAAATTTAGAGATTGTTTAGCTCTTGATGATAATGACAGTGGATATAATAAAATGAGATTGTAGATGTATTCTAAAAAATTCTTAATTCTTTGAACCCTACATTGTAATTGAACATGATCACTTTTGTGATCTTGTCTTTCTCTTTCATAATTGAGTCTTGTTTGCAATCATCATATTTATATCAATCGTCGGTTCTCAAATATTTTGCCTTTGATGTGACTATTGAATTGTGCCCAAAACAATATTGAAAAAACACCTTTGGAAGCTTTCTTTACTAAAATTAAGTGTCAAACTACCTTGGACCCAAGTAATCAAGTACCTTGTTCACTATTTGCATGAGAAAATTTTGACCATACAATTTTTTTTATTACAAGTACTCCTCTAGAATGTTCTTTGATTACTCTATGATAATTTGAATGAATGCTATGAGATGTTTCTAAATGCCTTATGATCTGAAATTAAGTAAGCAATCCTCGATGTTAATTTGATAGATTTCATACAAAACCCCACAAGCAATGGTTCAAACAAGAGTTGACTCAAACATGAAAAAGAAACTTAAATAAGATGGCTTTGCATTCCAACCAAAAAAAAGGAACCGAGTATATATGTTATTACAAGTGCATATTCTCTTGATTTTTAAAATTCAAATTTAAATTGAGGACGCATACTAACCTTCTTACTTGATCATTGTGTTTTGAATTAATAAATTTAAAATGTTTTGTTTTTAACCTTTGTAGTTGTATTGAAAGGGGTAAACCTAATCCATTTTAAGACATCTAGAATCAAGGAATTAAAAAAGAATTTGACAAAAACATTCAAGTTACATTTATTAGAATTTATTCAAAGTTTTTTTTACTTCATTATACTTACATCATCATTTTGGAAAGAACAACATGTTTATCTATTGTCTTTGATCATTCTCTAAGTAGTTGACTTGGTATCCTTATTGAGTTTGACATAGAGAATAATTATCTCACTTAGCAATGTCTAGCATAGTCATATCTTCATTGAACCTAGAGCTAAATACCATTATTTTTATTATTTAATTTTGAGCATTTATTTTAGTGGTGTTATTACTCTTAACTCTTTATCTTGGGCAGGTTCTATTATTTATTCATTTTGATTTAATTAATTTACTTGGGATATTTATGTGAGGCATGTTATTTTTTCTTCTACATTAAGGTTATAAATCTAACATTTTTAAGTAGATAGGATTTATTTTATACTTTATTAGGGCTTGGATGCACCCCTTATCTATGTTTCATTGTTATTATCTTGATTAGGGTTTGGTATTTTTTTGTAAACTCTTTGATCTCACTAACCCACCCTTATTTAACGTATTATTGATAGATCATCCATCATGTATTATCATATATATTTGTCTATTGCCTTTATCCATGCATATATTACATATTTTGACATGTTTTTACACTTTGTTAGATCTCATCATTCCATCCTTGATTAGATCTCATCATTCCATCCTAAAGTAGGTCTCAATCAAGAATAAGGAATCCAATCTCTAGTTTTCAAAGAGAAAATATCTATAGTTTTAATGAATTTGTGGAAGAAGTGTAAGGTAGAGAACCAGCTAAAATTATCAGTAATAGGTTTTCTTTCACCTAGGATAACAAGGGACCATGGAAGGGATGTTCAGCTAAAATTATTAGTAATAGGTTTTATTTGTAGTCAGCTTGTAAATAAATGCCTTTTTAATGTGAATTTTTATTCATCTTGTAATCATAAGATTTGAGCTCTAGTTGTCAAGATTTCACGTGTAAACTTTTTGTGAAGAGAAAATGGTTGCAATGTCCTATTTTTTTTTCATAGTGCGTCTTAATGAAAAGCGAGCGTATTAATGAGATAATTTCAACAATATTCTCTTGGTGCACAACTATTATGTGACTATTGTCATTGTTGTGTATTACAAGATCTAGAGGAGGACATGGAGAGAGGACGTGGATAGCGTAGAACTACTAAATCGTAGAGAGACAAGTGGGTGGAAATAGATATGACAACAGAATCTGCAAATACAATATAGGTAAGAAGAGAAAGCAACCTCAACCAAAGGAGGAAGGTGTTTATGAATTCACAAATGCTGCAACATAGAGGAGATAAATTCATTTTTTTTTCATGAGGCCTCTGAGGTCAAACTTATTAGTTGAAAATGCACAGGAATGGTGATTAAATGTGATTCTATGATCAAGGGAAAATTTTGAAAATTAGGATGGCCAAAACATGATATCAATATGTCAAATATATGACTAAAGTGAGGTTTTGTGCTGGATAGCATATTCGTTGAAATTATATAATTGGTGTACTAAACATTATTTACTATGTTGTATATTATAGGGGCGAGACGAGGCCATGGCAATAGATTGTGTCATATCAAATGAGGACACAACGGATGAAGTGGGACATCAAGTACTCAAATTTTGACTTAACTTAGGAAAAAATGATTTGATGGCATTTTGTGATGCATCCATCCTTTTTCACAGTATTATTGAAATTTATAATGTATTATCCAATCTTGACATAAATTAATGCATGTTATTGATTATTTTAGATAGAGATTGGAGCAAATGTAGAGCTTGAGCATTTAACTAGCAAAAGAACAAGATATGTACGTGGATGTGACCTAAAACTATTAAATCGTGTAGAGGATAGTGGGTGGAAGAGGATATGACAATGGATCCTATAAACACAACAAATGATTGCACTAAACAAGAGGTTGGTCAGGACTATAGTAGATGGGATGAATACTTTGAGAAAATTGTTGTTTGTGGATGTTTTGTATGTTGTGGAAAGAAACAATTCAAATGAGTGATTGTACAAAGACATTACATATATGATGAGCTTCCAATCGGTAGTATGCCTCCTACAATCGATTCAAATCCAATGGGAATTGTGGTAAGGAATTTTCCAATTTGATATAAATAACATGTACACTTCGTTTAAACATTATTTTATATTATTTAAATAACTAATTTTTTTCTTAATGGATACTTGCAGGATAAAGTTCCTGGTTTAAAGTTTCCTGGATCATTGACTTCTATCTTAGAGGGAAATGATCATTTATCAGATGATACATCTAACAAAAATATGTCCTAATATACAAGCTCGAAAGATGAGGAATTGATGAAAATAAGTAACATAACAAGAACCGGTTTAAAGATGCATAATTTGCTTAAAGACAAGGGGTAGATGGACTACATACCCTATGAGAATGAATGTGATGGAGATGATGAATTGCCCTTGAGTTTGAGATCAATTTACAAAGAGACATTTGATCGCCGACTATATTGTGCTTGGCCTAGTGATCAACAACTACCTAGAGTGTACGAGGTGTTTTTAATTTTGGGGATACAACTACATGATACAACCCTCCAACATTCATGGAGTGAATCTAGGCCTCTTTATTGTCCAGAATGTACATGTGGGATCTAAACATAGAAACAATTCAGAACAAACCACTAGGAGATTAATGCCATATTATGGTCCATCATATTACAGTGGTGAATGGAGAGACCTAGTAGAATATAAGCCTAGCATGTCAGCATATGGTCTAAGTTTGAATATGTATACACATTGTCTCCAATTGGAAAGTGGAAAAGAAATGAATAGAGGTCATCTTATGTATATAGATGGGTGTGCATATACACACAAAAATATTGCAAGATTTATAAATAGTAGTAAGGGAAGGGATCCTACTGTAAGACTGAGTTGTCAATTTGTTGAGGTTATAAATGATAAATATGGATATATGGAAAGAGAGCTTGATAGATTGATAATGGTTGAGACTATTATGGACCTTAACATCGGGGATGAGTTATTGATTGATTACCCCTTCTTAAAATTCACTCATGTGTGAAAGAAGAGGGAAGAACAAGGTCTCCCTAAGGATGTTCTTAAGGGCAGAATACCAAAGAATATAAATGAGTGTGGATTCATGTTTTATAAACTATGTTGTCAAAATTGTGTTTTATTTAAATTATTGTATAAAAAATGCAGACTATAAAATAATGTTCAATTATTCAATTGATGTATATATGTTCGTACAATTTTTATTTTTATTTTTTAAGCCATATTTGATTATATTTCTTTGAAATTGATAAATTTATGATTTATCCAATTATTTTCAAACATTAAATAATGCTTATGTTTGTTGATAGGTAGAATATGTTGATGAAACACATAGTAATACCCAAGATCCAACTAGGTTGTTAAGATTTGGATGAGATGATCCAAACCATCCTTTAAACAATACCAGGGTGAAAAGAGAAAGATTGAAGAGAATACTACTAGCTGAGAAATTTGAAGAGCTGACGAGATCCGCATACACTGATGACATGCCACCTAGCCTTAATGATGATGATAATGATAGTGAAAATGCAGTGCATGAAGAAGGATTGAATGAAATGCTTACAGTTTTATTTAGGGATGGAAACAATGATGAAAATAATGATCATATGGTTGACAGTAACGATGATAGCAGGGGTAATTACCACCAGTGTAATGTTGATGATAATAACCTAAAAGACTCCATCAAGCAAGTAGCAGAGACACCCGTGTTCAAATCAGGTGCAAGGAGAACCTCAAAACTGGCATTCACATTAATATTATTAGAAATCAAGTCACTATTTGGTTGGTCAGACAAAGGATTCACTACCGTACTGAAGTGAGTTTAAATCTATTTCTTACTTTGCATTGTCAATTGGTGTACATAATTCATAAACATTCATCAACTTCGTTTATATTTCTTTAAGGGGATAAAAAACCATATATTGTATATAAATAGTCCTAGTATAGATTATCATATCAAACATGTTCATCATAAGTCAAACATTCAATTGATTTAATCTCTAGCAATCTTACACGGTGCTAAAAACTAAAATATTCCCTAAAGAGAATGTGTTTCCATCAACTTGCAGAGAGGCACATTTGTTGTTGGTTGAGTTGGGGGTTGAATATAAGAAAATTCATTCATGTAAAAATGATTGAATTTTATACATAGATGAATATCAAAACAAGGTAGAATGCCCTATATGCAAAGAGAAGAGATATCGTATAGATGTACAAGGTCCTACAGTTCCAAAGAAGGTTTTACGTCATATGCCAATTATACCTAGACTTCAATGAATGTTTCATTGCAAGTCACTTGCACAATTGATGGACTGGCATTCAAATAATAGGAGTGAAGATGGATTCATGCAAATTTCAGCTGACTCCAAAGCAATGAAACACATAGAGGAAAAATGGCCAAGAAAATTCAAAGACATGAACCTCGTAGTATCAGGTTTGGTCTTGCAATTGATGGAGTGTTCCCATTCTCTTTCCTGAGCTCAAATTATAGTGTTTGGCCAGTCGGATTGATAGTATAAAAATTTCCCCATGGATGAGTGTTAGAAAGGAGCACCTTATGCTAACTCTCATTGTTCCAGGAAAACATCAAGTTAAAAACATGGATGTTTATCTTGCACCTTTTATTGATGAGATGCAACTGCTATGGAAATGCATAAGAATGTATGACATATCACATCCTCCATCAAATAGGTCCTTCATGTTGTATGGTGTGCTATGTTGGACTATTCATGATTTCCCAGGACTTGGTGTTTGTTCTGGTAAGGTAAAATATTTACGTATTTACACATAATTTATTTTCATCCCAACTTTCATACTTAGTTTTATACTATTTTTTTTATGTTATTAACATTACTTATTGAATCATAGGGCTTCAAACAAAGGGGATATTTGCATGTCCAAGATGTGTAGAACAGTTTCAAGGGTGATATTCTAAATATCTACATAAATTTATTTATGCAAACATCAAGGTTTTTCTACCACTAGATCATAATTTTAGAAATCGCCTGAAGAATCAATTTGATGGAAAATTTGAAAATAGAGGCCCTCCCATGATTATGGGTCCATGTGATTGGCTTAAGAAGTATGAAGATGTTGAATTGAAAGTTTGGGAGGATTTTTTTGATTGAGGTGATTCAATTGAAGAACCATAACAAGTTGTAGTTAATATGCTATAAGGAATGAAAAGGAAATCCATATTTTATGAGCTCCCTTACTGGAAGGATCTATTAATATCTCACCTATTAGATCCTATGGAAATCTTCAAAAATGTCCCAAATTCTATATTTCAACATCTATCAGGCAAAGAGGACACCTTGTCTTCAAGGAGGGACATTGCTCTTTCACATACCAAAATTGCTCCATGGATTTTGAAAAAAAAAGAGCTATACCAACTAAAAAATTTCATTTGTTCAATAAGGACACCTACTGGCTATGGGTCATCATTGGCTAAAGATTTTATAGTTGATGGACATATCACAGGATTTAAAACACATGATTTTCATAATTTTATGAAGGTATTATATATCATCATTTAACATTTACTGGTAACATTGATTAAGTACTAAATATATTTTGATATTTTGTTGTGAGAAAAAAATACTAATGACCTTTTCATAAATGTGTTTGATAGCATATCATGCCATTGGCAATTAGGGGGGATTCCTATCTTACAGTTGACTTAAGGAATGTCATAAGTCGATTATCAACATTTACAAGGTATGTGGTTATATGAAATTTTCATACATGTGAGAGACATATAGATATTATATTGCATTTTAATTTTTGACTAAAGGTTCATACTAATTTAATATTCTTATATTAGGTGGGTGACCTCCAAGGAGATCCATGAATGTGAAGTGTCAAAATGGAAGAAGGAAATTGCAGAAATTGTATGTGTAATTGAGAAGGAGCTCCCTACAAGTTTCATGGACCTACAAGTCCATTTACTTATACACCTAGTCAATGACATTGAATTGGTGGGTGTTGTATCAACGAGGTGGATGTTTTTCCTTGAGAGGTATATGAAAAATCTAAAAAGATATGTCTGACAAAGGGCACATCCAGAGGGTTGCATGGTTGAAGGGTATGTATTGAATGAAACATTTTTCTTCCTGTGTGAATTCCTTGGTAAGGATTTTGAAGATGGACCACGCTTATGGGATGAAGAACGAGCATCAAAGATTATTGATGGAGAAAAACCACAATTTAATGGTGTTCAAGTAGAAATTAGTAAGTAAATTCATGATCAGTGTGGTTGATTTTCTTGCAATCATTAATTTACTCTATAATTTATTTGTCAAATTAACATCATGACATTTGGAGTTTGAAATAAACATGTTGACATGTAATAGGTGTAGACGAAATTTCTATACTCAACAATTTTATTCTATACCACATGGACTTTATGAACAAATGGATTGATGTGTATGATAAAAAGAGAGAACAAGTGTTAGAAGTAAGGAGACAGTTTAAGAGATCGAACCCAAGGAATACTCCACTTCCCACTAATCTACTTGGGGAATGGGGCAAAGATTGCACACTAGAATGGGTTACTGAACAAATTCAAAATCAAATAGAAGATGTAGGTATAGATTCAAACATAATAGATGATGAAATCAACATGTCTAGAGGATGTGAAAGAAAGGTACAGTTGAAATTTTACAAAATGTTGTTTCCTTACAGTTTTGACACTATTAACTATTTTAATATTTGTCATTATATTTGTTTTCACTGAAATAAATGGTCTTTCACAGGCGATGAAATATCCAACAATGTGGGCATTTGGCCAACATTATTGTGTAAAAAGTGTAGATGTAAAGAGATGATCCTTTGATTGTGTGTCATGGTTGACTTCAAGCAATCTAGTCGATCAAGCTCAAAAGATAAGAATATAATTGAAGGGAATCTACAATATGTTGGGAAAATATAAGAAATTATTGATTTGGATTACCGCTCTTTTAAATGTTGTATTTTTTAAGTGTAGATGGTATGAAGCATTTGAGAGGACACGAAGACATGATATTGTAATGGAGATTTTGGCACCACAAGACTTTCTAACACTTCTAGGGTTTTTCACCTAAAAGGAGAAAGAAGTAGGCCAAAATGCATAAGTTACATTCAAAGAAGGGGGTTAGGGGCTTAAAGTGATGTGTGTGGAATTCCCTAGATGGAATAAACTGAAAGTAAGATGATTTATTATTGCTAATCCTAAGAAATGCAAAGTGCTGGAAAACACATAATGATATGCAAACATATACAAAATGACCTGGAAATGTACACTAAACTAAACAGAAATGAAGGAGATAGAATGTGTACACCTAGAATTTGAAGAAGGATCTAATGGAGGTCTAGACTATTGATGAAAATGTTGCAGAAGCCAAAAGGGACACTTGTGCCAATCTAGGTGACCTAGTCCCAAATTTGAGAAAACTGGTTCGGAGCCTGTTTCTACCAAATGGCTATCTTAAAATGTAAAAATCACTGAAAGGCATGTCCAATGGGACTAGGTCGCCATTTTTGGTGACTTAGTCCTCTTCTGGATTTCTAGAAATTTAGAAGGGGAAATAGAAGCCCTCGGTTTGCACTTTGGTTCTCCACAGATATTTGCTTTTGAAATTGATTTTTGGACCTAAAAGTGACCTTTGGTGGATGTTTGGACTTTGCAAGCAAAGATAGGTCTTCAAAAATTCTTCAAAGTTTTCAATGATCTTCAAAGTACCTAAATCTACAAACACACAAGGAAAAAAAGAGAAAATATTGATTGTTAGGGATTAGGGGTTTGCCTTGGTCAAACCCCTTTTAGGTAACTAAACCAAAATGAATAGAAATAATTTAATGAAACATGAAACATGAAGTGATGGAGTGAGTTACCTTACCATGATGAGAGATCTTGTGTTGTTGCAACAATCAGCCCTTGAATGCTTTAGAAAAGATATCTTGTTGACTTGGAATGCTCAAATCCTAGCTTGCTTGAGAAGGAGGAGAGAAGAGTGATTAAGAAGAATAGAGGTGAGTTAGAATATTGGAGATTGGAGAAAAATGAAATAGAAGAAGTGAAAAATGAGGGGAAAAACCCTTATTTATACAAGTTGTGCCCTAATTTCCCTGAAATAACACCACACAAGCCAACCCTAGGGTTTTAGAGATAAAATCTCGAAAGAATATTAAGTTAAATTTAATTTTTAAGCCACATGGGACTAGGTCGCCCAAGGTGGCGTGTCATATTCCCAAAATAGCAATGCCATAAAAACCAAGTGAATTAATAAATAAATAAATAGCAATGTTAATATTAAATTTAAAATAAATATGTAATATAAAAACATGTGAATATGAAATAGCAATTATAATAATAACATACTGACATATTAGTATTCTAATATTAAATAACTTAATATTAAAAAATAATAATAATAAAATAAATATAATTAAAGACAATCTAAAATATCATTGTTATTATAATTGTTAAATATCATGACCAAAACATATATTAATATATCTGATTATGGACATTAAATAAGGATAAATATATTAAAATAAATATAAGTATAAATATTGAATATTGAATAACATATTAACCATATAAATATTGAAAAACACATAACTATAAACATATTAAAATAAAGATGTAAAAACAATATAAATAATATATATCAAACAAGGCAGCCACTAAAGTCGCGTCCCTCCAAACAGAAAGAACGCATCTTTCCTAAAAGGTGCATCTCTTCTCAATGTGAGAGGGTATAAAGTATGATTGAGGAAAGAAGGTAAGGGCATCGAATAAAAAGGAAAGAGGAATAAAGAAAGGAACCTACGAATATATTCACCCTAATAAAAGATATGTGAAAAATCTGATGACAAGGAATAAGTAGCAATAGAGTAAGTCCATTATAATCATTTTATGCTGGTATATGTTTGATATTTATATTTGTTGTTTTTGTGGTAGACTCTAACATAATTAAGGTTTGAAATTATATTTGTATATATATATATTTTATGATCAAAATTAATTATTTTTGTAGTATGTTTATAATGGTTATTATCTGCGAATATAAATATACACATATTTTGTTATTTATATTTGTTACTCTCTTAATAAGCTTCATCGTGATTATTTAATACAATTGTGTATTTTTCTATTATATATATGTATATAAAATAAATACATATAAATATGGATGATATGCATGTTCATGCAAAGGTGAGTATTGCCAATCAATTAGGGATAATTCTATATTAGATCTTTATATAGGATATATATATATATATATATATTATATGCGATTATGTAATAATGATGCTTGCAGCAATTATTGTGTCTCAACAAACGATTATGGGTTTTATCTTGGAAGATAGACCTCGACCGAAAACTCTGTTGTAACGCTTGATGAGAATAGGAAGTGTGTGGAAGGGAAAGGCAGGTAAATACACCCAATGTTGGACGAAGCCCAAGATAGGTAACTAATCCTTGAGGGTGTCCAAATCAAGATGGTGCACACACCCTTGGCATAGTAAATATACCATCCCACAAGGTTAGGGAGAGAAATAGGGCAAAGATCTATTCTGATCAAGAGTAATTAGTTAGATCAAATTATGTTAGTTATGTACTAGTTGATAATAATGCATTTCATTTATCACATTCCATCAATCTTTCATTGCTCTTTATCAAACAATCATTAAAAATCAAAATTTTAATCTATGCATTTTATTTCCCTAAAATGGGGACATTACATGGCGACCTAGTCCACCTGGGCAATTTTAATTGGTTTTCAAGGATTAAAATATGATTATTATAGTTTGTCAAGATTGTCTCACAAAACACACTAAAATAAGGCATGTATGTGCATTAGGCAATCATTATGCCATAAGAAATGGTTGATTTAGTGATGACAAGCCAAGGAAAGTGTAAAAATGTTTTAAAACACTTTACAACACTTTGACACAAGCCTTGGAAAGGGGTAAAAAGAGGTTGAAAAAGGTCCAAAATCCATAGGCAAGGGTCCAAATGAGTGAAAAGTGTCAAAGGCTACACTTTTTGGCGACATAGATACCCATAGTGAATTATTTTCTATAGATTCCTCATGCTTCCTATTGGAGGATAAGGAGCCTTATGTTCTACCAATTCATTGTGAGCAATTATTTCTTTAACTCAAACAAGAAGCAATAGTGATCATTAATCTATTAATCCATAGTTTATGTAACGCCCCGCCACGCAACCCTAAAGGAAGTTGCAATTAACTACTCAAACGAACTATTTTTTTTGTTTGTTTAAGAACAATTAACATACAAGTTCACTACCCATTGCCAAAAACCTCTAAGGTTATGAGATTGAGATTACTTATTAACCCACAAACAACATAAATGAATCCATAACATTTATCTACTTAAGATATTAAGAATGCATACATTCCATACAAGATAAATTACATCATCACAATAAGGAATACAATAAGATTTCAAATAATGATAATTTGATAAGAAGATTACATCACTCATTTCCTGAATGAGGTAAATCCAATAAGCATGGTTACATATTACATCTTCCACCTCGATTACAAAGAGGGGTAATAAATTACAAGAATCAACTGGAATGAATAAAAGCATGAAAAGTAACTGGATCCCAAGAACTCTCCATTTGGAAATCTCGTCAACATGAACAAGAAGAAAACCCAACGGAGTAAGGTGCACGTTCCACCCAACCAAGTGGTACCCGAAGGCCCACCCCCCGTGCTAGGAGATAGTAACAAGGATTCCTAGACAAGACCATCAACCTCTAGACACAGGCTGACACAAACTGACTCATATTGACACAACCAATTACAGGTACAACACAAGTACAACTCTCACATGGTCACATTGCTTCCAGATATAAAACAGATCAGGTATGCTAAGAAACCACACACATAAATTCAAATACCAACTATTGTCCTAGACAGACTGTCATCGCATAGCTCATCATGGGATATCCTCTGGGAATCTTCATAGGCTCCGGCCCCCACTATGGGTTATCCTAGTGGCCTCAACCGAATCCCAGCCCCCATACTCACTCATGCAGAATCAAATACCTTTCGTAAAGACAAGATAGATGACCTTGCCATTCCAGGCCTTCCCACTCATCCCAAGCCTAAACGAGCACTTGTGTCTATGAGTGAGGCAAAATTATCTTGATTAGTATGAAATACTACCCAATCTCCTAAGTACATTATTTTAGTTATCACTTGATTAAACCACCTCTGGAGGTTATCTAGTTTACCTCTTTGGGCTTCGGTGCCTAACATAAGCCACTCTTCTACTTGACAACACACAATCGAACCAATTACCAAGGGAACCCAAGTGCATACAAAATAGATATTACAACCACTCCAGCTCTAGGAGGAAACATATAAAGAAACTCACTCCAACACTAGAGGTAACAAACATAACAAGCCACTCCTTACAAGGAGTCACAAATCACATAATCCACTCCTTCCACAGGAGGCACAAAACATCCCCGTTCGTGGAAACTGGGTAATAACATGATACATTTAGATGCACTACCCAAGGCAATCCAAAGGTTGACTAACATAATATGACAACCCCAAATAAATGAAAAACCCCAACTGGAAGTCTTATTAACCTCTACCACATAATTTTCCCCAAGCGGAAATAGAAACAGTTTGTAATTAAAACAAGCAACTAAACGGGGAATCAAATCTACTTTGGATTTACTAAATCCAATTCCTTATTAACATTCAGTAATTTATTGCATTAATAAAACTGATTTAATAACGTCTCTTTCAGACAAAAGATGAAATTTAAACCAAATATTTCATTCTCTAATTGCTTTTAAATAGATATAAAATAAACATTTATTTCTACCATTCAGAACCTATCATTTAAAAATTACTATTGGTTCTTTGCAAAATAAATCATTATGAAAATCAAATAATCACGCTACTAAACACATTGCTTACAAATTCAATATTTGACCTCCCAAATATATTATGAAAATAAAATCGATAATTTGACTAAGAACTCCATATTTTAATTTCCGCAATTACATTTAAATCATACAATTAATTTAAATCAATTTTTTAATATATGCATATATTAAATGTTTATATACATATATCAAAATTAATAACTCAAACAAATATATATATATAATTATCTAATAATAATATATGTTAATATTTTAATATTATATAATATAATATTAATATATGTATATATGTATATTTTATCAACATATATATATATATATATATATATATATATATATATATTATATATTTTCATATTATAAAATACAATATTAAAAATATTAAAATATATTTTAATTTTATTTTTTATATAAAAAAAATGAAATTAAAAATAAGAGCCAAGGGCATTCTTTCTCGTGCCATGCACCTTGTTTTTAGGGTTGGGTCAACGGCTTTCACAGTTGGCCCCATTGTTGGGCGGTGGTTGTGCTATGCACAGTCGACCACCAACAATGGCGACGACGGTGCTAGCAGCAGCCGCGAGGGGTGTGGGGGTCGCGTTGGGTGCAACTCCCCCATAGTGCCTCCCATGGGGGGCGCGGTGGGGTGAGCCTCCAACAATCCCCCCACAAATCGGATTTTCAAAATTTTTTAACAGAAAAAAATAAATACAAAACCCTACGGATTTTTTTAAAAATCCTAATTTTAAAAGCTGGGTTTTATTTTATTTTTTCATTTTAAGGAAAATTTACATATAACACATGCACAAATATTAAATGAATATATATATATATATATATATCTATATATATATATATATATATATATATATATATATATATATTGATTTACAATTTACAAACTAATTGAGCAAATAAATTTTAGAAATAAACATTTACAACCAATAACACAATTTTTTTGAAGAAGTTCATTTCCAAACAGAGATTTTTTTTCAAATTTTGAAGAAATATTTAACATGGGTTTTCTTGCAAACCAAACAGAGTTTTGAATATTTTCAAACAGCATAATATAATTTGTGAAACATTTCAAATTGAAAACTAATTCAATAGAAAGAACCTGGTTCCAAAAGCTTCAGAGGTTGATAAACTGGTGTAAATCCTTCTCCTCAAATGCAAGCTCCTACCCAGCAACCCAACTGAGCTTTTCCAAGAATCCAAATCAAAACCCACAAAAACAACAATTCTTTTCCTCCTTCCTTTCCTTATTTTCAATTCTTCATCCTCCTCAAAAACTTCATCCAAAAATCCCAATGATAGCAAAAAAAATGAAAATATCTATTCAACCACCCTCATCAATTTTTGAAAATAGAAAACAGAAAATATCTTCCAATTTCATTTTTGCATTTAAAATTTTCAAAAATGCAATTAAAAACCTTTTTCAATTTTCAAACTTAATTTCAATCAAAATATCTATTAATTTCCAAAATGAATAACTTAATTCAATTCAACACAATTAATTGAATTAATCAATAAAATAAATCTAATCCAAGATTAAATTATTTTATTAATTAAATTAAATTAATTAATAAATTAAATAACATTTCTAACATTATAACCCGATTAATTTAATCAACAACTTAACTACATAAGCCATTTATTTACCTTTTTCTAACTTGCAATTTAAATAAAATCAAGGCAAATTGAACAATATTAAAATAATCGAACCAATCTTAAAACCAAAGACACACTATGACCAGGGTGATGACTTGACATGGGAAACCTAGCTACTATCTCCCAATCGAATGTCATTGGGCAATTGGACATGCTCAAACCTGTGAAACCAGGTGGAGTCGATGTCCTGTACCTGTAATCCTGTGAACAAAGAGTATATCGAACATGTATATATGTATCATACTAAAGCACACCGTGAAGAGGAAATCATAGAATCGTAAGGTGCTCACAAGCGAGTGGTGCACTTTCATCCCCTTCGCCAATACAGTGTTACAAAACTGACAAATCTAACATCAATAGTCTAATCAAAAGCATTAAACAACATTAATTCAGATATCCACTATGCTAATCTAAAGTATGCCATAATGATAACATCAGAATAAAATACCATCAAGTCAAAATATAACATCACATCGCTTTACAGATAGCAATCAAATAGTAACCAAGTACCATAGTCAAAGTACTAACAGAAAATAAGGCATAACAAAACAAAACACCGTTCGATCAAAAGAGCAAAACAAAGGGATACTACAATTTATTGCGAATATATACATGTGTTTATTAATCAATAAAATTGTTGTAACATACGTCTAATATATCTATGTCATTCATGTGCAGGTATTTTTCTATTAAGATATTTTGGACCCGAAATGGATATTTGTCATACATTATGATCCAAGATTGAGGCATGTATTTGACGATGCATTAGTGGATATTGAGCAAAACAATGATGGTCAAAAAAATGAGAGAGAGGGATTAGAGAACATCGAAGAAATTGACATCCATGATGATGTTGAAGATGGTTATGTTTAGGCACAAGAAGACAACAATCCAGAGTTAGATGATGTTATGGAAGACAACAATATGGATGGTATAGAAAATGATGATCCAAATACATCTAGTAACAATATAGATGGTCTACAGCCAAATTTCAATGATGATGAAGATGATGTAGGTCAAGATGAGGATGATGATAATATTAAATACTTGAAAGAACATATGAACATTGACAATGATACACTGGATGACATTGTAGCAGACAATAATGTTAATGAACAAGACTTCTAAATTTTCAAAATTATTTGCAATCCATGTTTTAAAAAGGATGATTCTTATGGCCTAAACTTTGAAATGCTTCAGTAATATTAATTCAAGTGTTAAACTATAGAACTACCACTCTCCATTTTGATGGTATATAACTTTTTTATTAGAAATATTTTATTAACTATAGATTTAGCTTGATATGTATCTCCCAACTTATTTAAAATAAGTGCTATAATGGTCTCTTCATGTACATTCAACAAAATTGAATTAGCCAAATAGATTCTAATGAGACTTATCTTTTTTTCCATTTTTTCTGCCTTATTATGACATTCCAATAGGTTTTTATCTAGCTACTATAACCCATATGTCTTTATCCACAATAATATACTCCATCTTAAGCTTCTAAAGCTTAAATTTTGTGCCTAATAACTTCTCCATTTCTACCCTAGATGTGATTGCCATCTCTTCCTATAATAAGATCAAACCCTTCTATGAAATATCACATTTAAATGAATATTAGTAAACAAAATTCTCTACCTAAAACCTATAATTTAAGTTGATAAGAATATTACCAAATGAAAGAAAGTAGGGTACAAAAAAATTCTTCATAAACTAATCTTAGCGGAGATTATTGTGAAAGTTTTAATGTATTCACATTTACAAAAAGGAGAAATACATATAAACCATAAACAAAAACATAACACAACACAAGTGTACATGGTAAAAACCCTTTTAGGAGAAAAAATCACACTCAAAAGAGCCCAATTTACTATTCAATAGTCTAAACATATTTATAATAAACTTGAAGGGAAATTTGTTTATAGGAGTATCACCAACCAAATATTTAAAGTGATTCTAGTAGCATATCATTACCTAGAAACCAATTTATTTAAAATTAAATCTCAAGCATCATATAAATATAAGTAGTGATTACAAAACCATGATCTAAAACCACCAAAAAAAGTGGCACCCAAAAACCTAATTAGAAAATAAACACCCAAATCCTAAGATGAGCTCATTGGATAAAAATGGCATATTAATTCCACATGTCATAATTGCATCATAAAATAATCATCAAATTAGGAATTCTATTATGGATTCATGACACATTCACCATTCTTGTGGGTCTATATGTGATAATGGGTCTAATAATTTTATGATGAAGTATTTAGAAAAAAATATACATGGTCATAAAATGTGTACATATGTTGAAGAAGATGCACCATAGTCTAAGGATTATGCCATACAACGTGGAGTGAATCATTCTTATATATTGGATAGTATGGTCTTGACAAATGAGTTACTGGATGCAAATTTTAGTATTAAAAAATAGGTAATTCTCAATAAGTTTATGCATTTTAGTATATTTCCTATTGAAATTTATAATTAACTATATTAATCAATTATAAACAAAAATTAGATAAAAAATTTATATGTATTATAAAATTATAAGGTCAAAGTATGCATCCTACATATGCCAACTCTTCATTATATGCTTATCCAGGCATGTCAAGTCAAGATGTATGTAATTTGTAATAAAATGGAAAAATTACTATATGTAAATTTGTATCATTTATCAATGTTAATCTTAAAATGATAATTTGATGATGAAGAAGTGGATGTTGGACCTTTAATATTATGAAACATTAGGGGTACTTACTTAGTCATCAAATTTCATTAAAGGATAAGTTTTATTACTTTTAATCATTATGTATGTAAATAATGTTATGAATATTTTGGTCAAATAATGTTGTTCCTATTTTTAGTTAATGACATCAACATATACTCTTCTAGGATATGGAAATTGTTATGGAAATTTTATCTCGTAAGGCTCTCACATAGGTATGAGCTAGTAATATAAATAACATTATGTATTTTTTATTTTATCTAACACCACTTAGTGTAAATAAATGGTATTTATTTTTAGTTTGATTTGTTTCTTCATTCTTTCCATAAGAGGAGGCAACTCCACTTTGTGAACTAGCCCATCTAGGTAAATGAAGAGAAGTAGAGGATCATTAATTTATGACAAGTGATTATTTACTTATTTCATTTTATTCAAGATTTCTGTACTATTGTATATATGGTTTAGTTGCATTAATAGGTGAAGCTAAAAATATTATTGAGCCTAGGAAGTCTAATTGGAAAAGGAGAGCTACCAATTATGATATTGATTCTCCATATTCTTAACAAAGAAAGAGTCATTGATCATTTAATGACACTCCATAATTACATATATTTTCACATTTATTGTATGCCTTCATGAAATGTAGATGTAGATTTTTATTCTAATGTATATCACTGTATATACCTATATGGATTTATATGTATGTATTTATATTTTACCAATGTGTACAATTGTATTCCTATATGAATTTATTTAGACATTCATCAAATGCATATATGACATTGTAGACCTTATAACACTATATGACATTTTCAAGACATTATGTATACCTTCACGGCCTTATTGAGATCTATATATATTGCATGCATTCAAGGATTAAATAGTTTAAATTATTTGAGCAGTTTAAATAATAAGGCTCAATATTACTTGTTAGGAGTGACAATAAATTTTTAAAATGGTTTCACCACTAACTACAAACTTAATATTATTTTTATTGTTGATAGTGATAAAAATATGATTCTTTGATAGCACCTATACATTTAAGGATTCATCTCTCTTTTTCTCTCAATTTAATTATTTTCTATTTCAATGTATATCCATATCCTTCTCTCTCAATTACTCATGTAATACCTTGCAATGTATATGTTTTAGGATTTCTCAATTTATTTGAAGCTCAAGGAGTGATAAGAAATATGTAGAAGATGTTAGAATGTGTCTAAATAATGATTTTCCATCTTATAGCTAGTAAAATCCTTTGATTATTTTAATGTTTGAATAATGCTTGTATACACATGTACAATGATAAGGGAGCCTAGTGAGGCTAGAAATTCAAAAATATCACTTTAGAACTGTTTTGGTCTTATCTCTCTTAAGGGACATTGTTAGTATGATGTAGCTTGGAAGGATTAAGACACTTGGGCAGTGAAAAGACACATCCAATAGTAGTAACAAACCCACCTAGAAATTTTGACATTGTTAGTTTAGTGCCACAATAGAAGTATATTTATAATAGACATGGCATTATAAAAAAAATCATATCCACATTGAGGTGATTCATCAACGGTGGTTAATTTCCTATCAAGGAAGGCTTCTGAAAAATAGCACTTGAATTATTTGTTGGGACATATATTGTCTCTTCTTCATAATATTTCTTCCTTTGAAATTATGAATTTCTATAGGGAAGCTAACATCTTGGTGGATGCACTTGCTAATAGGAATTTGATTAGGGTTGAAGATTGTATAGGGTTGATGGTTTAGGGTATTGGGTTGAGGGTATAAGGTTGAGGGATTAGGGTTGAGGGTAGAGGGTAGAAGGTTTAAGGGTTTAGGGTTGATGGTTAAGGGTTGAGGGTAGAGCGTTTAGGGTATAGGTTTGAGGGTATATGGTTGAAGGATTAGGGTTGAGGGTCTAATGTATAGGGTAGAGAGTATAGGGGTTGAGGGTTGAGGGTTTAAGGTTGAGGGTTGAGGGTTGAGGGTTGAGGGATTAGGTTTGAGGGTTGAGGGTTGAGGGATCTTTTGACGCAAGTGAAATGTAGGCAAGCAATTCAAAGTTAGTGAATATTGGGGAAGGATTTTTTGTTCTAACATCCCTAATCCCTTAACCCCTAATCCATGGTAGATCAAAATAATTAGGCACTAAATTAGGTGCTAAAGAAGGCTCTAAAGTAGGTGCTAAATTAGGCACTAATGTCGATGAAAAACTCGGCGAAAACTAGGCACTATACTAGGCGCTATACTCGATGTTGAACTAGGTGCTAATTGGCACCTAATTTAGTGCCTACTTATTTTGATTGGTGTAATAAATGCCAAAAATAGCACTATCTCGATAAATAGCATTGACTTTTTCAAAAAATTAGAGAGAAATACATTAAAACTGTGGGTGGAAGCAAAAAAGGGAGCTAATCACAAGGATTTGTTGTAGTGATATTTATTTCATCTACAATGGAAACTCCACTCATTCAACAAATCAATTTGGATAGTCAAGGATTACATGTATTTCTAATTTTTATCTTTTCCTTTCATGTTTGGTCTAGATTTTGGGTGATATGAAAATTAGGCATGGATGATTTATATATATATATATGAAATTAGAATGATCTATTGATGTAGGTTTCTAATGTGGGTGTAGAATGAAGAAATATGAAAACTGTAAAATAATGAAAATACTCTATGAAAGCACCTATTTCACATTCAACAATCACTATGTAATAAAGTGTGACCACAATAAAATCAAATGAAATAATAAAACCAATATTAACTCCACAAAGCCTCACCTTGCTCCATTGATCTTTGGATATGCTTTAATAGTATGATATGTGGATTGCTCTACTTTTTTGCATCTTATAATAGCAAATGGATATGATGATAGCATGAATGTTCTAAAAAAAAATGAATCCTTAATAGTTTGGAAGATGGTTGATTCATAGCTTTCACCTAATATCGATCAATGGCAGAGGATGATTAGAAGAATCAATGGATGATTGATTGAGAGGACACGAGGAATGTGCAAGTGACATGTATCCTTGTGAAGGGCTTAATTAGTGAGTTAACCAATTGCATGGATGAGTAGGTTGAACATATGGATGAGTAGGTTGACTGCATGGATGAGTGGACTGATTGCATGGATGAGTAAAAGTGAGAGTGAGTCTAAGTGAACTATGTGTTTGTAGTTAACTCACTTAATTGATGGATAGAACAATATTCATATTTAATTCATGTGCATTAGGAAAATATATTATTAGAAAATAAAATAAAAATTAATTGTATTTATTTAGAGGAATTAAAAATAGAGAAAATAATTAAATAAGAAGAATTAATGGATTAATTAAATAATTAATTTGGATGAAAGAAATTGGTGAATTGCTACCCGATTCCTACAGTCTAATAAAAAAAAAAGAAAAAAAAGAAATTGATGAATTAATTATTTAATTAATGTAGATGAGGATAAATTAATGAATTAATTAAATAATTAAAAATAATTTAATTAATGTGGATGAGAGAAATTGATGAAATAATTAAATAACTAAAAATTACTAAATTAATATGGATGAGTGAAAATTGATGAATAGTGTGTTAGCTTAATTAAATAATTAAAATTATTTAATTAATATTTGATGAGAAATGATGAGATGATGAGACATAATGCATTAATCATTTTTAGGTGTCTAATAATGGGATATTGATGCATGGGGATTTCTAGAATGTACAACACACCTCTCTCCTAGTAAGATAGAATTTCCATGATTAAGTATTCCTTTGGGAAAAGCATCACCTTTTTTGATACAATAGATCTATATGGCACCACTTCAAATGAAATCCTTGTTGGGAAGGTGAGCTTGATTTTTAGTCAAACCCAATTGGTTTATAGGCCATATCAAAGAATTTAATTACAAACCAATTTCAAGACTATTAAGGATTTATTATGATTGTAGATGTCTATGAAACTAATATTATTATACTCTAAGCTTTCTTACATGCATTTCATTGTCATTTCCACTAATTGCTACACAATACCAATGATATTCCAACATAAGGATTACAAAAACTCCATTATGACCAAATATTGTTGGAATTTAATGTGGCCTATCTAATCTCTTTGTTGTTTTTTTTGCTAACATTTCCTTATACATTTCATGTAGTAAATTACATAAGATATACAAAGCCAAGTGTTGAGAAGATAGTTCCAAGACTACAGATACCCAATTGGAGATTTTGGTGAAGAAAAAAGAAAATTATAGATCACCTAATCAATCAAATATGGTTAGATTATTATTTTTTGATCAATAACCTACCAAGATTTATATCTTGAATTTCTTGGGAACACACCCATATGTGTAGAATTTTGGGGGTATTTTTCTAGGTATGTACCCATTTATGTGAGCTATTAGGGTTTTGTTTATGGTTTCAATCGTATTTAAGGAGTTTTCCCTAACCCTTTTGGAGCAATAACCACTTCCTATTTTGTTAAAATGAGTCCTACTTATGGTTAGGATCATTACACTGTCAAGAAAGGATGGGTCCTAATAATGGTTGGAAACACAAATTTTTAAGTATGATGAGTCCTAAACTATGTCGAATACATAGTTTTTATGTTAAGATTGATGCCTAGTAACTATGTGGGACATTTTTTAATATTTGAGATTTATCTCAATTCATCTAGGTTTTCTAGGAGATTGATCATGAGTTAAAGCACAAAATTCACTTTCTATACTTTTTATACTCTAGCATGCAAACAGTTGCAAATAATATAAGATGGCTAAATAAATATATATGAACAAGGAGAATATATTGTACAACCTATGGTAACTTGAACATATATAGTTATTGTCAACAACACGTGCAAATGCCCAACTTTCACACACATATCAACATTCCAAGTAATCATTTTGCTTCTTTCATGGTGTGTATAAGTGATGTTAGAAATGAAGGTGAACAACTATAAAATAGAAATTTTATTTCAATTGTAAATTATATTTTATCCATTGCATAATCAAATAGAGAATGCACTAAATAGATCAATGACTCAAATAAATATGAACAAAAGAATTAAACATGTAACACCCTATTTATGTGGAGAACCCTTTCAGGAAAAAACTCCACCAATAAGAGAGACTCAAATCTATATTATCATCAAAATAGAGATTACATACAATCTTTCCTTTCTCTTCAATCTTCAATCCTACAACACCTACAAATTTATTTTTTTCACTCTTGCTAATTACACACTCATACTACCACCTTATTGCTTGCTTATATAAAATTTCACCCCTCTAAATGGAGTATCCAAGTTGGCTATCAAATCCCAAAGCCTCACTTGGATAAATCCAATAATTTAATGCATAATATAATGTAGGTTTCAACCACTTTACTCACCTACCTGATTTGGACATCTAATTGTTATTAGTTTCTAACCAATTTGGGTGGTTATTGTTTATAACCACAAGTTGTTTTATCTTTAATAATAAGCGCCCAAAATTACAAAACAACCTCATAACAACCCCCTTAAGAATTTTAATTCCAAAAACAACCTTATCTTCCTAGATTCCCTCCTAAAAAATAGAAAATCATTGCTGGTAAAAAATAGTTATCATACCACAAAAACTTTATTATTGTACCAATAAAACCCTAATGGTAAAAAATATTTACTATTGAGTGTAAATCTCTCATCTCTTATAAATGATTTGTAAATAACATTAGGAGTAATTAAATACATATAATATTTACAAGGCTGATGGCACATTAATTCTAGCATTATTCCACTTGACATCATACATTGTAAATACATCCATATGAATACATAAGTCAACTAAGTACTAGGAACAAGGCCCATGGTCTCCTTGCACCATGTGAACTTTTTGTGCTTATAGGTTTAGTAAGCAAATCTACAAGATTAACTTGAGTTTCAATCTTCTTCAGATCTATATATCCATTAGAAATCATTTCACAAACAAAATGATATTGTACATCAACATGCTCAGTCCATGCATGATACGTAGGATTCTTGGCCAGACAAGTTGCACTTTGGCTATCATAGCCAATCTGAATAGTCTTGCAAACTAATACTTGTACATAATATTTGTAACCAAATCACCTCCTTAGATACATGGTAGTAGTCATATACTTTGCTTCAATGGTGGATAAATCAACAATATGTTTCCTCTTACTCATCCAACTTATAGCTCCTCCAAACAAAGTAAACACATAACCATTAGTGGACCTTCAACTATCCAAGTCACTTGCCAATATAAACAAAAATAAATAAAAGTACCACACAAATTTATTTAACACCCTTTTCACATAAATGAACAATTTTCTCTACCAAATTAAACATAAACTTGCTCAAAACTCCCACAACTTGGGAAATATCTAGCCTAGTGCAAACCATTGCATACATTAAACTTCATACACCACTAGCATAGGACACATTAGACATATCCTCAAAATCATCTCCGCTCTTAAGACATGCATCTAATGAAATCTTAGTACCAATTTGTAAAGGAATTCTAACTAGTTTATAATCCTACATACTAAATTTTTTCAAATTAATATTAACATACTTACTCTGTGATAACCAAAGTTTAAAGTTTACTTGATCTCTTTTGATTCCCATTCCCAGTGTACACCTTTCTACCCTCAGATCTTTCATGTCAAATGCACTTGAAAGTTGAGCTTTCAATTCACTAATCATGTCCTTGGTATTACTAAAAAATAGCATATCATCCACATGCAAGGCAATGGTTAGAATATGACCATCAATACATTTTATCTTCACTTCTTATAAAACCCAACTTCAAAAAAAATGAATCAAATTTTTGATACCACATCCAAGGTAATTTCTTTAAACCATAAAGAGATCATTTTAACCTAAAAACCAAGTGTTCTTTCCCTTTTACCTCAAAACCTATAAATTGTTGCATATAAATTTCCCCTTCCAAGTCTCCATGCAAAAATTAAAATTTAACATCCATTTGCTCAATTTTAAGATTGTCAAAAGTAGCTATGGATAATATAAATCTAATCAAGGATAATTTAGCAACTGGAGATAATTGAAAAGGAAATATGAACCAAATATGCACCTTCCAGTATCCTATATTTCTTTTTAATCAAAAGTTCTACAACTCGATACAAGTACATATTACTATGCCTTTAAAGTGGAAACTAACATAGTTGATTTCCCATCACATTGACCCTTAGAGGAAAGGAATTAAAGATTATAGATCTAAGTAAATTTGGTAGCATAACATGTAAATAAACACCTTAAGAACATGAAAAAAGAAGAATAGAAGAAAAATAGACAAAAGAGAAGAAATGCCAATATACACGGGGACAACCCTTTCAAGTAAAAAACCCCACACTCCAAAGCATTGAACCAATGCATTAATCTACAAAAATAAGCAGGTTACAATACACTTGAAAGATCAAAGCCTTAACATTGAGATTTGCATCTTGCTTGTCTAGAGGAAATCAACAACCCTACAATGAATAATTCTTCTCTCTACACTCCTCAAGCAAAAACCCATATTTAAAGAGTTGCAAGATGGACACCTAGAAATGCAACATATCATCATCCTCTTCATTACATGCATGCAAACTTGAAGATGAACATGCAAGGTGCCTGTATTCACCTGATTATGTAAAATAACTCTAATCTCAATATGTAAGGAATTTTCATGCATGCAAATGGTCCCACTTGACATGCAACATGTCTCCTTCATGCAAAAGGTCCCACCTGTCATAGAAAATTCTATTTCCAACTCTTATGGTTGTCATAATCAGTCATAAAATCTATCATAAACTCTTACAACTTACGACAATTGGCACACATTAAGCCTCTAGTAGGGTCCACAAAGTGGGATTCCTATTTCCTCCAATTTAGTATGCATGTCATCCTAGTCATCTACCATGTAAGATGCCAACACACCAAGGTGGGTCCCACAAAGTGACATAATAAGAATGACATAAAATTAATACATAGACTGAAATTATTCATTAATTAACAAAATTAATGCTAGGAATTTTAAAGGTTGAGACACCTTAATCCCAACACTCTCCCACTTGTCAAAGACCTTTCAAGAGCCAAATAGGAAAATAATATTTTAATTGCTAGGAGACAATCAATAAAAATGCATCATCACAACCATCTATGAAATCACATAAATCTCCAACATACTCTTGTGCTCCAACAAGATACATGTAATAACATCCAAGATGTCCACCATATCAAGCAAGAACTCCTCTCATCCTCTAACATGTCACCTATGAAAAAAGGAACAAGCCAAGGTGAAGATGCACCAATCCAAAGAACACAAACATCAAATCCAAGTGATAAAAAGGCTTCAGGTTGTTGTCACAACACCACTATACTCACGAATTTTACTATTCAACATCAATGTATCCAACTTCAAACTTGTTACTAGAACAAAACTCTGAACTCCAAACTTCCTCCAAAGAAAGATCAAACACGAATCTTCCAAAATAGTTAGAACAATAACCATAGCTAGTTGGTTACATCCTGTTGGGTGAAAAATATGTAATCCCTTTTAATAGGTTACAAAAGCTTGATTTCAACCACAGTTATGTGAGATTGAATCTCTCCTCTCAGAAAGGGGAGGTTCCCCTCTTATTGCTTATTGAAACTAAGGAAAGCTAATCAAATATTTACAATAATGTATAGTACACTAATGGTATGGGGGTGTGTCACATTCATAATTCTCTCTTTTTTCAAAGAATATGTTTTATATGTTTCACAGTTTTAAGTTCTTGATGCAATACAAATTCAAAAAAACTAAGCAGTAATCCCAATATTCCTATCTTGTCATAGCAAAGCCTAGGAATACCAACATGATAATGATGAATGATAAATAAGAAAAGCTCACAAAGGCACAAAATCATTCCATAGCTTCCAATGATGAATCCTTGAAGATAGCAACCAGTGTTGTATGAGAAGCACAAAGTCTTCTATATATTCCACAATAATCCCATGAACAAAATGAATAAATATAAGCACAAATTCTTATAGAGAATTCACCAATAGTATTTAATCAATATCACAAATTCAAGTAATAGGTGTAACTCAAAGTTTACACAAATTTACTCAAATCCCTTTCAATCTTAATTACTAATCACTACCAATTCGATCAAACCATAAGATAATTATTCCCAACACAAAGTTTGGTATGCAACTTCACTTCTTTATTGATTAAAATTAGATTCATAAAATTGAACTCAAAGTTTCAATATTCGCTTCACAAGTGGGCAGCATTTCATTGCAAAAGATAAAAGATAACAATTACAATAGAATCCTCTCTTATTTATAGATGGGAGAGGAGAGCTAATCTAGGAGAAACCCTAAGTAACTAGTTGACTTATTCAAAAATGTTTTCCATGTTCACATCACCTTGTTACTCTGGGGGTAAACCAATATCTACATACTTGTGACATGATTTGTCTATATGAAGTCTTGAATGAATTTTAGCCTTTTTCTTCCCCTTGTCTTTTGGAGGAACTATCTCTTCAAGGTCAAGCTCATCTAGGAAAATCATTTGTTTCTTGCGCTTTGACACTTGTGAGATTAGCCAAGGGGGTAGGAATGAGGTATTTTCTTCTTGACTTACTATCAACTCATGTGTAGTAGGTGCTTCTATAGGAATGGATGATATTGTAAAAATTGGGGTAGTATCAGTCATGATAGCCCCAGTAGACTGCAAACCAAGTGGATCCTGCAAAGACTCATTCATGAATCTATTGAACTCTCCCTAAGAAAAGATTTCATATGATGGAGAAGATAGGCTTGAGATGGATGACGGAGAACCTGAAGAAACATCAACAATTTGCAAGGTGGAAATTACATGAGGAGTAGAAAGAACTGATGATGTTGAAGGAGGAACAAAAACCTTCACTATATGGAAAGTTGATGTAGGAGGAGGTAAGGTAGGAAGAGGAGGTGGAGGAGTAGTAGGATTGGGAGGAGTGCAAGGAACTTTGGAAGTAATGGGAAATGATGTTTGGGGAATATTACCAACCATGTTCTCATGAGGAGATAGTTTTTGTTCATCATCATGCCTTTTTTCCTCTTTTTTATCTTTTTCTTCTCCTTCTTCTTCAACAAACTCTTCATTTGCAAAATCTTCATCTCTTGTGGATTCTTCTGATTCTTCACTTTCATTCTCTTTCTCTTCATCAAATGATTTATCTTTAGATGTAAGCTCTTTTCCCTCTACAGATGGTTGTTCTAATTCAGTAGATTCCTCTTCTTCAACTGTTTGTGTGGCACTTTTACCAAAAGAAAATTTGATCTTAGGACCTCTTTGAGAAGAAGACGGAGTAACTGCATGCTTTTGTTTAGTGTGGAGCTCTTTTCATTGGATAGTTTCTCCTTTTGAATTTGTCCTAAAAGATTTCATTTGGAATCCATGCCTTTGCAACCATTCAATTGTGTTATGCAAAATAGGATAAAGTCTTTCTCTAATAGAAACACTTTCTTTCTTAGACCATTGCACAAGAGGTAAAGGCTTGCAGGAAATTTATTTCTCTTCATAAGTAGAATCGATGATGTTTCTAGGATCCTTAAAGTCCTCTGGAATATCAGCTACACCAAGATCTCTGATCTGCTCTATTGTTAATCTACAAAAATCCATTCTCTGGATGTCTTCTTCATCCTTGCAGTTTGCCCATATATCTTCAAAGTGGTAGACATGTTAATGATCCTTTTTAAGTTTCCTATTCACATTTCTATAGTCAAATTCAAATCTATATTTATATGTCCTTATAGTCATAATTTACATTTTTGCAGCTACTGACTTTTCCTTTTGAACACTGTGAATAGTATATCTCCCAATAGTAAGTGGGAACTTGAAACTCGGCTTGTGAATATTCATACATTCTTTGTGAACTGAGATCAATTGTTTGCACAACTCCATCAATACCCACTTGTCTGAAGGATATCTAGGAAACATATATGGACACCCAGTATAGCAACCTACTCTCAAATATGTGAAGGTAGGAAACTGTAGGAAGAAACATCCAAACTTACTTACAACCTTGTGAGCTTCATCTAATACTCTCTTCTTTTCAAGGGTTGGATCAAAAGTGAGCAGTAAAGATGCAAAGAAAGCATTTGTGACTCTTCTGAAATGTTTAAGACAATTTTTCAAATTTAGCTAAGGATAAAATTTGTACACAGGCACAACATTTCTATTACCTTTTGTCGAAAACCCTAGAAATTGCCTCATGATTGCAGCAGCATATACCAAGTAGGAATTCATATAGAATTTCAAGGTAGTTGACACATTGATCAACTGTTCATGAATCTCATCACTTATCTAAGTTCCCCAATAAATGTGCACTTTCCTTCTTCTAATGATGTGGATATACTAATACATCCAATCTTGAAAATGGAATGATATGAGAAATCCTTTCACTCTACTTAGAAGAGTAATCATATCTCAAACATCCTCCTTAAAATCACTTCGAGGAATTTCCTTGGGCCATCTAGAAATAGTGGGCCTTGGAGTCTTCATCCATTGAGTATTAATCAATGTTTTAGCCTCATTTAGATCCTTTTCATAGACCTCATGTGCTTGTTGAATGGAGATTTCAGTATATTTTTCAATATGTGGAACCTAGAAAACAATATCAAAGAATTTCAATCCAACCTCATCATGACTTGTCTAGCAGAATCTCTTACACTTATGTCATCTCTTAAGTGATTTGATGCAACTTGGAGAATAAAATTTGTGTTATGAGCATCATTTGGAAATGTAGATACTAAATGTAAGTTGCTATGAACAATAGATCTTAAATTTTCCTCTAATGGCTTCTTCCCAATTCTTTTTACGAAATCTTCTATATCTTGATGACCAATTTTTGTATCTTTGATTTCATCCACTTTTGAGAGCACAACAGTAGGTGGGAAGACACCTTGGTATTTGTACTTCATCTTTCCTTCCTTTTTAGAAGATTGTGGAGGCTCTTCTGATGTCATATGAGAGTGCCAAGGATCAAGAAACGTCGCCTTCAAAGATCACCTAATAAGAGCTTGACAAGAACTGCAAGAATAATGAATTAGGAGATGTTAGGAGAAAAAGCATTGTGAGGATGAGTTGGAATGCGTGGAGCAAGCAAGAAATTTGGAGCGAGTGAAAATGAGCTATGAGACACTAAAATCAAAGCATTAGCAATGAAACGAGGTTCAAAGTGCAATGGAAATATTTTTGAGTGTTAAGTGGAAAACTACTTTTTGTGTAGGAGTGTTGAAAATCAACGCTCCTACATCTTGAGAAGTTCATTTGCATGTTGTAGCATTGAAAATCAATGCTCCTACATGACTTAAGCATTTGATAGGATTTGTGTTGGAGCGCTAAAAATTAGCGCTTGTGCATTTTTGGGGAAAGATCAAACCCATTTTCAAGCGCTAAAAAACACCGCTCGAGCATGTCTTTTCAATTGGAGTCAAGTGTAAGGGTGAGCATTTTTACCACCTTAACATATTGAGTTGGGAGATTTGATCACTTCATGTAGGAGCGATGATTTTCACCACTCCAACACAAAGGAGTTGGAGAGGATGATCATTACGAGAGTAGTGAAAATCACTGCTCCTACACATGGAGTGAAGTCCAAACATGTGAGAGCAGTGAAAAATCCCGCTAACACACACATAGCTTAGAAGGGTTTGGTGAAGCAAAAAATTTCACCGCTTGAGCATGGGAAGGAAAAAGAAAGATGGAAAGAAATTTGAAAACCCTATACGCCAAAATAAATATGATGAGTGATGAAAACTTAAAGGCATAACATAGAGAATGATGCACATACCCTTAGTAAAGAAAACTAGGGAAATTAGAATCGCACATAAAAATGTTCAGGGAAAAAGATACAAAAGATCCCAAGAAGAAACAAAAACTGAAAAGTGAGGGAAAAACCATTTGTACAAACATGAAATAAAACAAGAAGGCAAGAAATGAAAAGGAAAGCGCACCTAGTAAGAAACGATGAAACCTTAACTCAGATGGTGATAAAATCCATCCACAACTTTTGTTTTAGGTTTGCATGATGACTGGCATGAAGAAGAAGGAAGAGAGAATATTAAAATGAGGAGAAAATAACCTAAAATGACATTAAAAATCCATTAGATTGATCACTTATTGAACTCATAGTTCATTTATGACATGCGTACGAAAGGGAGGGAAAATGTAGGAGCGGTGAAAATCACCACTCGTGCATGTGAAAGGCTCGACAGTGGTAAACATGTTGTAGCGGTGAATTTTACTACTTGAGCATGAAAGGGTAGGCACAAAGTCTAAGAGCGGTGATTTTCACCGCTCCAACACTTGGAATAAGTTTTAAACATAAGGATCATGTAGGAGCGTTGAAAATCAATGCTCTGACATGAGTGAAAAAATTGACTAACTCCCAAAGAGTGGGAATTAACAAAAATATCCGTTTTGAAGATTTTTGAAAGACGAACAATGAGAGACACTTAAACGGACGATTTGAGTTTTAGGACTACACATCAAGGGAAATCAAAATTTTCCTCGTTTTGCATGCTTTGGATACACGAAACTATGAAACAGACAAGTTTCGTATTGGGTTATCCCGTGAATCGAGCGCTGCTAGATTCGAGGATAACACATCCAACAAAAAAACCCACATGATTGGAAAAATAAACTATAGAAAATGCTAATCCATCCAATCATCAATGCCTTAAATGTATATAAACATCAGTAGATCTCATGCCAATAATATATCCAACCCATAAATTGCAATCACAAGATTCATGTATAAAACTTGTCTGCAGTGACCCTCCTGACGACATTTCTATTTCAGTTCTTTTGAGGTATTGTCAGTAGTTAGTTGCTTGAGACTATGTTACTTTGATGCATTATGTTATGTTTACATGACCAGTTGTGAAACTCAGTTGATGATACACTTTATGTTTTGATGCTTTGTTTACTTATGTGAGATGACACTATTATGATGACATAAGATGTTCTATAATGTTTATGATGGTACTATGATGTGATGGGTTTGGATGTTATGTCTTACATCAGCTCGGTGAAGGAGATAGTTTAGCAGTACTCATCCATGAGTGCCCTGCTATGCCGTGATTCTTCTTCATGGTGTGTTTTCATAGATATACATGTTGTTTTGATTGATCATGCAGTGTGATGCAACTTTCAGGTATAGGCATCAACTCCACTGATTTGTCAGGTCTGAGCGTGCCATGGCCCAATGGAATCGTTAAAGGGAGATAGACTTGTCCTTTGTCATGAACCATCATTTTGAAAAGAACGAGTATCATTTGGTCACCTGTATGTTATGTTGTCATTCATTGTCATTATGTATGTTGGTCGTCTCTTATTGTCATATTTTATAATGTTTGGTTTAGATTATTTAATGATTTGAAATAAAGGTAATGTTGATTAATGATTATTGCAATGTTTAAATTTAAAAAGCTTATTTTAGAATATTGAGGAATTGAATGTGAAATATTAAAATATATTAATTGTGAAAGGTTAATTATTTGTAATTGATTTGTTTGTGCAATTTAGATGTTTTCGAAAACTAAAACAGTCAGTTGTGTTTTTGATTGCAAAATATCTTTACTTGCTGATTATGTTTGAAAGTGGAATTGGTTGTTTTAATTGCATGCAAACGAAGAGTTGAAGTATTGTTTGCATTGTAATTTGAAGAAAATTATATAACATAGGAAAATCAATCAATTTGGACGGCAGTTGATTTTCGAAAGAAAGAATTGTTGTTGTTTCATGGGAAAGTTGGTTTTTCTATATTTCTTCCGGAGTTTTTTTGGGGAAAAAGCTGAAAATTGATAACGGGAAGTTGTGAACGCACTGAGAAAATACTATGGATTGAACTTTTGAGGATTTCGCTTCGCCGTTTCTCGATTCCAGAAAGCATTTCAGGTTTTCTTCTTTGTTTTTAATTCTTGTTTGTGTGAATTTTAAACTTATAATGAATATTGCTGAATTTTTAGCCATGCATGCTTGAAATCTTGAATTTAAAACCTGCATAGGATAGAAAATGAGACTGTGAAAGATTAGGTATATATCAAAACCAAAGGAAATCTTATAGAGAAAGAAAGAATAAGAGAAAGTTCTTGAAATCAATATTTGTATCCACTTGTCTATTTCTGTTTGGCTTGAATTTTTAATGGAATCATGGTTGTATTAACATATATGTATTGCTTGAAAATTCTCTCTCACTCCTCGGATTTACCTTTGTTTGTGAATTAAAATCTCATATCTTTCTCTTGAGTCATTGAATTGACCATTGATGGAATGTGTGCTTGTTTGTGTTTACTTTATAAGTTTTTTGTAAAAATGGTGATATGCATGTAGGGTTGTCATCGAATATTTTTTATTAGTACATCTCCCTTTTTAGACTCACAATTTAGATTCCTTCCTTTTTGTGATTTAACTCCAATATGCACTTTGTTTGTACACCATTTCATTTCTGGACTTCTAGATTGTCCATGGCTGAATGCTAATTACATCCACATCGTGAGTGTCATTTTATTACCATTATGTGGTCTTGGATTGGTTGGTGTTTCAAATAGCACTTTTTGTTTGAGTCAAATATTAAGAATTTCTCAGTCATAGAAACCAGTTCACCTTGGCACAGTCAGGGCAATTGGGTTTTGATAATTATGTTTACCAGTGACTGTGTGTATTTAGGAGGGGGTCATTCATTGCTTATTTTGTTTGTCCTTGATTTTGATCACCAGTTTGGCGAGCGGGGAGTACCTTCCATAATCTGTTGTTTGGAGTGCTTGAAAATTCTTATCCTGTGACACTCATGCATTTATTAATATGCTACTGTTGTCTTTGCACGTCGACTGCCCTATGTTGTGTGATTTGAAAGATGGGCGGGTGCATGGAAATGGGTAGCCATTTCATGGACACATTTCAAAAAAACTTTTGAAAAGTCATAACGCGAGCGCGTTATAACGCACTCACGTTATGGCTTGTTGTGCCGAGCTTGAGGCTCGGCAACAACAAGTAAATAACGTGAGCATGTTATAACACACTCGCGTTATTGCTTGTTAAAAGCAAAAAAAGAAGAAGAGAAAACCTATCATTCTTATTTCGACTATTTTTTTTCTTCTAGCTGTGGCCAAAACCCCCATATTTTGCGCTCGCATTCTAGGAGGAGAAATTCAACAAATTTTTTCACCAAAAATTGCTATTTCTTCACAACGATGGTGCCACGATGACGAGGAGGTGTGAGAGGTAAGGATTATATGGTTTTTGTTTTGAATTAGTTAGTTTTAGGTTGAATCTGATATATATTTGTTTGAATTTTTAGGAGATGCAAATCAACCTGCAAATCCTCAAGATCCTCAATAGGAAGACCAACCAAATCCTCAAGATGAAAATCAACCACAACAACAACCTCCACCAATCACTCAACCCCCTCCTGGCACTCAACAAAATTTAATGAGTGAAATTGAGAACAACAAAAAGCAAATTGAGGATTTGATCAGTAGGTTGAGTGATCCAAATGGTTCAACTGCACAAAGAATGATCCTAGCAAATTCATTGAAAGATATATTAAAAAATGTAGATTCAATTAGAAAACAAATAATTGGATGGCAAGATAGGAGGCAGGCGGCTAGGGATTATTATGCAAATAAAGTATCATACAAAGATGTAAAGGATTCAAAAATTACATAAGGTGATTTTTTCTCATTATTCACCAACCCACACACAAATCAAAATCTTACCCTCAATGCGAAGAGGTTTCCTATCCATTGGTGCCACAACCAACAGATTAGGGACTAGTTTTATGATAGGTGGTACATGGGCTTCGATTACCCACCGTGCAACAATTGCGAGGTCCCGTAATATTTCCTTAGGAAACTATACAATGAGTTCATATTGAACAAAATCCCAAATTATTTGTATATGAGGGATTTCTAGGGGAGAGGTGGGGGGTCAGCTCAGGATAGACCTGGTGCACAGCCGAATCCTACGTAGAAAGGTAGACGAGCTCTCACTAGGCCACCTCGCGAGCACGTTGTTATGCCTTCCATCACAAAGGAAAGTGTTGATGTAGAGACATTGCAGGTGATCATCACTTTGACCTAGAGTGTCATCCATCATACTAGCCCTATTCTACAATGCCATCCAGGGGAGTCTTCGAGTGGTGGCCTTCAAACACATGTGTGTCAATCTTGTGGGGCTACTTGTTCATATGACCCCATCGACACTTAGGAGACTGCTACACATGATCCATCTGTAGCTATGGAGATGGAGAGGGCAACTGATATTTTGCATGAAGCATATGGCATTGATAGTCAGGTAAAATTTAGTGCATATTCATTGAATTTAATTTATTAAATTTCAATTTTGAAATGCAAGATTAACTGAAAATGTTTTATGATTTTAATAAAATTGCAAGGTCACGACGTTGAGACTGGATACACCGGCCCCCCACCTACTTATTTTTGTAATACACCTATCATTGGGGTATGTAACTAGTAAACAATTATAAATTTATTGCATGTTAATAGCATTGTTTTATGAATGGTAATTTAACATGTGATTTTGGATGTTGAACAGACTAATATTGGAGGTTTCGATGGAACACTTCCCAATGGTGGTGGATTTACTCAAACCTACATGGAGGTAATAGAATAAATATTTTAACTAATGAATTGTACTTAATAGATTTGTGTAGTTTATATGCACATCATTGATTACATTGAATAATTTGTTGTTTTATTTTCATATGTCGCAAGCCAAAACACCTCTGAATGTGACAAGGGAAATGGAGATTGGTGTGTCACCTACCATACAATCCTCGATGGCTCTGACAAGGGAGGTATGAGGCAAATTAGTAAATTTACATTTACATTTGTTGTTATAGATGTTGGTTAGTGAAAAATCAAACCATTATTGATTCACGTAGTTTAATTTCTATTTGTATGGTTTATACAGGGCTTGAGCACGCCTGAGCATGGGCATGAGAATATATCCATCATGGAGAGTGATCATGAGATGGTGGTAAGTGATTATTTTTTCAAATATATCATTTTTTATAATGTAATTTCTATGTATTCATGTATTTACTTCTTATTATAACAGTTAAAACTTCACCATGAACTAAACACTAGGAGGAGCAGCAGGAGCACTCCTCAAGCACAGCAGAAATGAGTGATAGACCTATTGCCATCCAATTGAAAAGCAAAGGGAAAGATTTTATTTTTAGAGAATGAAGAGCAATGAATTTTGATTCTAGAGCCCTTTGTTGTATGTCTACATGGCAGTTTTGTACATATTTTGTATTGGACATATTTGACATTGTATGCCTATATGGAATTCTTGTAAGCCTATATGGCTATTTTGTACATATATCTCATACTTATATCGACATATATTGATGTATGCCTACATGGATATTTGGTTAATACAAATATATTCTATCGATGGTGTCCATATTTGCATTCTAAATTGATGGTTCAATAGATATGAGTTACGTGTATTCAAGTGTATAATTTACAACTTACGTGTATACTTTGTGACTTACATGTGTTTGAATGTATACTTTGTGGCTTACGTGTTTTCATGTGTATACCTTGTATTCATGCATATACTTTGTATTAATACGTGTATACTATATATTCGTGTGTATACTTCTTGAGGCTTACGTGTTTTTGAGTACATGTGCTTCTCTTATTGACATGTACATGATTGACTTATTCATGTGTATAATTATTAATTGGTTAGCCCTAGCATTGATCATCGTTGTCCTTCATGGTTTGTCTTGAATATTAATTGATTGATGCTAAACAACTTTATCTAAAAGAAAAATACACATTTTCAATTGGTATTCCATGAAATGATTCATAAAATTATTCCAATATGTTCTTGATGCATCACCATCAAAAGATTTATATGTCAACTTTTTGCAATATTATTTCTTGTATACGAAATGGACTCAGGAGAAAGCAAGTTATAATTTATAATACAAATAAGAAATCGACTCAATGTTGTCCTAGACCCTTGAATAGGTCTATTTAACAAAGCAACACATTCTCAATCACTCTTTGAATTACAAAGCACCGTTGGTGATGCAGAGTGGCTCAACCAAGTTGTAATTTGACACAGCTTCTCTCAAATATGACCACTAAGACTCCAACATTCACTTGACTCAACGATAAGAACACTCATATTCCTTTATGGTTTTGCACCAAACCACTGCCAAAAGAAATCTAACTCAGCCCTCTTTCAATCCATGTTAGCCTTGGGACCGTACAGGAAAGCTGCAGGTCATACCAAGTACGGGATCAACAAGTTTGTATCAAAAATATGAAAAACAGATAACAGTGTGAATAATTTTTATTAGATCTTCTCCAAAAGTTCATCAACAACCTCCATTAGAGCCTCTCAAGGTTTTACATAGTGTTTCACCCTTCTCTAACTGATCCACGCCCTCAACTAACTAAAAACTAACTTTCAAAACAAGTAACTGTTGCATTTCAAATTTGTTGTTTTAAGCAACTTACAAATTTGCAACTTTAGACTCCTCCAACCTAATGACCTCTAAACCCACACAAATGGCTTACAAATATCCTTATTACATCAAAAAAACTCCATTCTTTCACACTCATATACAAATTCACAAATTTGCCTTCAAAGGCTACAAAGACAACTTCTAGTGCAAGATTGAAATTTTCACATTTTTTATCACTAGACCCCAAAGTCACCCTAAAACATATCTAATGGTCTTAATTGACCTTATTCAAGACAAAGCATGCTCAAAATACCCACAACAACCTAGTGACCAACCTATTCACCATCAGATAATCACTAAAACCACTGAACTAGACCTTCTTCATCAAATGGAGGAACAAGGTGCTTTGCACCAATGATCATACGCTTTTTGTGTGGAATACTCAGACTTCTCAACCATCATTTGTATGTTTCTCTTTTCCATTGTTTTGCATGCCATCATAAGGGATCAAGCCGGTTGAACGCAATTTAGATCAATTCCACGTGTTTGGGTGTGAAAGAGGACCATTCCTAGTGTAAACCTACCTATTGGGATGCGTTGGAGTAGTTAGTTTGGTCACACGAATTGTAAAATGAAAGTTGCACCACTTTGCAACTTTGCACAGCTTGAATTTGACACTTTTTTTCATAAAGTGAAAATTCGTCGCCATAGGAAAACCACTCTAAGATAGCCAAAATTGAGAGAGGTTTTTGTAGAGGGGCCCAACGCGATCGTGTAGGATCAAACGATAAGTTTCCAAGCATCATGGTATCTGAGTAATAGCATGCTGAAGTTTGCAGCCATTTTGCACTTTGGACCCTTAAGGGATTGATCCGGTGGAACGTAGCTCAGAGCGATTCCGCGTGTTTTGGTGCAAAAAAAGACCATTCCTAGTGTAAACATACCTATTCATACACATTGGAATAGTCTGCTTGGTCACACGAGTTGCAGAGCGAAAGTTGCACCACTTTGCAACTTTGCACAGCTTGAATTTGACACTTTTTCCATCAAGTGAAAATTTGCTGCCACGGGAAAACCACTCCGAGATAGCCAAAATTGAAAGAGGTTTTTGTAGAGGGGCCCAATGCAATCCTATTGGATTAGACGAGAAGTTTCTAAGCATCACGGTATCTAACTAATAGCATGTTGAAGTTTGCAACCATTTTGTAGTTTGGACCCTTAAGGGATCGATCCGATGGAACGTAGCTCAGAGCTATTCCGTGTGTTTGGATACAAAAGAGGACCATGCGTAGCATAAACATACCTATTTGGACACGTTGGCACAGTCCACTTGGTCACACGAGTTGCATAATGAAAGTTGCACTGCTTGCATTTCACGCTTTTTCCATCAAGTAAAAATCCGCCGCCATGGGAAAACCACTTTGAGATAGTCAAAACCGAGAGATACTTTTGTAGAGGGGCCCAACGCAATATTTTAGGATCAAACGAGAAGTTTCTAAGTTTCATGGTATCAAAGTAATAGCATACTGAAGTTTGCAACCGTTTTGCACTTTGGACCCTTAAGGGATCGATTTGATGGAATGTAGCTTGGAGCGATTCTGCATGTTTCGGTATGAAACAGGACCAAGCCTAGCATAAAAATACCTATTCAGACGCATTGGACAAGTTAGTTTGGTCACACGAGTTGTAGAGAAAAAGTTGCACCACTTTGCAACTTTGCACAACTTGAATTTGACACTTTTTCCATCAAGTGAAAATCCACCGCCATGGGAAAACCACTCCGAGCTAGCCAAAACCGAGAAAGGTTTTTGTAGAGGGGCCCAACTTGATCCTGTAGGATTAGATGATAATTTTCTAAGGATCATGGTATCTGAGTAATAGCATGTTGAAGTTTGCAGCCATTTTACACTTTGGACCCTTAAGGGATCAATCGGGTGGAACATAGCTCAGAGTGATTCTGCGTGTTTCGATACAAAAGAGGACCATTCCTAGTGTAAACATACCTATTCGGATGCATTGGAATAGTCTGATTGGTCACATGAGTTGCAAAGAGAAAGGTGCACCACTTTGCAACTTTGCATAGCTTGAATTTGACACTTTTTCCATCAAGTGAAAATTCGCCGCCACGGGAAAACCACTTCGAGATAGCCTAAATCGAGAAAGAGGACCATGTCTAGCATAAAAATACCTATTCATAAATTTTGGAACAGTCTGCTTGGTCACATGAGTTACAAAACGAAAGTTGCACCACTTTGCAACTTTGCACTGCTTGCATTTGACACGTTTTCCAATAAATGAAAATCCGCAGCCATGAAAAAACCACTCCGAGATAGCCAAAACTGAGAGAGGTTTTTATAGAGGGGCCCAACACGATCCTATAGGATCATATGAGAATTTTCTAAGCATCATGGTATCCGAGTAATAGAATGATGAAGTTTACAGCCATTTTGCACTTTGGACCCTAAAGGGATCGATCCGGTGGAACGTAGTTCGGAGTGATTTCGCGTGTTTCTATGCAAAACAGGACCATGCCTAGTATAAACATACCTATTCAGATGCATTAGAACAGTCTACTTGGTCACATGAGTTGCAGAGCGAAAGTTGCACCACTTTGCAACTTTGCACAACTTGAATTTGACACTTTTTCCATCAAGTGAAAATTCGCCGCCACAAGAAAACCACTCTGAGATAATCAAAACTGAGAGAGGTTTTTATAGAGGGGTCCAACACGATCTTGTAGGATCAAACAAGAAATTTCTAAGTGAAAGGGAATAAGTTTTATGGGGTTTGTGTTGCTGCCCCTATAGATTTTAATGGAAAAGGGCATGAAAAATGAGGTTTCACCTAGGGTGTGATAAAATATTTCATGTAGAGGTTGGGTAATTATCTTTTGATTTTGTGCAAGTGATTTTAAGAGAAATTGAGGTGGTGGCATATTCTGGTAAGGTGTGGAACCATTCCTTTCAATAAACCTGAGTCCTTATACTAGCATAAAATAAGGGTTTTGGTTTGTCATGGTGGAGTGAGTTTGTCTTGAGAAAAATTATGGAACTGAGGGTTTGGATACATGATAATTGCTGCCCCAACAAATTAAGGGGGTTCTTGAATGTTTAAAGGTATGTTCATTTGTAAATTAGGCTTAGTTAACCTAATGAGAACAGAGAAAAAGGTCATTTTTGATGCACATATTCCAAGATAGTCACTGTTGATTTTGAAGTATGTTTTGTAACTCAATAATAACTATCTAGATCAATAATTTTTTTGTGAAGTCATTTGAGAAGAATTCCTCAAAACACCACTTGGAGCCACTCTTTTCACTTGAAAATTCATCATAAAACCCTTTAGGAACAATTCCACCTTTATTTCTTGAATTCCCCTAACAAATAAACACACACACACCTAAAACATCCTAATACTAAGTTACTATACACTAATCTAAACTATCAAATTCGGTGGAGTAGTCATTATTGGTTTACAAACCAAGTTGACAAAAATCAGTTCAAACTAATGATAAACTCAATGGATACCCTCCTAAATAGATTAAAATGAAAGATACTTCACTATTCTACCTTAAACAACAAGATTAAATTCCTTAAACTACTATATAGGCCATACAAGTTAATGAACAACTGGAAAAACTCATAAAATCACTAAAATAGGGAATTAATTTATTGTAAATATTGAAGAATACAAAAGATCTTTGTTTTGCTCAACCTTACATGATTTATATCACTTATCTAATCACCTAATGACCTCTTTGAGACTTTGAATACATTATATATGACCTTTACATGACCTTTTTCATATTGTTTACATTTCAAAATTTAAATTGCAAATTTTCCTATTGAAGGCATTTACAGAACAAGGTGCTACTGCATCAAACATGAACTCCAAAATTACAGTATTTGAGTAAATCTCATTATGTAAGTAAATCTCATTACAATGCCTTAGATACTTTATTCTAACAAATATTTTACAATTTCACTCATACATTCAAGATTCTCTTTAAATGTCTACATCATAGGTGCTCATTATGAGGTTAACTTCAATTGACTAACTTGAGATTCCCTCGCTAAGCTTCACACGCTCTTTTATAAAAATAGATGGAAGGCACTTACAGATAGGCATGAAGGTCTCACAACTTAGTCACTCCTAGTCATACATCTTCACTGGGAATTCCAACATACCTATTGCACACAACACCTCTCATGAATAGAGTAAGTTGAAATTTCAAATGCTCTTATAATGTCTACATCATAGTTGCTCATGATAGGGTTAACTTCAAATGAATAACTTGAAATTCTCTGACCGATATTTGCACACACTTTTCTAATGGCTTAAAATCATGATTGAGATTTGTCGAGATCATCAAAATAAGGATGTTGCATTTCTTTTATGACTGACATTCTCTTGGATGGCTCATATATCTGCATTTTTTGCAAGGGGACACCAATCACTGCTTAGTATGTTACTTACAAATAGGAAAAGTAAAAGAAGATGATAGAAATGGCATCAAAAAAATTAATGTGCATACAAGTATAAATTAATAAGATCCAATGTGCATATACTTAAAAATTAATCCAACGAATCATCTGGGTCTACTCTACTCTTTATTGTGTCAAGTATTGCCTCATGGTCAGACTCACAGACCTTCCACAAGGTCTTGTTCAAAGGTCTAACCCCCATATTTGGTCAAATGAACATTGGATGCCACGACAAGGTTTGAGTAATGAATAATCTTATGATGCATGTCAAAGTCCTAAAATAGCCAATGTTTAACAATTGAATGTGGGTACCTTATAAGCCACGTTCCAGTAACCACAACTGAGCCTATAGGGTATTCGATGTTTTCTCCATCTATAACTAGGGCCTCCAATTTCTTTTTGGCCTCAACACAATGACACAAGTAATATTTTGTTCCCTCTTCATTGTCTTCATCTGCAATAACTGCATAAACATGCCCTGCATTGATATGTGTAGAAAATATCTTGAAATTATTCAACATTACGAATACTGTAAAAAGTAAGATAATGATATGGAATTTCAACAACTAAGCAAGTAGATATATCACTTGGTTGAACTAGATCTGATACGTGGTAAAAGTCAACTGCTGATTCCATCTATCTCAGTTCCAATGCTGTTGGAGGGCGATACATGTGAAGTGGGCTAAGATAACTTGTCAACCCACTCCCCTAACTCACAAACATTCTAAGCTTGCATTGTACATAAAGAACAAAAGCATGCCATCTTTCATGTATCAATACTCCATGAACCTGCATTTGAGCTAAGGAAAGAGTGTACCTCACTCGATCCTGTTAGTGTACAACAGTCTTCATATGGTGCAATGTTAGTATCATTCATCAACCAAAAAAATCTACAAATTGAAGATGTCCCTTCATTACTTGGACCCATCGAAGTATTACACCACTCGACGATTGATTTTGCATCTGTCAACTTTGCACTGTCTTTATACTTTAACTCTTCTCATGCTAATGCTCTTTCCATGCATTCTCCTGCACCATCATGCTCCCCCTTTCCATGTCCGGCCTCACAAAAGTTCCACATATGTTGAACACCTATAATGACATGCATCCTGCACAACCAGCAGAACATGCGCGAGTTCTTGAACTGTGATGCATAGTTATCAGACCATATTATATGCCGGTTGTATTCTATGCCCCTCTGAGCCAAACCACTATAGAACATATGGAAGCGACCTTGCAAAAACTCTAGAGAATGTGTGTGATCATCACTAATGTAAAAGTGGTACTCCCTCAATACCTTCCTTTGGTCATTTGTACTATCAAATGCATGAATAAATGTTATGTGCGAAAATATTGAAACCTGTGTGGAGTTGTAATACTGTGACTGCACCTCATGTTGTGGTTGTAGAGTGTAGTTATCCACAAATTCAACCACTGATACTATGCTTCCAACTGGAAAGGTGTCCTTGCATAGCTTGAATTGCATGTCCAACCATCAGGCTCTATGGGTATGCATTGCATACTCAGACAATATATTGTCATGAAACATGCACATAAACAGGTACACTAGAATCTTTTCAATAACCAAATCACACCTTTTTCCTTCAGACCCATCTTTTGTAGCATATGCCACTATTTTATACTTCTTGGACTCTACTAGTTTATGTCCCACCTCATCTGTGCTTTCCATATGTTGACATACTGGCATACGTTGGAAGCCACCGCAACGCTCACATGAACCATCCAAGCATGTTGTCCTGTAGAATATCTGGCCATCCTCTATTTCACATAATTTTTTTGATAAGAACTCTCTTGAAGATTTTGGTGGGGCTTCTATGCCACAATCCTGCAAAACATCGTTAGCATGCAAATCTAAACATATAGAATGATAAACATCATAATGTTTAGAAAATTCAATATGTAGTCTACAACAACAAGTAGTGCGTGTGTGATTTATCTTGACATAAAAAGGTTTAAGCATTACAAAAATATTTGAGATATACTAATTTGAGGATAATCATTTTAAAAATTTTGAAAAAATTGGGTTTGAGTCATATCCAAAAAATGCTTTGGATGTGGCTCACGATTTTGACTACCGATTCTCCTTCTTACCATATCCCTTTGATTTAGAGATTGCCTTGTGTTATTCTTCCAATACTCTTCAATTAGTGTTCTCAAGGCTTTGACAACTTCTTTATCTTTTCATGACAGTCTCCCCGAGAATTCCCATAATTCATTTGAATCAATGCCCTCAATTCTTTGCTGCCTTTGAATGGCTCTTGATAAAGTTTTTCTACTAATTCTCGTTTGTTCACTCATCTTTCTAATGAGAGGAGCTCTCTTTGTTTGACAACTTACCAAAGTCGATGTAATGACACGTCGGGTGACATTACTATCCTTTGAGTGTGAGGTCTTACCCACACTCTCATAAGCATCCATTAGATTCTTCACAATAGTGTCTTCACTCGATGCATTCGATGTTCTCAACCCAAGAGTCTTCATGATGTTCCTATACTTTACACCCTGCATCATTTCAACAAATAGTTGACATCTTGCGGTCTCATTTAGCCTTTCAAATAATCGTTCCCAAATCTTATCAGCATATATTCTATAAGTGCATGTTGAAATCTTACCTTCCATGTGCTACAAAATCTCATCATCAATATTAATCAAATACTTTGACTTTCTACGCAAAATTCTAGGTGGTGTTCTCCTAGGTACATGCATCTCAACATTAGGAATTTCATCAATATTTAATTGAGGTGGGCTAGATTTTGTACCTTCGATCGAGGGTGGAGAAGAATACATACCTTGAGGTTCACATGGGGATGATGGAATACCTTCTACATCAAATCTGAGTGATGATGTACTCTCAACTTGAAATGTGTTAAATCGTTTCCAACAATATTCACTTGCAGTAGATGGTGTCCCTCCATATTCACTTGCAGTAGATGGTTTCCATCCATATTCACTTGTGGTAGATTGTGTCCCTCCATATTTTCTTGTGCTTAATGGTATCCCTTCATATTCACTTGTTGTAGAGGGTGTGTCTCCAACTACGGTATCTGAATCTATCTTATGGTGATGCTTTCACATTCATGTCTTTTGTGCTGCCAATCCATTTTCTCTTTTTGGCAGTTGAGGTTCTTCTTCAATTGGCTTGTTTTCATCAATCGTTTCCAATTTCTTCTTTTCATGATATTCCACCACCTAAACTCTCTCATTTTCTTTGAAGGTTTCATTCTCTTTGTTTGTTAGTTTCTTCTTTGTCTTTTTCTTCGACATGGAGGATAATTTTATCTGTAGCATGGTAATGAGACAAATACTAGTTCCTAAAAAATGTATCCATTCAAGTTAATTGAAAAATATATGTCATTCAAGGCTTCATTTAAAGAATACTTACAATCAACCTGTACAAGAGTTAACCTAGCATAGACAAAGGTGACATGATTTTTTTCAATCCAGAATGCCTTAAAAAAAAGTGGTAACGTGGCATGCCATGATTGCAAGATAGGCTCAAAATGGAAGCATGGATGAGCATAAAAAATTTCAACTTATTTCATATATATGTATACGAACTGTGGAAGCATACATGGTGTGGGAGTACCATTGAATGAAAAGGGTGTTGGGCATGAATCCCTCTACTGAAATTTTGAGTTTTCCATGAGATTTCGAGTGGTTTTTATATGCTAAAGTGTGTTTTGAGCTGGGGAAATGTGGTTTCTTGTTGAATTGAATTTTTGTAGACCATTTTAGACCTATTTGAAATATTCATAAGATTGTGTGTTGGTTGGATGATTGTTTTTCAATAAACCACTAGTTTCTTGAGTAAAAAGGAGGGTTTTTGGTGCATGTGAAGATGGGTAAAAGTAAGGTTCTTGTTGTTTTTGAGTCAAATATAATGATATATGTTAAATAAGGTCTATGAGACCACTCTTAATATTTATTTAGTTCTTTTGAATCATTCTAGGTGTTTAGGGGGGAGATTTGGCTTGACATTTGCAAAAAATTGCATTTTTTGGCAAAGTTGTGAAGAGATAAGTTAGTTAAGAAGTTACAAAAATAGGTAGATACATGGGGGGAGTTGCATTTGAGGGGAAATAAGATAAATATCATGTAAATTCTTGAATGGAGGCTGCTCTTCAAGATTTGAATCAAATAAAATAAAGGAATTCTCTGATTTGTATGATTTTCCTGTGTTTTCCTATGTTCTTTCTCTGTGTACGGACCCGTACAAGGTTGTGATACCTTGAAGGTTTGGGAGATAATTTATGCATGAATTTATCTTCACTTGAATAAGGTTTGGTTTCTTAATACCATTTTAGAAAAGATTTTCAGTCGTTTCTCCAAGTCTACCCTATTTTGATAGTGTAAGGGTTTGAGGCTATAATGTATTAATTTTCACCAATCCACCCACTGTGATGGATCTGTAACTCAGTGGATTGGTGTGTAACATAATAATGTACATGTAAAATGTTTTTGGGAGTCTTGAAGAGCATGGGTTTGGTCAGTGGGGTGATGCACTAGGTTGGCCAGAGCACATTTCTATGTGAAAGTGAATAACCATAATGGTGATTTTGAAAACTAATGAGTTTAATGGAATTGTGAGTGTTTGATAAGTTTTTGCAGAGGTATTGGAAGGTGTTTGGACCCTTGGGAGGAATGGGAGAGGATCAAAGTTGTGAAATCCTTGAAAACCCTTGTTTTTGCTTATGTTTTGGAGGGTTTCTTGGGACAGTAGGGCAATGACCTTATGTGGGAAAATTAATCATGAAATTGGTGGTTTGGTATCATGAAAATTGACTATTCTTGGTGTTCGAGTGGAAACATCACCTTTAAAAGGTACTTCCTTTGCAAATTTGGGGTAATTGGGAAGTCTTTTACTAGGTAGGCTTATTGGAAGTCTTTTGTAGGAAAAAATTAACAACACCTTCAAGATTTCAGCATCTTGACATTCAACCACCTACAAAAAGAAGATCAAACAAACTCTTCTAAAAGCCACTTTTGACCCGAAATTGTCTTGTAGGCTTCACAAACTAGTTTTAGGGATTTTTCTCACAAACCTCCCAAAACACCTGTCAAACAAATGATTGATCTAGATATCCATTTTAGTGGTATGAGACATATAAAAAATCCACATATTACTCTTTTAAGACACTTTCCTCAAAATGACAAATTTCATTGTTTTAGGGCCCAAATTAGCCAATTTTACAAAGGGACCCCCTCAAGAACCCACCACCAGGCCTCCATGACCGAAAATAATATTTTCTTAGGTTTCAAAACTAACAATTATCAAGGTTCGAGGACCCCAAGTACTCATTCCATCAACAAATTTCAAAACCCTCTCTAGAACCTAGGAAACAAGGGTTTTTAGGCTTCCTTACTGAAACTTTACCTTCCAGAACTTCATGTAGACATCTAAATTTGACCACTTCCACATGGTCAAAATCGTCTACTCTATTCGTCTATTTCGTTAATAATGATTAAATAAGATATTTAATCATTATTTCATTTTCTGCCTAAGGTTCCTAAAGTATGTAATTGAATAATTAAATACTTTGCCTTACACTTTTTCTTCTCTAAATTAAATAAATATGGCAATTTATTTAATTTAGTCACTTGACCTTTTTTTATTAAAATCAATTTTTAATTCCTCATTTTCTCTCTCCTTGTCACATTCTCCATAATCTTCTTTTAATCTGGATTAAATTAATTAATCCATGATTAGGATGTGCACCACTTAATCAAGATTAGTGTCACATCCTCCATAATCTCCCACTTGATTCTAAGCTTTCATTAATTATTCTAATCAAGAGTTTGCACAACCATAATCAAAGTCATTAGCCACATTTAGCATGTCTTTTTTGGTCAACCTTTTTGTTTGCCTTTCTTGGCCTTGACCCTCTTTCACATATAAATTTTTAATTCACATTTATTCACCCTACGTCTCTCTCTTCCCCATGTGAATTTTTAATTCACATTTTATCCTTCCAAGGCTTACCTTATCCCCATGCAAGTTCTAGAAAATTTGACTTGTCATTTCACATGTGTCAAAAACTTCTAAAACTTTGGACTTGTCACATCACTCACATGTGGAAAATCCCCACCTTTTTGGAAACCCTCTTTTATCCATTAGATTCTCTCAAGAATGTGAATTTTTAATTCACATTTAATTCTCCAACCACCTTCCCATTTCTCATGGAGATTTTTGAGGAATTCTAAAATTCTTCAAATGTCTTTTTCACTCTCATTTGGGGATAAAAAGTTCCTTTTTGAGGAAATCTTTTCATCCCCCAAGGTACCTATAAGGTAGTTCTCCTTCCTCCACATCATGTACCTTTCTTCCACCTCACTTTTACATCATCCTATCCTAATCCATCTCAAATTCCACATGTCAAAATGTGAGGGCTTGTGAGTCCTCAACTCACCATAGCCTTCCATCTTGGCCTTGTTGGTTTAATCTCAACCATTGAATTCTTTAGAGAATTCAAATTTCTCTATAAATACCCTCCTCTCTTCTCTCATTTTACAAAACTTAGTCATTTTGCACCCTTATGCTACCAAATTTCTCACTCAATTTGTAAGCATCATGTTAGCCATTTAGCCATTACCACTTGAATCCACCTTTATCATACTTTCAATCGTCTTGCATTCCATATTGCATCTTTAATCTCATTTGACATCCAAGGAGCATACAAAACATACAATACCAAGGGCCAACCAAGGGATTTCTACATCAAAGAAGGTATAATCATTTGTCTTATTTGTTATCTTATTTCTTTGCATTGTCATTCCTTAGGCTAATCTTGAGGTGTACCTTAGTGCTCTTTCATTATTGCATATTAGTTAGATTTCCATCTTTAGAATAGGATAAACATTTAGGGATCACATTTTTGGCACGCCCGGTGGGACCCACAAATGGGTCCCTTTATTTTATGTTTGTTGTTGTTGAGTTGTTTGCAAGTCCAGGTCGTAGAGGGGTGGATTTTCCCTCCAGTGAGTTGCAGAGGGGCAGATTTGCCCTCCTGGTTTTCTGTTTGTCTAACTTTTCACTGCAGAGGGGTGGATTTTCCCTCTTGGTTTTTTGTTTGTCTAAATTTTCACTACAGAGGGGCAGATTTGCCCTCCTAGTTTTCTATTTGTCTAACTTTTCACTATAGAGGAGCGGATTTTCCCTCCTGGTTCACTGTTCTGACTACAGAGGGGTGGATTTGCCCTCCTGGTTCACTGTTCTAACTATAGAGGGGTAGATTTACCCTCCTGATTCACTGTTCTAACTGCAGAGGGGCGAATTTTTTCTAAACAACATGTTTTGGAAGGTAAAAAGGGGTATTTTAGCTATAGTTTTTTTTCAATTTTTTGTTGTTTTGAGGTTCTAACCCCCTAACCTTGTTTTTTTGTGAGTATAGTTGGATTTATTGCTAATATTTTGTAACATACTTTTGTAATCAACAAGGAACGGAGGATAAAACAACTAACATTTGCTTGCAGGGCCATCCGTTTGTTCAAATTTTAAAAGTTTTCTTTTTTGTTTTCATCTAGCCACATAGCTTAATTAGGGGACAAGTAAAATTTATTGCTTGGTGTGTTTGTTTTTGTGTTACCCAAGGGGGCACTAGTTTGTTTTCGCTTTCCCCTTGCACTTCGTGTGATCCTGGGGAGTAGTTGGAAACGGTTAGTACCTTCTTTTTAGAGGAACCTGCTTGGGGATTTCATCACCCTAAGGGACAATCCCAACCACGCATACCGATGGGGTATAAAAAGGGGGGAGAGATAAAACTGTACCCCAATCCAGTCACATCATGTCTAGCGAAGCGTCTAAGCTAGGTTGATACCTAGATAGATGTGAAGAGTTAGTTTGAGCCCTTCAGTATCTCGCTAGGGTTCCTAACTCACGCTTGTGACAGACTGGTGTTCACGGTATGAGTCTCATGTACCGAGAGTATATCGAGGACTCCCTAGAAGCCTTGTATATCTTAGATTAAGACCTTTTGGCCATACCCTTAACACTAATCATAGGATTGTGCTTGTCTAAAGTGTCTTTTTGTGAGAAACCAATAAATTTTTAATAAGTCAACCTCATTATTGTCATTTCAAAGTCCTTTCCATAGTCATTCTCATCCAAACCAAGTCCCTGTTTTCCGCAAAGGAGAGGATTTTTTCTGCTATTTACACTTTTTCTGATATTTGACTGCAAAGGGGCAGATTTTCCCTCTTGGCTCACTATTTTGACTGCAGAGGGGCAGATTTTCCCTCCTGGTTCACTATTTTGACTAAAGAGGGGCGGATACGCCCTCTTGAACAAACAATTTCACCTCTTTTGACCATTTCAAGTCTCCGTTCAACTGTTTAACCATTCCAAACATCCATTTAACTTTTATAAGCATCTGCTTGACCATTTCAAGCCTCCATTTAACCTTCTAAACTTTTGTTTCTCATTCGCATTACTCATTTCACCACGTGTGACCTAAAAAATTTCACTTTCCAAAAAGATCACTTCGACATCACCCCCCATCATATAAAAACCATCAAGACATCTTTAGTGTCTATTCATCATCATCTTTCAACATAAAATCCCTTAAACCTTGTTTTAGGAGTTATCTCCTGAATTGACCAAGGTGTTAAGTTTGATCGTTATCCTACATATCAATCATTGTCTTCAACCTAATCAATCCACTTCTAGCCTGAGGTGGATTTGTGTTGAAATTCAATATCATTGGCCCAAATGAATCCCTTTCCATCTCAAGGTGGATTCGGCGATGTCATCATTGGTTCAACCTGTTTAATCCGATCAACCAACATTTTAAGTCATCTAGGGTGATTTTTGAATTGGGTTTTAGGATCCCTTCCATCAACAAATCCTAATCCAACATCCAATCCAAAACAAACTTATCCAATTGATCCAAACAATCCAATCCAATCTATCCAAATTTGATATTATCCAATCAAAATCCCATCATCCAATCAAAATTTAATCATCTAATCAAATCCAATCCTTATCCAATCATCAATTGATCCATCATCCTATCAATCGATCCATCATCCAATACAATCCCACAATCTTAATCCAATCCAAATCAATCAATCCAAATCATCATTTAGAAGTTGCATCTCAAAATCACTTAGTTGTTTTGCACGTTCATGCCTGTTCACAGCCATTCACAAACAAAAAATCAAATGGCAGACCAACAAACCCAAGGTTTCCAACCAAATATCCCTCAAGATCCCAATAACATTCCAAGCAATCCACATGATCCCCATAACGGCGTCTCATCCCAATCAAACACCGATATCTAGAATATCACGCCACCCGATGACGAGAACACGGTCAATCAACCTAAAGTCACCGTTGATGAATACCTTAGTAATCCTGCCAATGTCCAAATGAAATATCATCTCCTCAAAAAATGTGGGGATAAGATCCTCACCACCCTACTCATGAAGGGAGTTAAACCACCATCTGACTTTGATGCCTCACTGTATGTCCTCCCAACATCTGCTGATCCACAAACTTCAAAAAATGCTCCAGGAAATTCCTATGTCCCCGAGAGTGCACCCATGGACAACTGGTACCACCCTGAATTTGGAAATGTTGTCATCCATCAAGTCCAAGAATATCCTTTTCTTCCAACCACAACATCTACTATCGCACCACCAGTTCCTGATGATCCCTATGCCTATGGCATGCCATCATACATCCCATCTGCTCCACCGCTTCCTCCCTGTATCCTAATACTAGGGGCACACCTATACTTACCAATTTTCTACCTCCTACATTTCAACAGCCTCTAGTTAATCCACACCAATCCACCACATTGCAAGCACCACCACAACATATTGCTACCATTTTAGTCGCATCTCAACCCTCGCATCCACAACATTCACAACACACTATCACTATCCCGCAACAAAACATTATGATCCCTTAGCAACACACTATCACTATCCCGCAACAAAAAATTATGATCCCTTAGCAACACACTACCATTCCTACACAACCATCACATCAAGTAGTACTAACTACCTCATAGCCACAACAACCACCGCATGGCCCTTTCATGACTGTCCCCTAGCAACAACATATCACATCTCACCCACCTCACCAACAACAGCCACTACAACGACCCCCACAGCAGCTTGTACATACCCCTACACAAACACACACCTCTAGCACATACATTGTTCCATCCCACCTCAATACAAATCCTCATCAAAATGCTCAAAACCAAACACGGACCCAACCGCCACCTTACACCAATCCTCCTCAGTCGCAGAATCATCCTCACCAGCAACCATCAAATCCAATCCCATACTTCACACAACAACCCACCATTGCACAACAATACCAACCTTATCCATCCTACCTTCAACAACAACAAACCTACTAGGAGGGTGCACTTTCCATCCCTTATTACCAACAATCATTGTCACATCAACAAAGAGGTCCTACCTCCATGTATTACCAAAATGCTACACAACAGCAGGACCCGTCCCTTGCTTCTTACTATTAGCAACAGCCACCTTACCAACAAGTGGCTCCCAGTCATCACAATCTGTCATCCAATTATCCATCCACTTATAATCAGCAAACGCACTCATATCTAGCTCAACCTGCCTACGATCCGACAACAGTAGGGCCATCCTCATCATACCCATAATACTATCCATATAATCAACCCACTCTGACTCCCACAATACCCATCAATAAGGACTTGGAAGAATTCAAAGTAGCATTAAAGGATCTACAAGCTAGAACGGGAAAACAGACATTCAAGTTCAAGGACATTTGTCCTTATCCTTTTGATCCCTCCATCTCCTTGGTTCCTTTTCCCAAGCATTTTGAGATACCGAAATTCGATAAATATAAAAAAACTAGGGACCCCAAAGCCCACCTTCAAGAATTTTATGCCCATTTCCAAGAGGTCATGCATAATACAATTATCTTATCCGACTTTTTCCTAAGAGTCTACAAGGAGTTGCCCTTAACTAGTTTATGGGCCTTGAAAAAGGATCTATCAAAACCTTTGTGCAACTATCTGAACAATTTGTCTCCCACTTTTCTTTCAATCTAGAGAAGGACATTGACACACTTGATCTCCTAAAGGAAAAACAACGTGATGGGGAGACCTTCGCTAGCTATCTACAATGATGGTGTGCCTTGGCCAGACGGATGAAGTCCCCACTATCAGAAAAGGACATGGTCACATTGTTCATAAAAAATTCTCATCTAGATATGGTTCACAATTTCCATCTCCATTGCATCACCACTTTTGCAGCACTTGTGGAGAAGGGCTCCATCCTAGAACGAGCTCTTATTGCTAAAGGGAAAGTCAAGATTTTCAATTCTGATAAAGAAAAATCCTTTGGGGATAAACCTCGATATTGGAATAAAAACAAAAATGTTGTTAATGATGGTGTCACTAACACCAAACACATTCAGGTGGCTACCACCTCACAAAAATATCGATCTCAACAACAACAACAATCAATACCAAATGCCATATCTGTGCTCCAAGGAGCACCTCGGCAACAGTCAAACCAAAACAACCAAGGGGGAAAAAAATGACAGTTCACTTAGTTGGGAGAACCCCTTAGCGTTGTGTTCAATAAACTTCTGCAAGCCAACTACCCCATTACTTATCTTGTCACCAAGCCCAAGCCAGCTTGGTTTAAAGATAATGAATACTACGAATACCACAAGATCAAAGGGCACACATTGGATAAGTGTCAAGGACTAAAAACTTATGTTCAAGGTCTGATAGATCAGGGTGAGATCCATGTGGATGCTAACATGACGTCTTCATCCAATGTTCAACTCCAAATATACCAAAATTCTTTTCCTAAACATAATCAGGGTCCTAGTACTTCCAACTCTAATCTTGGACCTAACAACAATAACAACTAGAATAATAGCACCAATAACATCAGCTATAAAAGTGTGCCATACAATTACCAAGGTGTGGTCTCATATGTAGAACAAGTGGAGCCACGTGTATCCATGATACGCATCAAAGCAAAAGATCTGCAATGCGTTGTTACCACTTGTCGAACCCACATCATAGTCCCAGCAGCTGCTGCATCTACCCAACTGCCATTCGTCAATTTACAATATAACATCCTTGACCACCTAGGCAAGACTGTAGCTCAGAAATCCATCCTAGATCTGCTTAAGTCATTTCTGGTGTACCAAGACATCTTGACTAAGGCTTTACAAAGCACACAAGTGCCTAATGATATTGACCCAACCCAATTCCAAGCATTGGTGGGAAATCTCTCATCAACCTATCAATTAGCCTTCAGCCAAAAAGACATGTCACACCTTGACTCAAGCCATAACTTCCCCCTCCATCTCAAGCTTCGTGTAAATTGTCAAAAAGTGAAAATGGTATTAGTAGACAATGGTTCAGCCCTAAATCTTTGTACACTAAATTTTATACAACAGGTAGGATACACCCAGGCTAACCTAAATAATCAGGTGATCACTATTAAGGCATATGACAATGCAGAAAGAGATTCTGAAGGCACAATTTGTCCTCCTATTCAGGTGGGTCCCATTGTATAGTATACTATGTGTCATGTTCTGGACCTAGAACTTCTATACAACATTATCCTTGGTCATATGTGGATTCATTCTATGCAAGCCATCCCATCCACCTACCATCAATGCTTGAAGTTCCCATTTTAAGGAATGGAAGTCACCATGCAGGCATCCCAAACATCTAATTCTCATCCATCCACCAATACACTAAACACCTCATCTCAACCCTCATCCACACCATCATCCACACCTAGTTCCACCATCACCAAGGTCCAGATCATCGACAAGGGATGTGACGAATACGAAATGTGTACTGCACTAAATGTGGCAACCATGCCACCCTCACCACGAACATATGGGAAACCATCTCCATCAATTCCAAAAGAAGAGGAAAAAACACTCACCCTCACTTCCAAAAACATGGGCTCAACCACATTCAATGATCTGGGTTCCCTTCAAGATCAAATGGAAGTTGATATCAACCAATGGGTTTACAAAGAACCTAAGCCACCATGTCCTCTCATAGAATAATTCTAGGAAGTTTATCCACGTGCCTCCAAGTTCATTGAAAAATGCAATTACCAAGGCAGAGGCCTTGGGGTAGAAGAACAAGGAAAACTCCAGTCCATTAAAGCAACTACCATTCGGCCAAGAAATTTGGGCTTGGGTTATGATACTAAATAGAAAGGTCCTATGACATCCTCTAGCACTTCTAACAATGTTAGTGTCGATGACGGTTCCCTCGAAGACATACCAGAGGAAGAGTCCATCATACACGCATATGATGACTTGGATCACGTTGATCTCCCATCCGTGTTTGAATGCTTATCTGTTTGCACCATAATCTTATCCCTCAAACATCCTGAACTTATAGATCACGACCTACAAGGTAGCACACCCATTGACACATTTCCCTCAGTGGATAGCTACGTACATCTCATGGGATTGGGGGAAGATGAATGCCCTAACCGCAAAAGAAAAAAGAAACAAAAACAAAATAGGTCATGAAAACCTCCCTGAGGCACTTTTTGACTTGGAAAAAGTAAAAACAAAGGGTGTATCTAACAGTGAAAACCTCAATGAGGCACTGGAGGATGGGGATGTTCATCTTCCCCTTGTGGGAACAAAAATATCTGAGCGGTCTTCTATTCTCATTGAAGAGACACAGGAGATAACTTTGGGGACAAAAGAAAATCCAAGAATCACTTATGTGGCCAAATCTTTATCAGAAAAAGAGTATTCCACCATTGTTCAAATTCTCAGAGAAGGTGTTATCAATTTCACATGGGCTTATTAAGATATGCCCAGCCTTGATCCTGATCTTGTTGTACATCATTTGGATGTTCATCCAGATGCCAAACTTGTTAAGCATAAACTTAGAAAGATGCATCCATAGGTAGCCCTATTAGTTAAAAAAGAATTGGAGAAATTGCTAGAAGTCGGATTCATTCGACCCATTGACTATTCTGACTAGATTTTCAACATAGTGCATGTCGCTAAACCTAATGGTGATATTAGGATTTGCATAGATTTCTGGGATCTCAACAAAGCCTATCCAAAAGATGACTCCCCATTGCCCAATATTGACATGTTGGTTGACATCACCGCAAGATAGCAAATGTTGTCCCTTATGGCCAGTTTCTCTGGCTACAATTAGATCCAAATTACACCTGAAGACCAACACAAGACCTCTTTTACAACACCTTAGGGTACCTTTTGTTACAATGTTATGCCCTTTGGTCTCAAGAATGCGGGGGCCACATATCAATGAGCAATGACTGTCATATTCCATGACCTCATCCACATTATCATGGAAGATTATGTTGATGACTTGCTGGGAAAATCCAGAACTAGAGAAGAGCACCCTACCATTCTAAAAAATATCTTTGAGCGATTGGAGCAGTACAAGCTAAGATTGAATCCGAAAAAGTGTGTGTTTGGTGTCATGTCAGGGAAATTGTTAGGCTTCATAGTCTCCCAGAGGGGCATCGAGGTTGATCCTGCTAAAGTAAAAGCTATCATGGGTATGCCTCCACCTCAAAACCTGAAATAGTTAAGGAGCCTTCAAAGAAAGCTACAATCTATCTATCAGTTTATAGCCCAGCTTGTAGATAAATGTCAATCGTTCGCCCACGTTTTGAAGAAAGAAACCACCTTCAAACGGAATCAATAGTGTCAGTTGGGTTTTGATAAGATCAAAGAATACTTGGCCCACCCGCCAATCTTGATGCCACCTATCCCATGAAAACCCCTCCTGCTATACATCTCTGCCACTTCAGTTGCACTGGGGGCATTGTTGGCACAACATGACGAGTCCTCAAAAGAGAGAGAAATCTATTACATTAGTTAAACACTGGTCAGTTATGAATTGAATTATTCACCAATGGAGAAATCATGCCTCATCATGGTCTTCAATACATAAAAATTATGTCATTATATACTTAGCCATCTAGTAAAGTTGATATCAAAGGTTGATCCCCTCAAATACCTATTGTCTAAGACAGCCCTAACTGGTTGCATGGCTAAATGGATCATGCTTCTGAGTGATTTTGATATAGAATATCTGGACAAAAAATTATTAAAGGACAATTAATTGCAGATGAATTGGCAGATGCTCCTTTAGAGGATACTTATCCTTTGACTACAGAGTTCCTTGATGAAGAAGTCTTTACAATCACGGAAAACACTACCTAGATACTCTACTTTGATGGCTCATACACTCACAATGGATCTGGGGTGGGAATTTTTTTGGTCACACCACAAGGTGATTACATCCCAAAGTCATTCAAGTTGGAATTCCCATGCACTAACAACAAAGCAGAGTATGAGGCTCTCATCACAGGTCTTCGAGTTGCTGCCCAATGGAATATCACTCATCTACGAGTTTTTGGCGACTCTCAATTGGTCATTAAACAAGTCAATGTCGAATTTCAAACCAAATATGACAAATTATTGCCTTACAAATGCATGGTGGAGGACTTCAAGAAATATTTTGCCTTCATCCAATTTGAGTAGATCCCAAGACTTCAGAATAAGGCAGCGGACACTATGGCTACTATTGGGTCCCTAATTGACATACCAAAAGACCGCACAGATTGTCAATTCCTATTCGAGCAACTCTTAATCCCAGCGCATGATATCCTTGAGAGTGACATGGTGTGTGATATTGTAGGCCCTGAATCCCCTTGGTACCAAGAAATTTACACCTATATTCATGACAACACCCTACCGCCTGATCTCACACAAAACCAACATAAATCATTTATCCAATGCACTGCTTGCTACACCATCATCGGTGATACACTTTATCGACGTGGGTATGATGAAACTCTCCTCCATTGTTTAGACAAAACCGAAGCCCACACAACATTAGTAGAAGTGCATAGTAGTATTTGTAGGGCCCATTCTAATGGTATGACCTTAGCCAAAATGATTCTAAGAGTAGGGTATTACTGGCCTATAATGGAACATGATGCTTGTGAATTTGTCAAAAGGTGTCTTTCATGTCAAAAACATGCAGATTTGATTCATGCCCCAGAACAAGAGTTACTACCTATCACGACACCTTGGTCATTTTCACAATGGGGTTTCGACTTGGTTGGCAAGATCTACCCTCCATCCTCTGATGGTCACACCTTTATCATCACAACCACTGAATACTTCACCAAGTGGGTGGAAGCCATACTACTCACTCAAATCACTGGTGTTTAGATCTCTAAGTTCATCCTCTACCATATCCTCTGTAGGTATGGTATCCCCTCCACCATCATAACTGATAACAGAAAGCCATTCAAGAATAGGTGCATGAAGCTCCTTTGTGAAATATATCATATCCAACATCATTGGTCCACCCCCTATTACCCCCAGGGTAATGGACAAGCAGAGGCAACAAACAAAACATTGATCAAAATCATTAAGAAGATGGTCAATAGCATTGGTCGAGATTGGCACCTCCATCTCCATCCTGCTCTTTGGGCCTATTGTATGTTCATCTGCACCCCCATCGACGCTACTCCATACTCCCTTGTCTATGGTGCTGAAGCTATCTTTCCAATCGAATTCAAAATCCCCACTCTGAATATCACTCAAGAATCTCATCACTAACGAAGACACCCGAGTAGCACGACTTGCACAATTGGAATTGTTGGATGAAAAATGGGTCAAGACTTATAACCATCTACAAGCCTATCAACATCAACTCAAAAGAATCTACAATAATAAAGTACACCCTCATCAATTCAATGTTAGCAACTTAGTTCTCAAGAAAAATCAGTGGAATCAACAAGATCGAGAAAACAAGGGTAAGTTTGAAGCTAATTGGTTGGGCCCTTATGTCATCACCACAAAGTATGGTTCCAATGCATACAGGATATCTACCCCTGAAGGAGAGCCCTTGGAAGAACCCATCAACATCATGCATCTAAAGAAATTCTATATTTAGGTCAGTTGGGGTATCCTTCCTGGTAAAGTCTCAAAAATACAAGAAAAAAGTAAAAAATTGTCAAAAAAATCAAAAAATTAGAAAAATAGTAAAGAGAAATAATTCATCCTCTGGTGAAAACCACCCCTGCGTGGCACCTTGGATATGTACGATTGGTGAAAACTTGGCAACAGGCACCTCTCATATAGGGCTTAATCGTTATCTACCTCACATCCTGATTACTTTATGATTTATCCATCAGCTCCTCGATCCCCATATCCTCCCATCCGCTTGCATCACTTGGTCGCTTGGTATATTTCTAGTTGAGCATTGGATTACCATCATCCGCTATCATCATCTTGAGCTTGTATCCCAATCTGAGCCTGTATCGCCTCGTCATTTTGATCATCTCCATCTAGAGTCATCCATCGTGTCGGTCTCCATCTAGGTTTTATCCTGTCTTTCTTGAACTACGTCGCCCCTATGCTTTCACGTAGGCAAGGTTGATCTTTTGATCCACCCCCTGGGCACTTTGTCCTCCATCATCTGTCACCATTTTTCAACTTTTCGATCTTAACCATCATCTGTCTTTTCCGAACTATGTTGCCCTTGCACTTCCACGTAGGCAAGATTGATCTTTTGATCTACCCCCGGGGCTTTTGTCTATCTTGTCTTGGTCATCCATCGATTTCCATCAGTCCCCTTTTCGCTCTTATCTAGGGTCTTTTCTTGAACTACGAGGACTCTGCGCTTTCACGTAGGCAAGGCTAATCTTTGATCAGCCCCCAAGCCCCTAGGTTTTTAGGGTGTATCGGTCCTCTTGTTTTGTCTTGTCATCTTGTTGTCATGTCACCAAGTATGTCCCTATCATCATTGATTCTTCACAAATAGGATCTTCTAGTGTCAAGAAATCTAATTGGTGGCAAACATCCTGCGTCATCTAGGTCATTTTAGTTTAGTATCCATCATCGGTCTTAATAGGATGCATCCTTCCTAATAGACCACATCAACCCCACCCATCCTTGTGATCTTATGGCAAAGGACATTTGAAATTGATCATGATCTTTTGGTGCTTTTGGCTTCTATTTATTTTTTGAGCTCCCTCTTATAACTAGTCAATATCACCATGATCCATCATATTATGGTGCATTTTTTATAGTCAACATAGGAGCATCTCTTGATCATTTATTGTTGTTGTCTGTTGGGTTGTCCCACATAATATCCACCAGGATTTCCCCCCTAGATCATGTGTTATGTGGGGACATCCCTTTGTGCTTGTGGTTATCCCAATGCCTGGCCCGACCAAAGTCTTTGTTACTCTAGGGTATTGGGATAACCTTGTTTGTTGTGTTTGTTTCATGCATTAGGCACTAATTCGCCTTTTTTTAATCTACCATAGTGGTTGGTGTCTTATGCTATAGCAAAAATCAGTGCTCTAACAGATGGAAAATTGCATTCATGTTGCATTTCATCTCATTGCATATCCCCTTCATCTAGCCTCATTCCTAACCTATGACTCATGATTTCGGTTGTGTAAACTTTGATTCCTTCCTCTTTTCTTCTCAGGATACTAATAGTTCTTGACAGGTGCAGTATCACACCCACAATACGCCTATCATTTACCTAAATTCCCAGGATAGTCCCCATTGATACTTTTGTTTGCATTGTATTTAGTGTATCAGTTCATTTTCCATCCATATTGCATACTTCATTAGGTTAATTTATCCATATATTTCCATAGTCACATTCATACATGCATCACCATCTGTAACTACATTGTTAGGTCCATACTAATTACATCACATACACAACAACATTACCATACATAAATGATCAACATCATGCATAATCACATCATCCATGAATGCATAAATAAATCATTAACATCATGCATAGTCAAAGCATCCACATAGGCATAAATCATCATATACATGTGCACATATTATGCTATCTATCATAAGAGCATCAATACATAACCATATGCATAACATAAATCATCTGTCACATAAACATAAGGCATAATGTCAAAGAAGATTATCGCATATCATAATCAAAATCATACAATGTCCATCTCATCATAATGTCCAAAACATAGTCACATCATAATCACATACATATCATCCTCAAATAAGGAGAATAATCCAAGGATGTAGATCCCATTCGCTCCCTAAAAATAGGTGCTAAATCTCCATCTAGTACTTGTCAAAACACCAGTATCCTGTCACATGTCCTCTGCCTGCTCTGAGCTACCCATGTCTGATCTCTGAGGAGAATCAGGCACTGGTCCTCTATATGTTGGAGTCCCATGCGAATCCCAACCGAGAGTCCCCTGATAACCACCAAACCATGGAGGAGTCAGCTGAAAGTTGCTATACCCTCTGGTACACATCCCTAAAGATTGGGACGGTACCGACATCTGAGGTACTTGCCTGACATAGTGCATTGTCTGCTATGTCGAATCTAGAACTGCCTACTCATAAGCAAATCTCCAATAGGTCGCCTCCTGCATATAGTCATATCTTTGTCCAGCCTGATACCTAGTGGCATTCCGCTCATGCTTGTATCTATCCCACTCTCTATTAATGGCTCGCCACTCCTGCTCCCATGCCTCCTACGCCATCATCAACAGCTATACCTACTTTGTGGCCCTCTCCCTCTCTGCCTGTGCAGTCTGTAACTGTGCCTGCAATCCATGTATGACTAACTCTGTATCATCACCCTACACTCCATGTGACTATCTTTGTGCTATATCCCTCTTAGCACTCTCTACTCGAGCCACTGTTGTGTCTCTCTGAAATTGTAAGATCTAGACCTGTCTCAGTTCATCATCTATCTCCCCCTGTATCACCTGCACCTGCCTCTATGCACTATCTCTCTCCTCTTGGAGGGCCTGTACACTTGTATACACTGTATCCCTCTCCCTCTGCACTGTCACTAGTTGGGCCTCTGTTGCCTCAACTCTCACTCTCACCTCCTCTAGGGATATCTCTATAGTAGATAACCTCTCCTAAAGTTGTTTCCTCTCCCCCAGTAGTCCTACCATCTGTACTCTCAATGTCTCCATCTCCCTCTCATCCCGCTACAGACACTCCACTAAGATATGCTATGCCACCCCTCCAAACTTTAGTTGTCCCTGCATCTATGATACAGTCATAGCCACCTCTAACCTGTCACGATCCCAAGTCACCTTGGATAGCTCCCCTCGTACTCCCTCCATCTCTTCTCGCAATGCATCCCTGTCTCTCTCTACCTCACATACATTTTTCATTAGCCGACCCATAACGGTATCAAACTCTCTCTGTCATGTCTCCCTCATCCTCTGCACCTCTACCTCTACACTCCTTAGCTCCTCCTCCATCACCCACAATCTTTCCTTGGCTCCCCTCAGTAAAACCATAGGATCATCAACTGGTACATCTAGTAATACTGCTAATGGCTCCACCACATGAACATCCACATCCATTGCATCCCTCTCTACCTCCTCTTGAACCTGCTCCACCTGAATCATCACCCGAATCCTCCTCAGTTGTCCTCTCCTCCCCACCCTCATCTATCTCCTTGGTTGTCCTCCAGTCCACCCCTCCCCCTCTAACTCCTCTCCATCCTCACTCATCTCTCTCTCTGACACATAGGCCTCCTTCTCTGCCCAGATCTCCAGTTGAACCCTCCTCTGTCGTCTACTCCTAGGACGCCCCTTGGCCTCCCTATCCCACTGTGCTCCATCCTGTTGCTTTGTGGCCCTCTCCTCCTCCTGCTCATCCCTCCCCTAAACTCTCCTCTGCCGTACTTAGCTACCTATACCAATTTTCCTAATAGCCCTCCCCTCCACCTCCCGCAGCATCTCCACCTCTGACTCACTCCCTGGTCTCACCACATCTCGCTCTGGACCCCGCACATCCTCCTATTGCACTATCTCTATCCCTGGACCTCTCCCCCCATCTAGCCTCCTATCTCCATCTCCTCCCCCACATCCATCATCTCTCTAGCCCTCCTTCGATGTCACCTCCTCCTCCTCCTCCTCTCTAGCTGTCCTCCAGCCCCACCCTCATCCTCCTCGCTACTTTGTTGTCCCTCTCCTTGTTGTATCCTACCTCCCTCCTATCCCCTCTGCTCCTGTCTCCCCTCCTCTCCACCCTCCTCCTCCAACTAGGGCTCATCCTCCAACCCCCACCCTATAGCTCCCACAATCGACACCTCAGGTGTAATATTCTCCCACTGATAAGTGCAAAACCACTAAGCATACTACTCTATCACTCCAGTATCCTTAGGCACAACTACCCTCCCTGGATAGGGCACCTCACCTACCATCGCCCACGCCTCTCTAGTTTCCATCGCTATAAGAACACCTTCCCATGGCCACTCTCTAGTGAGTCAATGAAACATGGTAGGCACTACTAGAATATCTTGTACCCATCCAAACTACCTCTCCACTCTATCTAGTTGATGAGCCTCCACTATGTGCCGCTGGCTCCCAATCAAGACACATCTGCATCTAAAATAACCCTGATGTGTCTCCTCCTCTGCCCTCCATCCTCTAAACCGCCGATACATATATGGGCACCATACTATGTCACCTTCCCGTAATTCATCCAACACTCTCCTCCAATCAGCCATCTCCCCCTACATCTCATACTGTAAAATACCACCCCTAGATCCCCCGTACTCCCAAGCAACAGGTTCCCTCTCATCCACCTGTCCTCTCCTCACCATTATGGGTCTCATCACCATAACATGCCCCCAAGCCCACACCTGTAAAAGCGTCATGTGCGTCATGCTCAACGACCGTCGGTAACAAATCACATGCATATCCCTATATAACTACTCCAATACACATGAACCCCATGAGAACTGTCCCTCTCACCACTCGACAATATGTCAAACCACCTCCGTAAATTGCAGACTGCATAACTACCTGCTATGGTCTAGTAGCAATATCCCACTAATCAAACAACACAAATACAATGGTAAAGGTGGCAACCCCAAGGACAAACATCTGTCTACATCCAACTGCCCCCTCTATATGGGCAAATCATCCCGCCCAAATACCACCAAGATGGTTTGATCCAACTCTACCCCTCTGGATACCACCTCACTCAATAACCGCCCCGCTATGGGTAGCCTCAGGATGCACCATGTGTCCTCCAGTGTCACCAACATCTCTCTTGTTAGAAGATGGAAGGTCGATGTAGCCGAACTCCATCTCTTTATCAGTGTCATTAGCATCGCTTGATGCACTCTTATCACCGAAAACTGTACTAAGTCCAATAATTCGACATGCTCCAGTGTTGTGTAATCTACATCATTCATTGCCGTCGTGGTCACCGCCAATGCCTCCGGACACCACTCATGTGTTCGCAACTGCTCAAAACTCTGCATTCATAATAATCGCCTTATTAATATTTTTTTCCCGGCCCTAAGACATTATCCTTTTCTTTTCTTTCTATTCCTTCCTTGCTTCCTCTCGCCCCCCTTTGGCTTTGCCCCCGACCTGCAGAGTGGCCCCACCTTGGACCAGGATGGCCCCACCCTCGGCTGCGAGGCAAACCCACCCTCGGCTAGGGCGGATCCACCTCGTGGTGGGTCAGACCCACCCTCGGTTTGGGCGGATCCGCCCCGTGGTGGGGCGGACCCACCCTTTGCTGGGATAGACCGGCCCCATGGTGGGGCGGCTCCGCCTTCAGTCACGAGGTGGACCCGCCCCGTGGTGGGGTGGACCTGCCCTATGCCAAGGCGAACCCACCCCCGATTGGAGTAGAAGCGCCCCTGGCTGGGGCGAACCCACCCGACCGCGAGGCGGACTCGCCTGACCATGTGGCAGACACGCCCTTGGCCAGGGCAGACCCACCCGACCGTGGGACGGACGCACCCCTGGCTGGGGAAAATTCGTACCTCCGTAGACTGACCACGTTTTTCTGCGCACCACCCCCCTCCTTTGGCTACCTACTTTTTTTTCCTCCCTACCCATTTTTCTTCCCTAGCACATCAACAAAAACCATTTTTTTAATTTTGCAAACAACATACAAAATGCGTTTAAATTAATTAAAATGCGCATGGAGGGTTTTTGTTGCTAACCTGGTTGGGCACAGCCCGATGGCTATAAAATCGTCGCATTTCGTTCGCTCGATGGATGATGTTTGAATCGTAATCCTGTAGCATCCTCGCTCTCTGTCTGCTTCCTCTCCTCTCCTCTTGTCTCAACTGCTACAGTGCAAATGGGGTGAGGTAATTTCTCAAAATTACCTTATATTACTTTTCCCTCTTTTTTTATAAGGGGTATTTCTTACCTCTTACCATTTTTCCCCTTTAACTGATCCCTTACCTTCCTGGGGTCGCCATTTGCAAACCATTCATCTGTTTGACTTCATTCAAAAGGCAAACCTGCCTAATTTTTTGCACTCTTTCCAACCATACCCTCCATTTCTTCCTATCGAGAGGTCACCCAGGACCCATCTCTTTTCCCCAATCACCCTCTCGAGGGGGCATACCCTTCCCATTTCTCTATTTTCCTTGTCATGGTCATTTCCTCGTAGGAATGGGGCATATTCATCCATTCCCCCTCTATTTGGGCAGCTCGTGTACCTTTTTCTGTGTTGGGACATCATTTTTTGGTTACTTCCTCTATAGAGTCATCTGCATTTTCTTTTCTTCAAAACACTGTTATTCTAACAATACTTCGAAAAGGGGAAAAATGTAGACATCTAAATTTTACCACTTCCACATAGTCAAAATCATCTACTCTATTCGTCTATTTCGTTAATAATGATTAAATAATTTATTTAATCATTATTTCATTTTTTGCCTAAGGTTCCTAAAGTATGTAATTAAATAATTAAATACTTTACCTTACACCTTTTCTTCTCTAAATTAAATAAATATTGCAATTTATTTAATTTAATCACTTGACCTTTTTTTATTAAAATCAATTTTTAATTCCTCATTTTCTCTCTCCTTGTCACATTCTCCATAATCTTCTTTTAATCTGGATTAAATTAATTAATCCATGATTAGGATGTGCACCACTTAATCAAGATTAATGTCACATCCTCCATAATCTCCCACTTGCTTCTAAGCTTTCATTAATTATTCTAATCAAGAGTTTGCACAACCATAATCAAAGTCATGAGCCACATTTAGCATGTCTTTTTTGGTCAACCTTTTCATTTGTCTTTCTTGGCCTTGACCCTCTTTCCCATATGAATTTTTAATTCACATTTATTCACCCTAGGTTTCTCTCTTCCCCATGTGAATTTTTAATTCACATTTTATCCTTCCAAGGCTTACCTTATCCCCATGCAAGTTCTAGAGAATTTGACTTGTCATTTCACATGTGCCAAAAACTTCTAAAACTTTGGACTTGTCACATCAATCACATGTGGTAAATCCCCACCTTTTTGGAAACCCTCTTTTATCCATTAGATTCTCTCAAGAATGTGAATTTTTAATTCACATTTAATTCTCCAACCACCTTCCCATTTCTCATGGATATTTTTGAGGAATTCTAAAATTCCTCAAATATCTTTTTCACTCTCATTTGGAGATAAAAAGTTCCTTTTTGAGGAAATTTTCTCATCCCCCAAGGTACCTATAAGGTAGTTGTCCTTCCTCCACATCATGTACCTTTCTTCCACCTCACTTCTACATCATCCTATCCTAAGCCATCTCAAATTCCACATATCAAGATGTGAGGGCTTGTGAGTCCTCAACTCACTATAGCCCTCCATCTTGGCCTTGTTGGTTTAATCTCAACCATTGAATTTTCTAGAGAATTCAAATTGCTCTATAAATACCCTCCTCTCTTCTCTCATTTTACAACACTTAGTCATTTTGCACCCTTATGCTACCAAATTTCTCACTCAATTTGTAAGCATCATGTTAGCCATTTAGCCAAGTCATTTAGCCATTAGCACTTGAATCCACCATTATTTTAATTTCAATCATCTTGCATCCCATCTTGCATCTTTAATCTCATTTGGCATCCAAGGAGCATACAAAGCATATAATACCAAGGGCCAACCAAGGGATTTCTACATCAAAGAAGGTATAATCATCTGTCTTATTTGTTATCTTATTTCTTTGCATTGTCATTCCTTAGGCTAATCTTGAGGTGTACCTTAGTGCTCTTTCATTATTGCATATTAGTTAGATTTGCATCTTTACAATAGGATAAACATTTAGGGATCACACTTCCCAATTCAAACCAACTACCTAGAAACTTTTGTATAGGTCCCCCCAAGCTTAAGGAACCCTCATCTACCCTCTGGCAATGTTGCACCCCTCTTTCTTAGGTCTGCACCATTGTTTTCTATGAGAAACTAGGGTATTTCCCCTTAAACCAACATCATTCATGAGGAACTTTAAACTTGTTATTCTCTACTCCTAAGAAAATCCTAAGTACATCCTACATAGTCACTCCACTGAGTCATAGAGACCACAATAGGTGGGATGCCATCTAAGACATTAAATTTCCCTCACACCCTTGACTATCCAAGAACCCGATTTCTAGAAATTTATGAATTCCAAGCACAAAGTTCAATGAAAACCTCTTCAAAGGGAGCCAAATGAAAGTAGGAACATTCCTTTATAGAATAATATCAATTTCACACCATTACTAAGCATGTACAACTCGTACAGGGTCTACAAACACACAAAAAGCAGTGAGATCTTCAGAAAAATAGTGGATAAAGGTTGGTAGTTACCTTCCATGATTTGTTGTTATTTTTCCATGTAAGTTGCAATATTGAATTCTTGAATTAGTGAATCATGAACGAATTGAATGGTTATGAGTTTCTAATCAGCTTTATGCTATGTTACAATCAATTTTATGATGGTTAATCTATTTTTGAGTCTGACAAAGAGTTGAAACCAAGTTCTAATATTTTGTGGAAATATGAAATCAAGTGAAATTGAATGATTTTGATAAAAAGATGACTGAGTTTTTTGGTTGATCTTCTTCAATTTAAGTTAGGGTCAGAAGTACCCTTGATGATTTGTGGATCCCGATAGATGCTCTGCATCAAGTTTAAAATGGTAATTGGCAAGTGTATATAATTGTTTAATTTAAAATGTGCATTGACAACGTAAGGTTATAATGACAAACAAACAATGATCAACATGGAATATGCAAAATAACAAAAATGAAAGCAAGCCATAATAGAATGAAAGAAAATATGTAAATAATTCACATACCTAAAAAAATAGACTTTCAAATGGAGGAGTTCAACCCAATTATGTAGCCTTAGCTTCTTCTTTCTTCAAACTCCACAACAATTTGACTTGTTCAAAAGCTTGTTCCCCTCCAAACTTCAATTGTATGTCAGTTTTCAATGGAATTCAAACTTCAATTGATATTATATGTCTTTCAACATGGAAAATCTGCTATTTCATGCAAAGGTGGTAGAAAGATCATGGAAAAGGTGGTGGAATGTGAAAAACATGCTTGAACACTTCACAACATCATCAAAAAGCTATTTTTTGTCGGAGCACGGGCAGAACTAGGAGAATATGTAGACTGTGGGCCTTGACATCACGGGTATATTGAGATTTTTTACTATTTTAGTGGAATGCAAAATGTGCTTGTGTTATAATGTGAATGCATTATTTCTTGCTAAAATGGTAACATCTCTACTTCTTCAAAATGCACACACGTTATATGAAATATGGTTTTCTTAATGTATTTATTTTCTCCCTCTTTGTCTATACCCTCTATCCTAATTCTATATCTCTCCCCTGTACCCTTATAGTAGAGGAGATAGAGGTGTGTGTGTGTGAGAGAGAGAGAGAGAGAGAGAGGTAGAGGGAGAGTGGGAGAGAAAGAGAGAGTGGGAGAGAAGAGGAGGAGGAGGGAGGGGGGGAGAGGGGAGGGAGAAAGAGATAGTGGAGAGATAGAGATAGATATTGAGGGAGAGGGGAGAGTGGGAGAAAGAGAGAGTGGGAGAGTGGGAGAAAGGGGAGAGGGAGAAAGATAGAGTGAGGGAGAGAGGGGAGAGAGGAGGAGAGTGGGAGAAAGAGAGAGAGAGAAAGAGGGAGAGAGGGAGGGAGAGGAGTGGGAGAAAAAGAGGGAGAGAGGAGATGGAGAAAGAGAAGAGAAGAGGAGAGAGGGAGGAGAGGGAGTAGTGGAGAGATGGAGATAGAGAGGAGGAGGAGGGGAGATGGGAGAAAGAGAGAGTGGGAGAGAGTGGGAGAAGGGGAGAAGGGGAGAGTGGGAGAAAGATAGAGTGGGGGGGAGAGAGGGGGAGAGTGAGAGAAAGAGAGAGTGGGAGAGAAAGAGGGAAAGAGAGTGATAGAGGGATGGAGAGGGAGAGGGGGAGAAAGAGATAGTGGGAGAGATAGAGATATAGAGGGAGGGAGAGACAAACTGAGAGAGATAGAGGGTAGAGGGTTAAGAGTTAAGGGTTTAAGGGTTAAGGGTTTAAATGGTTAAGAGATAGAGGGTAGATGGAGATAGTGGGAGAGATGGATACCCCTATACCCTCTTAATCCCTCAACCCTCAACCCTTAAACCCTAATCCCTCAACCCCTATACCCACTTAATCCATGAACCCTCAACCCTCAACCCTTAAACCCTAATCCCTCAACCCCTATACCCTCTTAATCCCTCAACTGTCAACCATCAACCCTTGAACCCTATACCCTCTTAATCCCTCAACCCTCAACCCTAAACCATTAAACCCTAATCCCTCAACCCCTATACCCTCTTAATGCCTCAACCCTCAACCCTCAACCCTTAAACCCTAATCCCTCAACCCCTATAGCCTCTTAATCCCTCAACCCTCAACCCTCAACCCTTAAACCCTAATCCCTCAACCCCTATACCCTCTTAATCCCTCAACCATTAATCATCAACCCTTAAACCCTAATCCCTCAACACCTATACACTCTTAATCCCTAAACCCTCAACCCTTAAACCCTAATCCCTCAACCCCTATACCCTCTTAATCCCTCAACCCTCAACCCTAAACCCTTAAACCCTAATCCCTCAACCCTCAACCCTCAATCCTTAAACCCAATCCCTCAACCCCTATAGCCTCTTAATCCCACAACCCTCAACCCTCAACCCTTAAACCCTAATCCCTCAACCCTTGTACCCTTTGAATCCCTCAACCCTCAACCCTCAACCCTTAAACTCTAATCCCTCAACCCATATACCCTCTTAATCTATGAACCCTCAACCCATATACCCTCTTAATCTATGAACCCTCAACCCTCAACCCTTAAACCCTAATCCCTCAACCCCTATACCCTCTTAATCCATCAACCCTCAACCCTTAAACCCTAATCCCTCAACCCCTATAGCCTCTTAATCCATCAACCCTCAACCCTTATACCCTAATCCCTCAACCCCTATATCCTCTTAACCCCTCAACCCTCAACCCTCAACCCTCAACCCTTAAACCCTAATCCCTCAACCCCTATACCCTCTTAATCCCTCAACCCTCAACCTTCAACCCTTAAACCCTAATCCCTCAACACCTATAACCTCTTAATACCTCAACCCTCAACCCTCAACCCTCAACCCTTATACCCTAATCCCTCAACCCCTATACCCTCTTAATCCCTCAACCCTAAACCCTCAACCCTTAAACCCTAATGCCTCAAACCCTATACCCTCTTAATCCATCAACCGTTAAACCCTAATCCCTCAACCCCTATAGCCTCTTAATCCCTCAACCCCTATAGCCTCTTAGAGCAATTGCATATCAGAATAAATTCAAAAAATTATGAGAACCATTGCATATCATGAATAATTCATTTATTGATAAAATGTTATGTAATCCCACACAAGTCGTGGGAGTACCCTGTTTTGATTCCTAATCAAATGTTGAATGAAGGAAGCATGCATTACACAACTGAAAATAACATAAGAGCAAGGAGAGAGGGCGACTCGTCATTGCCTGGAATGACAAATCATTGTCCCAGTCGTGTTGACTCCGTGTCCATCTCCAGTATCGGTATCAACTCCAGCTCCAAGCTTTACCTGTGAAATTGTGAGGGGTGGTGTTAGAGCAATGAAAATTCACATTCTGCCTTATTTACATTACCAATAGAAATGGAATTTACATCCTATCAATCATTCACCAGATAAAAAGAAAAGCAAAGCACCAAAAGGAATCACTAATCCATTTTTTACTAACTGGTTTGTTTTATGTGTAGATATAGGGAACGAATCAGAAAAGAATCATTGATCCATTTTTTATTAACTGGTTTGTTTCATGTGCAGATACAGGAGATGATTTCTTGTTGATTGTCAGGATATCAATATGAGGGGTAAAATGCGGCTCCCACAAGGGTAGAGCCCAACTCATTTAAGATTTGTGCAGTAAATTTCACACGAGATCGATTTCTTCATACCAAGAAGAGAATAAATTATTTGTTCCCAAGAATCAGTATGTTAAACCTTCTCAAATTTAAAATGGACAAAGATAAAAAAGCAGTCATAAAGGATTTTTTTTGAAAATTCATACAAAGGTTTCTGAAGAAATTCTATTTTGAATCAGTCTTTGTTAAAAGAGCATTCATGATATTCATTTATCAGAAATAGTGAAACAATAATGAGATTTGCAGAATCAGCAACACTTTCATAAGGAAAAATTTTGTTTCAAAGACCTATGCTTGGAATAATACAACTCAGAATCATTTTTTGCTCAGAACATTTTTTTGAAGTGTTAGTCTTGATACAAAATGACTATTGTGTGAGCATGCTAAGGTTTCATCATGGAGGCTTTGAGGTCCTACTTATTTTTCTGAGAATACAACAAAATACAGAGTCATAGAAGCATTTTAAGTTATAAATTCTATTGGAGTTCTACATAGGTGACCTGGAAATTTACAAGTTTAGAGAAAACACGAAATATCAGAAAAATTCCAGATTCGGCCAAGTCCAGAAACCAAGAAATGAATGTTTCTAACAAGAAAAAGAACAACAGCATATGTGATGGCAGCCTGTTCTTTTTTTTTAAGAAAAAGCACAGAGATTATTCTTTCAGTCATTTCCAGGCGGGGAAAAATAAAAAAACTTTCCAGATTTGAGGAGAAACCATGGCTTACATTTCTAGAAGCAAAAGAGCAGCATCATATGTGGTGGCGGCCAATATCACTTTTATTATTCACAAATTTCATGAGATGGGGCTTCTTTTAATGCTTTACCCTTTGCAAAATGGAAATCATAAATACAGAGGTTGAGTACAAAATGCAAGCCGCAGCCAGAATGCTCATGGCGGCCAAAGGGAGAAACCCAGAAGAAGAATAAAGGAGGGTTCACCATAGAGGGAGCATTTTCTTCCATTTATACTAAGAAAATACACTCCAAAGAAGAGAACAACATGTATTCATAGTGCCAAAGTCAGGAAACTAACACAAAAAGAGAACGAACTTTCAAAGACAAAGCATGAAATATACAAGAATAATAATGATGTTGCGGTTGGGATGCTCTCAGAGAGCTTTAAATTCAAAGTAAGAAAAAACAAAATGATGCTTACCACATTTTTGCAAGAAAATCTTCAACAAAACCTTCAAAATGGTGTTGATTTCCAAACAAGGCTCGAATAGCATTTTTTCATGGCGGCCAGACAAAGTCACGAAGTCACAATGCAATACAAAGGAATGTTCAAAGTTTATTCATGGCCATGGCCTATAAAAGCCTCAAAAGCTTCCAAAACAAAAGAAAACTTCCAGATTCAACAAAACATCAGATTTGCCTCTTTCAAATATCCAAAAATTCTTCAAAAAGTGGCATAAGTTGGTGAGGTTCCCAGTAAAAATCTCAGCCAAGGGTTTCATGGCGGATCAATTCCTTCCTACATCTAAACATCAAATGAGCCTTCGGGAATGGCGTATGGAAACAAAGATTCAAGCTCGAGAGGGCGCGGCTACGGTTCTAATCAGCATGACGGCGCTTCAGCATAGAGCTTTCCAGAAAGCATAATGGAAATGAAATAAGCAAAAGGGATTAGGGTTATAACCCTAGAATGTTCAATGAAAGGAAGGAGGATTTTTCCCTTAAAGATTTTTCTTTAAAAAAAGATTTATTCAATTTAAGCTAAGTTGTGGCATATATTGCTAGGTTTCTTATTTTTGAAGTTTCATTTTTTAATTTTGGTCCCTTTATTTTTTGTATTCTTGACAAACTATGTAACTTTTATTAAAATGATAAAATAAATCATTTTTAATAAAAGTATTCCTTTAAATGCAAATAGGGGCCAAATTGGAAAATGTAGGACTTAGTCTTATTTAGTTTATACTTGACTTAGTTAAAGGTTTTATTTTTGCATTATCTTCAAAGATTTGTAAATCTTTATTAAAATGATAAAATAAATCATTTTAGTAAGATATTTATTTAAATGCAAAAATGAAGGGGTAATTTCAAAGACTTAGTCAAATGGCATCTTGAAAACTTGCTTGAATCATGGGAGGTTAAGAAATCAGTGCCAACATGTTAGAGCAATTTCAGGGAGTTTGGAGCACCGAATCAGGAGTTTGCATTCACTTTTGATTTCCTTTTGACTTGACTTGAGTCAAGGAGGGATTTGAGGCACATGGCAGCTTGATACTTTTAGTTTTGAACCTGATTTGTAGGGCTTTACAATTGCATACGGCTCACCAAGTTGGTGAAACTTTGACAACTCTTGTTGGAGTTGGTTGGCATTGCATGCCTTGTTTGGAGGAGATATTGACAGCACATTAGATTTTGGAGCCAAAATTCAATTTCGAATGTTGGAGACACTTTCTATAAGTCCTTCTCTTCATTCATTGTTGGGGTTAGTTCTTGGTTTGGAGATTGTTGAGGCATATGCTTCTCACTTTGTAACTCATAATTTTTTGGCAATAGAAAGTCATTTTCCTTCACATATTTCTCCTTGTTGTTTAGTGTCGGTAGAGAATTGCATGACAAGATCTTGTGTTACCCTTTATTTTATCAGATTCCTTCCATGCTTGATGCAAAAAGTTTTAAATCATAGTGCAAGTCTATGTTAGTGATCTCTTTTTTATGCTTCTATATTTGTGAAAACATCATTGTTTTCCTTGTGTTTAAGCATTAGAATAGTCAGAGCCTTACATAGAATCATTTTTTCAAACATATATTTTTGTGTTGTGAGATTGTTTAGTTCTATTGAGTTTTTTGTGAGTTTCAACAACTTTTGTCAAAGATTTTACCTTTGGTGTACCACCTAATAGTGATAGGTTTTAAGTTTCAAGCATATCCTTCTTACTCTTTTCCTCATCGTATTTCAGTATTTTCAAGAAAATTCAAAGGGAACCAGCCCATAATCTGGAGGTTCACTTCTTTCCCTGGTCACCCACAACCTCGAAGTGTTCCCATGTGTCAATAGGTTGCTACAGTTCATAGCTTAGCAAGGGTGCAAACCTTATTTGACAATAGTTTCTGGCACGCCTAGTGCAACTGAGAACTGTTTTTCAGTCTCAAACTAGAATTATCATTCTACTATTTGGTGTGTGCACTAGAAATTGCATTCTTTAAGAGACAATTTTTAGCATACTTGGCGACTCTGAGCTCACATTTAGCAAAACTAGTGCATTGCAGCCCATGAGAAGAGTGCAAACTAGGAGTAACTCAGTTGTTTTCGAGTATTTCCAGTTATCCCCTCTTAGAAGAAGGGGCAGTGAAGTCTAGAAATTTCAAAAAAATAGTTTTTTATTCAAAAAGATCCAAGTCAAATCCTCCCTCTGAGGACAGTCATACCACTGCTCAAGTTGTTCCTGCTGTAACAATTCCAATGGCTCGACCACCACCCAGAAATCAACCATTTGTTTCATTCGATGAAGGCAGCCCCTTGAATCTTGCACAACATAATGGCATACCGGCTACAGCCCTGAAGAGCTTGTCATTCTACACTAGAGAAGAACAAACAATAGCCATTGAACACATCAAAGATGTGGCTTCGTTGTGTGGGGTGCATCACATTACTCAGCAAGATGTTGCAGTGAGGCTCTTGGTGACTTCTTTCAAGGGTAAAGCCCTTCAATGGTTCAGAGGCCTTCCTATCAATTCAATTGCTACTTGGGATGAGCTGGGTGAGTGGCTCAATAAGCAATTCGAAGACAAGTCTGATCATCTTTCGCTAGTGGAGCAATTGACCACCATTAAAAGAGCTCCACATGAGCATTTAATGGACTTCAACTACGATTTCAAAAGAACCTGGAATCGAATTCCAGCCATAGTAAAACCTTCTAATGATTATGCTTATTTGTACTATTTGAAGTCTTTAAATAATGACATTGCACTTATGATTCAGTCTTTAGGAGGTGACACATTGTCAGCAGCATTTGATGTTGCTGTCAGAGCTGAAAATAGCCTAATACAGGCAGGTAAAATAGCCCTTAGGCCTCCTATGCCTTATTTTTCTGACCTACAACCAACTACTTCTGCTTTGCCACCTACAATAGTTGTTGTCCCTGTTTTTCCAGCTTTTACTGCACAAACAGTAGCTCAAGAGTATGATGTTCCTAGCCAATTTCAGGAATTAGTAAATTAGAATGACAACATCCAAAAGACCCTATGGAATTTTGGAAATGAGCTGGTAAATATTAAAAAATAGCAAATCCGTCCTTCCTATCAAGCCCCTTTTCAGGTCAATTCTCAATTTCATAGAAGGAATTTTAATCGGAGGCCATTCTAGCCTTATAATCCTAGTACCTCCAAGGAGGTTGTTCCGGTTCAAAATAACTTAGCAGTTGATTATGAATGGTGTTTCCCATGTAGTCAGCCACATAATCAGTCAACTTGTTCAAATGGGATTCTAAATTAGGCACTACTTGTGCAAAACAGTACTATTGTTCCACAGAATTCAGCTCGGGAGAAATCAGAACAACAGACATCTCATATAGATCAAGGTAATTCTGATGTGTCTTTTTTGAATTAGCAAGGTGAGGAGTTATGTGGGCTTAACAACCCACCAGGTATGTCAAATGATCTTGTATCATCCAATACAAGATCGAAGAAGAGGGTTGTAGATTTGGGGTAGCAGACTGATGGTGATAAGAATCAGCCATCTACAAGTTCACAGAGTCAGGTTAAACCACCTGCTATGTAGAGTACGCAAGTTCAGCCAAGGACACAACCTTTGACTAGCAAGGATTAGCCTAGAGTACCAGTGCAGCCAGCACAAATACAAAAATATGTTGTTGTTCCTAAAGGACAACAAAAGGTTAGTACTGGTAGTTTTAACATTTTGGATCATATGAAGAAGACTAGTGTAAGTGTCTCAATGTGGGATTCATTGGCTTTGCCTAGCCAAAAATATCTCTTACATGAGGCTTTATCAAATTTTTCTTTATCAAAGGAATTAATAAATCAGTAACCTGCTAAATTTATTCTCACTAATGCTCATCTTGAAAAGAAAGAACAACAAACTATTAAATTCAAGCCACCTCCTTTTTATGTTTCTCTGATTATAGGAGATCATCTAGTTCACAATTGCATGATAGATTCAGGGGCTAGTAGTTCAGTAATGCCCAAATAGATTTTTGACAAATTGGGTATTGAGTATGAGCCGCTTGAGAATGGAGTTGTGCAATTGGATGGCACTATTGTTAACATAGTAGGGGTCATTAAAAATCTAAGTTTAACTCTACATGCCTGTCTAAATTTTGCAATACCACAAGATATCTATGTAATAGAGTTACCCCCATACTTTTCCCTTTGTTTATCCATGGATTTCACAGCTAAGATAGGTGGATACTTATCTGTTGACTGGTCTCATATGCTGTTTAGAACTAGGTATGGTACTAGGGTCACTATAAAATCTGAATTAATAGCCAAGGATCATATTGAAACTTACCATCATCCTCCCATTAATGCTGATTTCTTTACCAGTGAACAAGAGGAGCAACTTGCTGTTCAAAAGGGTGAAATTCAAGCAGAAGCAGTCTCTACTTTTCTTCCTGAAGAGTGAGCATCTCAAACTCATGAAAATGGTATAGGTGAGCAGCTGGACGAGGTTGACATTGGTCTTTATATGATGCATGAGACTAACTCTTTCATGCCTAATATTGAGAAAGACAAAGAACAACCAGTTGTACATCAAGGAAATGAAGTGTGGGAGTTGTTTTTCGATGGTTCAAGTAGTAAAGTTGGTGCTGGTGGTGGTTGTATGCTGGTATCACTAGAAGGTGAGAGGTACTATTTAGCTTTCAGATTTTGTTTCAGCTGTACTAACAATTCTGTTGAATATGAAGCTCTAATCCAAGGCTTGGAGTGGGCAAGACAAACAAGTATTAGTTGCCTAAAGGTTTATGGGGAGAGCGAGTTGGTTGTTAATCAGGTAAGAAATCTAAATGTCGTTAAAAATGATACACTCAAATCTTATCAGAATAGAGTATGGGACCTCTTAGAGGGATTTGATGCATTTAATCTGATTTCTATACCTAGAACTCAGAATAAACATGTTGATAGACTAGCTGTTGTAGGAGCTGAATATGATATTCCAAAAGAAATTTGCAGTGATATAGCTAGTCAGCATATTAAAATTGTTGTTAGACCTGATGTGCCCGATAATAACATAAATTGGCAAGTTTTTGAAAGTGACCAGCAGATTATAAGCTTCTTGAGAGAAGAAGTTGAGTTCTCACATGCTAATCAGGAAAAGTTACAGCACCAGTATAGTGACTAGATAATTTAGCTTAAAAACAACAAGTTGCCAAAAGGCTTGGTCACTTTAGAATTTGTTTTTAATATAGATGATGAAGCTAGAAAACCCAAAGGCAGTATTCAAGTTCAACAAGATCACTATGAAGAGGTTGAAGTCTTCAAAGGAAAGCTTCTTAAGTTAGGCAAGGTATGTACAACTGAGGAGAAGCATGTTTTTATTCAGCTCTGTCAAGAATTTAGTGATATCTTTGCCTGGAAATATACTGATTTGAATGGATTTAATCCCCAGCTTGCTCAACATACCATTGAACTAGAACCCAATGTTAAACCTGTTAGGCAGAAACAGAGGCCTTTGAATCCTAAGTTAGAGCCTTTGATGAAAAAAGAACTGGATAAATTGATTGAAAGCAGTATTATCTTCCCCATTAAGCATACCTCATGGGTTTCAAACCTAGTACCAATAAGGAAGAAAAATGGTGAGATAATACTGTGTGTAGATTTTCATGACTTGAATAGGGCTTCTTTAAAATACCGGAATCCTCTACCCTCTATGGAATGGATACTTCAGGTAGTTTTAGGATCATAAAGGTTTTCCTTATTAGGTGGCTATTCTGGTTACAATCATATTTTAGTGAAGAGGGAAGACCAGTACAAAACAACCTTCACCATAAAATGGGGAACTATGGCCTACCAAAAAATGCCCTTCGGTTTGTCTAATGCTGGGGCAACATTTCAGAAAGTCATGGATATGGCCTTTCAAGGTTTAATGTACAAAATTGTCTTAGTATATCTTGATCATATCACTATTTTTTCTAAAGAGGCTAAGGATCATCTAAATCATTTGAGGCAGATTTTTGAGAAATGCAGGGAGTTTGGGATATCACTTAATCCCAAAAAGTGTGTATTTGATGTTCATGAGGGTAGATTTCTCGGTTACGTTGTGTCAAAGCAAGGCATTACAATTAATCCTGAAAGAGTAAGTGTTATCTTAGCTCTTTTGTTACCAGTACATAAGAAAACTTTGCAGAGTTTTATTGGTAGGATTAACTTTGTTAGGAGGTTTATCCTTGACATTGTTGATTTGTTAAGTCCACTAACTCATATGTTGAGAAAGAACATACCTTTCAGCAGGACCAAAGATGGGAAAAGAATTTTTGGGCTTTTAAAGGAAGCATTAGCAGCTGCACCTACACTTCTGAATCCTGATTTTTCTAAAGATTTCATTTTATATGCCTATGGAAATATTGATTCAATTTCAGCTATGCTTGTACAACAAAATGATGAAGGATCTGAACAGCCTGTGGCATTCTTCAGTTAGGGACTCAAAGATTATGAGCTCAGGTATAATTTTGTAGAGAAACATGTTCTTGTTGTTATAAGAAGCTTAAAGAAGTTTAGGCACATGCTTTCCAATAATAAAATTATTGTGATGGTTGCTCATCCAAGTGTAAAAGAGTTTTTACTGAATAAAGATTTGAGTGATAGAAGAGCCGGTTGGGTAACCAAAGTGATGGAGTATAACCTTGAAATAAAGGTAGATAAATTAATAAGAGGAAGAGGCCTCTGCGAATAGCTCACAGAGGACAGTAGAAGCAATACAAAAGAGGAAGAAAGTGTTGTTTTAGCACTTCAAGATGGAGAACAAGTTGTTGTACCTGCTCCTATAGGTTGGATTGTAGAAATGACACATTTTTTATTGACTGGTGAGTGCCCTTCTAATCTAATTAAATCAGAAGAAGGTATTATCAACTACAGTCCATACCTTATGTTCTTTTAAATGGTTTATTTTTTAGAAGGGATTTTCATGGTGTCCTATTGAGATACATTGAAGCTGATCAGGTTGATAGAGTATTGCACGAATTTCATCAAGGGTCAGCTGGTAGACATTTTTCTCCAAGAGCTACAACTCTTATCATGAAAGGAGGCTATTACTGGCCTACCATATTCAAGGATGCCCATGCATGGGTAAGGAAATGCAAAGAATGTGCTATCTTTCCAGGAAAAGAGAGGTTGGTTGCTCTTCCATTGTAGCCAGTTCAAGTTGAACAACCCTTTATGAAATGGGGCTTAGATTTTATTGGGGTTATAAACCCACCATCAAGTGCAGGCCATAAGTGGGTGCTTACACCCACTGATTATTTTTCAAAGTGGACTAAAGTTGTGGCACTCAAAGAAGCCAATGAGACAGTTGTATTGAAATTTTATGAAGAGTTGATAACCAGGTTTGGAGTTCCAGAATCTATTGTTTCAGATAATGCGCTTGCATTTATAAGAACTAGAGTATCTGATTGGGCTGTTAAAAATGGTGTTTATTTGAATACATCTTCAAATTACTATCCTCAAGGGAATGGACAGGCTGAGTCCATGAACAAGAATCTCCTGAGGATCATTAAGAGGACTATGGAAGGTAATCAAAGAGCCTGGCACACCAAGCTGAAATCAACCTTGTGGGCTGATAGGATTGCGTCAAAAAGGTCAACAGGACTTTCTCCATACACGCTTCTATATGGAAAAGAGGCAAGACTGCCCATTTCACTTGAGCTCTCAGCCCTTGACCTGGTAAACCAACTGGATATGATTGAGTAGGAACCAATGACAACAAGGTTAGCTTAGCTGATCAAACTTGAAGAGGTCAGATTTGAAGCAATGAAAAAGATTGAGCAACATCAGGCTCAAATGAAAAGAACATTTGATAAAAAGAAATCTCCAAGAGTTCTCCAAGAAGGTGACATAGTGCTAAAGTGGGATGAACTGAAAAGCAAGCCCGGAAAGCACTCCAAATTTGATTCATTCTAGAGTGGACCTTTCATTGTTACTGAGAAGAAACATCACAATGCCTTTCAACTGTCAAAGTTGGATGGTGAAGTCGAACCAATCCCAGTGAATGGGATTCACCTCAAGCATTTCTTTTGAGGTAGGATCTAATCTGTACATATTTCAGTAGATTCTAAGATGTTCAATAAGTGCTTCTGCACCTAGGATAGATGCATCTAAGTTTTCTCTAAGTGTTGTTATGCACAGTTGATAGTTTTCTTTAAGTATTGTTGGGGGAGGAAAATGAAAGCTCAAAATCTGTTGTTACTAGTTATAATTACATCAGATAGATACTTCTTATTCATAAAATTGAATAGAGATTCAATGTCATCAACAACAAATATATATCCCATGGGACTATAACTAGTAAAAACAAAGTTACAATCAGTTACAACAAAAAAGTGAGGTATGTAAGAGGTTTTCTCAGACAACAAAAATGCATTAATGGAATCCATGCCCAATGGATAAGCAAGGCACTGGCCTTTTTTGTTTAGCAGGAAAACACCCCTGGGAGGTCACCAGAAATGTTACCAATTTTTAGCGTCTTGCTTAAAATTAGTATTCATATGAGCAATTACTTGCTGGGGTACATAAATTTTTATGACAAGTTATCAAATGAAATTTTGTTCTCAGAATGAGAGTATGTTTAGGAATGATTTGCAAAATCATTCAACAATTTAGACTAAATTGGTTGAACAATTCAACAAAGCAAAAATCAAACAAATTTCATTCAAAGAAACAATGTTCAAGTTGGACCATTCATCTATAGCAATTGTTTTTGTATAAGGCATTGCAGGCAGAATATAGGAATGCAAGAAGTCAATCATTTGATTACAGAATATATGTTTTAGAGAAATTGCAATTGCATTGTTTCTTTGTGCAATCAGAATAAATTTAGAAAATTATGAGAACCATTGCATATCATGAACAATTCATTTATTGAGAAAATGTTATGTAATCCCACACAAGCTGTGGGAGTGGCCTGTTTTGATTCCTAATCAAATGTTGAATGAAGGAAGCATGCATTACACAACTGAAAATAACATAAGAGCAAGGAGAGAGGGAAATTCATCATTGCCTAGAATGATGAATCATTGTCCCACTTGTGTTGACTTCGTGTGCATCTCCAGTATCGGTGTCAACTCCAGCTCCAAGGTTTACCTATGAAATTGTGAGGGGTGGTGTTAGAGCAATGAAAATTCGAATTCTACCTCATCCCTACATTACCGACAGAAATGGAATTTACATCCTATTAATCATTCACCAGACAAAAAGAAAAGCAATGCATCAAAAGGAATCACTAATCCATTTTTTACTAACTGGTTTGTTTTATGTGCAAATACAGGGAACAAATCAAAAAAGAATCATTGATCCATTTTTTATTAACTGGTTTGTTTCATGTGTAGATACAGGAGATGTTTTGTTGTTGATTGTCAGGATATCAATATGAGTGGGGTAAAATGCGGCTCCCACAAGGGTAGAGCCCATCTCATTTAAGTTTTGTGTAGTAAATTTAACACGAGATCGATTTCTTCATACCAAGAAGAGAATAAATTGTTTGTTCCCAAGAATCAGTATGCTGAACCTTTTCATATTTAAAATGGACAGAGATAGAAAAGAAGTCATAAAGGATTTTTTTTGAAAATTCATACAAAGGTTTTTGAAGAAATTCTATTTTGAATCAGTCTTTGTTAAAAGAGCATTCATGATATTAATTTATCAGAAACGGTGAAACAATAATGAGATTTGCAGAACTAGCAACACTTTCATAAGGAAAATTTTTGTTTAAAAGACCTATGCTTGGAATAATACAACTCAGAATCATTTTTTGCTCAGAACATTTTTGTGAAGTGTTAGTCTTGATACAAAATGACTATTGTGTGAGCATGCTAAGGTTTCATCATGGAGGCTTTGAGGTCTTACTTATTTTTCTGAGAATACAACAAAATACAGAGCCATAGAAGAATTTTAAGTTATAAATTATGTTGGAGTTCTGCATAGGTGACCTGAAAGTTTACAAGTTTAGAGAACACATGAAATATTAGAAAAATTCCAGATTCAACCAAGTCTAGAAACCAAGAAATGAATGTTTCTAAAAAGAAAAAGAACAACAGCATATGTGATGGTGGCCTGTTCTATTTTTTTAAGAAAAAGCACAGATATTATTCTTTCAATCATTTCCAGGCAGGGGAAAATGAAAAAAAAAATTAGATTTGAGGAGAAACCATGGCTTACATTTCTAGAAGTAGAAGAGCAGCAACATATGTGGCGGTGGCCAGTATCACTTTTATTATTCACAAATTTCATGAGATGGGGCTTCTTTTAATGCTTTACCCTTTGGAAAATGGAAATCACAAATACAGAGGTTGAGTACAAAATGCAAGCCATGGCCAGAATGCTCATGGTGGCCAAAGGGAGAAACCCAGAAGAAGAATACAGGAGGGTTCGCCATAGAGGGAGAGTTTTCTTCCATTTATACTAAGAAAATACACTCCAAAGAAGAGAACAACATGTATTCATGGTGCCAAAGTCAAGAAACTAACACAAAAAGAGAACGAACTTTCAAAGACAAAGCATGAAATATACAAGAATAATAATGATGTCGCGGCTAGGATGCTCTCAGAGAGCTTTAAATTTAAAGTAAGAAAAACTAGATTTGAAACAAAATGATGCTTACCACGTTTTTGCAAGAAAATCTTCAACAAAACCTTCAAAATGGCGTTGATTTCCAAACAAGGCTCGAATAACATTTTTTCATGGCAGACAAACAAAGTCATGAAGTCACAGTGCAATACAAAGGAATGATTAGAGTTTATTCATGGTCGCGGCCTATAAAAGCCTCAAAAGCTTCTAGAACAAAAGAAAACTTCCAGATTCAACAAAAGATCAGACTTGCCTCTTTCAAATCTCCAAAAATGCTTCAAAAAGTGGCATAAGTTGGTGAGGTTCCTAGTAAAAAGCTCAACCAAGGGTTTCAAGGTGGATCAATGCCTTCCTACATCTAAACTTTAGATGAAGGCTTCAGGAATGGCATATGGAAACAAAGATTCAAGCTCAAGAGGGTGCGGGTAGGGTTCTAATCAGCATGGTGGCGCTTCAGCATAGAGCTTTCCAGAAAGCATAATGGGAATGAAATAAGCAAAAGGGATTAGGGTTATAACCCTAGAATATTCGATGAAAGGAAGGAGGCTTTTTGCCTTAAAGATTTTTCTTTACAAAAAGCTTTATTCAATTTAAGCTAAGTTGTGGCATATATTGCTAGGTTTCTTGTTTTTGAAGTTTCATTTTTTAATTTTTGTCCCTTTATTTTTTGTATTCTTGACAAACTATGTAACTTTTATTAAAATGATAAAATAAATCATTTTTAATAAAAGTATTCCTTTAAATGCAAATAGGGGCCAAATTGGAAAATGTAGGACTTAGTCTTATTTAGTTTATACTTGACTTAGTTAAAGGTTTTATTTTTGCATTATCTTCAAAGATTTGTAAATCTTTATTAAAATGATAAAATAAATCATTTTAGTAAGATATTTATTTAAATGCAAAAATGGAGGGGTAATTTCAAAGACTTAGTCAAATGGCGTCTTGAAAAATTGCTTGAATCATGGGAGGTTAAGAAATCAGTGCCAACATATTGGAGCAATTTTAGGGAGTTTGGAGCACCAAATCGAGAGTTTGCATTCACTTTTGATTTCCTTTTGACTTGACTTGAGTCAAGGAGGGATTTGAGGCACATGGCAGCTTGATACTTTTAGTTTTGAACCTGATTTGTAGGGCTTTACAATTGCATACGGCTCACCAAGTTGGTGAAACTTTGACAACTCTTGTTGGAGTTGGTTGACATTGCATGCCTTGTTTGGAGGAGATATTGACAGCACATTAGATTTTGGAGCCAAAATTCACTTTTGAATTTTGGAGACACTTTTTATAAGTCCTTCTCTTCATTCATTGTTGGGGTTAGTTCTTGGTTTGGAGATTGCTGAGGCATATGCTTCTCACTTTGTAACTCATAATTTTTTGGCAAATGTAATACAAATCCTCATTTTTCCTCAATAGAAAGTCATTTTCCTTCACATATTTCTCCTTGTTGTTTAGTGTTGGTTGATAATTGCATGATAAGATCCTATGTTACCCTTTATTTTATCAGATTCCTTCCATGCTTGATGCAAAAAGTTTTAAATCATAGTGCAGGTCTATGTTAGTGATCTCTTTTTTATGCTTCTATATTTGTGTTACGGCTGCTATCGGCTTCATCCGACGGTGCTGGCTGCTTTCCGCGGCATCCGAAGGCAAGTACCATTGTTAACTTTTTCGTCGAGCGGAATTGCCTATGCGCATGATGCGTGGCAGCTTGTCAAAGAGTTGAGTGTAGCAAAGAGATGGTGGGCCCCGAGCTGCTTTATGCAAAGGGTTGTCTGCCCATGGACACTTGTCTGCACATTGAGAGTTCCTTGGGGAATCTTGCGGATGCCGCTAGAGATTCCCTGAAGGAGCTCCAACGACTTCCATGTAAGCCAAGCAGAGAGCGTGAGCGATGGACACATGGCAGCCTTGGAAGCTCATTTCGAGCGAGCTCATAGGAATCTTGGAGATCCCCTCTTGGATTCCTCAGAACCTCCTGAGCGGCAGACACGTGGGTTGTGGGACCCGATAGAGTTGGTGGTCGGTGTTTTGGCAATAGCGATTTATTGCCAACTCGAAATGTGATGAAATAGTTAGCGATGGCGAAGGGTTTTTGGAGCCCGATGATAGTTGACCGATCATTGCTCGGTCAAGCGACGGAATGAATAGCAATGTGACACATGGCATTTTTTCATTGGTTATTTTTTCACCATTGTTGCAAAACAACATTTATTGTCGGAAGCTAGATTGGTGAAAAGCGATATATCATGCAGTTAATATGAGATCAGATTTTGGCAGTTGTCTAAGCCCAAATTAGTAATTTCTCTGAAATGAATTTATTGCGGGGTGGCTCGATGGAGGATTGCAGGTGGATTAGATCCAAGATTGATTTGGCGTGTCGGTGAAGAACTAAAATTTAATGCACCCTAATTGGTCGTTAGATGTAAACTTGTAATAGTCAGTCTTGACTAGAAGTCGATCAATCTGAAAAAAGAAAGAATATGAAAATAAGTGTTGATGAGTTTGTTTTCACTGTATGCTGAAATAGCATTGTAATAGTGATTGCATGCAAACTCAAGTGCTACTGTGAGCTAACTATCAAAGGGTGAGGACTGTAACTTTGTATGTAATCTTTTGCTTACTATAATACAAAGTATCTTTCTCTTGGTGTGGTGGGTTTTTTTCCCGAAAGGGTTTTCCCACATAAATATGGTGTTATCTTTGTAATCATTTTATTTTTGTTACTCTTGTTACCCTTTATGTGTTCATCTTAAGTGTCTTAATGTTTTAAAACTAGTCTTTGCACATCTCCTCTATGGTTTTAGTGTTAGGAAAGCGTTTCTGCACTCTTGCTTTTCCTTACAAGTGGTATCAGAGCCTGGCCAGTTGTGTTATCCTTGTTAGTAAGGCTGGTTTTTTGTGCTAATATTGTTCCAGTGGGAGTCTTACAAGGTTAGGACCAAGTTCTATCTAAGATAGCAAGTACATCAAGAAGAGTTGATATTGAGAAATTCAATGGCAACAACTTTGAGTCGTGGAAACTCAAAGTGGAAGCCCTGTTAGTGGATAAAGACCTCTGGGTAGTAGTGTCTGGAACTATGCCACAAAGTATGAAACAAGAAGATTGGGACCTCATAGATAGAAAAGTGAGAGGTCCGATAAGACTTTGTCTGGCCAATTTTGTACTCCTGAATGTCGATGAGGAGAAATCTGTAGCTTCATTATGGAAGAAGCTTGGCGATATTTATCAGGGAAAGTCTCTGGTAAATAAGTTATTCCTGAGGAAGAAGTTGTACTCCTTGAAGATGGAAGAAGGTGCATCTATTGCAGACCATATGAACTCATTTAATATGAGTGTTGCTTGGTTGGTGTCTGTGGGTGTAAAGATAGAGGAGGAGGATTATTGCATGCTCATGTTATGTTCGTTACCTGACACTTGGGATCATCTGGTGATGGCTATTGGAAGTACGACTACTACTTTCAAGATGGAAGATGTGGTTACTTCACTGTTGTCTGAAGAGATGCGGAGGAAGTCTTTTGAGATGGCCAAAGAGGCCCTTGCTGTTCAAGGTAGATCGAAGGAGAAAGGCAAGAAGAAGGACAAGAATTCCAAATCTAAATCTATAGGGAGATCAAAGTCTCCTAGTAAAAATTCCAAGGTGAAATGCTGGAATTGTGGGCAATCTAGTCATATCCGAAAGGATTGTAAGGAGAAGAAGAATAAAAAGAGTAACTCTTTAGACTATGACTCTTCTCAGAGTGATGTAGATGCCTTCATTGCAGCCTTGGCAACTCAGGTATCAGATGATGTCTGGTTGGTTGACTTGGGTGCATCCTTTCACATGATGTCTCATAGAGAATGGTTCACTAAGTATGAGAAATATGATGGTGGAAAGGTGTACCTGGCGAGTGATTCAACTTTAGATATTGTTGGCCGAGGTAGAGTTAAGATACAGTTCCCTAACGGTAGAAGCAAAAGACAATAATTGTGGAGGATGAGACTCTAGACTGGGACAAGAAGGGATTGGTGGCGTACTACACATACCAGGTCTGGCTCGCAACTTACTTTCTGTTAGTAAACTGAATGATGCTGGTGTAGAAGTTTCTTTCTTGAGTAAAGGATGTAAGATGGCTAAAGGCGCTATGGTGCTGGCTAAGGGTGTTTGTACTGGCACTCTATACAAGTTGGATGCATGTCATGTTCAATGTAACAGCGTCTTTGTAAAGTGATGCAAAGTTGCTCTTATGGAGAAGGATGACGATGCTTCTCTGGTTGCAAATGCGATGGAGGTGAAACTCCCAATAGAGAAGACCATGCTATGGCATCATAGACTCGGTCACATAGGTGAGAAAGGTGTAAAAACCTTGAAAAATAAAAATCTTGTTGAAGGGCTTGTAGATTGTAATCTTGAGTTCGATTTATGCAAACACTACATTTATGGAAAGCAACAACGTGTTTCTTTTTCCTTGAGTTCTCATAAATCTTCTGGTGTACTGGACTATGTTCATTCTGATGTGTTTGGTCCAGTTAATGTTCCTTCATTATCGAAGTCTAGATATTATGTTTCTTTTATTGATGACTACTCGAGAAGGGCATTCATATACTTTCTTAAAAGTAAATCAGAAGTGTTCAGTCATTTTAAAGAGTTTAAAAACTTGGTAGAGAATCGGACTGGAAGGAAAATAAAATGTTTGAGGACAGATAATGGCGATGAGTTTTGTTCTGCAAATTTTGATAGATACTGTAAAGACCATGGGATTAAATGGCATAAAATTACACCTTATACTCCACAACAGAATGAAGTTGCTAAAAGGTTGAACATGACACTGATGGAAAAGGCAAGGAGTATGTTGAGCAGTGCTGGTCTGGAACAAAAGTTATGGTCTGAGGTCGTGGCTATAGTATGTTACCTGGTAAATCGTTCCCTTTGCTTTGCTCTTGTTGATAAGACACATTTGGAAGTGTGGTCTGGTAAGAAGCCCTCTCTGAGACATGTTCGTGTCTTTGGCTATGAGGCATATGCATATGTGCCAAATGAGAAAAGATCTAAGCTAGAGGACAAGGCTATTAAATGTATCTTCATCGGCTATGGCGTTGGTGTGAAGGGATACAATCTTTGGAACCCCATCTCTAATAAGGTTTTGTACAACAGAAGTGTAATTTTCGTGAGCTGAAACCTTCAGCAACTATTTACAGCTAGAGATAGATCAAAGAGAAAAGAAGAATGATGCAGTTGAGATTCCCCAAACTCTAGAAAAGGGAGAACTACATGGTGTACCTGAAACTGAGGAGAGCTCTAGTAGCTCTAAGAGTTCTGAAGATGAAGAACCACAACCTCAGCCAGTGAGAAGGTCTACATGTAAAAAATAACCTGATAGGTATGGTTTCTCTATTTTGGATTCGAACTGTGCCTATGCTTTAATTACTAGCACTAAGGAGCCTAGGATTGTTAAAGAGGCAATTAATATGCCCGATGCAAATTCCTGGTTGGAAGCCATGAATGAAGAAATGGAATCATTGGAAAAGAATGAGACATGGGATTTGGTACCTTTGCCTGAAGGAAGAAAGTCTGTTGGTTGTAAATGGGTATTTAAGAAGAAGACTGGTCTTGAGGGCAGTGTTGAGAAGTATAAAGTGAGGTTGGTTGAAAAGGGGTATTCCCAGGTAGAGGGAATTGATTATGGAGAAATATTTTCCCCTGTAGCTAAGCTGACATCTATCAGATTTTTGTTGTCACTTGCAGCCGCATATGACTTAGAGATCGAACAGATGGATGTGAAAACAACATTTCTCCATGGAGAGCTGGAAGAAGAAATTTACATGTCCTAGCCTGAGCACTTCGTTGAAAAAGGTAAAGAAAGCCTGGTCTGCAAATTAAAGAAATCTTTGTATGGTTTGAAGCAGTCTCCTAGAATGTGATACCAAAAGTTTGACACTTTTGTGTTGTCTATGGGATTTATGAGATCAAAATTTGATCATTGTGTGTATTATAAAATTAAAAATGATCGTGTGCTTATTATTACCCTATACGTGGATGATATGTTGTTCATAGGAAATAGTAAGTCTATGATTTATGATCTTAAATCTCAGTTGTCTACAAAGTTCAAAATGAAAGATCTGGGTGCAACAAGGTATATTCTAGGGATGGAGATAACTAGGGACAAAGAGGGCAAAAAACTTTGGGTCAGCCAGAGTAAGTACATCAACACTATTTTGGAGAGATTTGATATGAGTGATTGCAAGCAGCTAGTTGTTCCAGTTATGCAAGGAATGAAGATATTTGTTGAAGATTGTCCAAAATATGCTACTGAGATGGAGGACATGACCAAAGTGCCTTATGCAAGTGTTGTCGGCAGTTTAATGTATGTGATGGTCTGTACAAGGCCAAACATTTCCCAAGCAGTGAGAGTACTCAACCAATTTATGGAAAATCTAGGAAGGACGCATTGGGATGTTATAAAGAGAGTGTTTAGATATCTGAGAGGTACCTCAAAGTATTCTCTGTGTTACCATGAAAACTTGGTTGCATCACAAAAAACTCTTAGCATCTGTGGATATGTGTACTATGATTGGGTAGGGGACATTGACAGCAGAAGATCCACCAGTGGATATACCTTCATGTTAAATGCTGGTGCAATCAGTTGGATGAGCAAGCGATAGGTTGTAGTCGCTCTGTCCACTACGGAGGCAAAATACATGGCAGCTACTCACACCTACAAAGAAGTTGTTTGGCTAAGTCATTTATGTTCTGATATTGGTTTTGATGTAGGGAATATTACTATTTTCTTTGATAGTCAGAGTGCTATTTGTTTGGCAAAAAATCCAACTTTCCATGCTAGGACAAAACATATCGATGTGCAGTATCACTTTCTGAGAGATATGGTGGAGGATGAAAAGGTTTCTTTAGAGAAGGTGGATACTCTGAAGAATGTTGCAGATGCATTCACAAAGCTAGTGAGCACAGACAAGTTTAGATGGTGTGCCAGTTCGATGGGCCTTAGGGCCTATGATCGCAAATGAATTCGAAGTCTGGAGGAAACCAATAAGTCTTCATCAAGTGGGAACTTGTTGAAAAATGTGCCTTAATTTACTGGCTTGGACCTCTAAGAGAGGCTTGACGAATTTATGCCCTTATCGGTTTACTGCAATGTTCTCATTTGGTTGGCTTGATCCTTTGGTCGCTGAGACTTAGTCTAATTGGCGAAACTTCAAGGGTTGTCACAGCGATGGGCCAACGAGCGTGGGGTTGGTAGAATGTTAGTTTACATTGTCTTCATCGGCAGTGCAGTCGTTTATCGATGGGAGGAAATGCTAAGTCTCGTCGATGTGCTGATGTCTTGCATCAACAACTATTATCGACTTCATTCGACGGTGTCGGTTGCTTTCTGTGGCATCTGAAGGCAAGTATCATTGTTAACTTTTTCACCGAGTGGAATTGCTTGTGCGCATGATGTGTGGCAGCTTGTCAAAGAGGTGAGCACAACAAAGAGATGGTGGGCCTTGAGCTGCTTTATACGAGGGTTGTCTGGTCGTGGACACTTGTCTACACCTTGAGAGTTCCCTGGGGAATCTTATGAATGCCGCTAGAGATTCCTCAAAGGAGCTCCAACGGCTTCCACGTAAGCCAAGTGGAGAGCATGAGCGATGGACACATGGCAGCCTCGAAAGCTCATTTCGGGTGGGCTCATAGGAATCTTGGAGATCCCCTCCTAGATGCCCCAGAACCTCTTAAGCGGCGGACACATGGCTTGTTGGACCTGATAGAGTTGGTGGTCGGTGTTTTGGTGATAGTGGTTTATTGCCAGCTCAGAATGTGATGAAATAGTTAGCGATGGCGAAGGGTTTTCGGAGCCCGATGACAGTTGACCGATCACTGCTCGGTCAAGCGACGGAACGAATAGCAATGCAACACATGGCATTTTTTCATTGGTTATTTTTGTACCGTTGTTGTAAAACAACATTTATTGCCGGAAGCTGGATTGGTGAAAAGTGATATATCATGCAATTAATATGAGATCGGATTTTGGCAGTTGTCTGAGCCCGAATTTAGTAATTTCTTTGCAACGAATTTATTGCGAGGGTGGCTCGATACAGGATTGCAGGTGGATTAGATCTAAGATTGATTTGGTGTGTCGGTGAACAACTAAAATTTAATGCACCCTAATTGGTCATTGGATGTAGACTTGTAATATTCGGTCTTGACTAGAAGTCAATCAATCTGAAAAAAAGGAAGAATACGAAAAATAAGTGTTGATGAGTTTGTTTTCACTGTATGCCGAAATAGCATTGTAACAGTGATTGCATTAAAACTTAAGTGTTGTTGTGAGCTAACTATCAAAGGGTGAGGACTATAACTTTGTATTTAATCTTTTGCTTACTGTAATACAAAGTGTCTTTCTCTTGGTGTGGTGGGTTTTTTCTCGAAAGGGTTTTCCTACATAAATTTGGTGTTATCTCTGTAATCATTTTATTTTTGTTACTCTTGTTACTCTATATGTGTTCATCTTTAGTGTCTTAATGTTTTAAAATTGGTCTTTACACGTCTCCTCTATGGTTTTAGCGTTAGGAAAGCATTTTTGCACTCTTGATTTTCCTTACATGCAATGCAAATATTTGTATGTTAAATTGTATTATTTATTTGTAATGTATATATATATATATATATATATATATGTATTTGGATAATAGAATTTTAAATGCTTAAGTTTATCTTTTATAAGACTTTGAATATAGAAACATCATCTTATGGGAGTGCCTATTGTCTATTCGTTTGAAGAATTTAAATGTTTTGAACTAGACATGTATGATTAGAAATCTTGGATGAAATTTGTTATTTATGTTCAAATGTTATTTTATGTAGAGTCCATTTCTGTGTCACGTATTGAGAAATGGTGTTTAGTTTAACATTTTCCCAGAGGATTTTAATGCTAAAGTTATTTTGGAATCATGGATAGAATGTTATGGTTGTTCTCGTATTGTTTTAAATATAAAAATGTGGACCATGCACATTAAGTGTTTTGAGAACTATCTTCATGTTGTTCAGTGGCACTGTTTATCATTTGCTTTATAAGGGTTCTATGTTATTGTTATCTTTATGCGATTTGGCCTTGACTTAGCCACACATGTTGTGTAGTTGCATTGGTTTCTTTGTATTATTATGGTATCATTGATTGAACTATGTGGAAATAATTTTTCTCTTTCATGCATGTTTGCTTTATAGTCTTGTCATTTTGAGAAGTTGTACCATAAGAGGAGTGGCTTCCATTAGGGGCCAGACCCGGAAGTGGTTGCATGGGTAACTTATCAAAATTTAGTAACCAAGTGATAACTATAATAAGCTTTAGGGGTTTGGGTAGTTAAATTTAACCATTTAGATAATGTTCTCCTCGCCTTGGACTTTAACGCTTGTTTAGGTTAAAGCGGGTTGAGAAGGCTTGGAATGGCGACTTGATCACTTCATCTTCTCAAGAAGTGCTTTGAAGCCACATAAGTTCGTATAGGGGCCAAAAGTCATTAGAGGTTGCCAGGGTAACTTTGGTAGAGGGCCGATAACCTAGGAAGGCTATCCAGGGTAACCTATTACGTTTATGTGATGACACTCATGTCCTTGTACACTTGTTAGTTCTCTTATGTTGAGTCACTTGTGATTGTGACTCACCTCTGGGAGTATGTTAGTTATCTTGTCATTGTGATGTCATGTATGTTGACCTTGTATTGTGTGATGTTCTTCTTGTTGTCAGTTTTGACTTGAGGACCTATTCTATCTCCTAGCATGGGGGGTGGGCTTTTGAGTTCCACACGGTTGGGAGGAATGTGCTATTTCTTCCATTGGGTCCCCTGCAGATGATATTGTTTGAGACATGCTTGTTCTTGGCAGGGTCCTAGATACACATCATTCACGGAGTTGTTTGTCGGACGAGTTCGTGGACTTGGTCATCATTTTTTCTTGATCTTATTCTTTATTGTACACACTCATGATGTTACATGAGGTTTCATTGTATTGTTACTTTTGATGTACCGAGATTTTTCATAATCTCGCTTATTGTAAATATACTTTTAATATAACTCTTGATGTAATGTAATCTGGATATGACTATTCACATGATTGATATATATAATTCTTGATGTGTTATGATGTTTATTTATTTTAGTAGCATAGTTGTGGGACCCGAGAACGTTCATGTTAGGTCATTATCACATGTGGTTATTAAATGTTTAAAAGAAAATTTGGTTGTTTAGCATTTTTGACATGACGGTCCCTGGATTACACGATGGGGCGTTACATTATCAATGACAAACATACACATCTAGGAACTCACACTACATAGATAATGTCAAATCAAAAATAGATCATGGCATACCAAGTCTACCAATAAACACTTATACCAAAGGTGTGGCTAATAATCAAATCATGTATTAACAAAGAACAATCACAATGATCCACACATGCAACATATATTGTTGCATAATCTCTCACAAGATGTCACCATAACTCTCTCATGTCCATAATACTAAACCATGTGAATACAAACCTCTAGGAAGTAGTCATAGAACAAAAAGAGAGAATAAACTAAAAATCATATCCCATAATATTTCCTTCACAATCCCAAAGTAAAAGCCTTAACAACACCCAAACGTTCAATCTCATTAGATCAATCAAGACATATTTAACTCATATCACCAACATGGATGTAAGCCTCTCTAAACAAGGCAGATCAAACTCAAATCTATTCCCAAAACTAAGAATAATCCCAATAATATCTCTTAAACTCATCATCAATTAATGACATCATAAATAACCTCATATTTAAAAGGAGATAAACATGTCAATCTCGCCCCAAATGAACACTCTAAAACTAGAAAAAATATCTCAAGATTCATTTCCATGAGAAATCAAAGCATAAAACATAATGTATTTGAAAACATATTAGGCTATACCTTTTAGATGATTATTTGTTGAGCAAACCAAGAGTGGGAAATAAGATTGCTCCTCTAGGATATGTCGTCTTAGAGACTTTCTCCAAGAACAACCTCCTCTCAGTTTCATCATGAACTCACGTCCATATCTAGGTGAAGGCTTACTCAATCTTCTTGCTAAAACCTCCAAAGACTAACCATCTCAACAACTACATCACCCTAGTCTCCAAGAATCTGTGAGTATCAAAAACTAATCAATCCATGCTAAACTCCAAATGCATCACTACACTCTCATGAATCTCTCATGCACATGAGCATTGTACTCAATACTAAGAGAACTATCCAAATCATTATCAAAGCTCCAACTACATGTCTATAGAATCAGGAACACATCATGACATCATGATCTGATAATATCATGTCAATATTCTAATGCACAATCAAGAATTCATCATGACACAACACCAAAAACTAATAAGATAAAAACACTTGACACCTCAACCAAATACTCTAAGATTATTCCATGGCTAACCAAAATGTCAACATCTCCAATCACATGAATATAACCATCTCCTATCAATGGAACTAAAAATGTCAAATAACTCTTATTGTAGCAACAAGATCTAAGAGCTCCTCCATGACACTAATAACCACTACAAAATATCATCCATCACAAAGTGAAGAATCCAAATCACTGCCAAAGATCCCACTGAATCACGATACTAAGCTCTCTAGGCATCATGACATTCATATCCTAAATGAAGATCACCCATGGTCCACCCACACTCAATTGAAATACCAATAGCTCCAGATAATAAGTAGAAACAAGATATCCATAGAAAGAAGATACACAACATGCTACAAGTCCCATAACCAACTATCTAGGCACTCTAATCATTCATTCTTTCATCCCAATACAAAATATAAATACACAAATAACCATAGATAAGACCAACTAACAAAGTTTGTATCAACACTAAATCGATCTCATGGATATAGACAGTCCACATCTGAGTCATCACATTGCAATAACTAATCCACGAACTACATAACTTGAAGATCCCAAATAATAAAACATGCAAACTCATTATCACATTAGTAACTTGAGATTACAAAGAAGATATCATATGTAGATCTCAAGACTCAAACACTAGATCACCAACAGACTTGATTTGCCAACAAATCCACAATTGAGTAACCATAGTTCAAGAAATCATAGAGAAAACACTACAAAAATACTAAGTGATTAATCAAGTACCAAAATCTCCACACTAACAAAGCTACAAACCTCCTCACAACATGCATGAAGCATACATGCAAAACTCAAACTATCTTACATCCAAAAATACCCCAAGGGAATCATAATCTAAAAAATAGTTTCTTTAGATCTACAAAACCACAAGTTTTGATTAACCATGTAACACTTGGAAAACCATTGTGTCATTGAAACACATGTAAATCCATGTCCATTGATCATCTAGAAGACCCACAAGTCTAAGAAACACCAAAATAATCAAACCAGAATAATGGAATAACATAGATAAGCATAACCGTAGATTTTGAAGAAAAAATCTATAAAACTGTCTAATCCAACCAATATTAAACTAAGGCATGCAAGTACAACCAACTAAAATTAAGAAGAGGTCCAAGAAATCTGGTCCCACTTGTAGGTCAACACCACAACTACCATCATGTACAAGCATACAAAGGAGCTAGGTTATTCTATAAGTTTTCAAATCATTCAACAATCAACTCCATAGCCTACATGCATTTAGGGATAATAAAATAATACCTTCTAATACCATGGACTAAATCAAAGCACCCAACATAAGAACATCCAACCATATTCATGACAACCCAAGTTTCTCCATATAATTAGGGAGCCAATAACATACACCAAACATAATACTTTGTTGCACACAATCACAAAATGAAAGAACACCACCATGCATGAGGGTTATTATATAATATCAAACAAGAGCTTCATATCAATATCATATTAAATGAAACCACACAATTGAATCCATAAAACTCCATCTTCTCCATCCTTCAAATGCCTAATGTATTTTGAAAAACAAGATCAACTGCAAGACTTCCATTTGAACAAGGATTAATAATAAACCAATCCTTCTTATAGATCCCTCAAGCTTACAAAGTTAAGAAATAATAATAGAAGAAGTACCCTAAACCTTAAACACCATGGAACCAAAACATGTAATAACATGCAAGCAATTTACAAGTTCATATAAGTACATGCAACTCACATACAAGTACATGCACACACAAGCACATGCAAACCATGAAACTTGGCTCTAATACTAATTGAGAGGGAAAGCTGAACATAATATACACCTTATAGTATCCTATGTTTCTTTTTAATTAGATATTAAACAACTTGATAAACACATATACTATGTCTTTAAAGAAAAAACTAACATGGTTGATTCCCCATAACATTAACCCTTCGAGGAAAGGAATTGTAGCTTAAAAATCTAATTAAAATTTGGCAACATGACGACATGTAAATCAACACTTTAAGAACAAGAAAGAAGAAGAATATAAGAAAGATATACAAAAGAGAAGAAACACCAATATATATGGGGAAACCCCATACTCTAAAGCATCAAACCAATATATTAACGTACAACAACAAACATGTTACAATACACTTGCAAGCTCAACAACCTTAACATGGAGATTTATATTTTACTTCTTTGGGGGAAATTTGACAACATAACCCTGGAATGAATAATTCTCCTCTCTACACTCCTCAAGAAAACACACATATTTATAGAGTTGCAAAATGGAAACTTGTAAATGCCACATGTCATCATCCTCTTCACTGCATGCATACAAACCTAAAGATGAACACGTAAGGTGCATATCTTCACCTACTTATGCAAAATAACTCCAATATCAACATGCAAGTGATTTGAATGCATGAAAACAGTCCCACTTGACATGTAACACCACCTCCTTCATGTAAAGGGTCCCACCTATCATAGCAACTTCTATTTCCAACTCTTATGGTTGCATAATCTGCCATTGTCATAATCAGTCATAACTTTTGTTATAAACTCTTACAACTTATGCCACATGTCATAAATTAAGCCTCTAGCGGGGCCACAAAGAGGTATGCCTATTTCCACCAATTTATGATGCATGTCTTCCTAGTCACCTACCATTTTAGATTTCAACACATCGAGGTGGGTCCCAAAAAGTGATATCATAGAAATGACATAAAATTAATACATATAATGAAATAAATAAAAACATTAATGCTAGGTGTTGTCAAATAAGGTTTGCACCCTTGCTAAGCTTTTAACCGTAGCAACCTATTGACACATGGGAACACTTCGAGGTTGTGGGTGACCTGGGAATGAAGTGAACCTCTAGATTATGGGCTAGTTCCCTTTGAATCTTCTTGTAAAACCAATTTTCGTAATAGGTGAAAAGGGGTAAAATGATTAATGCAGAAACTAAAATAAAATAAAATGGAACAATGGTGATACACCTAAGGTAAGAAATTTTGACAAAAAGCTGTTGGAATTCAAAAAAAACCTCAATAAAGCTAATTGATCTCACAACACAGAGATTTATGTCTGCAAAAATGATTCTATGTTAGGCTCTGACAGTTTTAAAGCTTAAACATAAGGAAAACAGTAATGTTTTCACAGATATAGAAGCAAGAAAAAGGGATCACTAACATAAACCTGCACTATGACATAACATTCTTTGCATCCAACATTGAAAGAATCTAATAAAATAAAGGATAACACAGATCTTTATCATGCAATTCACAAACAATGCTGAAAACAACAAAAAGAATGTGAAGGAAAAATGATTTCTATTGAGGAAAAAATGAACATCTGTATTACTATTTGCCCAAAATATCATGAGTTAAAAAAATGTGAAGTATCTGCCTCAACAATCTCCAAACCAAGAACTAACTTTAACAATGAAAGAAGAGGACTTATAGAATTGATCTCCAAATTTGGAATCAAAATTTGGCTCCAAAATTTGATGTGTTGCCAATCTTCTCCTCCAAATAGGGTATGTAACTGCCATCTAACTCCAAGAAGAGTTGTCAAAGTTTCACCAACTTGGTGAGCCGTATGCAAAGAGAAAGCCCTCCAAAACAGGCTCAAAACTGAAAGTAAACTCCAAATCCGTGCCTCAAATCACTCCCTAACTCAAGTCAAGTCAATAGGAACTCAAACTGAAGGTGATTTCCTGATTTAGGGCTTCAAAATCCTAATTTCCCTCCAACATGTTGGCATAAATCTCTCCATTATCTCCAAGATTCATGTAAGTTTTTCAAAACTCCAGTTTCGAAATTCATTTGACCATGTCATAAAAACCCTTCCATTTTGCATTTGAATATCATCTATTTTAAATGATTTATAATTATCATTTAAAAATAGAGATTTACAAAATTTGAACATAATGCAAACATAAAGACTTTTGACTAAGTAAAAGACAAGACACCTAAGACTAAGTCTTTACATTAATTTTTTGGCCCCTCCATTTTGCATAAATATCTTTAAAATGATTTATGATAATCATTTTAAAACAAAGACTTATATTTTAAGATATACTGCAAAAAATAAATGGAAAGTCAAAAAATAAAAGACTAAAAGTCTCTTAAAAGATATTAAAATCTTTTAAGGCATAGAGAATGCCACGTCCATCCATCAAAAGGAACAAGCCTTTTGAGAAAGAAAGAAACCTAAGGCAAGAAGCCTTTCACTTCCATCAAACCCTTTTAGGGTTACTCAAAACCTAAAAACATAAAAAACTTCATCACATTTTTCATTATTAACTAGCTCTAAGAATGCGCTGCCATCATGAGGGAAACCCTTGGCTCTGAGTTGCAGATGAAACTCGTGCTATGTCTTGGACGCCATTACATGAAGCTTTGGCTGAAGCTTGCATCTTGGAAGAGGCATTGGTAAGGTTGATTTTTGGCCAAATCTAGGACTTTTCTTTCATTTTAAAAGTTTTAGAAGGCTTTACAAGCCGCGACCATACTTAACCTCTGATATGCTTCTTTTGTCTTTCTACAATTTTGTGTTTCTCTTTTGTGGCCGCCATAAACACATGCGGGTTCGATATTTTTCAAGTATTGAGGGCATTGCCATGAAACCCCCGATGCTTGAGTTGGAAAGATTATTTCAGATGCAACTTTCTTGAAGACTTGTGATATCTGTTAACTTTTTTATATCCTGAAAAGCTTTTGAAAGCTTTACTAGGTGCGGCCCTATGCATTTTCTTGATATTCTCTCTCTGTCTGATTTTTCTATGTTGGACGCCATTGAGAAACCCCCGATGGCTGTATGTTTGGAAGCTCTTTTCACCATTCAACAAACTTTTAAAGCTTCTACAGGCACAGATTTACAAATTTCTTCATGCATTTTATACTTCATGCTACTGCTCAGCACTTCTGGAAGCATATTTCTGGCTTCTCCTCAAATCTAGAAATTTTTTCTTCATTTTAAAGCTATTATTAGCTTTCTGGCCACGACTACATACTTTCTAATATTTTATTTCTTTGTGAGAATTTTTTGCTTCTGGTTCTTGTCTTGGCCGCCATGAAAATACTTGTGGGCGAGCTTCTATGGATTTTAGCTGCATCAGATGACTGTATCATGCATTTCTTGAAAGATCTTTTGCTTACCATGGCCGCCATGATGTAATTTTGATATTTCTGCTCCATTTTGTTGTTGATCTATATTTTGCACTTCATTTTCCTGAAAATGGGTAGTTTCTATTGACTGTAAAAACCTAAGCCTTTTCCATTGTTTGTCTTTGTCAAATGGCTCTGCATACAAATGTGGTTATGACATATTCAGCTCTCTTTCTGCTATAAATGACTACCAGGGACTTTGAATATTCTATCAAGACTATCCTCGTATATTATGTGTAACTAACTGGCTTTCCTTAACAAAGAATGAAGAGCCTCCATGTGCAGATAATACATCCAGCTATCCATATATAACCGATTATAACTCCATTATATCAGAATGTTGCCATAACTTTATCTGTGAAGGTGTTCAATAGATGAATTCAATAACCTGCTCTAGTACGTGATATGCTTCCTTATGTCCATCATGTGATGCTAATAACACTATAAAGCTCACTATTTTCAATACTTGAATTTCTACTTGGTCAATGCTTCGATCCCTGTCCCAGCATATTACATACTGTGGCTACTCCTTTACTATTTATTTGTTGTCAATGATACTTCAAGTGATTGGTTCTGCAATTAACATGTGGAAAATTAAATTGCATGGCTTCTGAAAGCAATGTCACTCTTCTTGAAACAATAATTTTCCATATTAAATCTCTTTAAGGTAATAAAGGAAGTATTATTCCCTAATATTTATGAACACTATAATCTGCATTGATATGAGCTGGACTCAACCCTTGTGGGAGCCACATTTTACTCCACTCATTTTTTAAAACTTGATAAATAAATAGAAAGATTATATTTCCCATACTTGCACATGACGAAAACCAACTAGTAAAAAAATAGTAGTGAATCAATGATTTCCTTTTAATTTGTTTCCTGTACCTGCACATAACACAAATAAGTTAGTAAAAACAACAGATGATAGTTCTTCTTGGTGCTCTACTTTTCCTTTTATCTGGTGAACAATTGATAGAGTGTTCATTTCATTTCTGTTGGTAATGTAGGAATAGGGTAGAATGTGATCCCTCATTGCTCTAACACCACTCATCTTGTAGGTAAACCTTAGAGCTGGAGCTAACATCGATGTTGAAGATGGACACAAAGTCGACATGGCTGGCTGCAACAATGATTTGTCATTCCAGGCAATGATGAATCAACTTCTCCCCTTACTCTTACATTATTTTTAATAGTGTAATGCATTTTTTTCTTTCTTTCAGCATTTGAAAAGAAACAAATCAGGCTACTCCCACAGCATGTGTGGGATTACAGAACATTCTCTCAATAAATGAATTATTTCATGATATGTAATGGCTTCCATTATCTAATGAATTCATTCCGTTTAATCTGATTGCATAATGAAACAATGCAAATTCTGTAATCAAATGATTGATTTCCTACACTCCTATTTTTTCAAAACTGCAGTACTTAAAATAAAAACAATTTTTGCAAATGAGGCTAAGCCTGAACATTGTTTTCTTCAATGAAATTTTGCTTGATCTATGCTTTGTTGAATTGTTCAACCAGTTTAGTCTAACTGTTGAATGATTTTGCAAGTCATTCCTAAACATACCTTCATTCTGGGAACAAAGCTTGGTTGAATGACTTGTAATAAAAAAATTTGTACCCCAGCAAGTAATTGCTCTCATGATTACTAATTTTAAGCCAGGCTAAATATTTGATAGGATAGCCCCTTGTAAAAATAATTTTTGAACTGCCCCTGTTGTACTCATGAACAACTGCTATATCTGTTGGTTGATATTCATGAATCTCCTTCCTGTCAATCCAACTAGGTATCTGATCAAACACTTGATCACCCATTCCCTCAGTGGAGGAAGGAGAGTGCCCTAACAACGAGATGGCTTCTTCCAAAACACTTTCAATCAACGCATCTGCCTCAAGCTCTTTAGTGCACCGGAAAGGAAGCTACTCATAAATCTTACTATTAGTTAAAGAAAAACCTTCAAACTCAAGCATGTCCTCTGTATCTTCGTTTTGTTGTTCCAACTGATTTGTTAGCATCGAACCTTGAACAACCACCTCCTCATCAAAGAACAAAGGAAGTTCATTGAACAAATCAGGCAAAACCTCATGTTGATTACCAATTTCCTGCTCTAAAACTTGTTGCTCCAACTTGTTATGTTCAATATGACATCTTTCTTGCGATATAACAGGCCCTACTATATCAACTTGTGGAAATTCCTAGGCTGTTGGAAGGCAAATAGGTTTTTAAGAGGCTGCTCCTAAGGGATTGCAAGCTGAACCTGCTCATGAATGGGCTCATTTTGAATGAAACACATGGTATTGACCAGAGGAAAATCTTTACCATAGAATACATTTGGAAAGGTACCATGTGGAAGAACTCTTTGTTGAAGAACTGATTCCTTCAGTAAAGGGGAAGAAATTGGTTGTGCTTCCAACTTTGCGAGCCTCTGCTCATACCTTTCCTTTTGTGCAATTGACTCCTTTGCAAATAGACTCGCAAGTTGCCCTCCTCGTGCCTCCAATTCCTACCTATGAAACTGGGCTTGTAGATCCAATTGTTCTTGTTCATGGAGATAGGCTTGATAAGCCCACTCATCCTGCTGCAGATCCATCCAAGCAGCATGATCTTCAAATAGGCCCTTTGTCTCAACAAGCTGTAAATCCTACTGATTTGAAGTGAAATGGACTTCTTGGGATTGGGTGGGTGGGTGATAAGCATGATGTGCATGTTGGTTACTTGCTATAACAGGGCTATTTGGACTAAAAACAACATCATGGTAGCACAAATGAGGTTGATAGGGTGTAGGGGCAGCGTTCTCATGATATGAAGGGTGAAAACCTCTATCTTCATGAAAGCTTGACATTTATACTCATTCAAATTGCTGGAAATCAAAATTAACAAATTTATTTAGAACATACCAACACCCAGACTGCTGAAACCAACTAATTGAGCTTGAAGTTGCCAGGTGTGTGTAGATCGTGCCTCCAAAGGTTGTGAAATACTACTGCTCACACCATAATAGCAGTAAAATGAAGCTTCTTTTGAACTGATGAACTAGTTCAAGGTCCCACCGGGCGTGCCAAAAACTACTGTCAAATAAGGTTTGCACCCTTGCTAAGCTTTTAACCATAGCAACCTATTGACACATGGGAACACTTCCAGGTTGTGGGTGACTTGGGAATGAACTGAACCTCTAGATTATGGGCTGGTTCCCTTTGAATCTTCTTGTAAAACCATTTTTCGTAACAGGTGAAAAGGGGTAAAAGGATTAATGCAGAAACTAAAATAAAATAAAATGGAACAATGGTGATACACCTAAGGTAGGAAATTTTGACAAAAAGCTGTTGGAATTCAAAAAAACCCTCAATAAAGCTAATTAATCTCACAACACAAAGATTTATGTTTGCAAAAGTGATTCTATGTTAGGCTCTGATAGTTTTAATGCTTAAACACAAGGAAAACAATAATGTTTTCACAGATATAGAAGCAAGAAAAAGGGATCACTAACATAAACCTGCACTATGACATAACATTCTTTGCATCCAACATTGAAGGAATTTGATAAAATAAAGGATAACATAGAACTTTATCATACAATTCACAAACAATGCTGAAAGCAACAAAAAGAATGTGAAGGAAAAATGATTTCTATTGAGGAAAAAATGAACATCTGTATTACTATTTGCCCAAAATATCATGAGTTACAAAAATGTGAAGTATCTGCCTCAACAATCTCCAAACCAAGAACTAACTTTAACAATGAGAGAAGAGAAGGACTTATAAAATTGATCTCCAAATTCGGAATCGAAATTTGGCTCCAAAATTTGATGTGTTGCCAATCTTCTCCTCCAAATAGGGTATGTAACTGCCATCTAACTCCAAGAAGAGTTGTCAAAGTTTCACCAACTTGGTGAGCCATATGCAAAGAGAAAGCCCTCCAAAATAGGCTCAAAACTAAAACTAAACTCCAAATCAGTGCCTCAAATCACTCCCTGACTCAAGTCAAGTCAATAGGAACTCAAATTGAAGGTGACTTCTTGATTTAGGGCTTCAAAATCCTGATTTCCCTCCAACATGTTGGCATAAATCTCTCCATTATCTCCAAGATTCATGCAAGCTTTTCAGAACTCCAGTTTTGAAATTCAATTTGACCAAGTCATAAAAACCCTTCCATTTTGCATTTGAATATCATCTATTTTAAATGATTTATAATTATCATTTAAAAATAGAGATTTACAAAATTTGAACATAATGCAAACATAAAGACTTTTGACTAAGTAAAATACAAGACACCTAAGACTAAGTCTTTACATTAATTTTTTGGCCCCTCCATTTTGCATAAATATCTTTAAAATGATTTATGATAATCATTTTAAAACAAAGACTTATATTTTAACATATACTACAAAAAATAAATGGAAATTCAAAAAACTAAAGACTAAAAGTCTCTTAAAAGATATTAAAATATTTTAAGGCATAGAGAATGCCACATCCATTCATCAAAAGGATCAAGCCTTTTGAGAAAGAAAGAAACCTAAGGCAAAAATCCTTTCACTTCCATCGAACCCTTTTAGGGTTACTCAAAACCTAAAAAGATAAAAAACTTCATCATATTTTTCATTGTTAACTAGCTCTAAGAATGCGCCACCATCATGAGCGAAACCCTTGGCTCTAAGTTGCAGATGAAACTCGTGCTATGTCTTGGATACCATTACCTGAAGCTTTGGCTGAAGCTTGCATCTTGGAAGAGGCATTGGTAAGGTTGATTTTTGGCCAAATCTAGGACGTTTCTTTCATTTTAAAAGTTTTAGAAGGCTTTACAAGCCGCGACCATACTTAACCTCTGATATACTTCTTTCTTTTTTCTGCAATTTTGTGTTTCTCTTTTGTGGCCGCCATGAACACATGCCAGTTCGATATTTTTCAAGTATTGAGCGTGTTGCCATGAAACCCCCGATGCTTGAGTTGGAAAGATTATTTCGGATGCAACTTTCTTGAAGACTTGTGATATCTGGTAACTTTTTTATATCCTGAAAAGCTTTTGAAAGCTTTACTGGGTGCGGCCCTATGCATTTTCTTGATATTCTTTCTCCGTCTGATTTTTCTATGTTGGACGCCATTGAGAAACCCCCGATGGCTATATGTTTGGAAGCTCTTTTCACCATTCAACAAAATTTTAAAGCTTCTACAGGCACAAATTTACAAATTTCTTCATGCATTTTATACTTCATGTTGTTGCTCAACACTTTTGGAAGCGTATTTCTGGCTTCTCCTCAAATCTAGAAATTTTTTCTTCATTTTAAAGCTATTATTAGCTTTTTGGCTGCGACTACATACTTTCTGATGTTATTTTATTTCTCTGTGAGCATTTTTTGCTTTTGGTTCTTCTCTCGACCGCCATGAAAATACTTGTGGGTGAGCTTCTATGGCTTTTAGCTGCACCATATGACTGTATCATGCATTTCTTGAAAGATATTTTGCTTACCATGGCCGCCATGATGTAATTTTGATATTTCTGCTCCATTTTGTTGTTGATTTGTATTTTGCACTTCATTTTCCTGAAAATGGGTAGTTGCTATTGACTATAAAAATGTAAGCCTTTTCCATTGTTTGTCTTTGTCAAATGGCTCTGCATACAAATGTGGTTATGACATATTCAACTCTACTTTCTGCTGTAAATGACTACCAGGGACTTTGAATATGCTATCAAGACTATCCTCATATATTATGTGTAACTAACTGGCTTTCCTTAACAAAGAATGAAGAACCTCCATGTGCAGATAATACATCCAGCTATCCATACATAATCGATTATAACTCCATTATATCATAATGTTGCCATAACTTTGTCTATGAAGGTGTTTAATAGATGTATTCAATAACTTGCTCTAGTACATGATATGCTTCCTTATGTCCATCATGTGATGCTAATAACACTATAAAGCTCACTGTTTTCAGTACTTGAATTTCTACTTGGTTAATGCTTCAATCCCTGTCCCAGCATATTACATACTGTGGCTGCTCCTTTACTATTTATTTGTTGTCAATGATACTTCAAGTGATTGGTTCTGCAATTAACATGTGGAAAATTAAATTGCATGGCTTCTGAAAGCAATGTCACTCTTCTTGAAACAATAATTTTCCATATTAAATCTCTTTAAAGTAATAAAGGAAGTATTATTCCCTAATATTTATGAACACTATAATCTACATTGATATGAGTTGGGCTCAACCCTTGTGGGAGCCACATTTTACTCCACTCATTTTTTAAAACCTGATAAATAAATAGAAAGATTATATTTCCCATACCTGCACATGACGAAAACCAGTTAGTAAAAGAACAGCAGTGAATCAATGATTTCCTTTTAATTTGTTTCCTGTACCTACACATAACACAAATAAGTTAGTAAAAACAACAGATGATAGTTCTTCTTGGTGCTCTGCTTTTCCTTTTATCTAGTGAACGATTGATAGAGTGTTCATTTCATTTCTATTGGTAATGTAGGAATAGGGTAGAATGTGATCCCTCATTGCTCTAACACCACTCATCTTGCAGGTAAAACTTAGAGTTGGAGCTGACATCGATGTTGAAGATGGACATAAAGTTGACACGACTGGCTGCAACGATGATTTGTCATTCCAGGCAATGACAAATCACCTTCTCCCCTTACTCTTACATTATTTTCAATCGTGTAATGCATTTTTTTCTTTCTTTCAGCATTTGAAAAGAAGAAAATTAGGCTACTCCGACGACATGTGTGGGATTACAGAACATTCTCTCAATAAATGAATTATTTCATGATATGCAATGGCTTCCATTATCTGATGAATTCATTCCGTTTAATCTGATTGCATAATGAAACAATGCAAATTCTGTAATCAAATGATTGATTTCCTGCACTCCTATTTTTTCAAAACTGCAGTATTTAAAATAAAAACAATTTTTGCAAATGAGGCTAAGCCTAAACATTGTTTTCTTCAATGAAATTTTGCTTGATTTGTGCTTTGTTGAAGTGTTCAACCAGTTTAGTCTAACCGTTGAATGATTTTGCAAGTCATTCCTAAACATACCTTCATTCTGGGAACAAAGCTTGGTTGAATGACTTGTAATAAAAAAATTTGTACCCCAGCAAGTAATTGCTCTCATGATTACTAATTTTAAGCCAGGCGCTAAAAATTGGTAACACTGGGACTTGAAAAGGTTGAGACACCTTAATCCAAACAATAATATTTCAACAAAATCAACTCCCTCTCTTTGGGAGTAGCCCTTAGCTACCAATCTAGATTTCTACCTTTCTGATGAACCATCTACTCAAAACTTCTTCTTAAAGATCCATTTACAACCAATGGCCTTCCTTCCTTTGGAGAAATGAGCAAGCTCTTAGGTATTATAAGATTTTAAAGTCATCATCTCCTCTATCATGGCTTGTATCTGAGACTTACTATCATCTAGAAAATAATAGCTTCCTTGTAGGATCTAGGTTCATTGTTGATATTTAATAAAGTAAATATAAAATGGAAATTTGGTGGGCTATGCCTATCAACTATATTTTTTGTCTTGTCTATCTTCTAAGAATGGGAGTATGGGGCTCTTCTTGTTTTTGAGTTTGCTCAACTTGTTCTTGGTTACCTCCCTAACCTCTTTAGTTTTCTTAGAGTCTTCATCTAATCTCTCTTCTTCTTCATCCTCATTCCCAAATCCATCTCTTTGCTCTTCCCAAGGTGCATCTTCCTGCTTAGTCTGAAAGTGCACTCTTCTTTCCTTTTCTTTATCTTTTGGTTGTTCAACTTCATAAATAGCTCCAAGTTCTCTTAAAATCGCATCTCTAGAAAATATAATTTTCTTGGTTAGTAGATTCCAAATTTTATAACCCTTGATATTCTCGCCATATCCAGTTAAAATACACCTTTCAATTTTTGGATCCGACTTAGATCGCTTTTCTTTAGGCACATGAACATAATCCTCACAACAAAAAATCCTTAAATGTGAAACATAAGGTTCCCTACCTATCAACACTTCATAAGGTGTTGAATCAAGAGATTTAAAAGGAGATAACAAGTAACAAGAAATACTCGTAGCTTTTGTCTAAAAGCATGTATTCAACTGTGAACCACTTAACATACTTTTGGCTCTTTCCATAATTATTCAGTTCATCCTTTCTGCCATCCCATTTTTTAAAGAGTGTATAGAGTAGTCTTCTGTCTAACAATTTATGCATACCTACAAAAATGATCAAACTCCTTAGATCAATATTCCCCTCCATTATTTAATCTTAAAATGCTTATCTTATAATATGATTTATTTTCAACTAAGGCCTTAAGCTCTTTAAATTTAGTGAAAAATTTAGGTTTGTGTCTCATAAAATAAATCTAAGTAAATCTTGAAACATCATCAATTAAGGACACAAAAGATCTAAACTTTCCAATTGATTCAATATACACAAGACCAAAAATATTTGAATGAATGGTCTATAATTTAATTTTAGCTTGATGACTACCCAAAGGAAAAAATGATATGTTTTGTTTACCAAACACACAATGTTCACATAACTCAAAATTATCATCAAAAAAAGAAAAGATGTCTAAAAATTTCTTACTTAAAATAGTCTTTAAACTAGACTCACTTATTTTGCTCAATCTACAATGCCACAACATACATGTATTTTTAGTTTTTTTCATTTACATTAGTTGAATTAAATATAGTGGTGGCATCTAGTCTAAATATATTTCCCATCTTTGTCCCTCTTGCTATCACCAAACTCCCTCTCACCAATCTACAACCATGCTTATCAAATATTATATGCATTCCTGTATCATTTAACTTAGAAACTAAAATTAAATTTCTAGCTAATCCAAGAATATGTAAAATACCAAGAAGAGTTTTCAACCTCCCATCATTGAAACATAACAATGCCTTTCCTTATCCAATAATGGGATATGAATTATTTTCCCCAAGGCATACTTCTCCTCCATCATATTCTTCATATGTAGAAAACCACTCCCTATGAGGATTCATATGATAAGAGCATCCTTAATCAATCAACCAATTTTAATCAAATATGATATTGCATGAATAAGCTTCATTACCTAAATCAAAGGACTTCTCTATGGTGGAACCCCATTGTTTCTTTTTGTTTTTGCATTCCTTCTTCATATGTCCCCCTTTTCCACAGTTTCAACACTGCACTTTATTATTTTTACTCAAAGTCTTAGATTTTCCCTTGGACTTGTATTTAGGCCCCTTCATATCTTTTAGATCCATAGCCTTCTTACTCATTTCTTGTGACAATAGTGTTCAACAAGAGCCTCCATCTTTGGATCTTTGAGATTAGTACTAATAGTAAGGATACAATTCTCCAATGACTCAAGAAAAAACACAAAGTGACATGATACACTCATCTTCTTCATCTATCTTAACATCAACTAAATCTAAACTAACTCAAAATCAAATTAAATGAATTCAAATTCTTTGTTATCAAATCACCCTCCTTCATTTTAAGAGAAAATAATTTTCTTTTTAAAAACAACTTATTTACCAAAATATTTTATTGGTAGATCTCACCCAATTGTTTACATAGATCATACATTATTTTCTCCTAAAAAATATTCAATAGGATAGATTCTACAAGATAAAGATAAATGGTTCCTTATGCTTTCTTATCCATCTTATCGTACTCATCCAGATCTATCTTGTTTGGTTTCTTTTCTATTATTGATATAAATCACTGTTCCTTTTCTTCAAGGAGACCCTCCATTTTAAACTTCATAGATCATAGTTGGTTATATTGAAATTTTAAATATCCAACTAAGATGAGGATGTAGCCATGGATTCTACACAAATATGAAAAACAAATTCAACCAAAACTCCCACTACAACTCAAAAACATTCACACTTCCACCCATGAAACAAAGTTGGCTAGACTCTAATATCAAATGTTAGAAATGAAGGTGAACAACTATAAATGTAAATCTAATTTCAATTTTAAGTTAGATTTTATCTAGTGCATAACTAAATGGAGAATGCAATAAAATAGATCAACAACTCAAAGAAATACAAACAAAAAAAATATAACAACGTGTTTATGTGGAAAAAACCCTTTTGAGAAAAAAACTCCACCAAGAAGAGATACTCAAATTTTTATTATATTCAAAATAGATATTACATACAATCATTCCTTTCTTCCCTTCAATCTTCAATCCTTCAACACTTGTAAATAGAGTTTTTTCACTCTTGCTAATTACACACCCATACTACCACCTTAAGGCTTGTTTATTTAGTATTTCACCCCATAAATGGGGCATCCAAGTTGGTTATCAAATCCCAATGCCTCCCTTGGAAAATCCAAGCATTTAATGCATAAGCTAATGTAGGTTGCAACTACTTTACTCACCTAAAATATGAAAACATGAAAATATATACTTAAGTGAATGTAATAAAGTGAGGCGCTAAATAAATCTACAATTAAGCATATAAAATAATCTTTATATAGCACTTTGAAAAAATGAAAATATATCCTTACATAGTTTACTAAAAATAAAATCCAATCTAATATTCATCTGTACTAAACATCTATGAAAGACATTTACTTCAAAAGACATCTACTTCAATAACAATGAAAGAAAACATACTAGATAGTTTATAGGACCTTAACTATTGCAACTTATAGTGGTATCTCCTAGAAATCTAGCTTGAAGTCAAGACCGCATCAACCAATGACAATAACATTTTAAAAATAAACAGAACCCGACACAAAATTTGAAGAAGTTGTGAAATCCAACCAATTAATTTACCTTCATTCTTCTAGTATATTTCAAGAGTAACCTTTATTCATTTCTTAGGAAAATATAAACATGTGCAAATGCAAGTTTTTGGCTTAAATGAAATATTTTGGGTCAATAAACTCTTAAACGTTATATATTTGATTTAAAGTTTTGCAAATTCAACAAATTCTAGAAAAGAAGCAAAGAAAACTAATATATGATTTAAATTTTTTGCAAATACAACAAATTTAAGCAAATAAGTAGAACAAAAAGAAATTAGAAGTAGAACATTCTAAGAGAGGGGGACCAACCACTGGAAGGCCCCAGGTCACGAAAGGCCAAGAGCAGTATGGCTGCCCTAAGTTACCTCAGTTTAAAGGAAGGTTAGGATAGACGGGATGAGAATGAAGAGGAATATGAGGCCCTTCAATCACTCTGCAAACCCAAGAGTTGAAAGAGACTAGACAAGTCGATCCTCAAAGTCAACTTTGCATCTCAAGTAGCTCTCTGTCGTAGGACAGAAGCGTAGTTCTGAGACGACAACGTGGCATGCTGGCATTTCACAAGTGCGTTGGCATTCGTATGGCTAGAAAACCAGACAAACGAGGTTAAACTTTAGAAGAAGGATTGACAACCTAATTTAGAAGTTTCAGGAAGTGAAGAACGAGACTAAGAAGAATGAAATACATAGATGAACATGATAAAAGAAGTAGATTACCGCAAGGGTGATGAAGATGATTTCACACAACAATCTTCTCACCAGCTTGCTTCAAGATCTCTCCACCTACACATAGAAAAGCAAGAAAATGTTGGGGGGTTGTTTAGGGGTCTACCTCAATTAGACCCCCGTTTTGGTGTTTCCACCTCCACGGACAACCAAGTTTGCAATGATAGAAATAATGATAAAGACGATAATACAAGCTACATAAACAAAAGACACTACAAAACAATATATGCTTACTCAACCAAAATAATAGAGAAGATAAGAGGAGCTTACCACCTCCATCCAAAGCGCTCAAGGCTTGTGGAGGAGAAAATGAGAGGAACTCAAGCCTCTGTTGCAATGGTGTTTCTCATACGGCCGCACTATCAGAGTGATGGAGTGGTAGATTGTTGCAATGGAGTGTGAAGTGTTGCTACAAAGCTTGTGGATGGATGCTTGAAGTGTGGAGAGAATGTGTCAATTTGTGGAGAAGATCCTCCAACTTCAAAATGGAAGAAGAGATGAAGAAAATGAAGTAAGAGGATAAAAATGGCCATATTCGGGTCAGCCAGCCGAAGAGGAACGTTACACTTCGACTTCCAATCGAAAGTGTAACGTCTCTGCAGATTCCAGTCGCAAGAATCTACTAGGACCATAAGTGCACCGCACGGGAATCCCTGACAGAAATGCCTCCATTGACACATAAACAGGGTGCCAAGTGTGATGTGGAAGGTGGGCTTAAGTGGAATTAAGCCTTCGCCTCAAGTTTTCTAAAGTGTAGTAAGGGGGTAAAAGTGAATTTTCATTAGGGGTGAAAATTCACGCTTATACATTTTACCCCCACTTTAGCGAGAACGAGTACTGATGAGTGCTTTGGTAAAGTAGAGTAGTAAGAGTAAAATGGTAAGAGATGTATACCTGAACTGACGAGGAAGTAGAGCATGGTCTGGCTAACTCAGAAGTGCAGGAGAAGACTTCATAGTTCCACTGAACTACAAAGCTGAATAATGAAAGCGCCTCACAAGCTCACGGTCCTGTGAAGGAGGTATCCTTCAAGAACTCTCACATGAAGGAAACTAGGAAGAGCACCTTATAGACCCACAGACTTGCAAGGAAGGTATCCCCTAAGAACTCTTGCATGAGGGAGACCGAGCAAAGGGGACTCCATAGAGTCAAAGTAGGTGACATATTCACCCATAGATAGAACACATCAGGAAGCAGCCATGCAGGCCAGTGAACGAACAGTCACGCAGACCATCACTAAGTTGTAAGACTTTCAAAGGGGTCCCTCAGGAACCCTTCAAAAGGAAGGAGGGTCCACTAAAGGGACGCGTTGCTCGAAAAGTGAAGTCTAGTCGGGCTGCCCCCAAGCTAGACATAAGGCTACCCCTGGACTAGACATGAAGAAGTAAGACCAGTCTAGTCGGGCTGCCCCCGAGCTAGATGCAAGGATGTGAAAATGGTCTAGCCAGGCTGCCCTCGAGCTAGACGTGAAGATGTGAAACCGGTCTAGTCGAGCTGCCCCCGAGCTAGATTCCATAGAACTCAATGAAGGCTTTCGAAGGGGTCCCTTGGGAACCCATTGTGAAGAGGAAGGGTCCACTCAAGGGACACACTATTCAAAATCTACCGTCTTCCTTCTTGAATCGATTCGTCATTAAGGAATCCTTTTGAAAGATGTTCACTTCATCAAGGAATTTGAAAGGAAGGATATGCACCCATGCGAGGGGAAGATTTAAGACTGTTCCCATGTCAGATGGAGGTTTCCAAGTCCTTTCTTTATGAACCCATGATGAAGAAAACATGTTCCTCTAGGGTTTCAAGTTGAGGATACGACTCCAAAGAAGGAACGTATGAAGGGCCTTGAGGAAGGATTCATTTTTGCAATGAATGTGCTCTTCTAAAGACCAAATAGTGTAGAAGTGGCGTTGTCACACATAAGAGGGACAAATCAAGCAAAGAAAAGAGAAAGATCAAGCAAACAAAAGAAGAGACGATACATACAAAGGGCATAGTGGGATCTGGTTCTATGGGGTCAGATTTACCTTTATTTATATATATATATATATTAGGTAACCATGGTAAGAGGCGAAAGATCATTAATCACCAGCTAGATCAGGAAGAATGCATGAAAGACAAAGTAAAATAAAAAATTGGGTCAACATGGAAGGAGGCCTAAATGCTCTCGACACTTTGCATCATCCCCAATTTACAAAAAGCTAATCACAAACATGGAAGAATGAAGATACACATAGAGGAAGGTGTACAACATAAACATCATGCATGTATCCAAGCACCGACAAGGGTGATGAGGATCATCCAGGCACATGTAGTACTATCACAGGGGAAGACGTTACAACACACACACACACTTCTAATTTAAAGATCAAGAAGAGGGTCTCCCCCTAACATTGGTCAACCAAAAGGTTGTCAGCTTCCCACTCTAGATCATTGTAGGGGGAAGGATGGCGAGCCTAGAATGGCATAATGTTAAGGGGAGGAGATTTTGATCCTCCTGCAACAAGGGCCAAGGCAGAGGAACATGTGAGGTCTTTATCGCTCAACTCTTGTGGGTCTAAGGTCAATGACCTCGCGAAGATCACTGACAGGGTCAAAATTTCATCCATTGAGTTAAATATACACTTGACGCGAGTGCCATGTTTCACCTCGACGGATGGAGGAGTTTGCACTCAAGGTTCACCGCTAGGCTCGCCGAGAGAATCAAGAGCAGTGACAAACTCAAGGAAGGGTGGGACAAGTTCTGTTACCAGGAAAGAACAAGTCAGCGCAGGGCCACCTTTCAGAGAAGGTGGGTTCTTCTTACGTCCTCCATTGTTGGAAGGACCATGCTCCGCCTTCTTCTTCATCAGAGAAGGTGAACTCCTCGCAGACAAAGTAAGGAGGGTCGAGGGAGAAGAGGAAATGGTTGTCGTGGATACAACTGAAGTATTTACCATGTCCATGGGCTTTGGGAAAGGTGAGACATCCGAGATGGAAGTCAATAGAGGTGGCCTTGTAGAAGGAGTGATAAACTCCTGCACCTTTCCAGGCACATGTGCACTCGCAATGAAAGCTGGAAGTGATTCAGAACTAGTTAGGTCAAAGGAAAAAGGGGGGAGAGAGGACACAACAGGAGGTGTGGTCATCTCTTCCTCCTTCTTCTATAAGGATACTTGCTCGGCCAAAAGAGCCTTTCATCGACACTTGCACTTGCGCGCAAGGTGGTTCCTATGACTCTTCTAACTAGAAGCCAAAATTTGTGAAGGGACGAAAGGATTCTGCTCAACCATGGGAGTGTCCTCCACAGTTGTTTTTAGTGGAAGGACAAACTCTTGAATGGGAGCAGAAGGAGCAAGTTTAGAAATGGCAAGAGGAACAGACCCCACCACCTTAGAGGTGGACCCCTTTCTATTTGGGGGAATGGGAAGAGGTCGAGGGGAAAATTCTCTTTGTGAGCCTTTCTTTCTGCCATAAAAATAGTACCAGGGTCTAGGGGACCCATTAGGGAGATCCGATATCCTGATCTTCGGCTTTCGCCAAGAAGGCATCATCAGACTTAGTGGGTAAAGCCTAGGCTTGTTCATCCAATACTCCTCCCAAAAAAGGGGAGTATATGAGTCAGCCCAAGAGGGAGTGAGCTTCTCCTTTCCATTTCGGGAGGTAGAGACAACTGGAGGCTCAACTACAGGAAGGGTCAACTTCAGTTGTTCTTTGCCTCCAGTCTTATACTTCACATAGTTCTTGTAAAGTAGGTTTGTTCTTTGTGGGAGCAAACCGACTGGAGTGGGCCAAAAGTGATCCAAGGAGTATCCCCCACGAGATACCACAGGTTGATACCCAGTATCATGCACCACATGCATGAAACCTTCATGGGAAAACTTAAGGCACCTATGAATTACAGAGGCGATCCCATTCATGGAAGCTAGCCAAGGTATACCTAGCTTCACCCTGAATAGGTTCGACTAGGGAATGACATCGAAGACTGTGTCTATGTTCCTAGGTCCCACCAAGATGGACAAAGTTATTGATCCATAAGGTTTAAGAGAAAGACCATCATGCATACAGATGATGGATTTTGTTTTTTCATATTCCTCCCTTTGTAGGGAGTTCAAGAGTAATGTCTCCTTTGTAATGATATTCACTCTACTCATGAGGTCGACTAAGAATCTTGTCACAATGTTGCCATTGAGGCGAACGGGAATGTAAAGCGGAGAAGGTTTGTCATTTGCTGGCACATCTTGTGAAGTAAACATTACATCCGACCAGCTGGTCACAAGACGAGGAGAGGGAGTAACAATAACCATGTTAGCATACGCCTCGGAGTAGGAGACAGAATCAAAGGGATCAATAATCATGTTAGAAAAATGTGACGGAAATGGGTCCGTGTATATCTATAGTTCACTATTAGCTTTCACCACTGATTTGGTCATATTTTTTTTATTCCCATCAAGACGAATAGTACCATCCTCGATGTGATCCTCTATCTCATGATGTAGGCACATGAAACATTCGATATCATGTTCGTTAACTCGATGGTATTGACAATATGTGTTTTCTTCATACTAGATAGGATATGATTCTCTATCTGGTTTGGGGGTTGGCAAGCTAAGGATCTTATCCCTCAACAACTTTTACAAGATGGAAGAGTAAGATTATGATAACTTTGTAAACTTTCGGTCATGCCTAAGGCCATTGTTATCCACAATGGCTACTACATTTGTGATGGCTTTACCTTTTCCAGAGATTGATATTATAAACTTCCCTTCAGGACGAGAGCGCAAGGAGGAACCCCTGAACTATACCACCATCTATTGGTACTCCCATAAAGTTGCACACAAGTGTGAAAAAGAAGGGTATTTCATAAGGGCAAACTTCTCTTGCCAAGGCCTTTGTAATTTCCCTATAAACACATTTTGCACATTGGAGTCAGGTAACAGGTATGATATTTATGAAAAGAGCGCTTGATATTGCGCTATGAAATTAGTAATCTTATCATGATCTCCTTGTTTACACTGAAAAAGGTTAGAGAAGGTCATCTTTCGTTCGATGTTGGCTTGGAACTACCGTAGGAACTGGTTCACAAGCTAATCAAACATGAATATGGAATTTTTGGGAAAAGAACAGTACCAATCAAGCGTTGTATCTTTGAAGGATCGGGGAAATAGTTTTGCCATCAACGCATCGTGACAGAAGAAATCTATGCACAAGGCATTAAAGGTGGACACGTGTGTCTACAGGTCCCCTTTACCACCATATTTATTGAGTTTAGGAATCTCCATCCCTTGTGGGAAAGGGGTGTTTATAATCGCAATCGATAATGGGCTATATTGGAAGAAAGGCTAGAAAATAGGCTGAGTCAAGGCCTGGGAAAGGTTCACCAACTGATTTTGCATCTCCCCCATATTTTGAAGGAGGGCATTTAGAATAATGTCATTACAAGACATAGGACCACTAGAACCACCGCTAGAGCCACCGCCTAGACTGCCACCGTGACTACCACTAGAGCCACCACTGATGCCACCACCACCAGTGTGACCTCCACCAGAGCCATTGCCACTCCCAAGGCCACCTCCATGACCTCCATCGGAGCCACTTCTGCCAATACCACCTCCACTTCCAAAGTTTCTACCACCATAGCCTCCACCTATCATGCTGCCAAATCCTCCACCACCGGAGGTGGCAAAAGGGGTGAAGTGGAAAACTAAAGGGTTCTTATTTACTTTGATAGTTTCAGAATTCTTGGAAGTAACAGGTATACTAACCGAAGGGACCACGTTAGCCATGTATACAGATGTAGGGGGAATTGACATCTCTAGTTGTCTCTCACGTTCCTCGAAGAGGTCACCTCATACCATGCGACTATGGTTTGAAGGGGCACATGCTTCAGTCAGATCAGTGAAACCAACTAGGAGTTTTATGCCTATCCGATCTTTTCCTACCATATATCTTATTTTACTTATTACTTTAGCAGCCCTAGCCAGCTTCGGGTTTCCTTCCAGGTGATTTTCCAATGCACCCAATCCTTTACTAAGGCTAATGACATATTCAAAAGGGATATGGATGAACTCATGCTCATCTATGAATGAGGAGGTCGGTGACATAGGAGGGGTAGGGATGCGATCAATTTCGTCAAGGAATCTAGATTCGCCTCGTGATACATGCTCCTACACGGACAAGCCAATCGCAAAACTAGAGAAAAGGTTGGTAGAGAAACTAGAAGAGACCTTCATCTTATCCATCGGAAGGTGTCACAGACTTCTTCTGACTATGTGCCCAGAGCTCATAGACTAGGTTGTGATGCTCTTAAACCCTCACAACACACAAATGCACAACAACCAAAAGGTATAAGAGAAAAGGCTCCGGACACTGACAAATAGGTAGATGTTGGTTCACGTCGACTTCACCAAAAATGTAAGAGAGGGGGGCCAACCACTACAAGGCCCCAAGTCACGAAAGGCCAAGAGCAGTATGGCTGCCTTAACTTACCTCAGTTTAAAGGAAGGTTAGGATAGATGGGATGAGGATGATGAGGACTATGAGGCCCTTCGATCACTCTGCAAACCTGAGAGTTGAAAGAGACTAGATGAGTCGATATTCAAATTCAACTCTGCGTCTCAAGTAGCTCTCCATCGTAAGACATAAGCGCAATTCTAGGAAGACAATGCGGCGTGTTGGCATCTCACAGGTGCGTTGGCATCCGTACGGCCAAAAAATCAGAGAGACAAGGTTAAACTTTAGAAGAAGGACTGACAACCTAATTTAGAAGTTTTGGGAAGTGAAGAACAAGACTAAGAAGAATGAAATACATAGATGAACATGATAAAAGAAGTAGATTACTGCAAGGGTAATGAAGATGATTTCACACAACAATCTTCTCGCTAGCTTGCTTCAAGATCTCTCCACCTACACACAGAAAAGCGAGAAAATGTTGGGGGGCTGTTTAGGGGTCTGCCTCAATCAGACCCCTATTTTTTATGTTTCCACCTCCACGGACAGCCAAGTTTGCAATGATAGAAATAATGATAAAGAAGAGAATACAAGCTACATAAACAAAAGACACTACAAAACAGTATGTGCTTACTCAACCAAAATGATAGAGAAGATAAGAGGAGCTTATCACCTCCATCCAAAGTGCTCAAGGCTTGTTGAGGAGAAAATGAGAGGAACTCAAGCCTCTGCTGCAATGGTGTTTTTCCTACGCTCGCACTATCAAAGTGACAGAGTGGTAGATTGCTGCAATGGAGTGTTGCTAAAAAGCTTGTGGATGGATGCTTGAAGTGTGGAGAGAATGTGTCAATTTGTGGAGAAGATCTGCCAACTTCAAAATGGAAGAAAAGATGAAGAATATGAAGGAGGAGGATTAAAAACGGCCATATTCGGGTCGGCTAGCTGAAGAGGGACGTTACACTTTGACTTCCAATCAGAAGTGTAATTCCTCTGTAGATTCTAGCAGCGGGAATCTACCAGTGACGTAAGCATGTCGCGCAGACTTCTATGTGTCGCACAGGAGTCCTCAACAAAAATGCCTCCACCGACACACAAATAAAACGCCTCCATCAACACACAAATAGGGCACCAAGTGTGATGTGGATGGTGGGCTTAAGTGGAATTAAGCCTCCGCCTTAGGTTTTCTAAAGTGTAAGGGGGTAAAAGGGAATTTGCGTTAGGGGTGCAAATTCACACTTATACAGACATAAAAGAAACTTGTAGATCCAACAACAAAAAACATGTTGGAAACTTACTCTGTTGAGAATGAATGTTGTGCATCACTTGCACAATCTTTGTAGTCTTCTTTTAGAGTGAATATTATTCTCGATACTTAGATTTGAAACTTGAATTCACTGCCACCTAGCCTCTTTAATTATGCAAAGTTTTTGGGTAGACACAAACTTTATTATTTAGTTGTTCGGATTGGATGAGAGAATTTTTTCTAGAGATTTTTAAGAAAAAAAATCATAATAAAATAAATACTAAATTCTAGTCCTACAATATCTAAATTTATAGATTCGTATATAATTTTTATTTCTATCTTTTTTAGAACAATAAATTTTATAAAAGATATATTTGAATCAAATTGACAAAGTTTAAATAAAAATATTTCATTGTAGGGTGAACCCACATAAGTGGTGAACACTTTTGTGGAGGAAGGGAAAACTCGATTTTCCCTTTGTTGCAAAGTGAAGGGGTTCGATCGAACCCAAGTGTTCGACCAAACCTTTATGTGGGTTCGGCCGAACCCCATTGACCTATGATATTTAATAATAAATTAAGGGGGTTCGGCCGAACCCCCTTAACATAGATTAAAACAAAAAATAAACCCTTCTCTGTCATTTTCATCGAGCAGAGAACAGTGGTTGGAACAATGCGTGCGGCGAACAGTGCATGCGGCGAACAGAGTGCGTCCAAAGACAAAACGTGCAAACCAAACAGTTACCTTCACCTTCACCTCCGAACAAACCCTACAACACATCATCAAAGGTTCTCCATACCTCATATTTCCTCATATTTGCTCATATTTGCTGCATATTTGCTCATATTTGCTCATATTCGTGGTTTCAATTGCATTTGTTTGAAAAAAATTTAAGCATTTTCAACAAATTCAGTATATATAATTTCCTCTATTAAATTCTTTTCAAATATTAATTTCCTCTATTGGTCTATTGGGCTTCATCCTCAAAGTATAATCTTTCAACTAATCTTGATAATCCACTTTCAACCTTTGTTAAATTTATCTAAGTATGGATTCTATTGGACTTCAATTTTATTGCAGTTGTCATGCTAGTAATCCAATCCTTAGTGTTTGTTAGTGACCTAGAATATTTTCTATTTCTAGAGTGTTTGGCTTGACCCTCCATTCAAACCATTCTTGTCTCCATATTATTTGACCCCTCTTAGCTCTATTGCATTCAAGTGTTATATTTTATAGGATTTTAGACTTGGTTATATCTTATCATACCACTCCCTTTTAAACTTAAAAATCCCAATCCATTTTAATCCAAATGTCTATAAGTATTTTTGCACCAATTTTTTCATCTCTCAACCATCATGTCATTTCAATCATTCCCCAACAACTTCAAAATCTTATTATTTGTATTTACTCCTTGTAGTATTGGGAATTTAGTCTTTCCAATCCTTAAGTACCATCCCTTTCTAACCCCTATTATCTTCATCCTCTACTAGTAAAAAAAAATCTTGTGTTTTAGAGTTCTAGAATTGATTCCATGCGTCTAAATTTTTATCCATCTTTTATTTCACAATGTCAAAATCATGATAATGCCATCTTTATATGATGCTAACATCATCAATTTTTAGAGTAACTACCTATTGAGACATACCTACTAACATCATTTTTTCATTCTCCAAAAAATAAAAATATATAAAGCTAGAGGATTCGACCTTATTTTTCCCTAGTATATTATTTCATACTCCCACAAACCCCAACACCTAGTTGAATACTTTTCCTATCTTTTAGAGTCAAACATTTGGCCAAGTTTATATTTTTATAAAAAAATTAAGGTCATATAGATACATTAATCTCAACATCTCGATGATTTGTCCTTTATTAAGGTCATATAAGAAACATTTTATTATAATTGTGTATTATGGACCTCCATTTTTATTTAAGTTTTTTTATGGATTCATGGAATCTTTGAGTTTGTGTTTTTTGTTCTTTATATTAATTATTTATTAGTTTGCATCTAAGACGTGCTATAAAATTATGTTACACTATGTAGTTCATGCTAGGATGAGAAAAATTTCTAAAATAATGTGGGGAATTTAAATTGATTGTGGATTATCAATTAGGGTGCATCATTGGGGTAAAAGGGAATTTGAGAGTGTAAGCTCTAAATGATAAATCCAAGTGCATTAGACTAATTTGAATGTTAGTATTTTATTGAATTCATTAAGGTTTCATGTATTCAAGATAAATTTGATAGTTGAGGGTTGGACATTCTATTCATTTAGAAAGAAAATAAAAATATGTATGTTAGTGTCATATTATCTAGTGAAGTAGGTTTTATTCCATCATCCATAAATTTAGTAATATAAAGCTATTAAATCCCTAGAGAGTGTTATTCAATACATAGTATTTGTATAGGATTTTATATGATACTATATAAATATTAGGTAAATTATTATTGTGATAAACACAATATAATATATATATATAGGGATGAGTAGCTTGCTTATATCTAGAACTTCACATCATTTGAACTAACTACCAAATTAGAGACCTCTTATATACTAAATTAGTTGTGTTCCTATATTTAAGATCTATAGGAAATAAACTTCCAAACTTAGTAAGGCTCAAAGAAGAGGAGGCTTTATCCAAGTCATTCTATCTACTCTAATTTGTCTCCCCCTTAGTCTAAATATATAGGCTACTTCCCCATTGCCTACATTATTCCTAGACTGGGACATTATGGTAGATTTCCTTAATATCTAGATGGTTGCAAGAAAAATACCCAACACCACATCCTCTACAAAAAATAGTTCAATTAAAATTTTAAGATATCCATGTCTTCAAAACATCAAGTTATTTGTACTTTGTATATTACATTAGGCAAGTTATTCCAATTATTCTCTATTTATTCCTCATAAAGAGAAAACTTTAGATAATGAAATCTATAATGACATCATATTCTATGAGTCAAATTTTGAGCATACTTACTATTGTGGGATTGATGTACTTGCCTCTCTTGATTGATATTCTAGTGTACTCACCACTATTTTCATGATTCCCAATATATTTTGGTTTTGTAAAGAGAGAAAAATAGTGTTCAAACTAAGAACATTCTTTTAGTGGACCTCACGTGATGATAGGATCTAAGGCACTTCTCATCACACAAAATCTCCATCTTGGATCCAATTCTAGACTCTCATACACTACACCCCCAAGATTAAGAAAATGACTCATACATCATTATATAGAGTAAACACATTTCAAAATATATAAAGTCGCCATTTCTATAGAAGCATATGTTGCAAGCATATGTGGAGCATCCAGATTAGTAGTCTTAATGAATTTATTCTAATCATTTTTTGTTCTTACATAATCAAAATCATTGAAAGAGAGAAAAATAGAACCATAACATAGAGATAATCAATAAATTTTGCTACAACTATCAAAAAAAAAAAAGAATAACTAGATATCTTCAATAGCTCAATAAATGAATTAATGTACTTAAGTTATGAGGATCACAAGATTGCCAACTAGGGTCCTATTCTTGTGGATCTTGCTATAGTGTACAACTTAACAATAAAATTCCTCTAGCATTTCCAAATCTCTCTATCCCTTCACCTCCTATCATGCCACTAAATCTTATGTACAATATATTGAACTTCAAAACATCACACTATGCACTTTGTAGATTATATTAGTTACTATTCTACTAAGTATTTATTTATTCCTCATCAAGAGAAAACTTCGTACAATGAACCACATAATGACATTATTCACACAATTCCTCCACATGAAGAAGGTAGCCCACCTTTTAAAAAAATCCAAATACAAGGTATAACCTTCTCTGCATGTATTCTACTAAACCAATATGAATACACAAGCATTAAATTGAGTTAATCAGTATAATTATTTGACCAAATATTGATTTTTTGAACCTTTATAATACCAATGTTTTCTTGTAATAACTCAAAAAATTATTGAAAACAATATTGTACATACTATGACGAATGATATTGATCGTCAGTAACATGTAAAAATTGTGCTCCCTAACTATCTTCTTATTTTGTTTTTTACTATTAGGGGCACGCCTATATGTGATGTGAACAATAATAGTTTATCTGAATAGAATTGTAATATTAATATGATTCAACTTCTTTTTGTGGCTGCAATGTGTAATTTTATATAAAATTGACTATATATCTATAATAGTTCCAATTAGGAAAAATCCTTGCACACCTTGACTTGTTGATCTAACCATCAAGAATAGGGGCTATGTATTGCATACTTATAAAAAATATTCTTAAAATCATAAATAAAATTAGCAATGCTTCTCTTGTGACCAACTCACATCTAGAATCTTCACCTCCACTCTTCAAATTGTATTTTACTATCTCATATCTCTTTTTCTCAAACATTTTATTTCCGAGATCATTTTTCTTCCATAATGGGTACATGATATAAACTTTGATAACCCACCACATTATAAACGCTTCTCATTTAAACGTGATTTTTACAGAAATTACAATCATTGTATCTAACACATTAAAATAAATCTAATAAGTCCTTAGTTAAATTTGGTATTTTAATTGTACCACACTCTTGTAAAATTTGGTTAGTATTCTAATTCAGAAAGGTCCTCTCTCTTCTTATGTAACTTGGAGATACAATGACTTTCATTTTTTTATGTGTGTTATCAATTTTATTAATATTATCAACAATTGGATCATGGAGTATAATTTTAATATCATGGGGTTCATTTCTACATTATTCAAAAATATTTCTAAATTTGAATTCTTATTTTTCTATGATGTTACTCTTTTCACTCTAGGTGTTTCATAACATTTTGCAACATTTTCGCTTTCATGTTCAACATTTTTATTTTCAATGTTAAGTAATAATGTTTTCCCTTTATTACTAGTTGTAGGAAATAAATCTTAGATGCAACCTTTATCAATGTTTTTTAAATTGTCTTTAATGACACATTTTGTTCTAGAGTGCACACGCACACTTGTAAATTTAAATTTTATAATTGTTTTAGATTATGTTTTTTGTGCAATCTAGTAATGTGAATGTTTTGATTAAATTAAAAACTATGATAGATGTTGAACATGTTTTGTGAACTAATGGTATGGAAATATTATTGATGAGTAGATGAATTATTAGAACTGTTTTAGATTTCTATTCCTTATATCTAGATATATTATTTAAACTAAGGTCTCATTGCTCCTTTAGGTACACATACATACATAACATGGATAATGCAGATGCTCCACCTCTGGAATCTTTGTTTGAAAATACCAATAATGAGATTAATAAATTGAAAGACTCATTAGCACAAAATGTAAACCCTGGGATATATTCTGAACCATGCATGTTAATATTGCATAGTCTTGAAAAACTAAGAGATGAACTTGAGAGGACAAGTGCATTTTCTCCAGATAGAGTAGCTGCTATTCTTTCCTGCATGCGGAAAGAAGTACATGGTGAGGTTCCCCTTAAACAAATACAGGATAGTGTGACCAAAGAAATGATAAAAACCAATTGTTTTCCATTTTATCAAAATACACGTAAGGTTAGGGGATACCAGGTCACTAGATGTGTTGATCGTGATATGGCCTCATTGATCTACCCACGATTTCTCGCAGCACATGGTCTATACCCAAACAATGACCAGATTCCATTATATTTTGTTCAGCAGTTGTATGTTGAGGTCCATTTGGGCCTCAAAGTCAACTACCTGGACATTCCACCATATGCTGGTCAGGGGCGTGGCAGGATTGCTGACAGACCCACTTATCATCGAGCAGATAGACCGGCCCCAGTGTTTAGGGTATTGGTTGGTGAGAGGTCTCCTGCTCTCACCCCAGCTCTAGCCCCCATAGCAGATGAGGTTGTCATTGCTTCCCAAAAGGAAGCAATTGATACTATAGGTGACATTGCAGCTGCCACCAGTAGGATATCTACTGATCGTGTAGGTCAGTATTTGATGTCTAGACGTCCCCGACCCACGCCATCTTCAACACAGTGGACCACCATGGATCCTTTCACATCAGCAGGCATCCCTACTCCCACAGAGCTTGAGGCACTTACAGGAGATATGGCACGCAGGACTTTGCTTTGTTTGGCTGAGGAACTCTTGGAGGCATATGCTTTCATTGCATCAGACTATGGGATCGGTATAGAGCATGTTAGAGATCATTTGGCACATGGAGGGCGTTCACTTCCAGGATCCCATCACTCTCAACCCAGCACTAGTGCACGTCAGGATCCACCATCTGATCATTCGATAGCTGCACAGACTATGGGTTTTACTGAGATGTTGGTTGGTGCCAGTTCGTTATCGTCGATGCCATCTCACCTACATAGTCCTCTCCACTCATCATTGCTGGCATGACATGAGATAGATCAGAGGGATGCAGATATTGATTCGCCGCTTGATCGTATAGTTGATATGGTGGAGGCGGTCGTTTCAGAGGACTCGGGTCATTCGATATCAGATGATGTGCATGTATGTGTGCATGTGCATGTGCATGTTTCAATTCCTTTATAATTATTTTTAAATTTTAGTTTTAATTTAACTAGATATTCATGTACTGATATATATGAATTTATATATTTGTAGGTGGACATACCTAATGTCACTCCTAGCCTTCTTCCAGATCATGCACATTGACGTGACTCTATGGATGAATTTGATGCTAGTGGACATGTGAGTTTTAAATTTTTATATATACATGTGTATATGTACATGCATAGATCTAGATACATATTTAATATAAATTATATGTATTTAACACATTTTGTACACCATTTTATTTGCAGGGCTCAGCACATCTATCAGAGTAGGACCGTTCTCATTCAGATGGTCGTTCGACTAGGAGTCGACATTCATATTAGGCCCTGCATATTAGATGTATTTGCTTATATGATGATCTTTCTAGTATTTGAAATTTGATTATCTCTAACTTACATTTGCTATATATGATGATTTTTAGTATTCGACATTTCCTTATATGATGATCTTTAGTATTCCACATTCGATGATCTCTAACTTACATTTGCTTTTATGATATACATACATTTGGAACTTTTCTTATAACATGTTACATGTTTATACATTGATCAATATTGATATGTTTACATGTTTATATGATATATGTATACATTCGCTTATATTATATATGTAGACATTTGATCTCTCTAGAGTAGAATTTTAGGAAATGAAGGCCACTTTATAATTAAGTTCATTCACATGTTGATCACAATAAATATTTTGCACACGCATGCCTTGGATATATATGATCTTGAATGTTTTCTTTCTATGTATATAAAAATAGAACCATATACTCATATAAGCATTTAAATATGTACAATAATGATTATAAAATGCATCATTTAAGCACAATAATAGAAATTAATTCACTAAATTGTAATAAAGTATTAATGGACGATAATGAATTTAATAATGGATCTTAATTATGGTATATGATAAAATAATAATAGTGGTTTGACAAAATTATTTTAGTGTCTTACAAGATGATGTTCAGAATAACATTGTTTAAAAAAAAAGAACTTAAGAAGAACGGATTAAAAGAGATGAAAAAAATAATGATATGCCTCAATTAGGTGGAGGAATAAGAAAATATTAGGTGGTTGATGATGATTGGACTGAAGAGATTATTTGTGTAAAAAATACACAAGTTAGCTCTCAAAAGAAGAATTATGAGGAAAATTTCATATGAAATATAGAAGATAATGGAAGAAAAGAAGAGGAGGAATGTAGAAAATGATTTAAGAAAAGTAAAATTAGGTGAAAAATGTGATTGATTGTTTTTGAATACTTAGTTATGTTGACATGTGAAGATCAACTTTATCTTAATATACATGTAGATTTTATGCACCAAATTATGTAGGATTGAGGTTAAAATGTATCCAATGCATGTAATAACTTATAATAAAATAATAAACAAGAGGAATCCCTAGTATTCAATAAGACATTTTATTTTCTTAGTGGGTCTAAGATGGGACAACCAATAGACACAAAGAGAAGATAGAAGATATGCATCAAGATCTATTGTAAAGAAAGATGTAACCACATATTCTCAATGCAAAAATTGGAATATTTCAACTTAGATATGTATGTAACCAAGTAACCCTAAAATCATGAAATAAATGTTGTACACAACTATACATGAATACATCTATGGATGGTACAAAATCCTACTGCCAAAAGATCTCAAACCAATGAAGGTACAAATATAACTTTGGAAAAAAAGGTGTTAATCCTAAAGAAAAATATGACTTAATGCTTCCTTGATACAACCATAAGTTAACCAATCAAATCATTGTATTCCTCAATTTAATTTAAGCATAAATGTATATGACATATTCTTATACATATGCACTCTCTAATACTTATGGGGCAACCATATATTCAACCAATGTAAGTAAATACGTGCACAATGAGGAGAATTGTGCACATTTTCACTATTCACCAACCAACACGAAGCATAAACATTCTACAAGACACTTTTGGGATTTTTTTTTTGGTACAACATTCTACAAGACACAAATTTTAATATGTTAGGTTTCTTTTTCTACAACAAAAAAGAAGATTGAGACAACATTCACTTTATATATATAGAAGACATGGACTAATGAATCAATGATTTTTCTTGGATGTATAGGAGAAGAAACATCTTGAGATGTAGTCATGTAACATCTCCTTGTGTGCCAATTGTCTTTTTTGTTGAGATGCTAGATTTGGGGGATCATTGAAACTAACACTAAATTTTCTTCTACTCCCACCATCACTCTTCCAATGAATTTTTTTATGACAAGGTTTGCACATTATTTACATAACAAGTACTTGAATTCCATGGAACAAATATATAATTGGAAATATCTACTCAATTTAAGGTTCTCAATGTATTTCAACCCCTAATTTGTGTCCAACCAAATTTAAAACACTTGTCATCAACATATATTCTAAGTAACTAAAACAATCCAGAGTTCAAACAAGTTACTATAAGTTATCGTCTTGAACATGTATGTACATGTACAAGTGAACTTGAAAATCATGGATATAATCTAACTCAAACATTCTAGTTCAACCCGCTCTTGAATAACATGTAAATTTTTTTGATGGTCATCACTATCTAGTCTCCATTTTTTTCGTCCACGTGCATGTGGAACTGCATGAAGATGTAGGGCGGTAGCAATTATAAGGTGACTATATTGATATACCTTGTTATCAACTTGATAGTCCACAAAATGAATCCCATGTTGAATAACTTTGACTTGTTTTAGATATATCCCTTGCACAACAACAAAACCTGCACGATAAACATGAACCTGAGGTAATACATGTGCATGTGTACAACATTTGCGTGCTCAAGGTTTGTACAATATATATTTAATGTTTTTAATGTAATGTACACATGTACACAATGTATATATATAATTTGAAATTCAAACTCACCTGTGGGAAATAACATTCCATCATTTGTTTCAGGTCGTGTTAGCTTATTCCTCTCTTTTGTGCAACACAGTAAATAATAGCTAACACCTTCTATGTTTCTAGGCTCTGCTATAACTGCAAAAACATCTCCTGTACACCAAATTTACACAATAAAATTCTAAAAAAAATAGAATTGTCTCTACACAAGTTAAAGATCATTAAATTTATATAATATTTAAATTATTGAAAACTTACACATGTACCTTTTCTAACCAATCCTGAAATATGGTCATAATCAATTGAAATCAAAGGAATGTCTTGAAATATCCTCATTTTCATCGTATGTGTCTGAAACAAATAGTGGCACCATATCCCATTTACTAACATATTCAAGTTCTTCATTGTTGCATGCATGAGAGTTTCCCGCAATGCACTCAGTGCAGAAACAAGAGTAATCTCTTGTGTATAATGTCCATCCAGGGTGACTATCTGAACTCATAACACAATGCAAAGATCTTGTTTTTTCTACCCTCTTGCATCCATGCATCGATCTTCTATCCACACCTAGATATTAAATGTAATTGCAAAAAACTTATATGAACTTGAACATGTGTGTATATATATATACATGTGTAAATTTTAAATTTAAATAAATTTATTTTTTTTAAATGTAATTTATACATACCTGATATCTCCCAAAACACTCTATGTGGAATGTTTCGGTTTGTTCTTGAAGATGTGTCGACCTCATTTGATGCAAAGTGTTTCTTGCACCATTCAACAACATCATGTGCATCATCTATATGATCTTCTGAATAACTCATTTGATGCTTTCTTAAAGCACGTTTGATGCAAGCTCCTGCGCCATCATGTTCACCCTTTCCATGCCCACTCTCAAAGAAACTCCAAACATGTGGTATGTTGTAAATTTTATGATATCTAGAAAGTGCATAAAATGGCCGTGATGATTTGAATTGTGCCGCACATCCATCTGACCATACAAAATGTTTTTCAAATTTTACACCCCTGCTTCTCAAATTCTCAAAAAAATATTTTGTAAAACAATGTTGTACAAAAAGTGTGTCATGCTCTTTATCATCACTAATATAAAAGTGATATTCTTTCTTGATGGCTTGTTGTTCATCTGTACTCTCAACACCATCTAATTCCAATTGTGCATGTCGATAACACACATGAACCATAATAGTGACCTGTTTTGAAAAGTAATATTCTGATTGAATCTCTTTTTGATGTACAAAAGAGTAATTTTCTGCAAAGTCAACTACTGATAGAACTGTTCCAAGTGGGAAAGTATCTCTTAATGTTTGAAATTGATGTGCTTGCCACTTAGCATAAAAGGAATGTTGTATGTATGGTTGTATCAATTTTTCAAAATCTTCCATAAATTTCCCAATAGGTATCTCCTCTTCTACATAGTTTAACCTTGTGGATTCTTTCCCAAAATTTGTTTGAAACTTTACATACTTGTAACTTTTGCAATTTATTGTCTTTGTTAGGTCAACATTTTCATTTGTTGAAGGAAAGTTAGCCAAATTTCCACATGTTTCACAGAGTCCTTTTATGCATTTTATTTGAAGTCCATTTTCATGATCACATAATAGATCCTTTATGAACAAACTTACCTGTTTAGGAGGTGCCTTTTGAAAACCATATCTTTCTTCTCTCATCTTTCAAAACACCTGATAGTAGAGATCAAATTCAATGTGATAACGACAACAAGTTTCAAAAAACTTGTTTATCTTCACATAGTATGGCTTTAACCTTTCAAACATTGTTTGCCCAATCTTTATATGAGGATACATATTACAAAAGTTCATATACATTTCAAGCTGTGTTATGTCTAGCCAATGTTTAATATGTTCTTCATAAATACCAGGTCCAATCCTGTGCCTCATAACATCTCTAGTATTTGATGACAGACAGGTCTGATCATTCCAAAAACTTGAGATCAAGTTCCTAACAACATCTTCAATCCTGTCAGAATGAGGAGCTCTACACATAATTGTCCAATTGCCTTTAGAACTATCATCTAAAACCTTTCTCTTTTTCTCATATTTTATTAGTGTGGTTCTACTATAACCAAATTTAGTGGAAAGTGCTGACATTTTTCTTTTTCTAGATATTTCTTTATTTAAAACAGATGTCAAAATCACCTTTCTTGCAATGGTTCTATCCACTGATCGAGATCCTTTCCCAATGGAATCTAAACCTTTTTTTACATTTTCAACAATATCTTTTTGTAGTCTCATGTGTTTCCTCTTATTCGATGCAGAATGTACACCCAACAATTGTAATGACTCTTTCAGCTCATCATGAAGAAGTAAGCGTGATAACAATTGGGTTTTTTCAAGTGTTTCAAGATGATTGAAATGATCATGGATTATTCTATTAACAGATTTACTCATTGACCTCTTACTTGTATTTTTAGGTTGGTCGGCATAACATTTCAATTTCTCCATATCCACTTCAAGTAAATGATCTAAATTTCTATAAGAAATTTGTTTCCCCACTGTTTCAGCTACTTTTATATGCTCATCCATTGGTGTAGAAGGAAGTGATCTCGACCCCTCTCCAACATGCATTGTTTGAACTCGAGCCTCTCCCTATCTTCAAGGTCCATGTGTTCTTCAACTGATTCATTTGGTCCAATATCTAGATTGGGCTCGACTTCTACTTGAGAACTTCCTGCTTGTTGAGCCATTTGTACATGTCACAAAATATTGTGCAAAGAAAGTGAGAGATGGTGATATATAAGTGGAGTTGAACATATGAAATCAAATGAAATCAAAGATTCTTGAACTAAAGAATTCCATGGAAAAAATGCATTTGAAAAGGATATGATTCTAAGATGGGATATATGAAAATGGTATGATATATGATGTGATAAGCTAAGAATGTAAGAGGTCAAATGCAACTCTAGGTCCAAATTTGGTTACGATGCAAGGCTTGACTTGTGTTATGATGGATAAACACAAGGGAACAATGATCAAGAGAGGGTATGCAGGAGATGATGGACTCCAAAAGGATTTCCCTAGACACGCAAGGATAATGGTATTTTCCCTAACTTGAAAGTCCATGATAAACCTTAAGTGATGTGGGTGATAGATAAAAAATGGATTGGTTTTGAGACCTATGAAGAGTAGTGGAACTTGTGCAAGAGCTAAGGGTTCTATTTGATCAATGATGACTATGCAAATGACTAAATTCATGGAATGTATGCAACTTGGAAAGTTTAGGCACAATATGATCTTGATATATATGCAAGGGGTTGTACATGCAAGACCTAGGTGAAATGATATATATGTATACATGGACTATGTGATATGATCTATGTATGCAAGAGTAGGAATATGTAAGGACT
>CM021106.1:525312895-525496888 GCA_007115665.2 Sequoiadendron giganteum
TCCCATTTTCTTCTTCAAAATACAAATGATTGATTTAAACCAACAACAATTTTTTCTCCAAAATGCAAAAAATCTATCACAAAAACTTGAAAAAAGTTAAAAAAACTTATAACAATAAAAACAAATGCAACAATAACAAACATTATCAAAATATTCACAACAATAACAAACATTATCAAAATATTCATCATTTTTTAACCTGTAAAATGTCTTTGTCAGTTGACAAGGTTGGAAGCACGAGGGTCGCCGTCGCCGTCGTTTACACAGGAGCTCAAAAAAACGCAAACAAACCTGGAAAAGATGTTTGACTTTCGGATGTATAGTGAGGGGGTTCGACCGAACCAATTTTGTGGGGTTCGGCTGAACCCCATTAAAATATTTTTTTTGATTATTTTAAAGGGGTTCGGCCGAATATAGGTTCGGTCGAACACCCTTATTTCCCAATCTCCCAAAAAATTCATTTTTTTTGTAAAAAATTATCTTTCGAAGCTCAATTTGAAAATGAAAATGCAGAAGACTTCAGAAACCCAGCTAGAAAATGGTAGTCCTCAAAACGAGCTATCTAACGAATTAAATTTTAATATGTTTTGGTTTTATTATGTATTTTATTTTTTAGTTTTATTAAACATAGGTCTTTCACCGAAAATGAAGCTCTCTGGTCTGCACATGTGGAAAAATAGCAGATTATCAAAATAAAAATTTTAAAAATACGCTAAGGCTGGATATTGCTGTCCTTGATCCATTAAAAAAAGAAAAAATGAATTTCGATACAGACATAAAAATTTATGTTGTATACAGTCCGCCTATGTCTGAATTACAATTGGTTTGACTTCGAAACTTGATTAAGAAAAAAATATTCAATAAAAATCTATAAGACCAAATGCAAGTGCTAGATATCGTAGTTACAAATCTAAATTTAAAAAAATTAGAATATTATCCTTTAAAAAAAAAAAGTTATGTTGTATACGGTGAGTGTCACTTTTTAAAAATGCTGTTTTTTGAAAAAAACCAGTTTTCGTGGGAGATGGAAAAAAAGTGCAATCTAATTCCAAAATTTTTGAAAAAAATATTTTTAGAATCTACAGACAAAATGTGATGAGACTCTAGTTTTCATCATCTTCAAATTCCTCACGGTTTAGTCGCTATAGGTGCCCAAATATGAAGATTTAGTTAAAAATAATAATTACAGTGTCCAGTTTGCCCAAAAATTGTAAACCACTATTGTGGGATCACCCTGTACCTTCACATAATGTCTTTCATTCAATGATCATCATATTATTTTTTTGTGAATTCACTTTAATGTCATTGAATATATTAATGAATAAATTACCACCTCACTTTTTTTTTGCTAGGTAAATATAATTATATTGATATCAAAAAATATTTACATGAAGCCCTTTCAATGGTGTGATTGACCATAATCGCCCATCATACATTGCTAACCAAAACCACCCAACTAGGACACCCAAAGTAGAACACTAGACCATTAGCCAACCCCATAACCCACACCAACACCACCGTCGGACACATGAGACACAAACCCGACCCAGACCCATACCGGATTCAAACACAACACCAAGACATGAGACGCAAAGACCACACCACCCAAGAGCACGGAGAGTGATATTCACCCAATTGAAGAAGCAAAGTGTACAACCAACCACCACCAAAATTCTTGCCAACCAAAATTTTGCTACACCATCCCACTACCCTTCCAACTCCACTATGTTTGCCTCTAGAAACTCCCTAAATGGCTACCTCTAATCCACACCACCCATGGGATCAAGATATAGGTGGTGTTTTAAGAATATCAATCCACACTGTGCCCTCTCACGATGCCTCTGCAATGCCCCACCCTTGATGTCCAGTATAAATGGGTACCTCTTCACTCTCACCCCTGGAAGGAATGCCTTGTGCATGTCCTATGGCTGAGGAAGCCCAACTCCCAACTCTACGATAATCACAACATCCATTACTCCCCCCAGCAGATTCTCCCATACCAACTTTCGAATGATTAACAAATTCATGGCCTTCGAGACCTCCAAGGTCAACAAAGCGAGTGGCTATGTCCACATTTGTGTGCCATCTTTTTGCTATCATCATAAACTCCTCTCCAAGAAGCTAGATGCCTCTAGGACTAGGTCTTCCCAATCTTTGAAAATGAACCACAACTTGCCAAACCTAATCTTGCCAAAAAATGCCCATAACTTTCTTGTCGATTGCAAGTAGACTGGCGTTTCCATGGTAACCGATGCCATTTCACTGGAAAACAACAAATTTAAAAGCCTACAACCCCCAAAAAATATGTGACGTTCCATTAGAATTAACTCTATTGCCTTCTAACGGACTCCCAGCCAGTCGGGAGCAGTATGTACCATCTCTTCCCCAACTACGACCTCTACATAAACATTTAATTCTCACACTTCACGATGTACCACCACCGTGTCAACCAAGCCCTATGTTGTCTACCACCACACACACTAACAGCACCAAAAAACTAAGCCTCATCCACCTGGCAGCCGCGAGAAATTGCCACCTCACTTTAATATCTTCTATTGCACATAATTATAATATTAATATCATGAAATAAATGTAAACATTGATTGAATATTTTTGTACTCTCTATTAACTCAAGGTATATAATAATTTAATATAAAGAACTAAATACAAAATAAGAATTAATTTAAATTGCATGTATAATTATTGACAAACCAATAAAAAAGAAATTGCATACAATCTATTCATGAATAGTCTCGCAACAAGAATTAAAAAAGGAAACATATTTTTTTGAGAAGTGCGATGAGATGATCACATTTTTTTTCAGTTATTTTTTTTTGTTAGATTTCTTCAATTTAGTAAAATAGAGCCTAGTTTTGACAATGCTAGGCTCATTGAATGGCAAAGTCCACCAAATTATTATTTTCCAATTTTTATGAAGGTCCATGCTTTGGATGTTGGATACGTTTCTCTTGTTGAGATTATGTATGTTTAATTTTTTTTGTTACATCAGTAGTATTTCAATGCTTGGATCTTTCATAAATGCTAGTAAATGAGTTTGAATGCTTGCAATTAAAAAGAAGATCCACCTCATTCAAATTATAGTAGGAGTTAGGATTTAATGTGTACTCCTCTAAATAGATAGTAGATTAGTAAATGAATGCTGAGGTGGACTAGTTATACTATGTACTTGTATAAACAAATGGTACATCAACAAATAAATGTTTAACTGACAGTTATTGCTAAGGGTAGACCAGTAAATAAATGTTGAACTAGCAGTAGGTTTTAGAGCCATTACAATGTATAAATAGTGAAAAAGATTAAGTGTTTGGTAACTTTATATTCAAGTTTGTTTGTTTCATAGTTTTATCCCTTTGAATATGTTAAATTCGATTAGATGATGTTCAAGGTTGGAATTCATATTTATAGCTTGAAAGTTTTAACTTTGATCACTTTGCAAGAGTGAAATTATAAAAGTTATATTTTTAGCTCAAGAATTTAAGTTGTAACTACCCATGCTTTAGTAGTAAAGAGTCTGATATTTGTATTTTGCATGGGTCATTTAACTATGATTAGAAATTGCGCTTTAAAATTTTCAAAGCTATTATTTATATTTATAGCTAAACAAATTTTACTTTAATTGATAATGGAAGAGTAAAAATTCATATTTTTAGCTCAAGAATTTTGACTATAATTGGGATTCACTATTCTATTATTTGAATTTGCTTTGTAACTGTTGGCCCTTGAGATTTCCACTCTCATAACCAGCTTATAATATTGTGGAATTTAACTACAATCATGCGTTGGAAAGTGAAAATCTAAGACTCATTTATTTGGTTTAAAAATTTAAATTTTTATTCAAATAATTTTGTCATAATTGTGCTTCAAAAAAGTGCATGTGCAATATAGAATTGAAGAGTATAATTGTAGTTGTGCATTGGAAAGTGGAAACATAAAGATTGACATAACTTCTGCCATGTTGTTCTTGTTGATGTTATTGCCTTGGTCAAGATAATTTTGCAAATACTTTACAAAATAGGGGCTATGAACTAAGGTGAGTATGTAGTATGGAGTTTATATAGAGAGGACATTTGAGAAAATGTATCACAACATGACAGTGGAAAGTTGTCTCACGCTAACATTTGAACTCGCAACTAATATTTTCATTTCAAAGGTTGTAAAAAACTTGTCTCGAGCTCAAGAATATAGTAGCTCTAAAACCTTGTTTATTGTGAATAGTGAGATGGTTTTGGTTTATATCAATTTTTAACTATTTTTTATTTGGTAGGGTTCCATTATATTTTTCTTGCAAACTCTGTCCTTTTTTCCTTGTTGGCATCATTGACAATACACCATAATTTGTACAAAATCTTGAGGTAAATCACTTGTTATGGTTTCACTAATCTTTTTTGTTGTTGTGTTCTTTTTCATTCTAAATCAATTATGTTATCTATTAAATGAATTCGTTGGTTTTGTGGTTTTATCTATGGTTGTTTTAAAATTTTGTTTATTTTGTTTTATTTGTTCTTATGGTTGTTGTAAATGCAATAGAGATATTTTCACATAGAGTGATTAATTGAGATCTGACCATCTTCAAATGTTAAACTTATTATATTATTTTCACAAAATTTATATATTGTATGGCATATTTCTTCATGATTTTATGTCATTATACTAGCTTTTGTACTTTAAAGACCAAACATCACAAGGCAATGGATTGACGTGAGAAAAAAAATGATTAAAATTTAAAAATATTAGGTTAAATAAATGATAAACAACTTGGTTTTCCAAATGGGTACATCCTCTCACATGGTTGGTTACTTGGTTAGGACTCAGTGGTACAATTGGGTGCCAACATGCTTTTGATATTATTACATTCTTTTCTAAAATCATGTCTATGTTACTTCAACAAAAATAATAATGATAGCATTCCTTTAAATTTCTTATCGGTGCATCCCTTGTACCTCCTAAAGTTGCAAGTGCTAGTTATTATGACAGGAGGTCACATGCATTATGTGGTTGGCCTCGCTTCATGCCTTTTCCACATGTTTAATAGGTAGATTTATATATAAAAAAATGAATTATGAATAGTGGATTAAGGCTTCACGACCCATATATTTCAACATTTACTTCTAACCTTACCATTATGTTTAGGATGTTCACGTTCATATTCATTAATTGATATACATATACATAAAAGTAATTTATTTATATTTAAAGGTATGCTAATTTTTGATAAGATTTTTTTATAAATAATATATATTTTTAATTAATTATAGATTAAGATAATTATAGTTTGATTTTTTTAGTATATAATAATATTAAATTCATGTTAAACAAATTTTAAATATTATTTTATAAATAATGAAAAATTGGAATTAGAATATAGAATTTTGTAAATTATGTATTGAAATTTTATTTTAATTGAAAACCTACAAAATAGACTATTTGCTTTAATGGAACAGTATATATTAAAATTATTTTTAAAATTTTGATTAATAATGTTCTTTTAATATAAATATTAAATTTTTCTTTCAAAACAATGGACTTTAGGATTAAAAATTATTTGTCACATGTGTAGTTATTGTGTATAGTCAAAAGCATGTTCAAAGGTTAGATAATGCGGAAGCCATTGTGTTGCATCACACAAAATTATTATTATATGTTATGTAAATTTAGTTTTAAAATAATATTATGGTTATATTTATTATTATATATTATATTTAATATTAGAAATTATTAAATATAAATATTTAATACTGTATATAAAATATTTATTATATAGCCTATAAAAAAATTTAATATTTTAACTTGAATTTTGGAGAGAGAGCAAGTAAGAGAGAGGAGGAAAAAGAGAGATAGAGGGTGAGACAATTCTATATATAGAAAGGTATATATATAAAGAGAGAGAAACTCAAAAGATAGAGAATGGGAGAAAGAGAGAGATTTAGATAGATAGACAACGAGAGAGATAGGTAGAAAGAGATAAAGAGGGAGCGAGAGATAGAGACAAACAAATATAGAGGTAGTGAGATAAGGAGGGATATATATATATATATATATATATATATATATATATAGAAAATGAGATATAGAGCACAAAAGAGAGATATATAAGAGATTCAAAGAGATAAAGAAAAGAGAAACTAACTTTTGATTAGTTATTTCATGCCAACAATTCAAGGATGACATGTGTCCTTAGGGAGTTATGCTCAAGGTAGCATATCATTTGATTAAGGATACCCATTGCACAATTTAAGACCTCTTCAGTGTACCCATTGTATACTTATTATAATTTAGCTCACATTTTAATATACCTCTCTCTCATTCACTTCATCTCTCCTACTCTATATTTCTCTCTATCTCCCTCTCACTCCTCTCTATTTCTTTCTATACCTCTATCTCTCTATCTCTTTCCCCATCCCTCTCTATCTCTCTATATCACCCTCTTCTCTCTCTCTCTCTCTCCCCTCTTCTTCTCTATCTCTCCTTCCTCTACCAATCACTCTCCCTTTCTCTCCATCCCTCTCTATCTCCCCCTTCTCTCTCTCTCTCCCCATCTCTCCCTTCCTTGCTTCCTATCCACTATCTATCTCTTTATCTCTACCTTTCTCTCCATTTCTCTTCCCATATATCTCTGTCTCTCTCTTTGTCTTCCCATATACCACTATCTCTCCCTATTTCTCTTTCCCTCTCTTTGTTTCCCCCTATTTCTCTCTCCATCTCTCCCCTTCCTTGCTTCCTATCCACTATCTATCTCTTTATCTCTACCTTTCTCTCCATTTCTCTTCCCATATATCTCTGTCTCTCTCTTTGTCTTCCCATATACCACTATCTCTCCCTATTTCTCTTTCCCTCTCTTTGTTTCCCCCTATTTCTCTCTCCATCTCTCTATCTCTACTTCTCTCTCTCTCTTTATATCTCTATCACTCTATATCAGGTCATATATATATATCCCTCTCCCTCTTCTTTTATATCTCTATATCTCTTCCTCACTATCTCCCTATCTCTCTCTATCTTTATCTCTCCCTCTACCTCTATCTCTCCATCTATTTGTCTCCATCTTCCTCTCTTGCTATATCTTTATCTCTACCTCTACTTACCTCTCCTCCCCTTTTATAGCTAGACATGTCTCCCTCTCTCTATCCATCCATCTCCCACCCTCTCCCTCTTTATAAACCTCAATATCTATATCTCATTGCCTCTCTCTATCTCTATCTCTATGTATTTCTTCTTCCATATCTCCCTCTAACTCTATCTCATTATCTCTCCATCTCTCTATACCCCTATATCTCTCCCTCTCTATATATCACTTCCTATCTCTATCTTTATCTTTATATCTCTCATTCTTTCTTTATATCTCCCTCTCCTTCTCCATCTCCATCTCTATCTCTATGTTCTTACCCTCTCTCTTTCACTCTCTTCCCCATCTCTCCCTCTTTATATCCCTATCTCTCCTCTCTCTCCCTCTCTCCATATTACAAACATAACATGACTATGTTGGTAATGGAGCTTGATTATCTTCATGATTCAAAGGTTTTGTTTTAGTCATGTTTGGATCCTTCTAAGCGGATGCATAATTGGTTTTGTTATCGTAGAATCTAGTAGCGCTCGATTCACGGATAACCCCCCTACGAAACTTGTCTGTTTTATAGTTTCGTGATGTCCAAGCATGCCAAATGAGGTGAATTTCAATCCACCACGATGCACGGTCCAAAATATAAAACATTCCATTTGAGTGTTCTCCCTCGTCCGTCTTTCGAAGAGCTTCGAAACAAGCATCTTCATCAACTTTTAGCCTTTAGAAGTTGTAAAAATTGTCCAACATGTCAGAGTGTTGAAAATCAATGCTCCTACATGTTGCCTTAGTCTTTTTTCTACTCCAAGTGTAGGAGCATTGATTTTCAACGCTCCTACATGTTGTGTCCTTTGCTGAAATTGCACAAGCGATGAAAATCACTGCTTGTGCACTTTTTGTTCAACTTAGACTTCAACATGCATGAGCGGTGATTTTCACCACCAATGCATATTTTACAGCTTTTCACTCCAAAATTTGTGCCTTCATTAATGCGCAAGTCGATTTCATTTATGGCACTTTTTAAGTGACTTTTAAGTCATTTTAGGCTAGTCATTATTCATTTCATCTCGCCATTCTTTCTCATTGCGCGCTGGATGCTTTCCAACCTCGTGCAAACTCATAATATTGAAGATTTCTTCAAGCATCGAGCTACAGTTTCACATCTTTTCCTCAAGTATGTCGTTTCTTCTCTTTCTTCATCGAGTTCTCCTTGTCATTCGCTTTTTAAACTCTGTAGTTTCTTTTTCAAGTTGTTCAATGCGTTTTTGTGTTTAGGTTTGAATCTCTTTGTATGTCGAATTGATTTCCTCTTACATGGTTATGCCCTACTCTTCTTTTTGTTTTGCGCAATTTTTGCACACTGGGTCATTTTCCTTCATGCTTTCTTTTCAACTATCTTGTGTTTCTTTTTGGTTTTCAAATGTCTCACCAAGTTCATATTCACAAGGTGGTGAAATTGTATGTGTATGCATTAAACTTCATCATTCTAACATGGATCGCGTTCCAATTGTTCAAGCAGTGATTTTCACCACTTGAACATTAAAGTATACCCTCTAAGACCTTCGTTGACAGAGCGGTGAAAATCACTACTGTTACACCCAAACCTTCTTCTATGTTCAAATGTTGAAAGCGACAATTTCTCTTGGAGCTTCATCATTTTTGAAAGCATCATTCCAAGTGTTCAAGCATAAAATACACCGCCACTACACCAAGATCTTCCCTCAAGGTCAAGTGATGTTTTTATCCTTCTTTACACCTAAGATTTTCACAACTCCATGTAGGAGCAGTGAAAATCATCGCTCCTACATGGAGTATGCTTTCTTTCCAAATGACAAGGTGATGTTTTTAACCGCTCATACACTTTCATTTTATAAAGTTAAAGAAGACATGCTCGAGCATTGATTTTCAGTGCCTAGGCATGTTATTACATTACCCCTCAGATGTCAAGGTGTTGATTTTCAACACCTTGACACTTATTCTCAAAAGAACTTCTCACACATGCAGGGGCGTTGATTTCTAACACTTTGAAAGTTCAAAGTGCCAAACACATGTAGGAGCATTGATTTTCAATGCTCCTACATGTAAATCAGCCTCTCAAGTGTAGGAGCGCTGATTTCCAACGCTCCTACACAATTGGCAGGTTTTTCCATTTACACTTTGAAATCACTATGTTTTCACTCTCGCTTTGTTTTCTATTTCAAATTGCTCATTTTACTCTTGCTCCAAGTTGCTTGCTTTCCTCATGCTTCCCAATGCTACAGTTTTGCCTAACATCTGTTGATTCACCATCCTTGCAGTTTCTCTCTACATCTCGTCAAGTGATCCCGAAGGTGATCCTTTGATCCTAGTTCTTCTAAATGACAGCAAAAAAGCCTCCATCGTCTTCTGAGAAAGAGGGAAAAATGAAATATAAATACCAAAGTGTCTTTTCACCTACAGTGGTAATCTCAAAGGTGGACAAAATAAAGGACACCAAGGTTGGTCATCAGGACCTTGTAGAATTTGTTAAAGGAACTGAACAAAAACCCTTGGAAGACAATTTGAGAGCCATTGTCCATAGCAATCTACATCTGGTGTCCACATTCCCAACATCTGCTCATCACACAGAGTTCATTCTTTAGGTTGCATCCCACTACATCCAAGAGAGTAGAAGTGTAATAGATTCCTCTGGACAAGTGATGATGAGGCTAGACCCTGAATTCTTTGACATTGTTTTCAGAGTTCCACACAAGGAAAAATACATGAGATTTCAATGCAACAAGCGCAGGAAGTTTATGATGCAGATCCCACCAAGGCTAAAAATTTGATTAATAGCCAATGGTTGAAGACACCTAGGCCTACTATCTCAAGGAGGCTAAAGGGGCTTCCTAGGAGAAACTTCAAAGAAGATGTTAGGGACATGATTACTCTCCTGAGCAGGGTTAAAGGATTACCTGAATCATCTCATTTTCAGGAGTGGATGTATGAATACATTCGGATCATAAGAAGACATAAAGCTCATATTGATTAGGGAACACAAATCAATGATGAAATTCATCAACAATTGATAAATGTGCCAACCACTTTGAAGTTTTATATGACTTCTTATTTGGTGTATGCTGCAGCCATGATGAGGCAATTCCCAGGTTTATCTACAAAGGGAAACTAACACTCGGTACCTGTGTACAAGTATTTCTATCAATTGGAGCTAAGGGAAAGTATTCATCATTTCAGGAGGGTTACTAATGCCTTCTTTGCACCTCTCCTTTTTAGTTTTAACCCAACTCTTGAAAAGAAGAGAGTATCTGACGAGGCCTACAAAGTGGTAAGGTCGGGTGTATATTCTTGCAATTTCCAACTTTCACTTACATGAGGGTAGGTTGCTACACTGGGTGTCCTTACATGTTGCCCAGGTATCCCTCAGATAAGTGGATACTCATGGAACTATGAAGACAACTTATCTTAGTTCACAAGGAATGAATGAGAATTCACAAACCAGGTTTCAAGTTTCCACTAATGATTGGTATATATACCATTCAAAGTGTACAAAAGGCCAAATCGGTCTATGCAGAAATGCAAGTCATGACAATAAGAACATACAAACATAGATTTGACTTTGATTACCAGAATGTAAATAGGAAATTAAAGAAGGATCACAACCACAAGTACCACTTCGAAGACATATGGGTTGAATGCAAAGATGAAGAGGACATCCGCAAAATGGATTATTGTAGGTTAATTGTAGAGCAAATCAAGGATCTCGGTGTTGCTGACCTACTAGAGGGTTTCAAAGATCTTGGAACATCATGAATGTTTCCTATGATGAAAATAAAATTTCTAAGAGACCTTTTCCTCTAATTCAATGGTCTAAAAAGGAAAGTATATCCATCAGGGAAAGGCTTTCCCCCATATTGTCCAACACAACAAAATGGTTGCAAAAACATGGTTTCCAGATGAAAGCTTTCAAGACGGAATCAGAAGGAGAGGTACCTGGAGCAGAAGCCAACCAACAACAGGAACTCCGCACAAAAGACAAGCATGTGGCTACTCCCTCTTCTTCTCGTAAAGGTCCTAAAATCAAGTTTACTATTGGCAAAAGGGATACACGATCAATTGAAGAAGAGGCCACAAAATCTAAATCAACTCACTCAAAAAGGAAAGGACCAGTTTTTGAAGAACAAGAGTCTGAAGGTGAAGGAAATGAAAGTGAGGAATCAGTTTTTGAAGAAGATTCTAAGGAAGAAGAGTTTGTTGAAGAAGAGGATTCTCCAAAAGAGAGATTTTGAAGAAGATGAGGGTGAATAAGAAGGTGATAAAGAGGAACTCGGGCATGGTGAAGAACAAACTCTATCTCCACATGAGAATGTTATTGAGGAACTTCCCCAAACATCATCGCCCATTGCTTCAAACATTCCTTACACACCTCCCAATCTTAACACTCCTCCACCTCCTCTTCCTACATCACCTCCTCCCACATATACCATACATGCAATGAATGTTTCTCATCTCCCTATAGCATCAATAGTGCTTGCCACTCCCCCTGTAGTTTCAAATATTCAAGCTGTTAATATTTTATCAAGCTCTCCATCATCCATTCCTAGTTTGTCATCTCCATCTTATGACATCACTTTCGAATCTAAATTCAATAGGTTTATGAATGAATCTTTGGAAGGTCAACTTGGTGTATAATCTACTGGAGCAGTCATGACAGACACTACCCCAGTTGCCACTATAATAGTCATTTCTATAGAAGTGACTATGACACAAGAGTTGGCGATCAGTCAAGAAGCGTATACTTCCTCTCTTCCCCCTTGGTTAGTATCTCAAGTATCAAAGAGAAATAAATAAATGATTTCTCCAGAAGAGCTCAATCTTGAAGAGATAGCCCCTCCAAAAGCCAAGGGGAAGAAAAAGGCCAAAGTACATTCAAGGCTTCATGTTGACAAAGCTAGTCAATTTTTTTGTGGAGATTGGTCTACCCTCGTGGGAAGAAGGTGATTTTGCCATGAAGGAATACACAGTAACAAGAATCTAGCTTGGCAAAGTAACAAACGAAAGTGCCAAGGCAGATGCTCAGGTGGTCCTAGATACATTGGCAGGAAGGCATGATACGATGGAGCAAGCCCGAGATGTGTACAAAGAGAAGGCCAAGTGTTATGCAGTTGTTTTGGGAAAATTAGTAGGCTCTTCAGGAAATACATAATCTATAGCTATCATAAGCATCGGGGAACCAACAGTACTGAAGGAAGAGAAGTTTGCCTCCAAGGGTAAGGCGTTGTATGATTTTATTGATGAAATGATAGAACATGGTTCACATGTTATCACTGTTACAGATGAAAAGGCTACTCAAATAGCTAAGTTGAAATCAGAGCTCGATAAGGAAGAAAGCATACCTTCTCAAGAGAAAAAAGAAATGGACAAACGCCTCTCATTTTGGTCACAACTGAAAGAGGCAAAGCTAAGTAAGTTGATGGAAGTTGGGGTAATTCCCGATAAAGAGAGATATGTGGAGGTAAAAGAGATGTTCAAACACTGCATTCAAGTGATCAAATATCTTATTGAAGACATCCACCAAGTACAAGAAGATGTCAAAGTACATTGGGTTATCCTAGAAGAAGAAATTAAGGAGTTGTAAGGTAATCTCCTTGATAAAGATCATATTTTTCTCCCGACCAGTGAACTTTCTAGGATCTACAAGGAAGTCATCATGAAGCAAGTAGAGGATGCCAGCTTTTCAAAGGCATCAATGTGTGCAATTTGTGACTTACGACTTTCTCTTAATAATCTCAAAATGCATCTTGATAGATGCAAAAAGCTTCACTCATCTGCCAGAAGATCAATCACCAGAGTTCACACCATTGTGGATTACATTGTTGGTCTAGATGAGGCATTTGTCTTGGAGACAAAGAAGAAATACGAAGACTTCTGTGCCAAATGCAAGGAATCATAGACTTGTTTTCTTCTCTAGTGTTAGATAGTTTTTGCTTTCATTTACGCATTTTGAAAAAATTCTCGACATATTAGATGTCTTTTTGAGAAATGTAATTACATAATAAAACATAGATGTTTTCCTAAAAGGATGGATGACATTTTCTGGAAAAGTCAACTAGTTAATTAGATAAGATTTTCCTAGATTTTCTCCTAGATTTACTCTTCTGATTTTCCTAATTTTTCTCTCCTCTCTCATCTATAAATATGAGAGGATCCTATTGTAATCTTTTATCTTTTATCTTTTATCTTTTTCAACAAAGTGCTACCCATTTGGAAGGCAAATACATGAAACTTTGTGTTCATCTTTGTGTATCTATTTTGATCAATAAAGAAGAAAGTTTCATACCAGACTTTGTGTTGGATCAATCGTCTTTTGGATTTGATTAATATTGGCAACGATTAGTGTGTGAGATCTAAGGGCTTTGAATAAATCATAAATCTATGTAAACTTTGTGTTACACTCTTTATTCAAATTTTTTATATCATTTGGATAAATATTGGTAGACTATCTATAAGACTTTGTGCTTGTAGTTGTTCATGCTATTCATGGAATTGTTGTATCTAAGAAGACTTTGTGCTTCTATTACAACAATCGTTACATCTCTCAAGTATCCATCAGTGAAAAGCTATGGAATGACTTTGTGCCTTTGTGAGCTTTTCTTTCTTATTTTATTGTTTATTATTATCATGCTGGTATCTCTAAGATTTGCATTGACAAGATAGAGATATTGGAATTACTACTTTATTTTTAGTTTAAAGTTGTATTGGATTAGAACTATCAACCGTGAAACATTGTAAAACATATTCTCTGAAAAAAGAGAGAAGTATGAATGTGGCACACCCCCATCTCGTAATTATAGTGTACATGTTTGTGAATATTTAATTAGTTTTACTTAGCTTCTGTAAGCAGTAAGAAGGGTGCCTCCCCTTTCTAAGAGGAGAGATTACATCTCACACAACTATGATTGAAATCAAGGTTGTGTAATCTATTGAAAAGAGGATTACATAGTTTTCACCCAACAAATTTAAAGCTATCACTTCTCAATTGAGACTTTTGTTGCACAAAGAACATTGTTTGATAAATGGCCTACCAATTTGACCTCACATACTACAAAAATGTATGCCAACAATAGAATAATATTTCCCTAATTGACCTTCCACACCTCTTCGGTGTACCCATTGTACATAAAATTCTATCTCTCCCCCCCCTCTCTCTCTTTCTCTCTCCCTCTCTCTATTATTTGTCTATATCACCTCCTTTATCTCCCACTCTTTCCCCCTCTATCTCCATCTTTCCATCTGTCCCTCTCCCTCTTTATTTATATATATCTCTCTCTCTCTCTCTTATTCACTCCATCTCTCCTATTCTCTCTTTATATATATATATATCCCTATCTTTCTATCTCTCTCCCTTTCTCCCTATTACTCCCTCTTTCTATATCTTTCTACTTCTCTCCTCTCTCTATTTCTCTCTCCCTCGCTATCTATCTATAGAAACCTTTATCTTTCTCTCTTTCTCTATCTTTTGAGTTTCTCTCTTGATATATATACCTCTCTCTATATAGAATTGTCTTCCCCTCTAGCTCTCTTTCTTTTTCCTTCTCTCTCTTGTTCTCTCTTGGAACATCAGTTAAACTATTACCTCTCCTTGCACCTCTCTCTTCCCCCTTTATCTTTCCCACCATATCTCTCTCTCTCTATCTCCCTCTCTTTCTCTCCCTCTTGCATAATTGATTTCAAGCTATCACTTCTCTATTGATACCTTTGTTGGAGCATATTATTTTGCCCCTGATAGCCACATTCACTAGGAAGTGTTTATACAAAAGATGTGAAAGATTTTCTCCAATCTCCATCTCTATCTTCCTCTCTATCTCTCTCCCTTATCTCTATCTCATTACCTCTCCTTGCACCTCTCTCTTCCCCCTCCATATTTCCCACTATATCTATCTCTCTATCTCGCCCTCTTTCCTTCCCATTATTATGGTGCCCCCTAACAACCACATTCACTAGGAAGTGTTTATACAAAAGATGTGAAATATTTTCTCCATCTCCATCTCTATCTCTATATTCCTCTCTTTCTCTCTTCCCTGTCTCTATCTCCTTACCTCTCCTTGCACCTCTCTCTTCCCGCACTCTCTCTCTTCCCCTCCCTCTCTCTCTATCACTCCCTCTTTCTATATCTCCCTACTTTGCCTCTATCCTCTCTCTATTTCTCTCCCCTTTCTCTCTCTTTCTCTCTCCCTCCCTCTCTATCTATTTATATCTCTCTCTCCCTCTCCCTCTCTATCTCCATCTCTCTCACTCACACACACTCACATCTTGTTTCTCCCTCCCTATCTCTCTCTCCCCCTTACTCTCTATTATTTGTCCTATCAACTCCTTTATCTCTTGCAAACATAACATGAGCCTGTTGATAATAGAGCCCGATTATCTTCTTGATTCAAAGGTTTTGTTTTAGTTGTGTTTAGATCCTTGCAAGTGGATGCATAGTTGATTTGAAGCTATCACTTTTCCATTAAAATATTTGTTACATTAACAACATCATTTTCTAAATGACCTATTGATTGACCTCGTATACTATACAAATATATGAAGGAAAAAAAAAAACAAACCATTTTTTTTCAAATTGACGTCCCACATCTCTTCAGCGTACCCATTGAACACCAAGGTGCGATTGCTAGTTTTTAGTGTTTTTCATTACGCCAAGAGATGTAACCCTACAATGACAACACGACCCCTATAAGAGACCAACGAATGTAACGGTGTAAGAAAAAATAATTGATTCGTATTCTGCCAACTGTGATAGCCAATTAATGGAATTTGAAGGGTTTTGGGCATTTTAACTCATCTACGGATGGCTTTTACGTAATTGACATAGAGTGGAAGAGTAAGCGAGCACAAGATTAAGGTTACATGATTTTGTTTTATGCTTATATCTGTCGATGCACATCAATATTTGTTCTATATTTTGGTGGATTGTGTTGCTAGTGCAAAAGGAGAAAGAGCATCTTCCCTGGGAAGACTACGTTGAGCGTTATCGGAACCGCACTTTAGATGTCACGGCTCGTCAAGAAGCAATCGACTGGATGCATAAGAAGCATTGGAGCTCACTCTCGGGAAAACTAAAATTTTGAATTTTTTTATAGATTCTTAAATTTAATCACTTGATGTTTAGATTACGCGGTGGTAACCGAATCCACGAAATAGGATTGCATTGATTGCAAGAAAATCTATGCTTTAAATCCATTTTTCCTCTCTGTACTGAATTAAGGAGTGCAAGTTATTTGCAGGTTCAAGCATATCATAATTTCAGACCGCTTACAACATACTTATCTGTAAATTACCTGGATCGGTTCCTGTCAAGCTATAAATTGCCGGTAACGCATCCTTGAAGCGTTATTGTTACATTCTGCATTGAATTTTAACTATTATGGTATTAAAGTTTTCTTTGCATTGTCTTGTAATACTTTTGTTAAACAATAAGGTATAGGTTGGCCGTTACAGTTATTATCGGTTGTGTGTCTGTCACTGATAGCTAAAATGGAGGAGACAAAGGTTCCGTCACTTACTGATTTGCAGGTAAAATAGTGTCTCAACTACTTCTCACTGTTCAACGATTTTTAATATGGTAAAAGCTGAGTACTTACATAAGTTTAGTTATGGTAAAAGCTCAAAAATTTCTATTTTCAACTGATCTGCAGGTTGAAGACGCAAAATTTGTTTTCGAAGCTCAGACAATATACAGAATGGAAGTCCTAATCCTGACAACATTAAAATGGAGATTATGCTCCATTACACCTTTTAACTTCATTGATTACCTCTTGTACAGACTCAAAGGCACCAATGCGATGCCTCAAGACTTGATATTCTGAACAATCGCCTTCATCATCAATACAAATAGAGGTAGAAATGAATGGTATTCAGTTACTGTACAAAACGTTTGGAGTGAGATTTGTGCAATCTTTATCAATAAATACATCTATCGATTTTGACAAGCGCTTATTCAATGCATTCAATCTTGCAGTGATTGATTTCTTGGTTCATGAACCATCATCGATTACTGCGGCATCCGTTATGTGTGCTTGTGAGGAGGTTTTACAGACAGAATCAACAAATTATAAAGAAGCCATACTATCTTCCAAAGCAATCGACAAAGTATATTTTCAGCTTTAAATGGATCAATATTTTGCTTCGATAATGGCTTATTTTATCTTTAAACTTTAATTGCTCTGGTAGCAAACAGATTTTCCCACAAATAAAGGTCGCAATACCAAAATAATTATATCTTTCATCAATTATAAAAATAGAAAATAAAAAATAAAGTATAATTATATAATGCAATTAAGTATAAAATAGAAAATTTAAAAAATTAAGTATAAAAAAATATTTTAAATTCATTATTTCATATAAAAATAAGTTTTTAAATTAATATACTTAAAAAATAAAAAATAAAATATCCAAGATCTTTTTAAAAGATATATCTATTAGACATAAAAAAAAGTTTCCAAAATTTAAAAACTTAAGTATGAAAGAACTTTTCTCAAACAAAGTTTCTAGAATTTAGAAACTTGAGTATGAAAGAAAATTTCTTAATTTATCATTGCATATTAAAATAAGTTTCTAAATTTTAAAACCTTCTTTTTGAGAAAAGTTCTTTCATACTTTTTTAAATTTTAGAAACTTATTTTTAAAAATTCTAAAGTAATGTATTTACAACTAAAAAGTAGAAAGCTAAATAAAAAGGAAATATCTTAAATTTACTTTACACATAAAAAAAATAAAATATTTTTTTAAAAATTGAAAGCATTAAAAAAAAAATCATCTATATTCTATTTTTAAAAATAATGTATATGTCTAGAGAAATATTTTAAATTTAAGACTTTATTAAATAAATTATTTTACAAAAATGCAACTTAGATATACAATCTTATATAAAAGCTTTCCATAATAAGCACACATCTAAAATAAATTTAAAATTATAAATTAAATACCAAAAAAATATAATAAATTTATTATTACATACAAATAAGTTTTTAAATGAATATATTAAAACTACCATACTTATATTTAACAAATTAATCCACACTAAATTTTATCATAAAATTAGGTTATGATTTAATTAGATTTCTAAGATAAAGCTTGGAGTTAGGGTTAGGGTGATTGGAGTAAGATCAGGGTTATAATCAGAGGTTAATGTTCAATAAAAGATAGGGTTAGGGTTAGGGATCAGTTAGGATTAAGACTAAATTAGGGACAGGGTTAGGGTTAGGGATCAATTAGGATTAAGATTAAATTAGGGATAGGGTTAGGGGGTAGGGATCAATTAGGATTAGGATTCAATTAGGGTTAAGGTTAGGTTAGGGTTAGGATTCTTGATTAGGGTTTAATTATGGTTAGGATTAGGTTAGGGTTCAATTAGGGTTGTATTCAATATAGCTTGGGGTAAAGGTTATGGTTAGAGTTAGAAGTCAACTAGGGTTAGGAACAAATAGGGTTTGGGTGAGAGTTGGGGTTCAATCAAGGCTAGAGTTTAATTGAGCACAAGGTTCAATTAGGGATAGGGTTACAATAGGGTTAGGGTTCTTGATTAGAGTTTAATTATGGTTAGGGTTAGCATTAGGGTTATACGATATAGCTTGGGGTAAAGGTTGTGGTTGGGATTAAGGTTAGGGCTAGGACTTGACTAAGGTTAGGAACAAATAGAGTTTGGGTTATACTTAAGGTGAGGGTTAAGGTTTGATTAGGGTTAGTGTTCACTTAGGGTTATGGTTATGATTCAACTATAGTTATTTTAATTAGGGTTATAGTTAGTGTCAGGCTTCAATTATGGTTAGGATTAGGGTTCAATAAGGGTTAAAGTTATGTTAGAGTTCAATTAGGGTTAAGGTTATGTTAGGGTTAGGGTTCTTGATTGGAGTTTATTATGGTTAGGGTTAGGTTAGGGTTCAATTAGGGTTAGGCTTAAAATTAGGGTTACACACTATAGGTTGGGATAAAGGTTACAATTACGGTTGGGGTTAGGAATAGAAGTCAACCAGGGTTAGGAACAAATAGGATTTAGGTTAGGGTTAGGATTCAATCAAGGCTAAGGGTTAGGATTCAATCAAGTCTAGAGTTTAATTAGGGTTAGGGTTAAGGTTCGATTAGGGTAAATGTTCACTTAGGGTGGTTAGGGTTCAACTATAGCCATTTTAATTAGGGTTATAGTTAGTGTTAGGGTTCAATTAGGGTTAGAGTTAGGTTTAAGGTTAGGTTAAGCTAAGGTTTCGATTAAGGTTAGTTTAGTTAGGGTTACATTTAGGGTTCACTTATGGTTAGGGTTTCAATTAGGGTTCAATTAAGGTTATGGTTACTGTTAGGGTTAGGGTTGAAATAGAATTATGATTCAATTATGATTCAAGGCTATGATTAAGGATTGATTAGGCTTTATGATTAAAATTAGTGTTTAATTAGGGTTAGGGTTAGGGTTATAATTCATTTAGGGTTAGAGTTTTAAATGAGGGTTCAAGTAGGGTTAGGGTTAAGTTTAAGGCTAGGTTATCGTGCAATTAGAGATAGGGTTATGTTAGGGTTAGGGTTCTTGATTAGAGTTTAATTATGGTTAGGGTTTGGTTAAGTTTCAATTATGGCTAGGGTTAACATTAGGCTAATTATACGATATAGTTTTGGGTAAAAGTTACAGTTAGGATTGGGGTTAGGGTTAGGACTCAACTAGGGTTAGGAACAAATATAGTTTGGGTTAGGGTTGGGGTTCAATCAGGGCTAGAGTTTAATTAAGTTTAGAGTTCAATTAGGGTTAGGGTTAGGGTTTAATTAGTGTTAAGGTTCAATTAGGGTTAGGGTTCAACTATAGTTATTAAATATTTAGGGTTCAATTATGGCTAGGGCTAGGGTTCAATCAAGGTTAAGATTATGTTAGGCTTCAATTAGGGTTAAGGTTATGTTAGGGTTAGGGTTCAATTAGAGTTAGGGTTAACATTAAGGTTATACAATATAGCTTGGGGTAAAGGTTAGGGTTGGGTTTAGTGTTAGGACTCAACTAGGATTAGGAACAAATAGGGTTTGGTTTAGGGTTCAATCAAGGCTAGAGTTTAATTAGGATTATGGTTCAATGAGGGCTAGAGTTTAATTAGGATTAGGGTTCAATAAAGGTTAGGGTTTAATTAGGGTTAAGGTTTGATTATTAGTAAGTGTCCACGTACGGTTATGGTTAGGGTTTAACTATAGTTATGTTAATTAGGGTTATAGTTAGAGTTAGGGTTCAATTAGGGTTAGAGTTATAGGTTATGCTAAGGGTTCAATTAGGGTTACAATTAAGGTTCACTTATGGTTACAGTGTTGATTAGAATTCAAGGTTAGTGCTAAGGTTAGGTTTAGGGTCAAGAAATAGAATTAGGATTCAAGGGTATGATTAGGGTTTGATTAGGCTTATAATTAAATTTAGTGTTTAATTAGGGTTAAGATTAGGATTATAATTTATCTAGGGTTAGAGTTTTAAATTAGGGTTCAAGTAGGGTTATGATTAAGGTTAAGGTTAGGTTATGGTTAGATATCAATTAGGGTCAATTAGGATTAGGGTTAGTGGCTTAATTTGGGTTAGGGTTCAAGGATAAAGCTTGGTATTAGGGTTAGGGTTAGGGTTAGAATCAAATTAGGGCTAGCTTCTAGGTTAGGTTAGGGTTAAGGTTTAAAAAGGTTAAAGTTAGTGTTTGGGTTCAATAATGGTTAGGGTTATAGTTAGGGTTAGGGCTACAGTTCTATGATAAAGCTTAGAGTTAAGGTTAAGGTTCTAGGATAAATATTGGGCTTAGTGTTAGGGTTAGGATTGGGGTAAAGGTTAGGGTTAGGGTTTACGTTCAATTAGAGTTAAAATTAGGATTCAATTAGGGTTAGGGTTAGAATTCTAGATAAATCATAAGGTTAGTGTTAAGATTATGATTAAGATTAGGTTAAGGTTAGGATTCTAGGATAAATCTTTGCATTAGTGTTAGGGTTATAGTTAAGAACTAGGTTATGGGTAGGGTTTAATTGGGGTTAAGTTTAGTGTTTAACGCTAACCTTAACCATGATATAAATCCTAATCCTAAATGCTAACTCTAATCATAACCCTAAATATATTAATTTATTCAATATGTTACACGATTGCTACTAGCTTATCTATCTTAATATATTAAGATATATATATTATACGTCGAAGTCAAAACGTATTTTTTAAATTTAAAAAACAAAAAAGAAAAAAAAATACACTGAAATAATGATATTTCTCAACGTATTATATATATATTAAAATAGATGAGCTAGTGTAACTTTTCCTTCAGCGTGACACTTTTTTTCATGCTTAAGGGTGGGGTCCCATGGGGGGGCTGCAGGGTCTATTTTGAAGGAACTGGAGGTCCCATGGATTAAAAAAAACATTGCTACAGGATTAAATGGAATCTGCCCCTGAAAAATAGCTGCTCCTATGATTTAGGGCTGCAAACTTGAGGGGTGGAAATTGGGTGGGGCTGGAGCTCGCCCCTACAGTTTAGCAAATTTCTCTGCAGTTGTCGACTAGCAAACTGAAGTTTCAGATTCCCGCCAGAATGAAATTGTGGTGAAATGTTGTGTATTTACTAGTTTTTCATACTCAACGTTTTACATTGCAGCTCATGCACTCCATCCACACTGCATAGCCTGGAATAGAGCAACGGAGACCTTACAGCAACAGAACCAAGCATTGAATAGAGCAAAGTAGAAACAGAAAGAGGTATGGCAATTTGAATCTTTACCGTGTATTTTTTTATTTGAATCTTTAGCATATATTTTTTCATTTGAATATTTAGGATATGAAAACCTTTGTTTATTTTGGTTTACACCATTCGTCTGCTGGTAAACTCTCAACTCAGCCATGGATTTTTAGCTACAAATATTTCCCTCGGTGATAGTATTATTGATTGAAAGCGACGCCAATTGAAAAGTAAAAAAAAATTCACTGTTTAAAACAGATTAATCATTGACTAAACTCGAGCCATTGGCCACATTTATATATGTAAAACTATGAAGCATAGGGCCAAACTAAGGAAAATGAGAGGGCTTTGAATTGGACAGGAAGCGAATAAAACGTAATATCTTATAGAAGGTATTTGCAGTTTTCGCCATTTATTCTTACAGGAACCCTGACTCCGCTGACACCCAAAAAACTGCAACAATAAACGTTTTAAGAACAAAGGGATATAGTAGAAGGTATTTTCCCTGTCAATCTTTTGGAGAAAACAATTAACTTTACCAGCTTACCACTTGTAGAGGGTATGGTCTTTTGAAAGACTTACTCATTTTCGCAATTCATGGAACATGATTCATTGGAATGATAAGATTTTAGTAGCTCCATTCTTCAAAGCTCATGGATCAGCCCCATTCAACAACATTTGGAAAGTTGGGCAACCATTCTCAACCTAGTCTTCCCTTATGGCCACCCTACACGCCATCTTCCAATTTTCTTAGTCCTAGAAAACTGCTCTTCTGCTTATCTCAATGTGATTTCCATCACCTAATGTCACATTATTACAGAGCACATTCAAAAGCTTCTTTGTTTGGTTACCTTTTCCCGATCCTTTCTTCCCTTGAAAAATGAAATCTAAACTAATTTTTTATGACTGATCTCTTCAGGTGTCCATCCTGACCTCTCCCGGTCAATGAGAACCTTGCTAAATAGGCTAGTTGTCTAAAAAATCTTAGCTACAAAGTTGGGAGTTAAATTAGACCAGTTTGGCTCTCAAGACATAGCTTTCCTTTGGAATCTATCAATCCTTGAGTTCCATCCCCCGTTCCTCAAACTCAGGGGTTGCTGCTAATTTTATTTGGTCCAATATTGGGGGTCTTCTTTCCATGATGAAGATGACTGGGACTGGGAGTACTCTCTTTCTGTTTGCTCTTCTTCTAAGACCCAGGGACAACTTTGGATCATAGACTGTTTACTTTAGATGCTTTTTCAGCTCCATGAATCCTTATAGAAGTTGTTTACATCAGATGCCAAATAAGCTGCCACCAAATTTGAACTGAGTTGTAGTAAGTAGAGAAGAATTAATTTGGAATCAGATGTTACCATTGGAGTTATTGGCCTATCTGCTCTTCACTACACGATAATAGCTGACCCAACATAATTTAAAAAAGTTAGGTAGGACAAAGAAATACCCTCAGAGTCTATTAGAAACAAAACAATGTTTGAAGCACACAAAATCATAAATTTTCTATTTTTTATCATAAATCATAAATTTTATATATTGCTTCTTTTTGTTTGTAATGTTCTATTTTTTTTATCATAAATCATAAATTTTATATAAAATTGTTTGATGCTTTTGCTTCTCTTTGAGTGTTGTACTTGTCTCCCTCAACACAGTATTTTAACTTTTGAATGTATATTTTACTGCAGTTTGTGAGGAACCAGTTTTTTGTGACATTTTCATGGATAGGAATGTGCACCGTCCGATTCCAACAAAGACTGGTTTTAGGAGGTTCAGTTCAATGCTATCACAGAATGACGTACAATTTGAAGATATATACTCGATAGATGATGAGCTCCCCGAATTTGTCCCAAGTACGCAAACAACCAATGAACTAGTCATACCCGATGCCAATGAACCAGTTATACCTAATTTTCCTTCATGTACAAATAGGGAACATGAAGAAACATTCAGCTCTACTCCATTTGAGTACTATCCTAATGTCTTTTCTCCCACTAAAGCTCACCAACCATCCAAACAATCAGATGGACAAGATAAACCACCTTTGGTTCCTCCATCACATAAGGGAAGGGCACGTTGCAATATTTCAGACACCATGGTCCTCATTGAAGCAAAACGCATTGAGAAAGATACAGTATTCAGTGGTGGGGCAATGAAAAAAACTACAACTTCTATTTAAAAGTGGAAACTAGTTCAAGAGTATTGTTCTCGTCATGGTGTCCTTCGGACAACAAACCAATGTCGAGATCGATGGGAGCATATTTTGCCAGAATATAAAAGGATCAGAGATTACGAGTCACATATTCCCTCTGGCCATGATAGCTATTGGATTATGACTAGCAGAGAGAGGGTTGATAAAAAGCTTCCACCAAACTTTCCTGTTGAATTGATGGATGCAATGGAGATCAAATTTGGGACTGATAGAGCAATTGATCCTGGGAATATTAGTATTGATACTTTAGAGATAAATTATACATTTAGTCAGAATATTCCATCTTCAAATGAAAATGTTGATGAATTTGATACGGTGAATGCAACAGGTCAAGGCTCACAAAACACTAACAGTGAAAGAGAAAAAGGGTACACTGGTAAAAAGAGGAAATCAACATTCAAAACTACAGCTATGAAGGACACTATTATTGAAAACAACAAATTAGTTGTTTCTACATTGCAGATTGCTGAGGAGGGACATATGAAACGCCATGAAAAAGATTATGCTTTAATGGAAATGCGGTTAAATGATCAAAAATTATGTGATGAAAAAATGTTCAAGTTGGAAGAGAAAAAGGTCAATGATCAATTCAAGTTGGAAGAGCAAAAGGTCAATGTTCAAACGAGCTTGGTTGCTGCTCTAAATTCCATTGGCCAAGCGATGATTAAAATTTCTGAATCATTTTCAAATGAAAAATGATTTGGTCAATGTTTGTACGTTGTTAAGTGAAACTTTGTATGAGAATTTAATAACTATGTTAAAAACAGTTTGATACTGTTGGATTTGTCTTATTAGATTCAACAATGTTGTTAAGTCATACTTTGTATGACAATTAAATAATTTTTTCTTATTACATTCACCAATGTTGATCAGCTCTTTTGAATATATATTTTAAAAGATTAATGGCTTAGTTTGATACTGTTGTATTTGCATTCACATGGGTTTAATTGTTCTAGGAATCTTAATTGTCTTGTAATGACTTACACAATGAACTTATCATAATTTAGTATAATAGTCTAAAAATTCTATAGGCTAACAGAATAAGAGTTTTCTATGGGCTGCAAAGTGTTAAAAATTTTGCCCTGTTTAAATATGCTCTTTAAACTATTTTCTATGTATCTGAATACAACTGTGTAATATTTTTCATTCTTGTTTTGCTTACTTATTTGTGTTTAAAGCCTGAGATTTCTTATGTTTATGTACTCCAAAAGAAGATACAAAATACCACAATTTCTATTACATTCTCTTAAAATTAAATCAGAACCTCTATACCTGTATAGGGCGTCTTCTAAGACTTGGACATAGTTCATACTGTAAGAGATGTGGTTGAAAATATGCTTGATAGGAATAGATGGATGTCAAATTCAAACTCTTCGCTATTGTTTCTGATTCCAAGCATCACAAAAATGGCAGTGCATAATATTCGTTATTTTCATGTAACACTGATACCAATTGTCATGTTCAAGTTTTCAAAAATGGCAGTGCATGATATTTGTTATTTTCATGTAACACTGATATCAATTGTCATGCTAAGTTGATGTGATGAGTTTGATTTATGTATGTATTGTAATTTGGGTGGCCATTGGACTAGCTCCGAAGCAATCAATTATAGGGTGTTTTAATTTACAGTGGCCCAAAATTTTATGTTAAGGACTTTCCAAACCTCTCTCCTTTCAATAGAATTAGACGAGTATAATTTAACATAATATTAAAAAATTCATTCTTTAAATTGAAAAGATTTATTGGTCAGTGTTTTTTCATACCAGTTTAAAAAACCCAAGGCGGTAGATTTATTGGTCTGTCACAAATCTAGTTGATGTGTTGAGAAGCATTTATGCACGTATATTAAAAACCCCAAGGCGGTTTTCAATATACATGCATCATCCATCAAGGCATTATACATAGATACAAATCTCATATCACAATCACATCTTCCACTCTAAATCTGCCTGCAGCTTGAAGTCTGTCTCCAGGACCATCCTGAGTCAACAAAGATCTAAGAAGTCAGCTGGACCAGCCCTATTTAAATTGAGACACCCTCAATGCCTCAACCATGGAGAGGGAACACTGGAGTCCGTGCCAGGGCCAACTACTGAACCCATGAGCAATAATGGACAAATCATGATTTATGTTAATTGAACTTTGGTTGTGGCCAGGATATTACCTATCCTTGAATATGAGCTTGATTAACTGATGCAATTGTTGGATATCATGACCAAGATCCATGCAATCACTATCAACAAGTGTAAGTTCACAACAAAGGAAAAAAAATTATTTTATTTTACACCATTAATTGAGGAAATCCTAGTCCATTACTTGACTCATCATAAGCTAGACCCCAACTCTGACAAGCACATCAGCTATTAGGCTGAATAACACATATTCTAAGCTCTTAACTAACATAACCATTAGTCTTTCATTGTTCCAACTTAAAATTAAGTGCTAAATTTCCTGTGCCATGTTCATAATAAAATAAGATTGGAAGACTTGAATTATTCTTGAACACATGGCAATGAAAGTGAATTGGACACGGTGAACAAAAATCATAAATATTAAAAATTGATTTTAAAGACATTTCGAATATTTATCACAAAATTAAACTTTTGAAGTATTCATAGCCCAGGAAAAACATTGCAGTTCCTTCAAATAAATACAAAATCTCAACTAGTTGCAGACTTTGGTTAACAATTTAGAATTATAACCCGAAAAACTCAGTCCTTGACTTACTACATTATTGTATATATCGAATAAAAATTAAGTCAACGTATAATATGTGTTGGGATTGACAGATATAATTAATTGTGAGGATATGTAACCAAAATTTTAAAGGACCTGTGAAGCAAATAAGACTTCTTACTAGAATATCTGGGCAATTGTTTAGGATTTTAGATTAAATGCAAGTGAAAAATTCCTTCCAATGTTTCTTCATCAATAATGTTCTCAAAGATAAGAAAAAACTATCCCACAGCCAATTATTTGTAAATACTTGGAACCTTTATTTTATAAAGTGCACTGGGAGCATAATTATGAATGATGTTCAAAAATGACCTTGGTGAAATCAGACCATGACTTTCAAGATAAGCAAAATTAGGAATGATGTTCAAAAATGGCCTTGGTGAAATTAGAACATGATTTTCGAAATATGAAAAATTAAGCATGATGTTTAAAAATTGACCTCCATGAGATCAGGCTGTGTTTATTGCTGGGAAGGTCAAATGTAGCTGCATAAAAAAAGAAATTGAATGAAAAATTAACAAATAAAAGTTGAAACAAGTAAGCAAAATAAAAAGCTGCAAGTTGCACGGGGGTAAAAGTTCTGAATTTCAAAGCACTTACTTTAGGGTTTCAGATGATTGAAGTGCAGAGGATTTCCTACCAGTGTTTCATCATAAATATTCACAATGAAAAGACAACTGTCTTCTAGGGTGATCTTGTCCAATACTTTAACCCTAGACAATAAAATGCACTACATGTAGCAAAATTATGAATGTTATTCAAAATTTTAAACTAGCTTTGATGAGATCAGACATTGCTTTTTAAGATTGAAGGAAAAGTCACACTGTAGCCACGTTAGAACCCTCAAAAAAACATTGCAAGAAAAAAATATAATATATTACAAATACAGAACAAAAAATTTAGAAATAAAATTCACAACTAAGAAAATAAATAGTACAAGAAAGACAAGTTGAATGACATTCCCAGAAAGCATGGCGTACAAAACCATGTAACCCTACTTCCAACTCATTGGAAGGATTAATACTGCTTTATGAAATACATATGATTTGCTTGAACAAAGCCCATTCAGAATATGAATCCTTGAATTTATCTTCTTAGCTGGAGATGAATATTATCAAAGGTCATGCGCGACAGACCAACAAGGTAAGGAAAGTGAAGCAAAAGCAGAGAAAGCAAGGGAAAACAGTAGAGGAGAAAAGGAGTTTCAAGTCCAGTTCAGTGCCTTGGCAGATCAGCACAAAGGTGGATCACCCACTAATTCACAACAGATAATATCCTTTAACCAGAGATTAACAGGGTTCTTTAAGCTTCAGTCAGTCACTGCACCATCCATAACAAGATTCTTATAAAATAGGAAGGGAAAAAAGAGCTCTGATCCATGAGTAGAGGCTTCTCAATCATTGTATGCAACAACAGAGATTTAGGTAGGGGATGCTCAGAAATTTAAGGGGTCCATTTTTGCATGTATAACTTTAAATTGGAGAGGTAGGGGATGTTGGAGATTCCCTGCTGCTGTCTACCCACCACCTCTGCAATCACCAAGATCTGAGCGTCTAGCTCCCTGAATGGGGCCAAGAAAATTAACCCTCTCAGTCATAGTTTGAGTTTGCCCAATGGAGGAGGAGTCCATTTTATTCCTTTATGCATGTCTAGTTTTCTCTGGGTTTCAACATTCCATCGATAGTCTAGAACTTTTGCTTTGAAATGCACCCTCTTGCCTGCTGACCTGCAAAATTACACTATCTTTCATCTCAAGCTTGTTTTGTTTACATCTATATTTTTTATTTCTCTGTGATTGTGAAGGTAATAGGCGGCCCCTTATGATTTAATATAATTGCAGGCACTCTGAATGGTTCTAATTTAATATAATTACAGGCACTTGGAATGGTTCTGGTTTTTTTGTATTATGTGGTTTTGCAGGGACATCACTATTGCATAATGAATTCCACTTCAATTAAAAAGCTAAAATTCCTTCTTGCCACTGCATCAAATATTATTCAGTTAGCATTACAAATTTGGAATGATCTTCAAAACTCAAACATCATACAACAAAAAAAAAGAGACAAAGAATAGAGTTATCAGAAATAAGACAATCGTCAAATATGGAATTAGATGACATGGAAACAATGCTTCATACAATAACTTCTAAGGTGGAAAGTGACATTGTCGAAACATTATCTATTTCTCAATGGGAAGGAAGGGTTCAGGGGGAGTGGTATGTGAAACCACGCTCTTTGCATTGGTGGAACCACTATATTTTTCAAGTTAGATGTGATGATGAACGTTTCCGCAGCATTTTCAGGTTGCCATATGCATTATTTCAAAATATTTGTGAGATTCTGAATGATGATCTAAAACAAGGTGAAATACCATATTCATTTGCTACAACTATTAAAAGTAGAGTCCTTCCAGTAGAGAAACAGGTTGCCATTGCAATTTTACGATTGTCATATGGGATGACAATGCTTAATATTAGTGAATTGTTTGGTTGTGGAAAGTCAACTGTGGTAAGAGTTATAAATAAGTTCATCAATATCTTTTATATTCGATTTAGAAGTCATATCCAATGGCCTAGTAATCAAATGAAACTTGAGAATGTGAAAGAAGGTTTTCGTCTAAAACAAGGATTTCCAAATTGTTGTGGAGCTATAGATGTAACTCACATTCAGTTTCATCTTCCACCTAATGAGTGCTCTACTGATTGGTATGATCGTGATCATAACTATAGCATGTCATTACAAGCAATTGTTGATAGCAATATGTATTTCATGGACATTTTTACAAGGTGGCCTAGTTCAGTAAATGATTCTAGACTTCTACGAAATTCTTTTTTCCATAAAATGTGTGAAGGTGGACAAAGATTAAATGGTCAACTAGTGTCAATTGGCCCATTAAATATAAGAGAGTATATTATTGAAGATGGCGGGTATCCATTGTTGAAATGGTTAACTACACCTTTTAGCGGAGGTCTAACAAGTAGTCAGAGGGAATACAATTTTAAGTTGTCATCAACACGTATTGTGGTAGAGCGTGCATTTGGAAGGCTAAAAAAAATGTGGCGGATTTTGGAATCCAAAATGTGGCATCCAAATTTGGAAGTGCTTCCAAAAACCATTATTTGTTGCTGTATATTGCATAATATGACATTAGATGTTGTGCAAGGTGAAGATGATCCATGTGATGATGCTTTTGTAGATAATGGAACAAATATGCCAACCAATGAGTTAGCTGATCCAGTTGCAACACGTGCTCGAGAAGCATTAATGAATTTTGTAAATGGTGATTTGAATAATGTAAATGGTGATTAATTAGTATCCTTTAAACTGTCTTTTAGTTTTTTACTATGCATTGTCCTTTCATGGACTTGTACTTTATGGATTATCTCTCATGCAGCTTGTACTGTGGTAATGATAACAAATATCTCATTCATTTACTACTTTTCTTGTATGAGAAATTGTGTTTGTGCTTTTGCATCATTCTCTTGAATCCTTGATTCTTCTCTGTTCTTTCAACAGTTTCTCGAAAAACAAGATTTTAATTTTGTATCTCTTAATTGTATGATTCTTTTTATCAAGATGTTATCAAGCCAGCGGAAAAGTACTTTATTCATTCACCTGGATTTGCCCAAATTTTCCACAGAATAATGCCTCTAGTTTAATAGAACAAACTGTTGACATCCAAAAAATGAAACTTTTTCCAGAACTTATTATAGATCAAATAGCTTGAATTTTGAAAAGGGGTTAAAGTTGCTTCTGTCCTGTCACGGCGTTCAGCAAATGTGACCAACTTTTCGTGGGGAGGTAAAGAATGCCTGGTTTTTCAGTTCAAGAGGAAGAATCATTACGAGTTATATGATGCATTCTAATCTCCATTGAAAGTTTTCTCATTGTTTGGTATATCAGATCGTTTGTGAGTTGCATCCAATCAACAAAGGAATGCAAAATGTCCTCTCTTTTTTCTCACACTCAATGAGGTATAGGATGTTATAAATAGACCTCTTGTTAGAAAATTCTACATTGCTCTCTTCAACACTTCTCTATGCTTTGGACTGTCAGAGATGTTACAGACAAGGAAAATAGGAATTATGGGAAGATGATTGTGATGCTGCCAGTCATCATGCATTCTGAAAACCACTGTTCATTTGTTCACATTTTCTTATAAGATGAAAGATGGTTGGCTAAGCTTTCTTGCTAAACACCATGATTTGTAAGCTAGAACAATATTTGTTAGCTAGATTTATTAACGGATATTGTAAATTTGTAATAATTCTAAATTCAGTAACATTGTGACTTAAATTTAAGCAAATGAATTAGAAAATAAGAGACAATGTGAGACCAATACACTTTGGGGAAATTCGTTGTGGGTAAAACTAAAAACTTTAGAAAATATGTATTACTATTTATAGTCATTTTAATTTAGAGGGCATTTAGCATTGATGTTCTTCCCCTCCTTTCTCATTAAACTTACCATAAAACAAATTGAATGGTTTTGTACATCTAAATAAATAAAAGTGAATTAATTGACAAATATTTTTCTCTCCATAATTTTAAGGTTAATTGGAGACATCTTGCATTCAAAGAAATCAAGCTCACATTAATCTCCTTTAAATTTACATTGTTCAAAAAATAATAATGTTTTTGAGACACATGAATTTATATGTACATATAATTCTCAATTATTTATTTTTAGTAAGTTCATGTTTTATTTTAATTTTATTTGAAATGAAATTATAACTTCCACATCACAATCTTACACAAATTAATCCCATTCCCTCACACTCTATTGATCATCTCATGCACACTAAAAAATATACACTTGAACACCATTATACATAGCATGAGCATGACCTTTGCATCTCCTGATACATAGTCGAAAAATGAAATGTGATGCTCAGATCCAACCATCTCAAGGTTGGAAATGGGAAGGGAATTAAAAATATACACTTGAACACCATTACTAGTGAGAATGACATAACATTTAAAGACAAAAGTGAATAGGCTATGGCAGATGACAATTAGGAAGTAGTATTCTACACATGACAGGGTGTAGGAGTCATGAAACCAAACGATAGTATACATGATCAGATACCATAACAATACACTGTTGAAGCTTTTAAGGTATGGAGGTCACCAAATGGGGGCAATCAAGTGACAAATAACAGTGATAGCAGGGTAAAGAACACAGTTGATCAGAGCAATAAAAGGGACAGTTTAAAAAATTAAAAAAGACAGCCACCACAGTCAAAGTCGCAATATAAGACAGCCATAAAACACAAAGAAGTGTCATAATTATTCAAGTCAAAGTAAGATTTCATGAGACATCGGTGCTACAGGAAAGCTACAGAGTAGTTAATGTTCCAAGGTAAGCAATGCTGATAAGTCAGTAACACCACAGTTGTTAGCTGCCAGTCTATGAAGAGGGAAGAAGGATGTTTCATTGTCATGATCAAATCATCAAGTTTGAAAAATAGACTTGAACAGGGCAGCTACATGTTTGACCATAAAATAGTAGGTCATGATGTCAATACACAAGAAGATAATGACAATAAAATGGACAGTAGGCCTGAAAGGAACATTCACAAGACTGTCATGTAAACAAAGCTAATGTCGGACAAACAGGTACAATGGCCAGTCATACTCATTCATTAAAAAAATAAAAAATTACAAAATAAAATAAAATAGATATTCAAAAATTAAATAAAATAGAAGATATTCAAAAATTAATTAAACAAATATCATCATATAGTTTCAATTGATTAAAATTTTTCATTTTTTATTGTCAAATGAATTATATTTAAAAGTATTTAAAGTAAAATTCATGAGAATAGAAGCTTCCTTAAATTACGGAGGTTAATGTTTAAGCTGGGCCACATTTCATGGGATCACCAGCTTCCTTAAAATTCGGAGCTTAACGTTTTAAGCTGAACAGAACTAGTAAGTTCATGGGTCCGCCAGCTTAAAAAATTTCCTAAAAATTCTCAGCAGCACCCACTGAGATTTTTGAGCAAGCGTCCCCCCATGGAACCCCACCGTAAGAAACACTGCTTTTCTTCAATAATGTTAAATTCTGCCAGTTTGGATTTTCAGACTTCAATGTCCAAAGGGGGACTAAATAATTATTCGATTTCACATCGTTCTGTAACTCACAAAACTGGTACGTGTAATCTGATCTCGTTCGCTCATGGTTCGCAATGTATTACTGCGGACACCTATAATTTATTTGACAGCTCGATGAGATCAGTATATGTTTCTTCATCTCACTCCCTCGTACTCCACATTCTTCCCTTCTTAAACTGGGTTAGATTAAATTCTCCCATGTCTTTGCTTCTGAGATGGCAGGAATTCTTTCCATTTTCTTTGCCCAATGCCTTATCCGTGTATTTTATCCTCCACCGGAAGGAGTTGATAAGGACACACGAGCTTCAATCATTTTTCCTTGTATACTCTCAGATTCGTTTTTCCTTAATCCTAATCCTGTGCTCGAATTATTTTAAAGTTGTTTCCGTTAATTCTAATTCTAATTATTTTTCCTCGTATACTCTTATTGCCTTTTACAGATTCGTTTTTCCTTAATCCTAATCGTGTGCTCGAATTCCTTTAAAGTTGTTTCCTTTAATCCTGTAGACGTATTCTTTCAAAGTTCTGTTGGATTTCCCCAAAAGTGTTGTAATTTTGTGCGCCGGCAACTCATGATTGCAGTCAGGTCTATTTCGTTCTCGTGGTTAATTTCGGATAAAGGTTTTGTTCTATGCTACTTTTTGACAATCTGGTGGACTTTTCCCAATTCATAACTTGCCTGAATTCCTCAAGAGTATTAATGTGCTGGGCGTTTATATTGAATATTTTTAATATGGTTTTATAACAGTCTGACTGTCAGGGCTTCGTTTTTCTAGGTGGGGGTCAGGTTTTTGCAGACGAAAAAAAGGGGCCATCCACCCTCCAAAGCAGGAAATTCTAGTCCCAGGACAATGACATTAAAGGACCCCCACAATGGGAGATTTCGATACTCAGTATTTGGTTGTAGAAACCATTGTCCCGAATGGCGTTTCCCTAGATCGGCTGGTTCTCTTTCGGCATGAAGAGTAAGGTAAAGCTGTGTCCCACTGCTTTGTTTTTCATCGAAGTGCATAGAAAATTTGATAGACACACAAAAAAAAGTTGGGGTTTTGGAAGGTGAGGGTTTTGGTTTTCTGACATCAAAGTAATGGACATATCCCTTATGATTATGACAAATATGTTATGCTGCTGCATATAATGGAATATTGTACCTAATCTCAGTAAACCTTGACGGTCTTTAGAAATGGTTGAGATGTTTATTATAGTATGCAGAAAATATTTGCCGAACGAAAACAAAGAGAATTCATTGAAAGTAATAGAACTTGCTTAATTGAACAACAAACCCCCACCAAAACAAGCTAAAGCTAAGTTTAAAATTGGCTAAAATCTCTCAGAGGGGGGAGGGTTGGTAAAAAAATTTTAAAATAATTGTTAAAATGTATAGAGTATAGAGTATTGGGACTAAGGAAGCGGTCTATGCAGGGGTTCAGGTTTCATAATACTGAAGCGACAGAGGAAAAACTGTTACAGTATGAAGTGACAGGAAAAATCTGGTACAGGATAAATTTTTGTGGAGCAGGGCTTCCATGAGAAGAAAAAATGGAATATTATGCAAGGAGCGCCAAATTTTTAGATTTTAGGGGGTATTTACTAGTTTTGGGCGGGCCTGAAAGTTTTCCCACCAGTTTTTAATTTTTTTGTTGTCAGATAGTTATTTATTTCTGCCAATAATTTTTAGATTTAGTTATATAATTGTAAATTTAACTGTAGATTTAAAATATAATCATAAGACCACTAGTTTCCTAAAATTTTGGAGCTTACCACCTGTTAAGGGTGGGGTGAGGTCCTATGGAGGTGCCTCAGGAACTATTTTTATGAGCAGGGGTTCCATGAGGGAAAATAAATAAAAATAAATGTTATTGGATTAATTAGAATATTTTCCTGATAAATAGGAGCTCAAGCTAGAAATTTACCCCTACCAGCTTAAGGAATTTTTCCTACCAGCTTAAGGAATTTTTCTGTTAATATAGGAAAATTTTTGGAAAAAAAGTTATCTGTATATTTTTTAATCTCTCTGTTTGCAAATAAATCAGAGAGCAGCGCACAGATCAATGAACAGCAAAACAGCACACATACTTTTAGTTCTAAATTATCATCTATATATTTCAATAATAAAATTTATTTTATCGATTTATATTATCCTCATTAGCATTCTATAGAGCTTACTGAATATATGTTTGTTTTTGGAGGTTTTCCTCGTGTATTTTGAAAGTTCGAATTTAAGAAAACTTAGGCTTCAGAGTTTACAGTGATTTAGGTGAACTCTTTGCACTTTGAATAACGGTAGGTATCAGGGCACCGAATTGAACTCTCCCACAAAACAATTTCAACATACCATGTATCAACATATTGTGTTGAGTTGAATATGCAAAATAAAATTCATGAGACCACCAGCTTATATGTTTCGGAGCTTAAACTGAATATGCAAAATTTCAACATACTATGTATCAACATATTGTGTTGAGTTGAATATGCAAAATAAAATTCATGAGACCACTAGCTTATATGTTTCGGAGCTTAAACTGAATATGCAAAATAATAATAAAATTCACTGAGACCACCGGCTTCCATAAATTTTGGAGTTTGCACTACAAAATTCATGGGTCCACCCACTGTAAAATACTCCTCAAAAATCTCATGAGACCACCAGCTTCCATAAATTTCAAAGTTTTACACTACAAAATTAACGGGACCACCTACTTAAAAATATTCCTAAAAAATTAACGGGACCACCTACTTTAAAATATTTCTAAAAAATCTCAGCAACATCCACTGAATGTTTTTATGAAGCCCCCCTCGATAGAACTGCAGCCTAAGCTTGCTTATTTTTAACTTTTATGAAGCCCCCCTCGATAGAACTGCAGCCTAAGCTTGCTTATTTTTAACTCATAAAAATTCTCAGCAGCACTCCTGGGATCCTGTGATATTTTAGGAAGTCCTTCTCCAGGGGACCACTACCTAAAACTATATGCTTCCATGATTCCATGGAGGGAGCTACCTAAAATTACTCAGTGGGTGCTGTTTAAAAAATTGAAAAATTAATCAGCTGGGCCCATGAATTTTGTAGTAGCAGCTAATGTTAGACAATTTTAATTGAGGATATTTAGAAAACTAGTGGTCCCATGAATTTTGTAGCAGCAGCTATTGCTAACCCTACCCCAAAATTTATCAGCGGAAATTCAAGAATTGTAGATGCTTTGAATGATGCCATATGGAATAAAAAAAGGTTATTTTGGTGGGGGAAAAGTTTTAGCCACAGCCCACAGTTAGAGGAAGCTCCCATGTAACTGTTTAGCAGCTACTCAAGTGTTTTTAAGGACCTTTTTGTGAAAAGCTCGAGGTCTTGTGAAATTTTTATTTTTTAGTTTAAAATTAAGCAGCAGCTTAAATGAATGGCAGATATGCGTATTTATTTGTGTTAATAAGCAAAATTTTAGAGGTAAAATTTGAAAGGAATTGCTACGCGGCATATTTGGCTGCATAATATCAGTCCCCTATTTTTGAACAGTTATTTTCAATTTACTAAACAATTATGGATTATAGGAGGAGACTCCATGGGATCACTTCCTTAGAGAAGTCAAATTAGCACTAGGATTGGTCAAGGCTAGCGGTCGGTCCTATGTTATGGGGATGCTTTTTATAATCATTATTATTCATATAGGCTTTTGGGAAAGGACAAAGGAAGCAATGCCACGACTTACTTTGAACCCTCTGGTTTTGAGTGGATCCCACCACTTCCTACCTCTTTGTGACAATGATGAAGGTGATTGGATTGAAAAATGGTAATTTAATTGTGGTCTATACGACATGGCAAGCTTTGGCTGATCTGTTTGCATGTTTTATAAATGAAGAAAATACATTGAATATTTTGAATTCTATTTTTGCCTATGAGCTTCTTGGGGTTTTGGAAGTTGGGTTTCTTTTTTGGTTTCCTGGTGTGTCCATTAACTTTGTGGGTTTCCAATTTATTTATTTATTTTAGGATAATGAGTACCATGGTTCATGAATGATTAATAAAGATTGATCAGTGGTAACTAACTGGAGTCCTCCTTTAATTTTCAGCACTAGAATATAGAGCACTGAATCGCTCACATTACGTTGTCTTTCTTGCAGCTTCCATGTATTTAGGTGGGTTGGACGTGCTTAATAATTTTTATGTATTTCGATATTCTTTCCCATCCTAACTCCTTTGTTATGGTCTTGTGATGTGTGAACATCACAATAGCTAGGAATAATGTGGACCCCCAATGGGGTCGTTGCTAGAATGGGGAGATCTCAGGTGCGTCCCCCTGTCTTGGGTCCCCAAGATGGCTAAATGTCCCATGATTGTCCTGGGGATGCTCGGGGATCACCATGCCAGCCAAAGTTTCTCTATGTCATGAAAATGGCTTTGATTTTTGTCAGCTTTGAACAAATAGACAGCATTATGGCATGTACAAATGGTTGGCCTCGGAAGACATGGTATTGGAGGCAAAATAGACTATTAAAACAGCTGTTATTGTTCTTGTTTACTTGGATGTAAGCTCTCTTATCTTGATTTTAGGAATTTGGCGATCAAATATTTCTTAATTGTAACTCATGGACACCTTGGGCTTAGTAGACAGTGGAGTAAGTGGTGAGGGTGGGGTGGTGGTCTATTTTATCAAGTTTTCATAGATGTTTGCTGTAAAAAGTTTCTAAAAACAAAGATAAATAAAAGGATTCAAGAACGATGATATTCTTGTCTTCAACTCCACGGCCCTGATAATTTTGTCTGGTCAGATTCCCTAGCTTCACTCTTAGTGTTCTGAAGAATGAAGATTTGGCCAGAAATAATGAGAATTTGGTGGGAAAGACATTTATAATAATATAATATATTTTTTAAGTTACCTGTCCTGGTTTGGGTCCAGGTTCGGGGTTCGTTCACTGATTTGGTCAAAAAAAAATTTGGGGTTTGGATTCCTCCATACAAAAACATATTAAAATGAAAAATATATATTTTAAACAGCAGTAATTAAGTTTAAAATATATACATATTTGCAGCAGTAATTAAGTTTATAATACCACATAGTATCATACCATAAAAATTAAAAATATTATAATGTCTATTTTGTCAAACTTGAATGTCATGATATATACTAAAATTGTAAAATAATAATGTGAATGTCAACTATCAGCCATCATTCATCAAGCATGAACATCATATGGCTCTTCAAAAATATTATTATCACCATCCATATTAGATGATGTAGCTATTGATATATTAGAAGAACCACGAACAGTGGCACTAGCACTAACACTCTCATGCTTGCTAATTGACTCATCTTCAAAATCGAGTGTAGCAAGGTGGAAAGTCGAAGCATCCAAGTTAGTATGGTTTGGCTCGATATCCCACTTCCTTGTGTCCCCTTCCTTGTAACCACTTTATTTGTGTGGACGTAAGTTGGAATGCACATACGTTAAGTCCTTTGTCTTTTTTGAGTGTAAACGATTGCACTTTATTGAGTGGATGAAGGTGAATGTGCTCCAACTCCTCTCAAATATAGATGAACTAGCAACCTATTAAGACAAAATTAGAGAATCAAGAGATCAAATTAAAAAATTTAAATTATAAATGAAACTAAAAAGATATATATTTTTTTTATAAAACTTAATTGCAATAACATTTTGATTACAAGAGGTTGGAGGTTGTAGGTGTGATTGATTGGCCATGGAAGTGCAACCAACTATGAGCATCAATCTTAAGCTTGTCACAAAGAGCATCAATACTAAAGTCAATAGAGTGTACACAAAATCCATGAACTCAATCCTAACTATCCCTCATGTTAGATCAATGAAAAGTCTACAAAGCGCTGACTTGTACCTTTGGATAATTTCAACATATCTATATGGGGCAATCTTTGTTGACATAGAAAGGATCTCAGCACTAAAAATATTTGGGACTCAATGCAAAGGCAAGAAGATGTTTAGGGTGGTCATTTTGTTCCATCTCTCTTCAATAATTTTGTGTAGCTGTTTGAAGAAAGTTTTTTCAAGATCTTGCTTTTTCTCATTTATGATGCTTTTCATTTTCTCAATCATTGAGTTGATGTCATCATATATCTCTACCAAACAAGGCCTATCCATGTCAGTATAATGGATGATACTCAATATGGGCTCGGTGAAATTGAAGAGATATTTAACATGATTCCACCAAATGTCATTTAGGATCATCTGCTTAATATTTGCTGCCCTTCTAGTGCTAGAGTGCCTCCATACAAACCAATTTTGGTTGATAACCATGTTAGAAAGAGCCTCTCGAACCTTCACAAGTTGTTTCAAGACAATTGTGTTGGAGGCGATATGAGTCTCAACAACTTATTTGAAAATCAAAATTATTTATTTATTTATTTTTTAACTAAAGTGAAACATATTTATTATTTATTAAAATAAATCTTATTGCTTCACTTACTTTCAATAGCTCTAATTTTGAGAATGTTGTGAATATACCTTTTGACACATGGTGGTTGGTGATGGATATTTGGATCTCTTTGGCCTCAACATACATTGTTTGATTCAATTGATTTTGGTGCCAATTTTTTGTAGCATAAAGTTGAAGGGAGTGGACAAAACATGGTGCCCAAAAGATGTGTGGATAATGATTGTGCTACAATTTTTGACGTTTTCTAGTATAACTTGAACAATGTTTCGAGGCCTCATTTTCTAAATGGCTGTCATAAGAATCTTAGCAATAAATGCACCATCCTTCACTTCCCCTTAACAATTCACTACTTTAAAAACATTGCCCCTTCAGGGGACACTGCAACAACATTGATTAATGGCTGATTTCTTGCATCCTTCCATCCATCAGATGTTGATGACTAAATGCAGCCACGTGAGAAATCTTCTAGATCCGTATTGAAGAATAAATTTAAATGTAGCTTAAAGCTATTTAAATTTATATAATCGATTTGCTTAAAGTGGCGCTTTAATGCATGTATAAAAGATTAAATATTAAAAGACATAATAAATAAATATTTTTTTATTGGGCCGACTTTTCTTGGAATTTGCGCCTCCTCAAGAAGGCGTCCTTTCTCTTGAAGCCGACGTCTCTTCATGAAAGGGTGCGAATAGGATATATATGTGATATCCTTCATTGTCTAAGATCATCAAGTTCATTTTGTTGTACCCAAAATGAAATTTTTGGCATACCCAAAATGAAATTTTTGGCATTGTGCTTAAATTGAGCTAAACGATGTAAAAATGCCATCGAAAGTATGTTTTAGGTCAAAACAAACATGAAATCTTTGTGGGTTTCTGTCCAGGAACCTATGGTTAAAATTCTGAAAAAATGAAAATTAGGGTTTTACACCCCTATTTTTATGGAAACCCTAAAAAATAGGACCTTCTCGGAAATGTTTGAAAATAATTTTGATAGGATTAATTGCCTTCACGATCACACTGATCAAGTCAGAATTATCAAAATGCATGTTTTACTCTGGTGGGTCTATTTCTATTTTTCAGGAACAAAGTTAGGAGCTCCGCAGCCATTAATGGCAGATTGGCCAGTACCAGGTGCTGAAAGCTAAACCTCAAAAGATTCAACCAAGAAGCTATGGCGAAAAAGGATGAAAAGATGCTGTTTCAACGGAGGAGATTCTCAAAACGAAAAAGGCCAAAATTTGGCTAAGTTTGGAAGGTGCACGTTTTGTCTACCAAGGCAAAACACAGTCTACAGTGGCTAAAAGCGCCCCTCTTGAAGAAAGGCGCCCTTGGCTCTCAGAGGGAAAATCAAATCATTTGGCACCTCCAACTCAGTCATCCTCTTCACTTTCATGCTAGCTCGACAACGAAACAATCAGCAAGATCGTCTGATTCAAGGATCATTGACCAACCGTCGGCAAAGTATGGAGGATTCATTGACGACCGAGATGCCAAATCAGAGAGCTTCAAGGTAAAAGCGCCCCTGCTAGCTAGGGGCGCCCCTCAGTTACAGGCACCAGATGAATCCATAAGCAGCAGCTCTATACATGATATCTTTCCAGCTTCCTCCCAGCTACGTGATCAATCTGATAGTAGGTTCACAGGACACACCAAACGATCACACGCTGAGATCAAGCAGAAAAAGCCAAAATTGAAGAACTGGAAAGATAAGCCAAAAATGGCTAAGGCATGGCTAAAATTGCCCCTCTTGAAGAAAGGCGCCCTTTCTTGAAGGCATCCAGATTCACTCAGAATCTTTACTGCCTCCCAAGATGATCTTCTCAACTATGACCAGTCTCGCCAGTGAAACCATCAGCAAAAACTTCTGACAAATCAGTCATCTGATAGAGGAGATCAAAGTCAGGCAGTTCACAGCATAAGCAAAATCAATCAACAAGCTAAAAGCGCCCCTGCTAGCCAAGGGCGCCCTTAAGTTTGAAGGACCAAAACTTCTTGTCATCAACTGAGAAGTCAGTCATCCTGAGCAAGATTGAGTTGGCTACCCGATGCATCGTCAAGCAGAGTCATCCGACTCATCCATCAACGGGAACGTCAGATCAGAGCACAGAGGGTCTGAAAAGGCCAAAACGAAGAACAGTCAATGAAAATTGACTAAGGCACAGCCAAAAGCGCCCCTCTTGAAGAAAGGCGCCCCTCATTCTGGAGGTCCAAACTCAGTTTTCTGAGTTAATCTCCCCCAGGCATATCTCATCAAGCTGATCCCATCTCAACAACGGATCCGTCAGCAATTGCCGAAGATCAACTGAGTAGCCAGGATCGAAGATCAAACAGAGGCACTTCAACTTGCAAAAATGATCAAAACTCCAAAAAGGAAGCCTAAGAAAGTCAAAAGCAAATGTTGACTTGAGTTAACAAATTTTGGAGACAAAAAGAGGCCAAACACTCCACAATCAGTGGAAATCACCTTTTTGAACTCCAAATCAGGCTCAATCATGAGTTGGATGCCCAATTGATGCTTGCAACTCCAAATTGACATATCAAAGCATCTAAGCATCCATTATTCATTATTTCTTTGCAGGTTGAGGAGCTCAAGAACGGATATTTTTCTTCTCCAACATTTTTGAAGATCTGACAGAGGGGTTTTCACCGTTCTTCATATTTTTGAAGACCTGTTGCACAGAGGGACTATTTATTAGAGTTTGCATCAAAAGGCATAATTCTTGCAAAGTGGCAGTTTATAACTTCCAATCCATCTTCTGTCTACTTCCTCTATTTCTGTCTATATTTCTTTGCATGTCACAGGAAACGACAAATAATCACAGATCTGGCCAACTGAGTATGATCAACACAGCTTTTTCAGCAAAACCCACATGTTGGATTTTTCCAAAAAAAGTAGCCCTACTGCCCCTATTTTTTAGGGTTTCCGAAAAAAGTCATAATATTGAAAAACAGACAAACTGGGTTTGTTTGGCTTTGAAGCACGAACAAAACCCACATGTTGGATTTTTCTAGAAAAAGTAGCCCTGCTGCCCCTATTTTTTAGGGTTTCCGAAAAAAGTCATAATATTGAAAAACAGACAAACTGGGTTTGTTTGGCTTTGAAGCACGAACAAAACCCATGTGTTAGATTTTTCTGAGAAAAATCACTTTCCGGTGCCCCTGCTGCCTCTACCACCGAAGGGCTCTTGCATGTCATAGAAAAACTCGTTTTTTCGAATTTCTGACGATCTGGGTTTGTTTAGAGAATTATTCTCAACAAAACCCATGTCTCAGAATATTTCGTAAAAATTACCCCCAACAAGGCTATTTTTAGCAGTTCCAGAAAAAGTTGTTCGAGCAGCATCGTGTGCACAATCAATCTTCAAGGTTTTCAAAACGCAGTTCTCCCAAGACGAATACAAGACCAAAATGGTCTTACTCCATGATTTTCTGAAAACGGCTGGCACCGATCTGCGTCAGGCACACCCAAAGGTCAATCTAGCCAGAATGACAAGCATAGAAACAAGTCCACAGGTTCCATAATGGTTTCACCTCGTATATCTGATTGCCTTCCAAGGCCAGTTTAGAGGATTGTAACCGTTGGAATTTTACACATGCAGCAAGTTCATGTGCATTTCTCACGGTTGGAGTGATCGTGGTCAAGCTTCGCGGTTTCATCACACGAAATTCTTCCATTGAGAAAGATCAAGGAAAACGTCCAAGCTGCAAAAGAACGCGGAAGGTAGTCATTCCCAACACAGAGCCGCCATCGGTTAATACTACACTACCTTCCACGTCAAAGTGGAAACATAGACAAAAAGAAAAGGAGTAACCCTCCTAAGGGAAGCAGAATGAAGGAGATACATACATCAAGTTGCTGACAAGTGATAAGCTGACAATTGACAAGCACGTAATGATCTCCGTATGAAGAGGTCAACGAATGGACAAAGCATCGTTGACCAATGGTGATGAGGTGTCAAATACCTCAAGAAGGACGTCCTACCCTCCAAAGTAGCAATAAATACAACTGAAGTCAACTTGATGCCCCTTTCCAAGTTGACTCCAGATCTCCACAGATCATGCATGTCAGATCCCACTAATCTAGGATGTCTATTTGACTCCCACGATTTGTGGATCTCAGATTTCCTCAAAAGGTGGATGTCTATTTGGAGACACATTTGTAACATAAGTTCACTTTTAGTTAGGTGTCAGTCAACTGAGGTAGACTTCCAGTTTGACTTTTGTTTAGTTTCAGTTAACTGAAGTAGATTTCCAGTTAACTGTTTGCTCACCTACTTTTAGACATAGAATAATATCTTGCTGATTGGCAAGAACTGTTTGTTAACTCAAGGAGATTTTAGGGTTGCCTACTCCTTTGAGTTCCTATAAATAAGAGCCTTAGGTTCTTTATTTGTTTAACCTTTATTTGCTAGCAAAATTGCTGCGCCACTGTTGCCAGAGTTCGCTTGTTTATATCTGTTCACTCTTGGATGAGAGTTCGTTGGTTGATCGCAATTGTGCATGATTTCGTGCCTTTGCTGTCCCGACCTTTGTAATTCTTTGAAGAACCTTGAAGAAATAAATCAGATGGTGCAAGCTTGATTGATCTAATTATTTGAGTTATTCAAAGTCTTGTTTTTAAATAGTGCATTGTTTCAATCTCCTCCTTGGACAGGTGTCGTCGCCTCCTTGGATATTTTGTCATCGATCATTATCGTTTGATGTTGTTTAATGATCTCTCTTGCAGCCTAGACTTTGGACAGGTGTCGTCACCTCCTCGGGAATCCTGTTAGAAAGGCCATCGTTCCTTGTTGTTTCCAATGAGCTGCTTCCAAGCCTATACCTCGGATAGGGGTTCCTCCTCCTTGGCAAGTCTCAGATCCAGTTTACCGTAACGAGTGTTTGCTTGTATCGAGCCCTATCTTGGTATATATCCGAAGGTTCAGAGCCTCGGCCATATTCCATTGAGATGGAGGATTCAAGTGATCCAACCATACCATTTCGCTCCTACGCCCTCATGCTCTGTTTATCTTGAGGAGGTAGGATAGTTTAGAAGCTTAGTTAGTCGTAGTTAAGATCTGCGGAAACCAGAGAAAAAGCTTAGCTACGGCGCATTGGTTTATGCACCCTTGTGTCCTACCGCTGAGTAAAAAAGATAGGAAATCTTAGTACACCCCTTTTTTACAGTAGAAAATCAGCAAAGAGAGATCTTCCTCTCTATAATCCGAAGAGCATGTACTAACACACTTGCAATAGCTGTCCGTTTCCAATAAGCACTCCAGAGGTGCTAATTGAAACGCCAACAGTTTTCTAGCACCCACCGTGGGGCAACGAGGCATAAAACTTCAAGAAAAGCTAAACGCTTTTATGACACGAAATGGGCATCTGGCGTCCTTGGGCACCAGTTGAACAACCTGATCTTGCTCCAACAATTCTCCAACCAGATCTTACATTCATTGAAGGAGAGCAGACGAACATCATCAGTAGCTTGCGTACTTTCATCTTTGAAAAGAATACATCATCAGCTCAGTGGAGAGCCACAGCTATTACTCTGGACGAGGAAGAAAGAAAGGCTGACCTTGCAGCTGAGAGACCAGTGTTACCACCACCCGCGTGGCAGTAAGCATCCTGGCTCACCAAGTATACATACGAAGGAGAAATAATCGTTGACTTCGAGAAGACATCGGAGAAGCATCCGACGTGGAGAAAATCTTTGAAGAGGTTCGGGAATGATCCTCTAACATCCAATTGCATGATCCATACAAGAAGCAATGGATGGTAATAATAATAATGTTGGCGAGAGGCGTCGACCTTCATTACCTTGGGGTAATAACATTGGACCCTTGGCTTTTCAGGTAAATCATGAGTTGCCTAAAGGGTCAAGGAAGCACTTTCCCCAATTTCACGGTGATGGGAGTCAACACCCAGATGAACATTTTGCTGCATTCACAATGGCTTGCGCCATCTTGCATGTGCCACATGAAGACATCGCAGTACGTCTCTTTGTGGAGACTCTTGTTGGGAATGCTGCGGATTGGTTCAGTCACCTAAAGCCAGGCATTATTACAAGTTGGGAATCTATGAGTGAGAAGTTTTTGGCGAGATTCAAGCCCGCTAAAAACAATCATTTGTTGTTTGCCCAACTTACAAATTTGAAGATGGAGTGCAACAAGCACATGAGGGAGTTTGTGGCAAGATTTGATCGTCTTGTTGCAAAACTTTCATTTACATTTGATCCATCATTGGAGATTCTGATAAGCTGTTTCATAAATGCTCTTCCATCAGAGATAGCCTTCTTCCTGAAGATGGCAAAAGGAACAAAGTTGAAGAGTGTGCAAGAACACGCCATCGAGTTGGAGTATAATATGATCACTTCCGGCTTGATGAAAGCAGATTCTATCAAATCTCCAATCCAGCAATCGTACCAGCCAAAGAGAGACAATCTTCAGCCACGGTTGCCAACACCTCCATCAAGACCAATGATTGAAGCTGCACACAGTGCAGTATTTTGTTGTTTTCATGACACTGATGCACATACCGGATTCACATGTCCTGAGAATTTGAGAATGACCCAAATCATGGGATATGTTGAAGCTGCTCCCAGTTCTAGTTTTGTACCAACAAGTTCGAACGTTGTCTTACCACAAACGGACAACTTCGATGTCGACTCCGCAACGAGATATTTTGAACCCGTTATTAATCAAGAAGAAGAAGACTACCGTCACTTTTCTCTTGCGGTGAATCACGAAAAATTTTCAACGCCTGTGTCTACAAGTGTTCAACACTTCAAAGCACATAAAGAAGAGGAAGAAAGACGAAGATCAAACAAAAAGGGTGAAGAGGTGCTTTCCACTTCCAATCCCAGGTCCTCACAAAAGAACGCTATGCAAGTTGCTCAAGATCCTTCTTCAGCAAATTTTGACATCATAGCTTCCATGATGAAGACCAAGGTACAAATCTCTCAACTGGAATATCTTCAGGATCATCCAGAACAACTAGATCAGATTCTCAAAGTTGTAAAGAAGCAGGCTATGCTCGAGTCATCTGTTCCAGCAGGAGCAAAACCTGAAACGAATCCCGGTAATTTTGTGACTTTGCCAAAGATAGAAACTGAAGATTAGAACATTGCATGTTCCGAAAAGATACTGACAGAGGACGCAAGGTCATGGACAACACTGTTCGATGGAGGTTGTTCAATTACAGTTTCAGAAATAGGGGAAGTGATCATCTCTCCTAAAGGACAGTTGCACCCATCTGTGCAATTGGAATTCACTGAAGCTGAGAAAGAGGTGCTTTTGTTAGGCCTCAAAGATGTCGAAGACATGGGAATAAAACTCCTGTGTGTCAAAGGCGATCTAGAGCTGATCCATGAGCCGGTCAAAGGATATTTTCAGATCAGCAAAGATCACCTACGACATTATAGAAATCGAGTTTGGAACTCGATTGATTGGTTTGAAGAGTTCAACATCCCCGAGATGAATGACAGCAGGACTAATGCCCCAAGGGTATCAACTTTCCCATTTGCATCATATTCTGACTTTTGTCAGAGTACTTTTGCTTGGATATACAAATACCTAAGAATCTTCATTCCAGAGGGATTGCCTCCTGCAATTCCCATCAGAAGAGAAGTAAAGCCTTTCAGGCAGAAGTAGCATCGATGGGAGGCTCTTCGCGCTGCCATGAAACAGGCAATACTTGAAACATTTCGTCCCTTCGGGGATGGGGTGAGTTCTTTGTAAAATAAATTTCTATTGCTTTAACGTTATGTAGTTATGTATTTCCCCGTTCCGTAAAGTATTGTCGTGTATTAGGTGATTTCTTAGATAGTCTTGTTTTAGGTGAATAAATAGGTGAGCCCCAATAATGAAGGTGAACTTCAAGTTCTTATGTGAAATAGGAAATAAGTCCTAACTCCATTGCCCAACTAATAAAAGTATTGGTCTACGAAACTTGAGATTCTTGGTTCTCCTATGCCGTAGGTATCCGACATGGTCACCAGACAGAGCCTATGTTGTACCCAAAATGAAATTTTTGGCATTCTGCTTAAATTGAGCTAAACAATGTAAAAATGCCATCGAAAGTATGTTTTAGGTCAAAATAAACATGAAATCTTTGTGGGTTTCTGTCCAGGAACCTATGGTTAAAATTCTGAAAAAATGAAAATTAGGGTTTTACACCCCTATTTTTATGGAAACCCTAAAAAATAGGACCTTCTCGGAAATGTTTGAAAATAATTCTGATAGGATTAATTGCCTTCACAATCACACTGATCAAGTCAGAATTATCAAAATGAATGTTTTACTCTGGTGGGTCTATTTCTATTTTTCAGGAACAAAGTTAGGAGCTCCGCAGCCATTAATGGCAGATTGGCCAGTACCAGGTGCTGAAAGCTAAACCTCAAAAGCTTCAACCAAGAAGCTATGGCGAAAAAGGATGAAAAGATGCTGTTTCAACGGAGGAGATTCTCAAAACGAAAAAGGCCAAAATTTGGCTAAGTCTGGAAGGTGCACGTTTTGTCTACCAAGGCAAAACACAGTCTACAGTGGCTAAAAGCGCCCCTCTTGAAGAAAGGCGCCCTTGGCTCTCAGAGGGAAAATCAAATCATTTGGCACCTCCAACTCAGTCATCCTCTTCACTTTCATGCTAGCTCGACAACGAAACAATTAGCAAGATCGTCTGATTCAGGGATCATTGACCAACCGTCAGCAAAGTATGGAGGATTCATTGACGACCGAGATGCCAAATCAAAGAGCTTCAAGGTAAAAGCGCCCCTGCTAGCCAGGGGCGCCCCTTAGTTACAGGCACCAGATGAATCCATAAGCAGCAGCTCTATACATGATATCTTTCCAGCTTCCTCCCAGCTACGTGATCAATCTGACAGCAGGTTCACAGGACACGCCAAACGATCACACGCTGAGATCAAGCAGAAAAAGCCAAAATTGAAGAACTGGAAAGATAAGCCAAAAATGGCTAAGGCATGGCTAAAAGCGCCCCTCTTGAAGAAAGGCGCCCTTTCTTGAAGGCATCCAGATTCACTCAGAATCTTTACTGCCTCCCAGGATGATCTTCTCAACTATGACCAGTCTCGCCAGTGAAACCATCAGCAAAAACTTCTGACAAATCAGTCATCTGATAGAGGAGATCAAAGTCAGGCAGTTCACAGCATAAGCAAAATCAGTCAACAAGCTAAAAGCGCCCCGGCTGGCCAAGGGCGCCCTTAAGTTTGAAGGACCAAAACTTCTTGTCATCAACTGAGAAGTCAGTCATCCTGAGCAAGATTGAGTTGGCTACTCGATGCATCGTCAAGCAGAGTCATCCGACTCATCCATCAACGGGAACGTCAGATCAGAGCACAGAGGGTCTGAAAAGGCCAAAACGAAGAACAGTCAATGAAAATTGACTAAGGCACAGCCAAAAGCGCCCCTCTTGAAGAAAGGCGCCCCTCATTCTGGAGGTCCAAACTCAGTTTTCTGAGTTAATCTCCCCCAGGCATATCTCATCAAGCTAATCCCATCTCAACAACGGATCCGTCAGCAATTGCCGAAGATCAACTGAGTAGCCAGGATCGAAGATCAAACAAAGGCACTTCAACTTGCAAAAATGATCAAAACTCCAAAAAGGAAGCCTAAGAAAGTCAAAAGCAAATGTTGACTTGAGTTAACAAATTTTGGAGACAAAAAGAGGCCAAACACTCCACAATCAGTGGAAATCACCTTTTTGAACTCCAAATCAGGCTCAATCATGAGTTGGATGCCCAATTGATGCTTACAACTCCAAATTGACATATCAAAGCATCTAAGCATCCATTATTCATTATTTCTTTGCAGGTTGAGGAGCTCAAGAACGGATATTTTTCTTCTCCAACATTTTTGAAGATCTGACAGAGGGGTTTTCACCGTTCTTCATATTTTTGAAGATCTGTTGCACAGAGGGACTATTTATCAGAGTTTGCATCAAAAGGCATAATTCTTGCAAAGTGGCAGTTTATAACTTCCAATCCATCTTCTGTCTACTTCCTCTATTTCTGTCTATATTTCTTTGCATGTCACAGGAAACGACAAATAATCACAGATCTGGCCAACTGGGTATGATCAACACAGCTTTTTCAACAAAACCCACATGTTGGATTTTTCCAGAAAAAGTAGCCCTGCTGCCCCTATTTTTTAGGGTTTCCGGAAAAAGTCATAATATTGAAAAACAGACAAACTGGGTTTGTTTGGCTTTGAAGCACGAACAAAACCCACATGTTGGATTTTTCCAGAAAAAGTAGCCCTGCTGCCCCTATTTTTTAGGGTTTCCGGAAAAAGTCATAATATTGAAAAACGGACAAACTGGGTTTGTTTGGCTTTGAAGCACGAACAAAACCCATGTGTTAGATTTTTTCGAGAAAAATCACTTTCTGGTGCCTCACTGCCTTTGCCACCGAAGGGCTCTTGCATGTCATAGAAAAACACGTTTTTTCGAATTTTTGACGATCTGGGTTTGTTTAGAGAATTATTCTCAACAAAACCCATGTCTCAGAATATTTCGTAAAAATTACCCCCAACAAGGCTATTTTTAGCAGTTCCAGAAAAAGTTGTTCGAGCAGCATCGTGTGCACAGTCAATCTTCAAGGTTTTCAGAACGCAGTTCTCCCAAGACGAATACAAGACCAAAATGGTCTTACTCCATGATTTTCTGAAAACGGCTGGCACCGATCTGTGTCAGGCACACCCAAAGGTCAATCTAGCCAGAATGACAAGCATAGAAACAAGTCCACAGGTTCCATAATGGTTTCACCTCATATATCTGATTGCCTTCCAAGGCCAGTTTAGAGGATTGTAACCGTTGGAATTTTACACATGCAGCAAGTTCATGTGCATTTCTCACGGTTGGAGTGATCGTGGTCAAGCTTCGCGGTTTCATCACACGACATTCTTCCATTGAGAAAGATCAAGGAAAACGTCCAAGCTGCAAAAGAACGCAGAAGGTAGTCATTCCCAACACAGAGCCGCCATCGGTTAATACTACACTACCTTCCACGTCAAAGTGGAAACATAGACAAAAAGAAAAGGAGTAACCCTCCTAAGGGAAGCAGAATGAAGGAGATACATACATCAAGTTGCTGACAAGTGATAAGCTGACAATTGACAGGCACGTAATGATCTCCGTATGAAGAGGTCAACGAATGGACAAAGCATCGTTGACCAATGGTGATGAGGTGTCAAATACCTCAAGAAGGACATCCTACCCTCCAAAGTAGCAATAAATACAACTGAAGTCAACTTGATGCCCCTTTCCAAGTTGACTCCAGATCTCCACAGATCATGCATGTCAGATCCCACTAATCTAGGATGTCTATTTGACTCCCACGATTTGTGGATCTCAGATCTCCTCAAAAGGTGGATGTCTATTTTGGAGACACATTTGTAACATAAGTTCACTTTTAGTTAGGTGTCAGTCAACTGAGGTAGACTTCCAGTTTGACTTTTGTTTAGTTTCAGTTAACTGAAGTAGATTTCCAGTTAACTGTTTGCTCACCTACTTTTAGACATAGAATAATATCTTGCTGATTGGCAAGAACTGTTTGTTAACTCAAGGAGATTTTAGGGTTGCCTACTCCTTTGAGTTTCTATAAATAAGAGCCTTAGGTTCTTTATTTGTTTAACCTTTATTTGCTAGCAAAATTGCTGCGCCACTGTTGCCAGAGTTCGCTTGTTTATATCTGTTCACTCTTGGATGAGAGTTCGTTGGTTGATCGCAATTGTGCATGATTTCGTGCCTTTGCTGTCCCGACCTTTGTAATTCTTTGAAGAACCTTGAAGAAATAAATCAGATGGTGCAAGCTTGATTGATCTAATCATTTGAGTTATTCAAAGTCTTGTTTTTAAATAGTGCATTGTTTCAATCTCCTCCTTGGACAGGTGTCGTCGCCTCCTTGGATATTTTGTCATCGATCATTATCGTTTGATGTTGTTTAATGATCTCTCTTGCAGCCTAGACTTTGGACAGGTGTCGTCACCTCCTCGGGAATCCTGTTAGAAAGGCCATCGTTCCTTGTTGTTTCCAGTGAGCTGCTTCCAAGCCTATACCTCGGATAGGGGTTCCTCCTCCTTGGCAAGTCTCAGATCCAGTTTACCGTAACGAGTGTTTGCTTGTATCGAGCCCTATCTTGGTATATATCTGAAGGTTCAGAGCCTGGCCATATTCCATTGAGACGGAGGATTCAAGTGATCCAACCATACCATTTCGCTCCTACGCCCTCATGCTCTGTTTATCTTGAGGTAGGATAGTCTAGAAGTTAGTTAGTCGTAGTTAAGATCTGCGGAAACCAGAGAAAAAGCTTAGCTACGGCGCATTGGTTTATGCACCCTTGTGTCCTGCCGCTGAGTAAAAAAGATAGGAAATCTTAGTACACCCCTTTTTTACAGTAGAAAATCAGCAAAGAGAGATCTTCCTCTCTATAATCCGAAGAGCATGTACTAACACACTTGCAATAGCTGTCTGTTTCCAATAAGCACTCTAGAGGTGCTAATTGAAACGCCAACACATTTCAAGCAAGTTCGCATTCTTAAGAGCAGAAGGAGAAGTTCGCACTTATCAGCAGATCATCATCTACAGCAGCAGGTTGATTATAAAGGAGAAACATATTGTTTGTGTCTTTGCATCTAGGAGAGGTGCTGCTGTTCATTGTATTATTCAGGCATTGTGCTAGTGCCTAAGTTGTAAGCAGATTGCTGCTCTTATTATTATCAATATATAGGAGATATATTGGCTGGGTTTTTCTCCCTCAAGTTGGAGGGTTTTCCCAGGGTATTGGCTGTGTTCTTGTGTCAATTTTGAATTAATTTCTGTGCATATATCTGATCTTATAAAACTAACATCAGAAACCTTTGTCTGGATCAATGAATCCTTTAAGTGCTACACGATTTCTCAAAACTTGGGCCCTTTACCCTTTTGGATTCTCTTTATTTGCGTTCACGATTTGTTGCAACAACATTGAAAGCCATTCTATTTGCATAGTGACATCTTGTTATGTGTTGATTGGCAATCTCTCAAAGAATTGTTTCGAAATGCCATTTCCAATGGTCCCTTTGATTTCTTATGTGTAAAGGTTTCGAGCTGTTTTTTAGGTGTGGCCAAAAATAGGTGGCTTTTTATAGGTTGAAGTTTAGAAGGTGGTGGAGCGGGCTTCATTCTTCGAGATCCTTTTTTTTTGACAAATGATGATTTAATTTGCAGCCTACTACTTGATCTGCTTTTTCGTGCTCATTAATGTATGCTATGATTTGCTCTTGTGGGATGGGTACACTATTTTTTCTTGGACAAGCTTTGATTCCTACTCTAGGCATGTGGCACAGATAGGCTTTCACCTGACTATGAGTTTGAATATTTAACACCACACCCATTGCAAATCCAAATGTAACTCCCACTACCTAGAAGTTGCTATACCATATCAATTGTAATGTCCCCTATTTGGGATATTCCTAGATTTTTCCCTAAAACCACAATTTCAATCAAAATAAGAAATGTAATACATTTAAGATTATAAATTTACCAATTGAAATGCCTTTTATAATATATAAATCCTGGTTTAGGTCGTGCAACAATGTTAGTTTCCAACATAATCCACGAGGACAACTATTGTCCAAAGAGTTAGAAACCGAAAGTGTGAAGAGCCCAACTGGCTCCAACTCAAACCCCTGTAGTTTTTGCTTATCTTTTTGTGTTTTTATTGATTTTAGAGAAATTCTAGACATAAGTAGAAGGGGCGTCCAAGCATAAATTTGCAAATAAAATTGAAATACGAGAATTTCTTGAGCAACTGGTACTGTAAATAAGATATGGTAGTACATACAATGGAATTACAAACAAGAAACGTACCTGAAGACCTCCAGAATAATTAAATAAGAAATTACAGAGCTTGCCAGGCGGAAATGGCTAAAACTAATGAAATAGCACGCCTAAAGCATAGATCTAGTTTCTCCCACTCTGAAACTGGAGAAAGTGTGCTGGAAGAGATAGGCGCTAGAGATGGAGCAAAGAAATGGCCAAAATGAGAGGCGTTTTTGCCTCTAGCTTCATACACCCCTTTCCAGGAGGCACGCCACCTAATGCAATGGTACGGCCTTTGTAGTTGTTGAATCTTCTTTATTGAAAGCAAAAATACTGTTGAAGATGGCGTCCAAGATGTGAAGCCCTCTTCTTATTACAAATTGGAATACTGCTCAAATAAACTCTGATGAAGATCACTGAAGACTCCATAATGAAGCCCTCCCAAAATGCAACGATTCGGTTGGTATCTCAAAGCCTCAAAGTAGCAAAACACTGAAGATCTGTCATTTCTCCAATGGTGAAACCCTTTGGTAAACTTGTCTCAGACAAAATCACAGAGAAAGCCAAAAAGAAGCAAAATGTCAAATAATCATATGAATGAGTTTTAATTTTCCTCTTTTTGCTTATATTGCCCAAAAACCACGACTTTCCAAGAAATGCCGCCACTTTGCTTTAAAATACATTTAAAATGTATTTTATATACTTTCCATAGTTGGGCGCACTTTGTCATTTAAGTGATTTAAAAGAATCACTTTATAAAGTATTTTTCATTACTTTATAAAGTATTTCAGTGGCATATCTTTATAAAGTCAATTTGACTTTATATTAAATCATTTAAGTTAATTACGTAACTTAACCACCAAAATACCCATAACTTCCTCCAAACTCAGTATTATCTTGTGCTGTCAGAAGCTAGTGAACACTGAACACCATATGCCTGTATTGAAAACCATACTGAAGTGAAGGGATGGGAATGGTAATACCCATCAAAGACGGTCATTGACCCCCTAACTAGATCTTGTCAGCCCATGAGGGTCCAAGAAATAGGCTAACTCCACTGTTCCCGAATACTGACTAGAGTGGGGACATTACAATCCGCCCGCCCCGATATTGCTTGTTTGCAAGCAATCTCTCATCGAAAAACGCACAAGACATTGCTTGAAGAGAAACCACAAAACCACCAGACCCACCAGGATCCCATAGGTAGAATTGTGAAATATTCCCAATCAATTCCTGCAACACCATCACCAAGACCTGCCAAACTGAATCATACTCAACCGCAGGTGCCGCAAGAACATGAGTATTACTTGGAAGCAACTCTGAAAACTGACAATGGTTGCTTCCAAACCATACGTAGGAGAAGCTATCATACAAATCATCTAATACGTGCGCATTTGAATTCTGCATCCGAAACAAATCATGTACATGAAAATCGAAAGTGAAACTGTGACACTCCTTACCATGTACACACTATGAAACTCCTCAACGAGCCTTGTCTGAAATCTCGATGCACTGAAAGAATCCTAGATACTATGATCCTAGGATTCATTGCCAATAGATGGATTTTCTGATTTGTTCTCCATGGTCTGATTCAAAAAATCAGACTTGTTGTGGCATGAATCTACAACACAAAATGCATTAGTAATACCCAAACCTTGAGTATTTGCCTTTGACAACTCCATGGAACCATCGCCCTCATGTGAAGTAGTTGTTGTCTCATGCTGATGCAAAGGAACCTCATTGCTGTCACAAAAATCTGAACTGTTATGGCTTGTTTTTTTCCATGCATCCTCCATGTTTGACACTCATATCTTGTGTGCCAACTATAGAAATCTCTTCTACAACATTTTCCTCATGTGCCATAACTTCTGAATCATGTTGATGCTCAAAAGAATGACTGCTGTCGTAAAAATCAGAATTTTAATCATAGCTGATAAGAACTTCTTGAGCGCTGTAAGTATCAACATTCTCTTCTTTCTTTCCTTCTCACAACTTCTTTGTCTTCTTCTTCTGGTCCACCCAAGAACTGATTGAAAGTGAGAACATCTCGTATTTTCTTAGGAAGAGATTGATATTCATTAAACCTAGTATAGATATAGTCATTAAACATAGATGCACCCATAGTTCTAAATGTAGAAGACCAACTGCTGGTTTGATAAGCACCCGCTAACACCATAGGTTGGCAGGGTCAAATCTCTGATACCACTGTGAAGAGCCCAACTGGCTCCAACTCAAACCCCTGTAGTTTTTGCTTATCTTTTTGTGTTTTTATTGATTTTAAAGAAATTCTAGACAGAAGTAGAAGGGACGTCCAAGCATAAATTTGCAAATAAAATTGATACGAGAATTTCTTGAGCAACTGGTACTGTAAATAAGATATGGTAGTACATACAATGAAATTACAAACAAGAAACGTACCCGAAGACCTCTAGAATAATTAAATAAGAAATTACAGAGCTTGCCAGGCGGAAATGGCTGAAACTGATGAAATAGCACGCCTAGAGAATAGATCTGGTTTCTCCCACTCTGAAATTGGAGAAAGTGTGTTGGAAGAGATAGGCGCTAGAGATGGAGCAAAGAAATGGCCAAAAAGAGAGGCGTTTTTGCCTCTAGCTTCATACACCCCTTTCTAGGAGGCACGCCACCCAATGCAATGGTACGGCCTCTGTAGTTGTTGAATCTTCTTTATTGAAAGCGAAAATATTGTTGAAGATGGCGTACAAGATGTGAAGCCCTCATCTTATTACAAACTGGAATACTGCTCAAATAAACTCTGATGAAGATCACTGAAGACTCCATAATGAAGCCCTCCCAAAATGCAACGATTCGGTTGGTATCTCACAGCCTCAAAGTAGCAAAACACTAAAAATCTGTCATTTCTCCAATGATGAAACCTTTTGGTAAACTTGTCTTAGACAAAATCACAGAGAAAGCCAAAAAGAAGCAAAATGTCAAATAATCATATGAATGAGTTTTAATTTTCCTCTTTTTGCTTATATTGCCCAAAAACCACGACTTTCCAAGAAATGCTGCCACTTTGCTTTAAAATGCATTTAAAATGTATTTTATATACTTTCCATAGTTGGTCGCACTTTGCCATTTAAGTGATTTAAAAGAATCACTTTATAAAGTATTTTTCATTACTTTATAAAGTATTTAAGTTGCATATCTTTATAAAGTCATTTAAGTTAAATCATTTAAGTTAATTACATAACTTAACCACCAAAATACCCATAACTTCCTCCAAACTCAGTATTATCTTGTGCTGTCAGAAGCTGGCGAACACTGAACACCATATGCCTGTACTAAAAACCATACTGAAGTGAAGGGATGGGAATGGTAATACCCATCAAAGACGGTCACTGACCCCCTAACTAGATCCTGTCGGCCCACGAGGGTCCAAGAAATAGGCTAACTCCACTGTTCCTAAATACTAACTAGAGTGGGAACATTACAGAAAGTATTAATAATCTTCCTAACATATTCCTATAGAAACCATATTAGGAATTTGATAGAAATCTTGCAAATTGAAGTCTCAAGGATAGTTATCCTTGTACTGCGAGAGCGTGAAAGGTGGGCCGCCCTTCCATCCCTCAGTCCTCCTTGGAGGCTGGCTATCCTCTTTGATCAAGTCTAGGAGCACTAATAAGCCTCCCAACCCACAAGGCTTAACCCCCTATGGGTGGCGTGCTTGATAAGAGCATGAAGACTACCTCCCTCCCATCAAGCCCAAGAGCACACATATGCCTCCCAGCCCACGAGGCTTAACCTCCTATGGGTGGCATACTTGATGGCGGGTTTGTTGGGACTCGGGCCTTCACCTCTTGTGAACTTGAAAGGTTGGCCGGCCTTCCTGTTTTGCAATCATTTCTACTTAATTTAGAATAGGTTATTATATGAATCTTCCATTACATGTTTGATGTTTATAATAGAAATAAGCACTTAGAAGATCAATAATTTCTGCAAGTATCTCTATGGCATGAACATATAAAAATATGCCTATAATTGTACTATATTCACAGAATTATCTTTTAGTCTAGTAGCTGCTATAATATATTTATTTCTGCTCTTACTCAGTTCTGATTTCTTAATCTGATTTCCACTTCTTTCTATTTTCTGCTTGCTTGATCCCCTCCCCAAATTATTTGTTCTCTCTTTTTTATATCCTCAAATGAGGGGGAGACACACCTCTTCATGGAGGCTTTTTACCTTGCAAGGGACACATCCCCTCATAATTTGAGTGCTGCCTTTTATGGTTTATAACTTATTTATTTCCCTGCTGTTGGGTGATGGCTGCCCCTAAATATCTTTAATTATTCTAAGTCGGCCCTACCTTTTATATAAACCATTGCCATTTAATTTATATTATTTTTCCCTGGGTCGGACACCTTTATTCCATCGCTGATGGTCTTGACTCTAAACTGGGTTGGCCTTCACAAGGAAAAGCTATTAATATTTGTTAGCGCCTGGGGTTTGATATTCAGTGCTGCGATTTAAGGAATTGGGGTTTGATGTTCAGGAATAAAATGGGACATCACATCAACATATTTCTGAAGTGGAGAATTTGGGTCTATTTTGAAGTGGGGTCAGCAGATGGAGCTAGAGCTTGTTGCCATTATAATCCATATGACAACAAGTTCAATAAACAACACATTCAAAACAAATGAAAACAAAACTATATATAGAACTAACCTCTTTAAAAAAAATTATGTGCTATAGATTTATAGAAGAATAAAAACAAAATAAGAATTTCAAAACAAAACAAAAGAGTTCATTTGTAAAAAAATAAATGTAGGAAAAAAAACCAAAAATTTGAAAAAGAAATCCTATGAGCTCCTTGGCAACAAATGGGCTCTTGCAAATGCATGGGAATAGCAAACCAACCACTTTGGAACCTTCACCGATTAGTCATCAAGTCTATTTGTGCAATGGCAAGCAACAATGCAATTTCAACAAGGATGAATGATATTTTTATTTTGCATTCACAATAAGGGAAATCACTTTGCTTTTGTCTTTAAAATATCTTGGAATCCATTTTCTAGAAATACCAAAATCTTGACAGGTTCACTGCGATATGATCGGTTGGGTGTGAAATTTGTCTCATGTTCGTCTTGGACAGACCCACAGGGCATGAACATAACCTTGGACAACCCCCCTACGTATCGAACCTAGACTCCTGTCCAAGATGGATTGGACTGGAATTGGTAGGTCTAGGGGGCCGAACTGGTTACTTAGTATATTTATTATTAATTATTTTAATAATTATAAATATCAATTCGTGTAATAATTATAAATATTAATTAGTTTAATTAGTTAATAAATACAAATAATATATAGTTATAAATAGACACATATAAAATACATTATATATGTGTGTTACATGTATTTATAATATATATTATTTATATTTCTTAACTAATTAAACTAATTAATATTTATAGTTATACATATAGATAATTTTTATAACGATATATATGTTATATTTGTGCTACTAGCTGCCATTCCCCCGCTGTCCCCAAATTTTGGTCTGTAGTCTCCTATCCCCGAAACCTGTCCTTGTGTCCTCCAATCCCATGTTCTGAACTCCTTGGAACTTAGATATATGCATATATACACATGTATGTACAAATATATACATAGTGCTACTACCATCTAGGAGTCTCCATCAAAGGCACACTCTAGCAAAGGTCCAAAATTCCAAATCTCTTTGTTTGGTTGCTATCATTAACTTTCTTTTCAGCTTCCATGTCTAAAATAGGTTGTTGTGTTGGCATTTTTGACTTGCTGCAAATTATGGAACCGTCCATGCATTTACCTTTTGCTTGAATTTTCTTGCTTATGCAGCCATTGCAGCCCATAATGTAGTACTTGTGGGCGGCAAGCCAAAATGATTCATCTTTGGCATGCCATTATCCTTTTTCTTAAGATGTTTGCAGTAGGGTATAGCGAAATTACTTAGGCACTAAGTTTGGTTTAAAATCTTTTGCATATGGGTGAAGTTTTTCCAATTGGTGAATTGCAGCTCTAGACAATGCTTTGAATTATTAGAACAATCAATTAATAACGATCCAATATTTGTTCTGCTTACCATACTTTTTGGATTTGGTGATCGGCAGATTCTTGCTTGTGTGGCATTTAGCCCGGGTGGTTTCTTGAGGTTCTGTGTTGAACAATAAAAAAAACTTACATGTGTTGTTCAACTTGTTGTAACATTTCTGGTTGCATGTGCATCATTTTGTAATTAGGATTCTTCACCCATATGCAAAAGTTCTTAAGCTCCTATTTAATGTCTAAGCATGCTGCATGTTTTTTGCTCCATGCAGGTTGGCGTTGGTGTGGTTGTCTTTGCTTGCTGAAATGGTGCCTCATAGGGGACTCCTTGACTGCTCCTTTCCTTTTGGTGCAGACAGTCTTTGTGGCATTGCTTAGGTGATTGCCCCTACAGTTCTCCATGAATTTCGGTGTAGTCTGCAGTAATTTTTCTTTTCTGTAGTTGCATATAGTGATATCTTAGTTCCCTGTTTGCATCGATTTTAAAGTTCCTATTAGTAGTCAAATTTCTAGTTGAAGGTTTTATTACTGAGAAGCCTTTTTGTTCTATATATTTGTTCCTATTTCTATTGATTTTAATGTTCTTGTTGGTAGTCAAATTTTCTGTGCAAGATCATTTGTGGTAGACGTACAAGCTAAGCTTTTAAGTCTTTTTCACTCGTAAGGAGGAGAACAGGGATGCAGAGGCATCGACTTCTGCTTCACATTTGTAGTCTAGGGGGCTAGGAGCCTTAGAGGCTATTTGTGTTCTTCAATTTTTTATATGTACTCTTAAGACTGATAATTTGATACTTGAGAATTTAAGAGTAATTGGAAACATTTAATCTTATTTATGTCATATTATTGAAGTTTGAACTTTATTACCCTTTCTGCACACTCTATTTGGCATGAAATAACAATTGCAGTCCCCACTCCCCCCCTCTGTGTTTTTATGAGTATTTTAGTGTTTTTTAATTTGCCATGTTTTTCCCTTTCTAAGCCCATGTGATTTAATTCCATTCACACTTTCCATTTGTCTTGTCAATGCCAAGTAAACAGAATGCTACTATAGACTGTGCTAATTCTATTTAGCTGCAGCCAAACAAATTTGCTAAAGTTTGTGAACCTTGAGGATTCTATTATGTGGCATGTGACAATATTTTGCTCTTTACTATATTATGGCAGTAGCAGTAACTAGCCAAAAATACATTGAAGGAAGAATGTGTATATGCATATAAATATGTACATTACTACATATATTTATATTTTATCATTAACTTCTTTTGAGTGTCCATGCCTAAAAGGGGCTATCATGTTTGCATTTTGGTCTTGTTGTAAATTGTTGAACTGTCCATTCATTCAACATTTGCTTGAATCACCTTGTTTGTGCAACCATCGTGGTCCATCTGTAGTGCTTGTGGGTGCAAGTCAAAATGATTTTGTCTTTGGTGAGCCACTATTCTCTCTTCTTGTCATAGACAGAAGAGTATCTGCTGAGACTTGGAGCAAAAATCATAGCAATGAAGAATACTCAGAAGTGGGACGAGTAATAATGGTTGCCACTTCAGCTGTCTGTCACAGGTATAGTATAGGGAGAAATCATTTTGCTCCCCTGAGTATCTGGCTCTTTCCTGGATTTGTTGCTGGCAGAACTATTTGTCTACTGATATAGGTATGGCCAAAAAGAAGGTTGATGGTGTAGCAACTTGTGCACAGGGGGAGATAGTGAATAGAAATCATTTCTCAGCAGTAGCCCATCTGGATATAACCCATCCATAAAAAAGTGTGTATTCTGATCTTAAAACATGTCGTTGTTTGGCTTTACTATTCATTAAGTTATTTCAGGTATTTACATCGTCTATTCCTTTAGGTATTACAATTTGTCACATATAGTAAATGAAAAAGTTATGTGTCAACCTTTTGTACATTGAGCTGGGTCATTGAGTGACTACCAATTAGTAAGTTAACATTAAAAATAAACATGCAAGATAATATGATAAGCATAAGCATCTTGATTCTTAATATTTCAGGTCTTCTTGATTTTGACATTTTAACATCATGCTATGCTTTGCCACAGGTTGGGTTGCAATGGAAGCTTTCTTTGTAGTATCATACACTAATCAGCTGAATGGGATTTTGGCAGATGAGATGGTATATATATCTTTAACCTTTCATCATTCTAATTGTCTGAAGAATTATAATGAAATTTCCTTAATTTGTTGGTTGCGCTGAACTCTTGATGTGTTAGGTTTCTCGAAAATACAAAACCTACCAACTTTTAGCAATGAATTTTAATGTAATCTTGAGTTTTGACTAAGCAGATCCCTTATTCATTACTAGTATGGGGCCAAGATTATTGTATATGCTGTTTATGCACAAGTTAATGGTGTTAAAATCCAATCCATTGTCTCTTGATTGTCTAATATAGAACATTACATTTCTGTAGAATATAAATTTGATAACCTGTGCTTGTAGTTCCCTAAGAGTTTGTACTAATTTTGAAACCGAAGTATTTCTTTTTGTGCAGGTTAACTACTTATAAAGGAAGATATTTCCATTTGAATTGACACTTGAATTTTATGATTTAACATTTACAATTATCGATGAATTGTTTCCTGTGAAATTTACAATAGCTTCAAACGTCATAGGTATAACCGTATAGCTGTGTTTTGGTTTGACAGTCATGTTTCCTCGAGAATTCTTGCAATATTGGTAAAACAACCGTTTCTCCAGTCTCTGCTCATTATCAATGACAGAAGCTGCATCTATCTGAATTTATTTCTCCTTTGAAATTTTAACATCTGTGAATTTGCCTGAACCAATGGGCCGGTGAGTCTTGGAGGTATTACCACATGCAAAACCTCTTTTTAAGTGTTATTAGAGAGGGGGTTGGGAAGATAGATTGAGATCCATTGTATTACTATTTCCTTTATAAAGTTACAGTTCATCTTTCTTTCTTGATATATAATAAAATAACATGCATAAGTTTTAAAAAATCCCATTGGCAGTTGTAACTAGTAGCTAGCTGGGTTACAACTACTAGAGAAATATAGCAAAATACACTAGTATCAATATTTTTGCATTTTACAATGGATGTAAACAGTAAAACAAATGGTTATGCCAACAAAATGGTAATAAGTTAAGAAGAGCTACAAAGAAGTGGGAACATAATTTTCTTCTGCAAAATTCTTTTGTTCTACAGCTTGTTATTTCCTCTATTACTAAATTTGAATCTTCAAAGACTTGTGAACGAGTTCTTAAAGAGAACAGAGCTGTCTCGATTGCAGCCGCTTACAGAACTATAGAACTACGATAGCAAGAGAATTTATAATGATCTGCTCCTAGCTAATGTTTGTATTCAATTTATACAAATGGAATATGCCTGAAGGCTGAACATATTAATGCTTGCTACAATCTTCTTTCTACAGTTGAGAGTTAAAATTGAAACCAAATAAGTACTTCTTGTTCCAAGGATTTTTCATCAAAAGTCGCTGTTCAAATTTAAGCTCTCCTTTCATATGTAGCTCCCAACTTAGTCTTTTGTTGCATATTCTGAAATTTTTTCTTATGTTCATTGTTTTTTGGTTCAAGTTAGTAGGAAGAACATGCATAGATGGTTGCTTTAGTCCACCATAATTAACCATCAGATAAAAAGGAAGATAGAAAACTTGCACAACAGGTAAGACAGGCTGTTGTAATCAGGAAGTCAGGTAGTTGTATTTTTTTTTGCTTTTCCCTTCTGTGATAAGTCAGGTAGTTGTATTTTTTTTTTGCTTTTCCCTACTGTGATAAGTCAGGTAGTTGTATTTTGTTTTTTTGCTTTTCCCTTCTGTGATTAGTTTATATTTTGTTATGGATTAGTTGCTTTTTGTGTCAGGATTTGTGTTTTGAGGTTGATCATTATTGAACTGATTTGCATTGGTTGTGAATTGTTTAGGAAAATTAAAAATTAGGTGAGCACAATTTCCAATTTATTGTTGCTAATTTTTTAAAATTTTAGATAGAAAATGAAAAAAGTTAATAATGTCTTCAAACTTTTTCATGTTGCAAATTTTAAATATTCCTAAAACAAAAATTAATGGTTGCTATTGATTTTATATTCAGATTTATAATCGTGATGTCATTGGAGAAGAACGGGGAGATTTTATTTAAGATTTGAAAGGGTCTGGTTTTGTGCTGTTGACCAAAGTGGAACCTCAAATTACCAATGAGGAAAAAAGAAAACTAAAAGACACATTGTATTCCGATACATTGGATCTGAAATGGGAATTTGTAATATTGCTCCATATATATGGTACAAGAAACTCTCAATGAGTTGAAGACAAACATAGAAGTACTTCTTATAATATCAAATCAATATTAGCTAGAGATGCTTCAAGTCCAAAAGATTAGTCCTTGAGACAGGAGCACAGTCCACTATGTAAGATTACAGACCACTAACATAGGAAAACATAGCTTAAAAGATGGCAAGTGATCCATATCTTCAAATTGTCCTGTTGAGACGGCAATTCCTTTTGCCATTGTAAGGGCTAGCTGCTGGCCTGCCTTCCTTGTCCTAAGTCCATCCCGTAGCTGGGCCTTACCTTTTCCACCTTGTAAAGTATTCCAGTAGTCGGTAGGGACTGTAAGGTCACTGAAGCTGAAGATCTTGTTGCTCGATGACCTTTTGGGGTAGCATGATGTTGGAATTGTTGAGTAGCCTGCAATCTTTCCTCGGCCTTTAATTGTTCAGTATCTTCTCAATTGCTTGAGTCCTGCTGAGGATGCTTTGATAGCAGCTCCTGAAAAATAGCAATTCCTTACTTTTGTTTGTTAAAACAGCTGATGATGGCGCATTGATTATCCTTAATCCCTCGACTATTAATCATCAAGTTGAACGACTCCTCTAAGGTATCGGACAGAGTCATTAAAATTGGCTCCTTAGAGTAAACGGGTGTAAAGGCATGCAGTGCCCCTTTTTAATTGATTAGTTTTTTTATTTATTTATTACACCGAAGGCGTGTCCCTATATGAACTTTCAAAGTTCATTTTGTCCTTCAACGGATATAAACGCACTAGAGGGCATGGTTGACAGTTCATTCCTCGCCAACCGTTGATTGCAGATAAAATGAGATTTTAACTGATCCGTTCACATCACATAAACGTAACTGCTGCGTCTGATCAGTCATGCCCCTTCACATCACATAACCGTGACTGCTGCATCTGACAAAAAGATATTAATGCCGACATTGTGTTTACCGTGAGTTATAAGAGTTCTGTAAGAATGAGTTTAATAAGGAAGGATTAACGTGAATGGGTGGGAATTGAAATTTGAATGCCTAGAATTTAAGCATATTGCCATCATCTGTCAAGCACTAGAATATTATCGACCTGTTGACTGCTCCCTTCAATCTGTGCACCGCTTTACTCCACGTAGCCTCTAAAATCAGCCCACAAACTCTATACACTAACTCCAAGTTGAGCAGCGATACATAAATGATGTGGTGTGCCATGATTTTAAAAGTCTAGCCAATGATATTTTCTTTTTAGGAGCATATGCCTCCTCACTGCTGTCTAATTTACAGATTGACATAAAGTTGTAGGAACTGACAAGTCAGAAGGGCGATAAGGAAGCGTGACAAATAAATTTAAACTCAGATTTGGAATAATTCCTTTGATTGCGCCGAGGCAAGTATTGCACAACATTCTTGGTTACGGTGTTCATTACTCCCAAGTTTCATTATGAACCATTGGATGTCATCTTGAACATTTAAGTATAGATAGCCATTTGAATGAAATCGTTGATTTCTATCCAGCGAGTCCATGGAAGCCGCGTAAAAGATCGCATCACATTTGTTAGATAAGAAGATAACATTACAACCGTAGATTAGTTTCCACCGCCTCATTTTGATGGTCCGATTCATTCACCGCCATCAAACCTCACCTATAAATATCTATTTAACTCTCACTTATGTCATGCAATAATTTTTGCAGCCGAGCCATCTGTATGTTATTGTCTGGTTGTATTATGGAGTGCCATTTCTGGAAATTCTTCGGCAAGGCTCGTTCTCGCTCTGATGATTAATGGGTCTATTGCTAACGATGGGTGTCTGGTGGAAATTAAAAATTTAGTTTTATTATTTGTTTTTTTTTCAAGTTTTGTCACGATTTAGACTTTAGGGTTTGATGATTTTTTTTTTTTTCTGTACTTGGGTTTATTCAACAAAAATATATTCTAACCCTAAATTATTCTCTGGACCTAACAACAATTATCTCTAAGCTTCTCAACGAGGTCAGGCAGATTACGAGTTTCTAAATCTAATATTTTTTCATTGCATCAATATGGCGAACTTTTTAATTGCAATTTAGTGAAAGATTTACCTGAATTAACAGATCATACATGAAAGAGGGAGGACATCTAGCAAGATGTCTCCCTCAAGATCGTGCGAGTATTATTTATTTATGTGAAATAATTGTGCTAGCGTGTCATATTTTCTCCGTGTGTAGGTTGAGTGAGCGTGTGAGAAATCAGGCGTGCCAAACAAGGACATGGATAAATCTTATGAAAGAGTTCTGCGAGCTAGATTTCTTCCACGACTTCAGTTTTTATTAAGCCGTTGATTCAGCAGTTCGTTATGTATTTCTAGTTTTTTTGTTCTATCTTAATTTTTCTGAGAGGAAAGATTTTAGTAGATCACCCCTAACCAAGGGTTTGTGGGCTTTATCTTATGGAGGAACGAGCCTGACCAGCTGCAGGAGAGGTGAAGCTTATGCTCATTTATATCTCTATCCAAGGAAGGGGTCATCTGGACCAGTAAAGGAGGTGATGAAAGGTAATTATAGACCACTTGGGAGAGAGACTAGCCCGACCAATGGTGGAGGAGGTGATTCTCATTCGAGGGAGACACAACCATAAGTAACAGGTTTTAGATTCTTCGAATCTGAGAACTGTCTCTCCCTCAACATCTGTTTATTTCTCCGCTATACAATTTTGGCCGATTTGCAAAGATCATTTATTGCAGGTATTTTGTATGGCAGATTAAATGGAACCAAAATTAGTTAAATAGTTTTGTTTTATGACATTTCAGGGTTTTACCACGATTGTTGATGTGGATCAAGCTGGGTTGTAAGTTATTGGCGGATTGACTGTATTTTTATTTTCTGGCATTAAAGTGTTCGACTATGATCGCTGACGTGAAGCAAGCCGGGTCGTAAGTTTTTGGCATATTTATGATTTTCGTTAAACATAAAACTTCACTTCATCAAACGTAATTTCAAATATTTATTTTCCATTGCGTGGTACGGTTTTCACGGAAATTAATTCAAAAAAATTCTTTTTATCTTGCGGTTGGCGTATTATTGTGAGTTTTATGTGATCGTAAAGGCTTCAGCGAGAACATTGATGGCAGCCGAGTGAATCGTTGTTGGTAATCTGTAAGTAACTCATTGGCATAAGCTTTTTGGCATTTTAATTGAATGAATGAATGAAAGATTTTAATGACGTCCACGAGACTAAACAGTCTATGGGACCGAGAAACAACAGGCCTAATTTGTCTTAATGCTCTTTTCCAAATCGGATCTCCTGCTATAAATTTTGACTAGAAGGCTAGCCGCCTAATTAATCTTATCTTCCACAAATAGCTGGTGTATACTATCCACTTTCAAACTATTACCATGCTGAGTATGGATATCCTTGTACGTAGTGCATTCCATGATGAAGTAACATTCAGACAGTAACTATGGTAGAGGTTATGAAGTAATGTTATTGGTTTTTGTGTATCTATATGGTGGATATTTACTTCTTTGCAGGCAGGTATTTTTCTTAAATGACATATAAAGAAGTGCCAATAATGGAGACTGTTTTTTAAACCATTTATCGTTTGTACCATATTCACCTTTATATCATTTGCAATTACTTTCAAGCTAGGATATAGTCGTTTTCTTTCGACAGGTAGTCCGGAACAGTGGAAATCGACCTGGGGAACGGACGTGGCTGGAAATCACCATCAATGGGCTTCATTAGATAAGTGATATAACAAATTATCACTAAGTAATAATAATTTCAGTTTATTTTGAGGTCTAAAGGTTTAGCAGAGTACAAGTATAATTTCGTTTGTATTGACTAGAAGAGAAACTGAAAAAAAAAGGTGGGTCTGTAGTCTAACTTCATGGATAAATGAGAAATTCAATATTTTGTTATCCTTTACATATGAAGATTGCAGGCAAGAGAGAGCGCTCCACAGTGGACGTGGGTTTGATTTCAGCTTCCAGCTATGGAAACAAAGCTCCGTTTAATTTTGTAGCAAGATGTCAATTTCTAACTCCCTTATTTGAATTGACCGCTAACTTTTTAATTACTTAAAAAAGCGATATGGTCCTAGTTTTGTGAGCATAATTGTGCTAAGAGCACTAAGCCTATATATGATACCAACCTAAGTTATTGCAGTGAAGTAATGGGATTAAGGGGTACGGTAATTGTTCCCTTACCAGAAGTAACAATGAGGAATTAAGTGGTGCAATGTTTATTCCCTCACACAACCGAACAATGTGGATTAAAGTGGTGAGATACTTATTCCCTAGTAAATTTGGTTGTAGTCGTCTATGTAAGCTCTACATAATTAATTTGTTCATGACGTAATTAGTTTCCTTGGGTAATATTACGCAAATTGTTTTTTTGGGTGGTTGAAGTGGTCCAGCTGCAGTCACGATAATTTTGGGCTTTCCATCGAGAGATGGGTACTGAAAACAAGCTGTTGATTGTTGTAAATAGCAAGGCTTCTATAAGCAACAGAAATATATTCTAGCCCTAAACTTTTCTTTGGCCCTAACTACAGTGATCTGTAAGCATCTCACCGAGGCTAGGCAAATCATGTGTTTCAGTTTCTACACCTAATGTTTTTTCATTGCATCACTATGGCGATTTTTTAAATTGCAATTTAATGAAAGATTGACCTCAATTAATAGACCATGGATGAAAGAGGCAGGAAATCTAGCAAGATCTCTCCCTCTTCATGGTCAAGAGCGTAGGATTTTATTATTTATATTTCTGTGAAATAATTGTGCTAGTGTATCAAGTATTATTTATTTTCTGTGAAATAATTGTGTTAGCGTATCATGTTTTCTCCATTTATAGGTTGAGTGAGTGAGAAACCAGGTGTGCCAAATAATGACATGAATAAATCTTATGAAAGAGCTCTGCGAGCATGATTTCTTGCACTCAGTTTTTATTAAATCGTTGATTCAATAGTTCGTTATGCATTTCTAGTGTTTTTTTTCTATCTTTATTTTTGTTGAGGAAAGATTTTAGGAGATCACCCCTTCTACCAGGATCTTGTGGGCTTTATCCTATGGAGGGGTGAGCCTGACCAGCTACAGGGGAGGTGATGTTTATGCTCATTTATATCTCCATCCAAGAAAGTGGTCAGCCTGACCAATAAAGGAGGTGATGGAAGGCAATTATAGATCGACTTGGAAGAGAGAATTCCACGACCAACAGTGGAGGAGGAGATGCTCATCCGAGGGAGAGTCCAACTAGAATTTACAGGTTCTAGAGTCTTCGAGTCTGAGTGCATGCTTCGAATCTGAGTACTATCTCCCCCAACAACCTTTGATTTTTTCTCCACTATACAATTGGCCGATGTGCATAGATCATTTATTGTATGTCTTTTATGTCTTTTTGTATGGAAGATTCAATGGAACCAAAATTAGGTTAATAGTTTTTTTTTATGGCATTTAAGGATTTCACCACGATCATTAACGTGGAGCATGCTGGGTTGTAAGTTTTTGGCGGATTGACACTAATTTTATTTTATATTTTGGGGAATGGTTTCACCACGATCATTGATGTGAAGTAAGCTGGGTTGTAAGTTTTTGGCGTAATTATGATCCTACTAACATAAAAATTGGCTTTAAATTGGCCTTCACCACGATCATTGACGTGGAGCAAGCTGGGTTGTAAGTTTTTGGCAGATTGACACTAATTTTATTTTATATTTTGGGAATGGTTTCACCACGATCATTGATGTGAAGCAAGCTGGGTTGTAAGTTTTTGGTGTAATTATGATCCTACTAACATAAAAAATGGCTTTAAATTGGTTTTCACCATGATCATTGGTGTGGAGCAAGCTGGATTATAAGTTTTTGGCGGATTGACACTAATTTTATTTTATATTCTGGGAATGGTTTCAACACGATCATTGATGTGTAGCAAGTTGGGTTGTAAGTTTTTGGTGTAATTATGATCCTACTAACATAAAAATTGGCTTTCACCTGAAGTAATTTCAAATATTTATTTTTCATGGTTTCAATTAGTCCCTCAAATTGGTTTGTGAAAGGATAAAAGTGGTCATATGTGGTCGCAATTGGATTTGAGAAAAAGATTCAAACAGTAGCTACGATAGAGGATATGTTTTAACGTTATTGGTTTGTGTGTATATGTGTTGGATGTCTACTTCTTTACATGCGGGGATTTTTGAAAACCTAATTGTTTGTAACATATTCACCTTTTTACCATTTGTATTTACTTAGAAGCTAGGATGTAGTTGTCTCTTTTCGGCAGGTAGTCGACGACTTCTTTATAGGCATGGTTTTTTGGATTTTTGAAACCCTAATCGTTTGTACCATATTCACCTCTTTATTGTTTCTATTTACTTTTTAAGCTAGGATGTAGCCATCTTTTTTCTACAGGTAGCAGGGAACAGATGAAATTAGAGACTGGGGAACCGACGTGGTTGGAAAGCACTATCAATTATCACCAAGTAGATTACATTTTATAAGTGTGAGTTTTGAAGGTTTAGCGGATTATAACAGTGATTCCATTTGCATTGAATAAATGGGAAACATGTCAACATAAATGGTTCCTCTGAAATATTATGGAAAGATTACAAGAAAGAGAGAGCGCTCCACATGGATTTGGTGTAAAGGGTTGAAACTCACGACATGTTTTTCATTTGGATTTAGGCTTAGAAAAGACATGGTAACCCAACATCTAGGCTTATATCTGACAAGTATAAGGTAATGGCAATTTCAAGAGAAAAAACTTTGGCAATATAGCTAATGAGATTTTTTTTTAAATTGTTTTATGAAATTAAAACTCATTATATATGACAATGTCTTGATTATTTTTTCTATTTTTTAATTAATTTATCAGAAAACAATTTCATAAACTCAAAATGTTAGGTTTTTGTACTTTTTAATAACATTTAATTTTTTAATTTTCTTGTTAAAAAAATTATATAGCAGCAATCTATAAACAATTCTTTACATAATGAAATTTTTTTTCAAGAAATGATAAGTTTAGGTCAAGTTATGGTGTTTGTACAAAAGGGTTTTAAAAACCAACAATTAGGGCCAATAAAAAATTAATAAATGAAAAAATATTATGAAAAACATTATAGAAAAATATCCTCTATCATTTTTCATTATAATATACATCTTTCCCCAAAAAGAATTAGAAAAATACTTTTATTTATATCAAATTATGGTGTCTATACACGTGTTTGGTATGGTCTTAAAAAAATTACTTTTAAAAAGTGTTTTTCATACATGTGTGTATTAAAAATTATTTTGTATCATTTGGGTGTTAGAATAAATTACATATCTAAAAATTAGACTCAAAATACTAAATTTCATATTATTGAATTTTTTAAAGATTCAATATGTAAGTGCTTCAAATTTTAAGTCCAATTGCGGCAAATTTTTAAAATTAAGAAAAACATATTTTTTGAACATTTTGTGGACCCAACTTCTTGCACCTACTCTTATAGTAATATGCATTATTATTAAATGTTAGAAGAAGAGAGAAGGGAAGAAAGAGAGAGAAATAAGAGAGGAAGAAAGATAATGCGAAACAGAGAGAGAGAGGGAGATAGAGATATGGAGAGATAAAGACGAATAAATAGAGATATATATAGAGGTTGATCGATATCTCTCTCCCTATCCCTCCCTATCTCTTTATATATACCTATATCTATATCATTGTCTCTCCCCTTCTTTATCTATTGAGCTATCTCTCCCTCTTTCCTCCCTCTCTTTTCTCGATATCTCTATCTATATTTCTCTTTTTATATCCCTCTCATTCCTCTCTCTTTACTTATCACTCTTTGTCTCTCTATATCACCCTCTATCTATATCTATCTCCCTCTCCTCCCTTTCTAGATATATTGATTTATCTCTCCTCTACGCCATCTTCTCTCTCCCTCTTTATGTATCTCTCCCCCACTCCCCCCCTTCTCTCTCTCTTTCTCTGCCTATCTCTCTCCCTCTTCTCTATCTTTCCCTCCTTGACCTATCTCTCCCTTTCTCCCCCCTCTCTATCTCTCTCCATCTCACTCTCATTCCCTCCCTATCCCCTTATCTATCTTTATTTCTATTTCTACCTCTCTCCCTTTCTTATCCCATATATCTTATCTCTTTAAGGTCATGTTTGGATCCTTATAAGTGAATGAAATAGTTGATTTGAGGCCACTACTTCTCCATTGAGACCTTTGTTACATGAACATCATTTTCTAAATTTCATACTAATTAACCTCATGTGTAATGCACAAATGTATGTTACACACATACACTCCTTGTTTCTCCCTCCATATCTCTATCTGTCTATCTCTATCTTCCCCCCTTCACACCTTGGTGTGTAATAGGTATGCCTAAGAGGTTATACAAGAGTGATAATTATATATAATATAATTATTTTTAGTATTATATAATATTTGATATAAGTTTTATCATTACTATATGTTATATTTATATATTGTAAATTACTAAATTCATCTTTAAAATTATATTATAGTTATATTATTATTATATATTAGATAGAAGAAGAGAGAAGGGAAGAAAGAGATAAATAAGAGAGATGAAGAGAGATATTGAGAAACATAGAGATAAAGAGGGAGACATAGAGATCTAGAGAGAGAGAGAGAGATGAATAGATATAGATATAGAGAGGTCGATTGATATATCTCACCCTATCCCTCCCTATCTCTCTCTATATCCCTCTATCTATATCACTCTCTCCCATTCTATATCTTTTGAGCTATATCTCCCTTTCTTCCCCCCCCTCTCTCTCTCTCTTATTCATTCCATCTCTCCTACTCGATATCTATCCATATTTCTCTCTATCTCCCTCTCCTCTATCTCTATATGTTAAGCTATCTCTCCCCCTCTTCTCTCTCTCTCTCTCTCTCTCTCTCTCTCTCTCCCTTATTTACTTATCCCTCCCTTTCTCTTTCCCTCTCTATCTCTCTCCATATCTCCCTCTCTCGCTCCCTTGCTCCCTCGGTATCCCCTTTTCTCTATCTCTATCTCTACATCTCTCTCCCTTTCTCATGCCATATATCATATCTTTAAGGTCATGTTTGGATCCCCAATAGTTGATTTGAAGCCACCACTTCTCCATTGAGACCTTTGTTGCACAAAAAACACCATTTTCTAAACTTCCTACTAATTGACCTCATGTAATGCACAAATGTACGCTACACACATACACTCCCTATTTCTCTCTCCATATCTCTATGTCTTTCTTTATCTCTCTATATTTCCCCCTTCACACCTTGGTGTGTAATGGGTACACCTAAGAGATGACTATACTTGAAAATATATCATTACGAGTGATAATTATACTGTATTATATAATATTTGATATAATATAAATTGTATCACTATTATATTATATTTATATATTGTAAATTACTAAAATTTAATTTTAAAACAATATTTTAGCTATATTTATTATTATATATTATATAGCAGAAGAGAGAAGGGAAGAAAGAGAGAGAAGTAAAAGAGAGGGAGGCAAATGGATATATAGAGAGAGATAGGGAGATAAAGATTAATAGATAGAGATATAGGGAGGTTGATTGATATCTCTCCCTATCCCTCCCTATCTCTTTATATATCCCTCTATCTATATCACTCTCTCATTTATTGAGCTCTCTCCCTCTCTCCCCCTCTCTCTTATTCACTCCACCTCTCGTACTTGATATCTCTATCCACCTTCATTCCTCACTCTATCTCTTTCCCTATCCCTCTTTGTCTCTCTATATTCCCTCTATCCGTATTTGTATCTCCCTCTCCTCCCTCTCTATATATTGATATCTCTTCCTCTCCCCCATCTTATCTCTCCCTCTCTCTCCACCTCTTCTCTCTCTCTCTCTCTCTACCCATCTCTCTCTGTCTTCTCTATCTCTCAATCCTTTACCTATCTCTCCCTTTCTCTCCCCCACTCTCTATCTCCCCTCTCTCTCTATCTCCCTCCATCTCTCCCCCTCCCAATCCCCTTATCTCTATCTATATCTGTATCTCTAGCTCTCTCTCCCTTTCTTAGCCCATCTATCCTATCCTTTAAGGTCATGTTTGGATCCCTATAAGTGAATGAAATAGTTGATTTGGAGCTACCACTTCTCTATTAAGATCTTTGTTGCACAAACAACATCATTTTCTAAATTTCTTACCAATTGGCCTCATGTAATGCACGAGTGTACCAAAAAAATAGACCAATTTTTTTCCTATTTTACCTTCCACACCTCTTCGGCGTACCCATTGTACACTAAGTTAAAATTGCTAGTTTTATATTAAATGAAGCAGAGATACAAAGAATGAAGCAGTCCAAGGAAAGGAACTACAAAAGAAGAAGAGACGGAAACAAAAATGTACAAAAGCTTTACACAGGTCTGCTCAACATATGGCAGAAATAAAGTACAGGAGCAGCCAAACAACTAAAGGAAACTACTCTCCTAACATCTCTACAACCACGTAGAAGAAACACATTAAAGGCAACACTTAAATTTTGAATTTGAAAAGGCATTCTAGCTGTTTAGAGCACCAAATGTTGTCCTCAAGGAGTTGTGAAAACTGAAGTTTGATGGCCTCCAAATGTTGTACAACTTCCTTTGCACCATCTTTAAGCTGAAAACACAAATACACAAACTGTAGAATGATATTAGATTAAAGCTTTAGAATTCCAACTTCCTGATGAACCATATGTTTAGAAAACATTGATGAGCATCTACATTTCTATATATTTAGTAAAATAGTTTGCCTTATAGAATCAGTAACCACATTATCTTGCATACCAACACCCAAAATAGCCTCCTTCCAATAATAAATGTGACCAAAAATTGCCAGAAAATGGCTAAAGACAGCATTCCATTTCCTTTTAGCCCCTATACAATCCCAAAAAATATGCTTCACACTTTCACTACGCTGACAATTAGGACAATTAGTTGGTTTAATTTTCAATTTTTTTATTCTATCACCTACAAGCAGTTTGTGATGCAAAATTTTCCATGATAAAATTTGTGCATTTGCCTTAGCTTTAGATTTCCAAATCTGGGCACTCAAATTCCTCCATTTTTTTTCACAGAATTTGCATGTCCATTTTAAATTGAGCCTAGGATTAAGTGACAGCTTCAAAAGTAATCTCAAATAGATCTTCCTCAAGGGGAAACTATAAAACTGAAATTTACCAAACCATTTCCAATCCTTGAAAAAGTTGCAGTATAAAGGTGTACAAAGCTTCATAAGAAGCTCCATCGAAACTAATGACTTCACAAAAGTCAAAAACCTTTGATATTTATTATTCAACTTAAAGGTATTTTTAATATGTTGCCACTTAATCCAATCATGTAAGTGGAAATCCCAAATATCCCTGAACTATTGCACACCCTTTTTGAAAAGGTAATTAGTATGTTTAGGGAAGGTAACAGCCAACGGATGACCAATATTTGACCATGATATTGCACAAGTTTGTTCCACCAAATAGACGAAGAAGGAAAACTAAAACCATACTGCAAAGAATCCCCCCTCCAATTCAAAAAGTTGCAAACTTGTTTCTAGGCCTTCCAGATTGATTGCAAAGGAAAAAAAGCCTTAATACTAAAGAATGGAGCCAATAGAATCTTACCCAACCATCTAACACCTTGCCACTTATGATCCATAGTAGCCTGTACAATATGATGGCAAACAAGAATCTTCCATTGTTCCTCTCCGGATACCACTCCGATAATCCATTTTGCAACTAAGCAAGGCTCTTGTGTTTTAGGATCTAGCAGGCCAAGCCCACCTTTATCCTTAGGTTGTATGCAATGAATCCATGAAAAGGATCTCAAACCAGCTTTTCCTACCCAATTGGACCACAAAAATTCTCGAATGATTTTATTAAGGTCTTCATAACCTTTTTAGATGGCATCCAGCAAGACGAATAATAAACATGAGAAGCCAAGAAAATTCTATTAACCACCTGTATTTTACCAGCAAGAGAAAGATATTTGTTTCCCCAAGTAAAGATTTTGTTTTTCAACTTGACCAAATACCAAGAAAATTCTATTAGCCACCTATATTTTACTAGCGAGAGAAAGATATTTGTTTCCCTAAGTAAAGATTTTGTTTTTCAGCTTGACCAAATACCAATTCCACATTTCAGATAGAGTGACCCCCAATCCAAATGGAATTCCCAAGTAATGAGTGATTTGCCCATGCTTAATTTGTTTCCATTCTTTAGGGATCCAATGAGGGATCGGATCAGGTTAGATCCTGGGAAATTCAGTTTTCTGATGGGCAAGCATGGATCTTGAAACTGCACAATAAAAATCAAGAATCCCCAAGACATTAGAAATTTCAAATTCAAAATTTTGAATAAAAAGCATATTCTCATAAGCGAAATGGGAATTAAGAACAACTGCATTATTAGGAATAGAAATGCCTTTAATCAACCTCATTTGATAAGCCTTTTGCAACAAATAACCCAAAGCATCTGGAGCAAGGACATAAAGGAAAGGAGATGAAGGACAACCTTGCCTAATAGATCGTTGCAAAGGAAATGGTTCAATCAAGGAATTATTATGATATTGCGATCAGGATTTAACCGTGTAAGCATCTCTAAACATTTGTGCAGAAGCATTATTATCAAGGTTCAATCAAGGAATTATTATGATATTGCTATTAGGATTCAATCAAGGAATTATTAATAACCAGTTGCGCAGAAGCATCTCTGAACAACATTTGCACATGTTTACAGATTTTGGGACCAAACCCCAACCACTACAACATTTTGATAATATACGATATACCAATATTTTGATTAAAGGGCTAGGATTTAGCAAAATTAATAAATAATATTTTGTAGGGTGTGGATTTTTAGAAAGAATTTTTATAATTCTAGAACACTTGGCAGCTTCTTCATAATAAAATTCTATGACAGGTTTATGACAGTAATAATAAGTAATATTTTATAGGGAGTGCGGATTTTTAGATAGAGGTATTATACTTTTAGAACATTTGATACTTTTCATTAAAAAAAAAATGAAATGGTTATGATAGTAAGAGGAGTTACAAATTAGTATTCATGTGGTGTCTCTTTTGTGGAAATAATTTTCATTAATATATTAGTTGTTATTTTTGAGAAGGGAAAAATATGATGTTGAAATTTTTGCTTCCCTGTCTCTATGTATTGAGGTGTTTTGAGAAGGGAAAAATAGGATGTTGAAATTTGTGATTCCCTGTCTCTATGTATTGAGGTGCTTGGTTGCCCTTTGAGTGAATTGCCATTTTCATATAATTGTTGTCATAGCTTGAGCCTTGCGTTCAACTACTAATTCAGGAATGAAAATCTTTGGATTTGAAGATGAAAAGACAACCTTTTTGGTTTCAGGGAGATTGGAGGATGAAATCCATTCGGCTTTTTGAGGGCAATCTTTATTTAAATTTTTTATCTTTTTTAGAAGTATTTGGATTTGGAGCAACAATATATTGTAATAGTGTTAGTGTTTTAATTTGCACTTTTTTGTGCAACACAAAATAGAATAGATGTGTGATAGAACCACACTTTGAATTAGAAAGGTAAGTTTTTTGTAAAATTAAAACTAACTTAAAACTTGACAATATATATACTCTTTACAATGATCTTTGGGTGGTTTATGATTATGTTGAATAAAATGTTAATTTATCATTTTGGTTTTGTCTAGGATAAAAAGTTGAGATGCTTTTCCAACACAAGACAAAAGATCTTATGTTTTTTTGACTTGAAACAAATTTAAAGACTATATACTTGTATTCCTTAGTTAAAAAACTAAGATTGAACAAATGTTTTTTTTTTTGACTTAAAACAAATTTTAAGACTATATGCTTGTATTCCTTAGTTAAAAAGCAAAGATTGAACAAATCAAAGATTAAATGACACCAAATGTTATAGGTTAAAACAAATGTTGCATTCAAAGATACAAAAGAGACCCTACAATTATTGAAATACATAAGGCTTCAATAATTTTTACGTGATATATAACTCATAAAAGTACATTAACACATAAGATAAAACACTTAAATAATATTTTATAAGGAAAATACACATACCAATTCCTATTGAAAGAACAATGAATTTAATTTTTGAATTGACAATAATATTGAAAAATAATTTTAGCAATCTGCGGTCATGAGAATTATTATTGATGAAATTAAGTGTAAAAGGACATTTATTTATGCAAATTATCTTAGACATTAATTCCAATGTGACTATTAGTTGAAGTGATGAATAAAATATTACAATTATCTTTTAAAATTTTGCATAATGAGATATACTTTGAGTTAAAAATATAGAACCTTAAAAATAGCGGAAAGCTATAAATAATGGGATTTGGCTAGAAAATACTTATGGTCTTGTTCTTGAAAATGGTGATGATTGGACAATGCTTTTCTTTGTTTTGATGAAGTTTGACAAATCGCTTAATAAAACTCTCAACGTTTCATTATTCAATGACCTTTGTTGACTTGAATTTGAAACCTTTTGATGAAGCCAAAAAAAATCCACTTTAATGCTTTCATTGTCGATGAAGTCTACTAAACATTTAAGATTTTTGAAAGTTTGTTATTTGATGAAATATCTTTCTCAAATTAAAGCATTCTTGTTCATTCTTAATTGAAACCACTTTTGTCTTATTCATTCTTAATTGAAATCACTTTTGTCTTATTCATTCTTAATTAAAATCACCTTTTTTTTAGCATGATCACACAAATTGGATGAAACTCCATAGCAAATTTAAAAAAAACATCAAAGTGATTGTTTCTTTATTGGAAATAAAATCAAAATCTAGAAATTCTCAAATTTTTTTTGCTAGTAATAAAATCAAAATCTCAAAATTGAACCAATTCATAAGATTTCAAAGTTGTTATATTTGATTTTTCAAAAAAAAAAACTTAAACTCTTATTGCTATAGGAGATTGTGCTTATTTTTCACCAACATTTAATGTGTAGTGGGATATTTCCACCATCCTCCTTTGGTGCACTTTTCTTTTGACTTTTCTAAAATTTGTGAAAGGTACATTTGCATATCCTCATGTTAGGCACACTTTATTCCTTTTATCTTAGCTTTATAAAATATATATTTATTCAAAAAGTTGCCCTTTAGGAAGAGGGGTTGAAAGTTGTGTGGGTTAATTTTGTGATCATGTGACTATCACATGAAATTTTGTAGGACCTTCGTATTTTTATCTATCTATAATTAAGGGTTGGAGGTTCAATTCATCATGTGACATCACATTAGTATATCTTTTGAAAAATGTTAAAATGATTTAAAATAAAGTCCGAAATATTTTTAAATATTATGTGTAACCTAGATAATTTAAATACTTTTTGAGAATATAAATATTGTTATCTTTAACTTTTATATCCAACACAAATGATCAAATAGTTAAATACAAACTATTATTATTATTATAAAAACAACAAATTTTTATTTAAAATATAATTTATAATCAACCGGCACAAAATACTTGTTGACAACTTTTCATATTACATAATAAATATAAAGTATTTAGTGTACAATACCCTAATGCATATACATTGACATCCGAATCAATGTATACATATCTACATAATAATATTTGATAATAAACAAAATAACATAACAACAATATTCGATAATAATATAAATTATTGCACATCTTAATAAATGAATTTATGATGTTTTTTATTTGACATTCATAAATTATAATTTTTTGTAAGAATCCATCTTCACAAATAAATATATAGGTAGGATGACTTATACTAAGAATAGCAACTTTTTACAATGAATTTGATTGAACTTTCAAAAAGTGTTAAATTCTTGCTATATTAAGACGCTCAACTTTCCTATTCTATTAAGAAGCTATAGAATTTGTCTTCGAAGGCAGTCCCTTGCAAGTGGTTAGTGACTAGAAGTACCTTGGCCTTGATTTTCACTATAGGCTTAGTTGGGAGACATGTAGAGCAAAAAGGATTCAAGTTGGATGGAAAGCTTTATACTCTTTGCAAAACAGATGTAGGAGTGCTGAATTATGGGATTGGAAAACCAAGAAAACTCTCTTTGGATTGTTAGTGGTGTTGGTGGTTCTCTATGGGTGTGAAGTTTGGGGTGGCAATACTTCAACAATGAAGTGGCGGCAAATTGAAAGACTACAAAAACATTTAATCACAAGCAGCCTCAAAATAAAATCGTCTGTTCCCAATGAGATTGTCCTTGCTGAGGCTGGTGCCTTACCTGTGGAGACATTGGCTATGATTCGTTTACTAAGTTATCTAAAGAGGCTGGAGAACATGGAGGTGTCCCGTTGGCCCAAAATGGTAGTAGCAGATAAACTAAATAGAAGGAAGAGCACGTGGATGAAGCAAAATAACAAGTGGTTGAGTAAGTGGGGTATCAACATAGATAATTGCCCAAATAACATTAAGGCAATCAAAATGTACGTGCAACAAAAAGTTAAAGAAAGCATGTGGGATAGGGAGTTATCAAGGAAAAGGGAGTATTACATCAAACACTTTAATCCCTCTTGTGATCATACTCAAAAAACATATATAGGTGCGTAAATAAAATGGAAAGCGAAAATGTTAATAGCTCAGCTAAGAACTAGTTTTCACCAATTGAGATGTGAAACCGGTAGATGGACGACACCTAAAGAAGATTGGGCTGATAGGATATGCAGGTTTTGTTCGCTAGGGCTTGTAGAGATAGAGTGGCATTTCATCATGGAATGCCCAACCTACATGGATATTCGGGTCAATTATATCGAGATCTTAAATGTGAACTCTTTATACAGCTTATTCAAGGAAGAGAGAATATCGAAAAATGCTGAGTACTTGATAAAAATTCATAGTAGAAGATCCAAAATTCAGAAAGAAAGGGAGATAAAGTAATTGTTGGGTTGTGGTTTCTTTTTCGGGTTGTTGTAGTGTTCCATTTTGCTACTGATCCGTGGGTCCCATGGGCTGTTTGGCCTCGTGGACGTTATTAAAAATCTTCATTCATTCATTCAATCACACATTTTCGTAAGTACAAAACTTTAAGGAATGTCTGGTTTTCCTGTTTTTGATGGTAGATTCTGACACTATACCTTTCTTAAAACTTCAAAAAGCATATAAAATATGTGCCTTCCTTGCTAGGCACGTTTTACATCATTTGACCATAGTTTTAATAACAAAGACAAGAAAGTATAAAGAGCGCCCTAACTTCGGCGCACTTTATTGGTGTTCTCTGCAGTTTTTTATTAAAAAATAAATTTAAGCTCTACCCAGTTAGTAGATTGTATTTATAAATTAATTGAAAATAAAAAATAATTAATAATAAATTTAATTTAATTTTTTTTAATAATAATTAAAAATAATTAATTAATTATAAATTAAGAATTTAAAACTAAAATAAATTGTGATTTATTGATCATGGAGTTTTATGTATGGCAATTGAATTTTGGTTTGAGTATAATATACAACATATTTTATTCATATTTATATATAATTTATTCAAGATATTTTAGCATATTTATTTTGCTTCTATATATTTCTAAAAGTTTTTATTGTTTATGCAATCTATTGTCATCTCTTAAATATTTTTATTTGATAAAATAAAATATATATAAACTGTTATTCATCCCTTATATGTTTTCACGAGATCTTAGTGATTAAAAAGTGAAATAATAATTATTACTCAATAAATACTCTCAAATTGCCTTTATGGGATCTTGGTGATTAGAAAGTGCTAAATATTTATTTTATATTAAAATTTGTTGAAGTTATTAAAGTGGTAACTGAGCTAACATCCTATTCGCTAGTAGAGTATTCGAGAAACAAAAGGCTCATGATAGAGGAGGAAATATTAGAGTGTCTTTAGGATAATTTAATAGACCCCCATATGAGGCAATATAGAATGATAGAGGTGCTCTAAGGGGCTAAGAGAGAATGACAAATTGTTGACAAGGTTGTTGCAAATTTAGATGAATCCACATATCACCATTCCTTTGTAAAAATCAAGGCCACACGAAAACAACACAAAGAGGAGAATGCTTATGTGCAAATAATTGGCCATTGGATAGTTCCATTTTGAAACTTGTTAGGGACATGTTATTACAAAGAAGAAATAATAGAAGCCTAAGACATTTTTTATGGAAGAACTGTTTACCTTGCATGTGTGCTCCTTAATCTTCTTCCAAGTTTCTCTTGAAAGTATGTCAATCTTTTTTTTCGTTGCAACTTCTTTATCATCAATTGCCAACTTCATCTTTGTATCCTTCGATGTCCCATTTGTCTTCTTATCTTCATTAACAAGTTTCTCCATCCACTCTTGTTCTATCACTGAAAATTGTGCCCACAAATCTTCTGCACTTGCTGCACCTTTTTCCTTCACCTCTACCAAGTAATGTTGCTCACTTAGCAACTCTCTGCTATGCAAACCTTTTTCATCATCCCTTTTCAAGGGAGCCATATTTTGCCCTCGTCTACACAGGCCACTTGAACTTCTTTTTCAATGGCCAACCCCAACCATACTCTTGGCTTCTTTCCTCAAGCCACTGCTTACAGTTCTCTAAATCTCTTCTCAACTCTGCCATTTCTTTATCCCACTCTGAATTCTGCTTCTTCACATTCATTTTCATTTTGCCTTTCTCCCCAAGGCTTTCTTTTATGACATACGAAGTTGCATCTTTTTATCTCTTTTTGGCTTCTCAATACCTCACCTAGGGCTTCTCTCCTTTTCCTTTGCCCAGTATTTTGGTACCTAGGTTCTTCTTATTAACCCATCAAACGTTAACACACATTCTTGTCAAAATCCTACAAGCATAATCGACTTCCACTTCCTACTTCCACTTCCTAGACCTTTTAGGCTATGATACCAAAAATGATGGCAACCTTATTGGATTCCAAACAATTTGCAAGAACAAGTAATAGGAAACAACAACACATGCCAAATAAACTCAACCGTCCTGGAACGTATCAACATTAGAAGGGAAACAAACATTAATGGAAGATAACAGGGTTCAAACACTACCACCAATCAAACAAGGCGAACAAAGACAATAGTGTTACGAACGTGCAATCTCATTCTTTATTCACCGAACAAAATACCAAGTTTCCAACACTACTCATCGTTAATAACAAAATTTTCAGTTTACCAAACCAGTAGATAGTGAACAACAACAGTTACATTCTTCAGACAGCTACCCCACGCAAATAGGTCGATTCTTGGCCATAAGCGACAGGAAGCCTTGTTTGAACACCTTCACATACATGACAGGGAACAAACTTATCTAGCAACATAATAGGGAAATAAACTCCCACGAACAAACCAAAAACAAGGTTTTGTTTTAATGTGTATGGAGCAAAACAAAATGGCTTACAAAGGGGTCAATACACAAAGATTGCTACCAATCTGAATTCACACCTCCGCTCTCCCTTGTCAACGCGTCTCTCATCCGACTTTTCCAAATCTGCAACCTCAAAATCAACATTTTCTTGTCATGAACCGTTCGGTTCTCTTTTCCAAGGCAAAACCATCCCCTTTCCTTACATAGGTCGATTGTTCTTCTCTCCCTCTCAACGGTTCTTTGCTGCCTTCCTTCTTTTGATCGATGTAACTCTTAAAGATGAATTGACAACGGTTTCTTGCCTTTTTTCTCAATGTGGATAACTCAATATAATGTAGTTTCATTTTATTTGAATAAAAATCCCATAACTACCTGCCCACGCTCCATAAAACAAGCCAAAATCTGCACAACAAAATGGCAAATAAAAAGAAAACCAAAATGTAAAGCTCCTGCGTCAATGACATTTGTTGGGCATTGCCTATTATTGGTGACATCGTAGTCTAATCACAAAAGAGCATGATCTAATGCAAAATTTTGAAGAGTTCAGCTAGAGGTTGCAAAACAGATTAGAGAAAAATTCAAAAAAGATGAAGAATAATAGTTTAGAGAACTTGCCAAAATCAAGCAGCAAACTTCAGTGAATGCATAAGTCGTGAAATTCTAGAGTTGTAGTCATGGCACTTGATATATTAGAAAAGAGGTTCACTTTCCTCTTTGGTGAGTGAAGAATAATAGTTTAAAGAACCTACTAAAATCAAGCAACAAACTTCAGTGAATGCATAAGTCGTGAAATTCTAGAGTTGTAGTCATGGCACTTGATATATTAGAAAAGAGGTTCACTTTCCTCTTTGGTGAGTGTCTATATGAGCCTCTCAAAGGTCTATTTGAGTTCATTGCACCATCATTATTAGAAGAGGCTAGTTGGAGAGTGTTGATCTTGACCCATCCATGCTAAGGGATACATTTTTATTGTAGCCAAAACCACCCACTATTGAATATTAGAAGGGAAAATTTTAGAAAGGATTCAATTCACACCCTTAAAAAGTTACATTGCAACCATTTGCAATAAAGAAGTTAGGTGAGAACATTAGAAATAATGTTATAAGGAAGATGTGCCATTGGAACTTTGGTTACAAATGCCTTGGCAAGAGCCAAGTACACTATATTGAGGTAGCATTTGATGAAAAAAACATTTGATCTTGGAGAACTAGAGTTGTTGCAAGCTATGGGATAATAGATCATTGATCATGAACTTTAGAAATTGGTGGACAATAGTAGGAGCACACTTGTAGCTCTTTTAGGAGCACCACAATATCACTATTTTAGGATTTATGGAGAGCTATCAGGACAAGGGATATGGTGATGATTGATAGTGGGGCTACTTAAAATTGCATTGATGAAGGTTTGGTGGTGAAGAAGGGATTGAAGGTTGAATGCTTCACTATATTCAATTTCACTACTATTGATGGATTCACTATTCCATATATTAAGGTTATTCAACAACTCAAATTGTTTTTGGTGATTAAAGGCATGTGATGATTTTAATGTAGTTGGATTAAGAGATGCACAAATGGTTTTATGAATATAATGGTTGCATTCCCTTAAAGAGTATTCACAAAATTATTAGTCTATGGAATTAAAATTCAAATCTCAAGGGAAAGATATGGTGTTGAAATGTATTCTTGATGGGTCACTGTAAATGATAACAACCGAGAGTATGGAGAAATCCTTTTGCAAGGACAAGTTGCATGGGCAACTAGTTGCTTTGTGATGAAAGGCATGCACACCACTTCATCTTTTGGTAAGAAATATGATTATTATGTTGATATTTAATCCATTATGAATAAGCATAATATAGTTTTTGGTAATATGCCTCCAAGTTTGCCACTAGAGAGGGGAGTCCAATACATCATAGAGTTGGAACTAGGCTCTAAGCCTTTTATGCCACCTCATATATGCAAAAAAGATATAGAAAGGCATCAAAAAATTATTAGATCGATAAGCCACAATAGATCCACTTCTAGACCATTTGCATCATTAGGGATTTTTGTGAAGAATAAGGATGTCCAACTATAGAGCATTGAACAAAAGGACCATCAACCACAAAAAATAAATATCCTATTCCCAGGATTGATGAGTTGCATGGAGTAGTGTATTTCTTAAAGATTCACTTGGGGCCAATTGTAAAGTTAGTCTACACAAGACAAATTATAGATGTCACTTTGGACATTTTGAGTTTTTGGTCATGTCATTTGGTTTGACAAATGCTTCGACCACTTTTGAGCATACCACTAATAAGATATTTAGTGGTCAATTGAGATAATTTGTTATATAGTAAAAGATGAGAAGACCATTTGAGACACTTGGATACAATCCTTGGAATAGTAGAGCAATAGGCTCTCCTTGCTAAGAAATCTAAATGTGCCTTTGGGGTGACATAGATCTTGTACTTAGGACATGCCATTAATGTTCGAAGTGTTTAAGTGGATCAACAAAACTCCAACCACATTGATATGGTTGAGAGGAATCTTTGGCCTTTGCAACAATTGCATGAGGTTCATTAGGGGACATTCATAGTTGATAGAACCTCTAATTGACATAACCAAGAAGGGAGCTTTCTCATGGAATGACCAAGCTCAAGAAGCTTTCAAGAATCTCAAAGAGGGTAACTAATTCATGCCTTTAGTTGCCATTCCAATTTTCTTACAACCATTTGTTGTGAATGCGACACGTCAAGAGAAGGGATTGGAGTAGTACTTGTGCAAAAAGGGAACCCCATACCATTTGAATGTAGGAAATTGAAATATTCAAAAATAAAATTTATATCTATGATAAAGAGATGCTTGCCATCATGTATGCTTGGCCAACTTCAAACAATACTTAGTTTGTGGAAGATTTGTGGTGAACATATCACAATAGTTTGAAGTTCTTCCTTTTCTAATGTGACCTAAATGATAGGTGAAAAAATGAGTAAGCTTCAAGCTTATGGTTTTGATATAGAGTAGATTGAGAGAAAATAATGTAGTTGTTGATGTTCTATTTGGAATTCCTACTCTACATTTCATTTGCCATTTATGTTGATTAGAAGGTTTCTATTATGGTAGAATATGTTAAGAATATATTTCTACTAATACCTAAGATGAAAGTGTGAAGGATGACATGCTTTTAGTGGCAAATGGTTTCATTTTGTATAAGGATGGAATCCTCTCCATGCTTGAATATAAAACGAGGGAGAATATTTTAAAAGCATTGCATGGTGCACCTATGATAGGGCACACATGATTCTACAAGACTTACAAATAGATAAGAGAAATATTCTCTCAAAAGGACCATAAGGAAGTTTGTACTCAAACATATTAGGTGATGCACAATTTCTAGAAAAATAAACTAGCGCATATTTTTCTTGTAGGTTTGCTACAAATATTTCTTATTCTCAACTAAAAATGGGAAAGTGTGTCCACAAATTTCATCATGGACCTTCCAAAGTTAAATGGTGTGGATTACATTTATGTTGTAGTGGATAGATTAACTAAGTTTGCACATTGTCTTATAATTTCTATATTATTTAGAGCACACTAGGTAGTGGTTTTATTTTTTAGAAACAATTAGATTACATGGATTGCCTAGAAGTATTTTTAGTGACACAATAGTAGGTTCCTTAGCTCCTTTTGGGAAGAGTTGTTTTGTTTGAATCGTATTGGCTTCACTCCAGGTATCAATTATCACTTACAACACATCAACAAATGGAAATAGTAAATAAGTGGGTTGAAGGATATTTAAGTATCACATATCAACATGCAACATGGGTCAATGGTTACACCTTGGAGAATTTCTATAACACTACACTCGCATGTCCATTAGCATGGATTTGTATGGATATGATGCAATAATCTATATATTTGGTGTTCACTAGTAGTAGGATACCAAGAACTAGTGACTTAGTAGGGTATAACAAAGATATTTTGAGGTCACCCAAGGATTAGCTATAGTGAATCAAAATTAATAGAAGTTTCATGAGATCAACACCACATTGAGAGATATTTCAAAAACTTCAAAATTAATAAAATTTTCAAGAGATCAACACCACGTTGAGAGATATATAAAAAAAAAATCATAGACATCTATGCTATATGGGCCAATAGTTTGCACCTTCAAGAATATTGATAGAATACCACCCATCACATGTCCATTGGTATGGTTCATTTTATGGATTTGGATGGTATGATGCACTAATATTTATAGATTTGGTGTTCATTAACAGTAGGGTACCGACAACTATTGACTTGGTAGGGTATAACCAAGATATTTCGAGTTTAGTCAATGATCACCTATAGTGGGTTAAAATGAATCTAATTTTTATGAGATCAACACTACATTGAGAGGTCATTCAAGTTTGGTGAAATAGTTTTTGTATGCTTGCAACCTTATAGGCATGCTTCTATAAAATGATGTTGGGTTGAAAAGTTCAAACCTGACTTATATGGACCTTACAAAGTTGTGAGAAGGGTTGGTGAAGTTGCTTATGAATTGGAATTGCTAATAGATAGTAGAATTCAATATTTTTTCCATGTGTCTTGCCTCAAAAGGGAACTTGGATAATGTATTACACTATCAATAGAGCTGCCACCCTTTGATGGTGAAGGGAAGCTCATTTTGGTACTAGATGTCATCAATGATACACAAAAAGAAGAAACTAAGGAACAAAACAATCACACAATACTTGGTTCATTAGAGGAACATACTTCTAGAAGATGCTACATAAGAGGGACCAAAGATTTGTGAGCATCCAAAAATTTGTATTGTATGTGGGCAAGCAATTTTGAGGACATACTTGTCATAACCCTTTTTTATTTATTAGCTTATGTGGGCTCTATCTTTATTTTTCCAATAAGGATATAAAAATATTTTAATAAAAGGGCCTTCATTAGGAAGCAATAAAGAAAATAATAATAAATAATAATAAAATAATAGCTTATGAAGGATGTGGATTTTTAGAAATAGGTTTTATTACTCCCATGACACAACTTCTTTATCAAATTCTATGACATTTATTAATGAGCAGTTACAATTTGGTATTCATAGCAAAATGGGGGCTATTTTGGAGAAGGAACCTCATTAGTATTTTAATTGCTATCTTTGAGAGGAAAATGGGGCATTGAAATTTGTGTCCTTTAGTTAATCTATATTGAGGTGCTTGGTTTTCATTTGAATGATTTGGTTTTCTCATATAAATTTTGTCTTAGATTGAGCCTTGCATTTAACTATCAAGAACAAAAACCCTTGGATTTGGAAATCAAAGGATGAAATTTCTTTGGTTTCTTGAGGGACAATCTCATCTAGAGGTTGTATTTGTGCTAAAAGCCTTTATTTTATTTTCTATCAAGTATTTATATTTGAAGCAACAACATATTTGATAGCACATTTTATTCATATTTATATGTTGTCTATCTAAGACATTTCAACATATTTATTCAACTTTAGCATATTTGTAATTCCTAAATTATTTATGCAATCTATTACAATTATACGACAAAATTATGAGCAATATTTACCTCTTTTATTTATTTTTTCATTGAATCTAGAGATGAAAACCTTAGAAGATTCATCACCTCACACATTGAAACCTTCTCAATCTTGCATTCTTTGTCAAGGATAAAAGAAACAATCATTTTTTTAGAATTTCATTATCTTTCTCTTTGACGCTAGTAAATCTTTGTACTTACTCTATTCTTTATAATTGGTTATGTGTCTTCTATTTTATATTTTTGAGACCAGTGACAAATATCTTAAGCAACATGATATGAAAGGCAATGGCTTACCTCCACAACCATGTAAACTATAGTGTTTGAGACAACCAACATATGCACTTCTACATGTAAAATTGGGAAAAAATCTAAAATCAATGATGCATAACTCTTGATCAAATCATGAAAATACATTTATTTTTGTTGCTTTAAAGTAATGTTATGAGGAAGAAAATAAATGATAATTTATATTCCTCAAAATATGCAAATATCAAAGAGTTTGCATCTAGAGAAAATTTGGTATCAAGTTCAATACATGTAATCTATTATTTCAATGGAATTTTGTGCAAGGGATAACCTTTGTTTTGTCTCAAATTATGTTCTCACAATTGGATTTTAGGCTTTCAATAATATTCTGTAGATTTTTGGTGTTTAAAAAAACAACACACATCACAATCAACATATAGAGCTGTAAATAAGACACTCTTATGTTGCTAGTGTAGATTTTTCTTGTTGTTGAGAAAACATTAATTATTGGGTTTTGAATCAACATTTCAAATCCAACTCCATGCCTATCATCACTCTTATGTCATCATTGTGTGAAGGGTTCTATATATGGGCCTTAATACAAAAAAATATTTTTCCTTTTGATGAAGAGCTCATCCTATATAAAGTGACATTTTTCATTGTTTCTGGGCTTGCTTTAGTTTAATTGAACACAAAATTGTTATTGGGAATTTGATTGGAATGTCAAATAAATTTCAAAGCTTACAATTTGATATATTTAAGGAAATATTTTAGTTTGTTGCATAGCTATGCCATCCGGGACTTTAATGTGTGTGAATGACTATAGCCTTCACTTGAAGGCATTTAGTTGTCTTAGAATTTGAGGAGTTGGACTATTTTATCAAATTTTTTATAGATTGTGTGTTGGATTCAAAAATTAATAATTTTAAGTTGCTAGTAATAATTTTCTCTTGGTTATTAATTAGTAAACAGGATTTTTCATTGATGGCCAATTTGTTTTTTAGATACAAATATTTAAGGTAAGAAGATACAATTAGGCTAATTGCCAATAAGGTTTGCTTTTTTCTAGGTGGAGTGGTAGACGTTTTTGGAATAGAACAAATAAAATTAGGTGTTGCCATGCTATACAAACATTAGGGCCAACAAGTAATTTTATATCACAAAAAAATATAAAATAAGTATTGGTTGAGAAGATTTTGGGTTTTGAGAATGTATTAGTCATAGAAGTCAAAGGACCATCCCAACTAACTTAGGGAACAATAACAAAGCACCCAATAACATTTTTTGTCACACTTAGAATCATCTTGTAATCAACCTCTAACATAGCTATAGTGAGTTTCTAGTGTCAAAACACTTGTAGCATGCTTATAACAACTTTTTGAACTTGGCATAGTTGAGCCATGATGTTGTTGACCCTTAGAAACACCTGGTGTTAATTTTGTCTAGATTATCTTATTTTATGCTTCCAACATGTTATCATAAACATTTCATCGAACAATTAGAATATATAAAAGCTCCATCGAGGTTTGATTGGGAGTTTCATGCACTTGTAGATTGGTAAGTTAAAATGTTTGTCTATCTTCTTTCCAGTGACCCATCAAGAATCCATAATCATTTTGGCAAGTGATTGATTAGAGTTTTATGGTTGGAATCACTTATGCATTCATCCATGAGTTTTTAGGACCAATAATAAAAATCCAACCCCTACAAAATCATGAGACATATGGATAAACGTGGGTACATTGTTTTTGGGAAAAATCAACCCTAAAATTTGATAGATTTGAAAGATTGGAGAAAGAGAGAAAAATAATAGGGGGAAACTGTGAGAAAAGAGAGGCATATTATTTTGAGACTAAAGAGACAAGGAAAATTAAGGAGGATTAGATCTCACCTAACCTGAGTGATGAAAAATATTTTTGACTATTTTTTGTGTTTTGTAGTAAGTTTAGACTATTTTTAGTAGGTTTGTAAGCCATTTACAAGTAGATTTGTAATAAAACATCTTTTATCCCTTTTGAAATTTGCAGTTGTTGGTGAGTTTTAGGTTGTTATGTTAAGGTTTTGTTAAATTAACCTTTTACCTAGACTACATTATTGGCATTAGAGCAAGGTTTCTTTATTGGGGCATGCCTTGTGACACTCTAGTGGATTTGTTGTAGGTATGGGAAAGTTTTGCAACTCTAAATTCACTTGGAGATCTAAGAGATCACCTTTGTTTTCTATTTCTTCATCAATACCAAATGCCCATCTCCTCGAGCTATAAACACGAGGGATGAGTGATAGATGAGTGAGTATGAGCCAATGGAGGATCCCAAAAAGGTGAAGTTTGTTTATACTAAGTTGAAGGGTTATGCATCCTTGTGGTTGGATCATGTACAAACAAAAAGATAAACAAGAGGTAAAGAAAAAACCAAATATTGGGATAGAATGCTTGAAATATGTAGGGTAAGTTCTTTACTTTAGATTACCAAATGAGTGTTCAATAAATTATAATCTTAGATAAAATAAGATGAATGTGAAACACTACAAAAATGAGTTCTACAAACACACCATTCAGGTTAGTCATGTGGAGGATGATGAAGATACAATCTTGAGTTGTGTTAATGGACTCCATGTTTTTATTCAATATTTTTGGTGTGGTGAGATTGAGGTTGATGGAAGAAGCCTATCAATGTGCTTTGAAAGTGGAAGAGAATTTTTATAGGAGACAAAAAAATAGTTCGAGAGGAAGAGGAAATTTCTCTAGGGGAAGAGGACAAAAAAACAATGGTAGAGGATAAAATACCTATGAAGTAGAAGTAAACACTTCTTTAAATAGATATTCTAGTAAAAACACAAGAGGAAGAAGGAATTATTCAAGAGAATGATGCTACTATTATAGATGATTAAATGGAAAATTTTATAGGTGTGGGGACAATGGATATAGTAGATGAAATTCCACTTGAAATGATGAGTTTGTTGGATGAATATGTTAAAATTCTCTGTAAGAAATTATTGGATGGGTTGCTACTCACAAGAAACATTGGTGATTATATGGATTTAATCCTTGGATCAAGCTTACTAATAAAGGCAACATATATGTTAGCACCCATAGAGAATGATGATGTGAAGAGGCAATTCCAAGAGTAATTGGACAAGAGTTTGATTAGAGAGAGTTTGAATCGATGTGCAGTTCCAACTATAGTAGAATCCAAGAAGGCTGGAGAATGGCATATGCACACAAATTCACAATCCATTAACATGATAATTATCAAATATGGATTTCCATTGTCGTGGATGAGCGACTTGATGTATTACTTTAGTGGAGCTAAGTATTTCAAGAAGACAGATTTGAAGAGTGGATATCATCAAATCTGCATTATAGAAGGGGATGACTCAAATAATTGGATTGCTTGAGTGGATCTAAGTACTTCATGATGATAGATTTGAAGAGTGAAATCATTAAATTTGGATCAAAGAAGGGGATGAATAAAAAATTGCATTAAAGACAAACAATGTGTTGTATGAGTGGGTTGTTATACCATTTGGAATAATAAATGCACTAAGCACATTTTTGAGGACAAATAATGATGCATTAAAACCATTTCTTGGTAAGTTTGTAATATTTTATTCGGATGAGTAGAACAAAAGAGGGACACTTGATGCGTATAATATTCCTTGTTTTACAAAGATTGATGGAAGAGAAGTTCTTGGTTAACTTGAACAAATATAGTTTTATGAAGGAGTTAGTGTACATGGGTTTTTTAATTTTTCAACAATGCCTAAAGTGTGCCATTGTGAGTGGCCATCACTAAGAAGCATGTTTGAGACAAGAAGATTTCTTAGGTTGGCAATTTTTTTGTAGAAAATTTAGTGGCATATGTGCACTTATCATATAAATAATAAATGGTAGTAGAAAAGAATTTATTGGACAATTGTAGTAGAGAAGAGCTTTCAAAAATCAAAGAAAAGAGATAGAATAGCTAGTTCTCAAATTACCATACATGAACAAAGTGTTTAAAGTTAATGATGATACTAGTGGGACAACGATCGAGAGATTTTTGAGTCAAGAAGGTAAGCCCATTGCCTACTTCAATTAGAAGTTGAATGAAGCCAATATTAAAGTATTTTGTTTATGACCAAGAATTCTTAACAATTATTTATATATTCAAGAAGTGAAGGTGCTTTTTGTTACCCAAGGATTTTATTCTATTCATGGATCATCATGCATTGTAATTTGTAAATAAACCAAGGTAAGTTGAGTAATTGTTTGGATTTGACTCCATGAGAGTTTTATGATGACAATTTGGATTTTAGGAAGAGTGGGAAACATACAAGAACCCAAAAAACATTAGTGTTGGCACCCCAATTTTTTTTGTTGTTTTGACCTTTTGGCCTTCTTTCTACTTTCCATCACCCATTACTAATAATTGATGTGAGATATCTAATTTGGGTGTTCCTTTACTAAATTTCTAAGCATAGTTGGGTAAAGCATGCAAAATGAGGCCTAGTTTCCTTTCATAGTTTTATGAAATTTGCTAAGGGGTGACAATTTTTCCTTTGTCAATTTTCTCCTTCCAATTGGCCCAAGTGTAGCTCGAATACTTTTTCGTACTTTCTTCATTCCTTCCATTTACCTTCCTATTCATATTTCATGACATCTTAATGTTGATTTAAACATTTCTTCCACATCTAGTCCTCTCTTCCTTTCATGCAAATCCACAATCTCCCAACTTTTCCCTTTTACAAACTTTCCAATTGGATCCAGATTTTCTTCCTTTTCCCCATATCCAATTCCCATGTCTCTTCCGTAAATTTTCTTACTAATCTTCCATTTCCTAATTTTGTGAGAAATTGAGGTCCATCTAAATATTTTCCTTCTCCCTTTCCCACCTTTATATATTCAAGGATTTGGTTCCCCTACCATTTCCTACATTCCCTTTTATTCCCCTTTGTGAGATTACTTTTCACATTTAGACATATAGACCCTCATTGCAATATCCTTTTCCAATATTCATCCTCGCATGTAATCCCCACAAGGTTCATTGGGTTCTTCATTCTTTCCATTTTCATGCTTTCTCACTCTTGTAGAATCTCGATAGACATCTAGACCCCCCTTCATTTCCTATATTCTCTAATCTCCTCCCTTTTGTGGACTTCCAAAGTGGATTCAAATATTTTTTCCCTTCACTTCACCCATCTTCCTCATCTTGTTCCACAAAGGGTTTCTTACACCTTCTATTCCTCCTTTGTGGAACTCTTGTTCATATTTGGACATTTATCCCTTGATTGTCTCCATCTAGTCTTGCATGTTTTTCTCACATCCCCTCTTATCCTTTTTCATGCAAACTCTAAGTGGATATTTGAACTTCATCCCAAATTTCTAGTTCTCATGTCCACTTCTACATTAAAATTTTGTAAAGGTTTTGAACACCTTTTTTCATTCATTTCCTTTTGTGTAGAGTTCAAGTCAACACCTTGTCTTGATGTCTAGTCCTACGTACCACTTTTTGGTCCATAATGCCTCTATGATTGTTTCGCCCTTTTCACAAAGTTTCATTGAACTTTAGGGTTTTGATTCCCCCATCTAGTTCTAACCTCCAATATTGACACAAAACATCACACGTCTTGCTCTCACATTTTATTTTTCCTCAAAATTTCATATTTCTTCCATATTTCTTCTCACACTCGTGAGAAACCCAAAAACACCATTAATGCCATATTTCACCACTACAACCACCCAATTAGGATTTTCTTGCCTAGACACCATTATTTATTTTAAGTGCACACATTCAAATATAAATTCAATGATGGAGAATGAGAGTGACCATGCTTCCATTAATGCAGGTGGTTGAGCTCCAAATGTTGATGCTTGTTATGCCTATTTTTTTATTGTTCATCTCATGGATTTCATGTGATCATACTTGCACTACATACCATGTCCATTTCTCAATAGAATTCCTACACATAACTAGGTGACTAAACAAAGCATTATAAATATCAATTTGTCTCTAAGAATAGTTAGTCATTTCCACTCGCCACTTAACTGTGAGTATTGAGTAGCTTCTAGAGTTTCAACTCTTAAAAATTTAGCCTCCATTAGCGCAACATATTTTGTACATCGCAAGGAGGTATTTATATTGTAATTGGTGTATTTAATTGAATGTCTCCATAGTTCCATTTTTGGATCTTTAGGGAAAGTATAGCTTAGGGTTGCCTCTTGCCACACATGTTGGTGTGAATGCAATGGGGATTCAATGAGTGTGACAAAATTCTAATTCATTAAAAGGTTTATAATAGCCTCTTCTTCATTGCATATGGATTTATGTAGTTTGGGATGGACAACTAATAATGTTTAGTTATTCTATATCATTATTTATGGTGTATGTATCTACACAAATCATATTCTTTTGTGATTTCAATACTTTGTCTCTCATGGTATGCTATGAATCTATAACCCCAATGATTATGTAGTGGTCTTGGAATTAATGATCCATCATGCACTTAAATTAGAAACATCCTTCACCAATAGTTTATGAGTAGGTAGTCTAGTTTGTATGCATTTCATGGTTTAATGATTCAACCACATAAGCTTCTATAGAAAGCCATAATTATTCTTATCTTTAGGGATTGTATTTTGCATACCCACATATTGCAATTGTGCAATGATGTGCTTATTATCTTAATAAAAGGTATTATGTGTAGCGGGATAGTATTTGATCAAGTGATAGCCTTTGGGACCAAGTGTACACTAGGTACTACTACAACACTATATGTTTGTTCATTATAAGTTGTGATTAATCCTATTGCTTGGATACTTCTAGGAAGCCTCCTTGGGTCTTATTGAGGCCAAAGTTGAAGGTCTTACCCCCTAAGTAAATTGGTCCATTTTTGTGCTTGATCATAGGTTAGTGGTATTTTTGCTTTGAGTTTGACACTTTTAATGCTTAGAAAACACACTCACTTTAGGGTTCTAGAAACCTAATAATTTGAGCACCAAAACTTTGCATACTTTCAAGCTTGATGAAGATTTGATGAAGCTTCAAGATCAATCCCATCCTTAATAAGATTCCACGATAGCACCAACAATCTTCAATCCTTTAATTTGCAATTCTCAACTCCCAATGTAGGAATGAAATATATATGCAAAAGAGCCATTCTTCTCCTTTCCTTCCAATTCTCAACCAAATATTAACTTCCTTTTTTCCCTTAAATTCCTTCCCAAAAATTGAACATGTTTTTCCTTAATTCTACAGAAAATCAATCTACTTAGTAATCTAATAAGTAGATTTTAAAAAAAAGCTAACATTACGTTATTTCCCTTTGCACATTCCACACAAAGAATTATTATGAAATCTAAAAATAGTTTTACAAGATAAATAATTCACATCCTTCTTTTAATGATGAATTAAATAAAATAATTATGCAATTTAATTCTAGTAGTTCTAAATATATATAGAACAACAATTATATTTTAAATAAACAATTAATTAAACTAATTTTAAATCTCATAAATAAATAACACCCTAACTATTTATTTATTATCCATTATTAAATTATCTTAATTAATTAATGAATAAATCATTTGGTGCCCACATAATTGGATCATGTCAAACAACTCCAAATTAGCTCCTAGTTCACCTTCCTTGTACTTGTACCTGACACACGATATAAGATTTCACTACAACATTTTCTAGTTAATAATAACATCATAATCTCTAATTAAAAACAAAACAATAAAGTAACTTATATAACTAGCAATTCCCCCTTTGCACACAATGCATTAAAAGAATCATTTGCATCCAATATCACAAAGATGAACACATATCCAACATCATATAACCCAAATCAGATAGCATAAAAATTGAAAATGAGGGATGTTACATGCTCTGACTTGGAATGCCTATAGCATATTTTCAAACACATCTGAAAGTTTCTAGCCATTTGAATTCCTCCAATCCAATAGATCAATTTTCCAAATTTTACATAAGTTTTTGAATTCCAACATCATGAATATTTCTCATGCCTCATATATATATGCCATCATTTTCAAAATTCCTAATTGTTTGATGAAAATAAAATAAACTACAAATTCAAGTGATGTGTTAGCATGCTAGTGTGTTTTCTTGATCCCCTTGCAATATAAATGTTGTTATTTAAATTACAATATTTTATAAATTAAAATGACATATGTCTTGCAGGGTAAGATCCACAAAAATATCTAGAGGATTTACTAGCAGTAAGGGTTCATCCCCTAACAAATCTTTATAAATTGTGAAATATAAAATTGTTCATCCAATTTGTATTGGCTAATTCAGATGTTTGCTTCTTTAATTTTTTCCACAAATCTTGTCCTTAAAAGAAAATTTGGAGATACCATATTGGCTTATGTTGATAGTCCAAAGGCAATCTTCAAAATATCATTTTATTTTTTTTACCATGGTCATTAGAGAACTTTGTGGTATGGTGCCTTCTTTCTTTCATGACATTAAAATACACATTGAATAATTTTCTATTCAACATACTTATGTTTATAGATCACTTTTGTTTTATACTTATGCACCACTTTTATTTTTTCAACATGGTTATGAGCTAGCATAGATTATACAACATTCAACTCACTCTTCCATTCAAACTCTTAATAACTATTCATTTTCTAGTTATATATGTTTTATGAATTAAAATAAAGCTTTAATAATTTTGTTCTGCTTATTTTCATTAGATATATGCAAACATTAGCCCATAATGAACTATGATAAATCTCAAAAAGTAAAAATACTTAACCTTCAATAACAATTAGAAACCCCCAAACATGATGTATACTGCAAATGAAGCCTTCCTAAAAAAACATAACCTCTCCACCTAGTCAAGTTGTTCAAGTGAGTAACCAAAATGCAAATATGCTATAATTTAAATAAATGATATTTGGGGCTGAAACTAGAAAAGTGCATGTGTACAATGATAGAGCTCTTCAATACCTTTCTTATGCCACAAAAATCACAAAAAGATCTAGGCAAAAAGTTATGATTTTGGAGGTCCAAATGGGAGATCTGACTTCAAACAACAATAAAATATTCTAAGAGTAAAATATGATAATAATATATGCACCACTAGAAAGTTCTCAGAACCAGCTTTCCAACGATATCTCATTTTTGAAAATTCGTTACTTGAGTCAAAAGTTATGACAATTTAAAAAAATATGCCCACTTAAGGCTTGAGGGGCCAAAATTAAGCTCCCTCAGGGCTAGTGGGTGGTCCCCATGTGAGCAAAATCTAGTGGACTAGCATGAGTGCTGGTATGATATTTATTTAACTGTCAAGTTTAACACAATCCTCTATGATCTGGTCATTTGGCCATCAATTTTAAGATAATCATCTTTTTAAAATTAAAAAAAACCACCAAATTTTGTTTTCTTCAAAACATGAAGTATTTTGTATGAAAATGGGAGTTTCTGGGTCTTTTGGATGCAATGGAAGGGTCAATTTTGGCTCAATGTGCTCCAAAAAATCAGCTACCTCCCAAATCTGATAACCACCTCCCAACTTCAAACCCTCATAGATTTGGAAAATATGTCAAAATTTTGATGAAACAAAAATCAATCTTGACTTTCTTGGATGCTTTGGAATCAATCATGAGGTCAAATTACCTCCAATAGACACCAAAATCAACCTACAAAAGATGAACCCTCTAACATTGGTGTTTTTTTGAAGTTTTTTGATTTACTAGATCACCATATGGTGCAAGGGAAGAGCATACTCAACTTTACTAAAATTCACCAAGATTTCTCACTGGCAATAGCTCTACCCTTAAAACTATGAAGGAATTTGTAAGGTCGTGCTCTGATACCATGTAGGAGTTGAAAATTAACTTTATCCCAGGGCCACCTGCAAAAACAATGAAAACCTTCTACAAGAGAGTATGCAAGAAATGAGCTTTCTTGATATTAAGGTCTATCGAATATGATGATGAGGTATATTACAAAAATATACGATGACCTTTCTTATATAAACAAGGTGTGATGAAGTACCAAAAATTAAATGTCTGGTGTCATTATTAAATAACACAAGCCATCATTAAATGACCTAGGACTCTAATATTTAATAAAATCTAGAAAGATAAAATCTTATCTAAACAACTTAAATATGCCTAGGACCTAAGTGGGCTTAACATGCAAATAGGACCCCACTAATAACTAGTTAGGAAAAGCACCTATTTACACCAACAATATTGATGAAGTACCTTAGGTTCGCTTCTCTTGTCACTACATTGTTTCTTTGGAATTTTAGAACTTTCCCTCTAATTTGATTTAGGATTAGATTTGGATAGTTTGGGATGCCAAAACAATCAAGTTGCCTATACCTTTATATTGGAATGGTAAAAATATTTGAGCTTGTCTTCTAGGGTTGGCCCCCACATTTTATCCTAGATTTTGTTCTTAAGGTTTATTTATTTATTTTAAGGCTCGTTATGCATCTGTTGGTTGGGGGTATTTTATATATTATATTGGTTTATTATATTTTGTTGAGTAGCTTGAGCACACACCAAAGTTAGTTGGTCAGTCTCAACTTGAAGTTCTTGTCTTCTCCTCTTAACTAGGTCAATTAAGTCCAACTATTCATCTAAAATTATTTCCCTTTCATTAGTGTATCTGCTGATTAGCATCATGGAAAGTTTAATCAAATTGAGATCTATTAGAACTTGCATGTGAAAATTGTTGTTGGTAAACTTGGTGTGCAACCATGCCTTAGACATACCATACATTATCACATCTATGTTTTTAGGCTGAGCCCTACCTACTCTACCAAACACAACATTGTTTCTTCTCAAATCATACTCATCCACATTAATTATTTCCTTTTGAGCAGTTGATCAACTAAATCATCAAAAGTATATTGGTGATAATCTCTTAGTTCAACAAGGAATTGCCTCTACTTAAGGTACATACATGTTGATCATTTTGTTATGAGGGACCACTTGCATCTTTTTTTCCACCTACTAAGTCGATTTATTGCATTATGTGAATTACCGCCTTATGCATGTTAATATGTATGTCTCTTCTTCTATTCATGACTAGGTTGTGATGATTGTAATAGGTCTAGGTTGGTTCTAATAGAGTCACCACTTCACCAAGATGGAAAGATGATAATTTCTTTGATAAAAGTGATTCTACAATCAAAATTAAAAATTGAAAACAAGTCCTTATAATTCTACAATGATTTTCAAGTGTCTAACAATTGTTCCTTGTCAATGGTGTCATTTTGTTGGGTCCCAAAACCGCTTCTCCACTTAAGGCTAGGGTTGTCATTGAGAAAGTGAAATAGGTTCATCTACATAACAATAGAGGGTTTAATGTCAACTCTATGAGAGTGGATTTTCTCTCCTACGCTTCAACCTCAACTTAGACTTAGGAGGATATTCCAAGAGGTTGGGTTATATGAAATGAACAAGTAAGTTTGATAGTTAAACCAAAGCTATTGACTCAACCCCAAAGTTTGTCACAAGACTAAGAGAAATTAACTACCTTAAAAAACTATAAATATGATTTAAAAACCAATACAATGAGTGCAAGGTGGGATGAAAGATGAATGTTCATAGGAATTCCCACCTTATTTTGCTATGGAAGATGAGTTGCATTGAAACTTAAAGTATTTTTAATGTTGGTTCATTATTTGATTTATTTTTAATGTTGGGTCTAGAGAATAAAATATAATAGGAACCATGAAGAGATTTGTGAGTGTTGGGCCTATAAGGGGGATCAAAACCAAGACCTAGGAGCAATGTAGGTTGGGGCTCAAGAGTGAGAAATAAATTGGAACCAAAACATTAGGTTCTAGGTTTAAGTCATGGTCAAGGGGTCAAGGAAAAAGACTATGTTGGGGGTTTTGGGGAAAAGTAGATTTGGAACTAGGACCTAAGGTTCCTCGGCTCCAAGTACGTTCAGGGACCCAAGGTCCTACAAGGATCATAAGGAAGACAAAGTAGGAGGTGGGTTTCAGGAGGAACTTGGAACTAAGTCCTTGTCGAGACCTAAGGTCCAAAAGGAAGGATACAATCATTGTAGGAAGAAGAAGATGGGTGGGAAGTGGGAAATATGAACTAATGGCCCAATGCAAGGTTCACACCAAGACCTGAAGTTTGATAGGAACCACATAACATTGGTGGTGGGAAAAGCTTAGGGAGGAACACAAAAATGGAACCTAAGGTTTCATGTCCACATCGTCATCTAAGTTCCAATAAGAAATAAATAATAAGAACGCTCCACACTAGAAACAAGTTAATTTAAACAGTCTTCCATCACCTCTACCATATCTCCTTCTACCTATTTGATATGATCCATTTGTTCTATCATTGTAGTACAAACTACTACCTTCTTAATCATTGTGATAAGTATTATGGTTACCTCTATTTCGGTATGTACTATGAATCTCCCTTACTTCAACATCTTCAATATATGATCTTCTATCACCATATTGATATCTACCTTTCTAGAGTCTTCCTTCTCTTTCACTTTGTCAGTTTTGTTTGATCTAGAATCTTTTGTTCAATTTCTCTTTCAATTTCAATGCATGTTAGTATTCTTGTTCTATATTTTGGAATCATATCATGTTTAGCTCTTCCTGGATAGTCCTTCTCAATATTTTGATGCATCTAGAAACCTTTTCCATATTTGCTTCATTATGCCCAGTCCTTATGACCATCTTATAAAATTCTTTAGTATACTCCTTTATAATCTTCTCCTTCTATCTCAAGTTTTATAATATTTTTAACAATTCTAACTCATAGTTAGGAAGTATGAATTGATTCTTTATTTTTATCACCACCATACCTCATTTTTTAATCTTTTCTTTCCCTCTTCTATTTGTTTCCAATTGTACTTTTTCCTACCAAATAACAGTATTTCATTTCATTTTTTTTACAATCTAACCCTTTCAAGATCTACAATTTATTTATACTAAAATATTATTCTACATCATTTATCTAATCAATGAATTCATCAAGATTCAAATTTATAGAATAGCCAACAATAACAACTCTAAACCTCTCTTACTAGTTCTGAAGATAACTTTCAACATTTTAACCTAATCTATTTCATCTTCCTCGTGACCTTCTATATCTTGTTTGGTAATTGGTACATTTTCTATTCTTTCAATTTCTTCATCACTTATTTAATCATTTCTAAGGTTATGATATTTGTTTCTATCTTCTTCCATAATATATCCAAATAAATCCTTATTGCTTTCATAATAACATTTTTTTTATATCCTTGTGACTATATTAACAACACCTTACCTTTTTAGAGGTGGCATCTTCTCCTTGAATTTGATACAAACTACCTCAAGGTTGGTCCTTTTTCCACAACCACACATGCAAATAATCTCAAAGTTGACTATTTATTTACAAGATTCTTACAAATTACCTCAATGGTCTATTTACAAATATAAACCATTAACCTTCATGAGATGCAAAATTGAGCTTTGATAACATCTAATAAAGTCATGGGTAGAAGGTTTAATTAAGGATTATCCAACCTTACAATCAAATACACACACACAACAATTTAATTTATATAACAAGTAACATGAATATATATTATTGATTCATAATCATGAATGACATTACAATCTACTACAGTGAGATTAACATAAGGTGTTGGCCTTCATAGATACATGGGGGCAATTATGTGTGAGTTACAAAATTCTCATATGACATTCCAATACAAAACTCTCATTTTTCCACCAATCTCTTTAATCAATGTGTGAGTTAGTGTAAGTTTTCTACCATCAACTACCTACTAATTTCCTTCTAGATGACCTTGAGTGTCGTTTATATAGTGATTATTAGCCTTTGGAGTGATTTGCATCGATTGCAAGGTGGCACAAAACTCAATGCTAGATGAAACATGTATCATGGTAGTGTGTAGTAGGGAACATTTTTGGAATGAATGCGGTGAGAAATGTGTAGTAGATCTAGATATGGTTCATACCATAAAGCTTCTTGGTATGAATGAGCTTAGAAATGTTACCCTAGTTTTTATAAAGCTCATACAATTGCCACAATTAAAATTGTGACTATGAACTAATGTTGATATGCCTTTGCAATAAGAACCAAGTTGTAACAAGCATACAATGAATGTAAAATTAGCACATAACTTATAAATAAATGTGAAAGAAAATGTTTTTTGGTGATGGAAGATTGTTCTTGCACCTTAGATGCTCTTGCATCAAACTTGTAACTTGAACATAGATGCAAAAGGGTGATGCAATGAACCTAGTTCAAAAACTACAGTTTTTGGATTTGGTTGACAAAGAAGTGATGCAATCAAAATATGTTGATGTAAAGTGATACTATGGTGGAGGCAAGAACGATTCTAAGAGGCACAAGGCTAGAAGTGAGTGATTATGAGTAATTAGTGACTATAAGAGCATTCAAATGATGGACAATTGATACATAACAACCTAGGGTGATGTCCTTTTGCATACAACCTATGCACACAATTTGAAAGTTTTGATACAAGGTCAAAACATAACAACTAATTAAAACTAAGTCAACTTTGTCTTGAAGAGAAATTCAAATCTATGTTATGAATTCAATTTGAAGATAAAAATTGATAATCTAAGAGCTTATATATGTATATATATATAGAGAGAGAGAGAGAAAGAGAGAGAGAGAGAGAGAGAGAGAGAGAGAGAGAGAGAGATAAAAATTTAGTCCAACAAAGGGATTGAGAAGGAAAGAAGAATTAAGAACATCAATTCAAACAACTTAAAAAAATAGCTTGACTAATACAACATCCTAGTTGTGAGTGTGCAACCAACAAAACAACGTATAACTCATGTAACAAAAGCAACAACACAAAATAGAACATTCAACTCTAGTTATGGTTTACAAACACAAATAGCCGACTAAAAAAATACTTAAATGCAAATTTTATTTTTAAAAATACAATAACAAATAGAACCAATGAAAGTGTCAAATCATTTAAAATTATAAACTATAATTATATATTTAGAATATCTACACAAAATAAATAATAAAAATATTAAATATATATTTTTCACCACTACAATATTATTGTTATATACATATATAATTTACATGGCTCTAGAAAAATTCACCAATTCAACACAAAAATTCACCCTTGTGACGAATTCACCTCTAGAAAAATTTCAAAATTTTGGAAATATATATTAAAAAATGAATTTATATGATGATGAATTTTCCCATAGTAAATTGCCTAATGCCAATTTACATACATACATCATTTAAAAATTAAATAGACATGTAATTAACTTTAAAATCATTGAAATAGACCATGAGAATGCACATAAAAATTGATTATGACAACACCAATATATATGCCTATTTTTCTTAGACACAACAATATTTTCAAATATTGAGGTATTAAATAAGGGAAAAAGAGTTGAAACCGTATACAAATTCTAGACCGTTATAATAAATTATATATATTTCTTTGATTTTTGAAGCATGGAGCAATCATAAAATTTGACCTCCGTATGACCTTTTCAAACCCACCGAAATAATTTTATTGACATCTAAGCCGACATTCATCATCCCTTATGACAGTAAATTTTGGTCTCCCAATAACTAGTTGTGTAAAGTTTAAGCGATCAACATGTGCATCTCAACTTCCACTCATACACAAAATCTTGGTTACCTACATATATAATGTATGCCAATTCAATATAATATCTTGAATTATGAAGTGATTTGGTAAGTGTCTTTTTCTTCCTTCTTCCCTAAGATTAGTGGACCATGCTTATCAATTGAATGACAGGTCAAGTGCTTACATGGGGTTCCCTCTAGGCAGGTGAACAAGTACTCAAATTATTATTTTTTATACTATAATCATATGGTACCACTTTTCATTATGTTCCTCATTAAGCTTCCACTAAAATGTACATACATTTGAAAATGGTATGTTTTGAAATTTTCAAAAAAGTTATCATGGAATAGGATTCTATAGTTGTCTATATGTTAATAGTTGGTATGATATAAAATAATAGAATAAATTATATTAGTCAAACATATTGTTGTGTATTTCTTACCATAGTACCTTTAATAGTTGGAAATGTTTAAAGAAAAATTGAATTGAAAAGAAAAAAGGAAAATAAAAAATGAAAACTATGAAGTACACGTAGCTTCCTAAAGTAGATACTTCAGTGAGAAAAGGTGGAATTGTTAGAGAAAATATTTTGGAAATGAAATGTATTTTAAAATGGTTGAGAAAATGAGATCTAAATAGATAATATTTTGATAAAGTATTTTTCATTAGATGTTTTAATATAGGATATTATTTTTTTTATTAAAAGTAATATTAAGTTGACAAATGTAGTGGACATCTAATTTGAAGGAGTCAATCACTTCTAACTTGTTTAGAAAACCAAACACTTAAAAAAATTAATGAAGCAATAATTTTTTTTTAAATCAAATCTATAGATACTTCTTTTATCTTTTTTTCTAAATGTTTAAGTATGGGCAAATTTGGCATATATTATCACCTCATTTCTCTATTCAATATAATACATAAAATTATTACAAAGTAAAAAAATATGTTTTTTAATGACAATTTGATATTAAATCAACTTATTACAATTAAAGAGATTGCTCATGTCTACAAGTAATGGAAGTGGGTAAATAGTATTAATGTTGGACTTGTTTATAGGCTATGATTATTTTTTCGTGAATTATTTAATAGTCATATTATGTGTAGACACTTATTTTTCACCACTTTATTATTGATTCTACACGTTAATCATTTTAGCGAATTCACTCTAACATCAACACATTGATTGATTGATTAATTAACTAGTTAATGGCACCATATTATCGTATTCCATTAACTAATAAATTACATTACTTAGTTAGCTAATTCTTAATTAATTTATCATTGTTAATTTTTTAATTCCCACCTTTATCCACTAACATCATGTAGTGCCTCTCATGTTTGTGATCTTTAGTACATATTTTGGATTTGATCGTATGTTTATACCTATATATTTGATTTAAAATTGTTCGTGGCATCATTATTTTGTATTGGCATCAATTTTGGATGCACCCTTCAATACAATTATATTATGGTCATATTTATGGTGGATTATGTTATTTTATTTTGATGATTATGTACAAGTATATCTAGATGAGTATTTTATGATTATGTTGTATATCCCATTCGAGAATTCTATGTGCTTCGGCTATTATGTATATACACAAGTACACTTGACGTGTGTTGAGTGGATATAAGTGCACAAATTTTTTCCACCTGGCTTCACAAGTCTGAGTTATTCCCCAACGGTAGTTATATGGGAGATGTCACATTCGCCAATTTGTTAGCCTTACCTATCGTACTCGATTTGAGAGCGGCTTCTTATTATCTTACCCATGTTGATCGGGTTTGGTACGATTCTGAATACAATAACTCTATGGTGGAAGCCCAATGAAAGTGTATGTGTTGATTTATTTACATTCTAATTTGTCATAAAATTAATTCAGTTTCATGCTAAAATGGATTTAATGGTTCATTATATGTTGAATGATGTTTGGAAATGAATTAAATTTGTGGGAATATTTGAGATAGTTTTAAATTAAGAAATGGGAAAATATGAATGTTATTAATTTTATATTGGGTTTTAAAAAAGGGTAAAAGGGGAAAAAAGGCATTTTATTTCATTTTTATGTTATTTTGTGAGAAGAAATTCAAAGAGAAAAACCTCTTTTTGAGCATTTTAGAGATTTGTTGATTGGGAGTACAATTGGTGCCATAATTTGATGAGGTCGGATTTGTTGGGATAGGAATCGGTAGGGGAGTGTGCATGTTGGTTTGTGTGAGATCTTGTTTGGTGTTTTTGACGTGATCATCATTTCAAATTTTGGGAGAAATTGAGGTAGTTTGATTTTTTTAATTCATTTGAGAATTTTCTTTTGAATGTGTTTTTAGGAAATGGATTAAGGGAGTGTAGAATCCTACCATCTCATGCCATTTTCTAATTTGGTTGATTAAATGTATAAATTTATTTAAATTTTGAGAATTTTAAAAAAATACGGGGTTATAATGCCCATTTTTGGGAATTGAGTAAAATGCATGTTTTATAACTTAAAAATGATGTTGGGAAATTTTTCCACCAAAGGGTATTCTTGAGGAAATTTCAATGGTGAATTTGGGGAAAGCCTAGTTTTTTTCGTGTAAAAATATTGTAAAAATTTGAAAGTTTTTCTTGAAAATGAGCATTTTTTTAATGTTTTCAAAAGATGGTACTTCATCAATTATGATAATTGATGTTATGGGAAAACATCATTGAATTTGGAAAAGATGGATTTTTGCATTGGTTTTTGTGTCATACACATGTTGGAGGGTGTGATGAGCTTAGGACTCAGGTATTAGAGAGTTGGTTAGAGGAGTGGCTCCCAACATGTCCTTGACCCAAAGTGATAAGTAGGTTGATCATGAGTGGGGAGTCATCTAATCAAATGATAACTAATGAAACATGGGTAATAAACTAATCAAGATAATAGATACCCCTCTCATGCACCTTGAGTGCCCGTAAAGACTAAGGATGTTTAGGAAGGCATGTGAGCTCGGGGAGATTGGGTATTACAAGGTCAAGTATCCTCGTTTGTATGAGAGGAGTAATATATTATACATGATGCCATCCCTTTGAGCATCATCATGACACTCTCTAATTAGCTCCTTAACATCTAACTTCCTAGAGTAATTTTGAGTAGCACCTAAAGAGATATCGCAAATCCCTGTTATGTTGATATTGGTATCATTGCATCATTATATACATTGTATTCTATGTGTCTTGTGTAAGTGTATACCCCTCTCCCCATGTGTATTGTGTGTTTGAGTGTTTGGGTCTTGTGACTATCTCCTAGCATGGTGGGGTGAACCTATAGGTATCACATGGTTGGGTGGTGTGGAACCACCATTGGGGACTAGAGGTTCATGGATCGAGGGACAAATTGGAACCATGTTATTTCAATTTCAAGTCATTTATTTAGATGTTTTTTTATTCATATAATTTTAATATTGATGATAAGAAACCTCTCTTGGAGACATGTAAATTTGGAAATTAAAAAAGAGTATCATTTCATTTACATGTCTCGATGTTGGTATTGACCATGATTGCCTTATGTTTTTTATTAACATGATGTGGAATGGCTAAAATAAACTTAGAAACACTTCATTTGGTGTTTAAAAAGAAATTAAGAGTCAAATTTCATAGTTGGGCTTGGTTAGCAGTGGGATTGGCCTAGTTTTGGCAAGCCAAAATCTCAAAAAATTGACAAACACTATTTGGAAGGCCTCTTCTTATGCTTGGGCGCCTCATTCCCATAAAAAATATTGAATGTAAACCATCTCAACCAATGGTAGGAAGAGGTCTTCTAAGCCTAATTCCACTAAAAAATATTTTTTATGCTTTTTATGCCTTGTACTTTTTCGTTCTAATCATTTTGGTTGTTTAAACCTTTAAAACCTAGTCAAATTTTCTCTAACTCTAAACTTGATCTTCCCTCTAGTTTTTGGGGCCTCATTTGGGAAAAAATTGTTCACCATAGTCTTAGGGTCTTGGTAGTACCTTCACCTAGTTCTCAAGTGTCATCATTGAGGACTTATATCATCTCCCGCATCATTTTGTGTGGAACCTTCTGAAATGACCCAGTTATCAAACCTAGGGTTGGGGAGATTGTTCTTCTAGTCTTGTGAAGGATAGAGAAGTTTGGAACCCTTCATGGTTAGTCTCGTAAGTGTTCCTAACACTCCTAATAGATTAGGTATGTGTGGGATGTTAGTCTTATACTTGTGTGATGTCACGTTGTGATGGGACGTCATGTGTAGACCTAGTGTGCCTAATTGCATTAATGTTCTTAAGTATTTGTATCTTGTACTTATGGGTTCCATGGTGGAGCATTACACATCACTTCATATTTAATTAATAATTTATTATTAATTAATTAGTCAATTCCATTGATAAACTCCATACAATGTAATTAATTAAGTATCCTCTCAACATGCCATTTTAAAACGTCAATCTCTTCCACTCATTCAATAATGCATGTTTTTAATTCCTTGATTGAAGCATGCACATTCCTAAAAAATTCAAAGGTCATGCAAATCAATTTTAAAACAAAAATAGGAATAACAAACTTAAGTTTCTAAATCAAGTGAAATTATCTCAACTATATTCATCTTCTCATCGAAAAACCTACGAATCTACCTTTTCTTCCTCAATCCACATATGGAGAAAATATACACAAAATTATCAATACATTACAAAAATATTGTGTGATCATTTGAGCATCTAAGTCATCATAACATGAGCAATCCAATTGTTCACTCAATTAGAGGTTTACACACATTTTAGAGTTTGATTTTAAATTGTGTGTTTTGATTTCATTTATTATTGCTCTAAAATTCTTACTCATATTTTGGCACACATAGTGGCCCTTGGTCTTGATCTAATCTTAGTTTTACAAGTTTGTTAGCTTGATTTGATAGGTTTTATAGGTAGGGTTTGCTTGAATTTTTACAAGTCATTTGCATTTTAGTACACTTTTATACAAAACAAACCTTGCCATTATATCAATAAGGGTCAAGAACATGTCAATTCATATAAAATTTGTCCATTTTGAACAAAATTGTAGTGGGAGACAATTTTTTTGCATAGGAGTCATATGGCCTCCCTACATAATACTATACAACAAGTAATTTTTTTTATTGTATCTACTCATCTCAAAAAAATAATGATATTTTTAAATTACAATACAATGCTAGATCAAATTGTTATCACTAAAAAACTGTTCATATATATATATATATGGTATTAATGTTAGACTTGTATATAAGCTATAATTATAAAATAGGCTATGACTATGCAAGATAAATTGATATCAAAATGAATACAATTGATAATAGTATGTGTATTGTCATCTTCCAATTTGTAGTAATAGCCAATAAAAGGGCCTAAAGCCATTTTTTTCATGTTTTAGGCTATAAATCATCTTTAATTTGTGGGATTTATAATTTTTAGAGAGACATCACAAAATATCAAAATTATCGATTTAATTTAACATTTTTTTAATTATTAACATAAATTTATAATATTGGATCTTAATCATCTTTGATTTCTAAAAATTTAAATCTCAATTTAAATATCTCAAAATAAGAGGATCGATCATATAACTAATAGAAAATAATTAGATGTTAAATTTTTATCGATCCAAATTAAGCAATAGAAAAATAAATGTTTGACTAAATTAGGATGATTGCTATTATTTAAATTAGAATTAGCCTTACTAGATATAAGCTAAGGTAATATTTATTGTTAGGCAGATGGGTGGAGATTGGTAAGAAAGAGGAAAGAGCCACTTGTCCCTTACCCTATTCCCATCTCTTGCTCTTCACCTTATGAACCTCCTCCTCATCTTCTCCTTCTTCTAAACCCTTTGTTCATGAGCCTTTTTCCCTTCCCCATCACTCCTCTCCTCAACCACATTCTTGTGACTCCTCTACTCCTTCTTACTCATGTCATAGATCTAGTTCTCCTTCTTCCAACCTTAAAGATCGTGAGTGCAAGGAACAAGAAATTACTCTTGATAATATCTTCAATGTGCTAACTCAAGATGATGATTATTCTAATCCTCGTCATAAATCTTAAACTCCTTTCTTGGAATTTTATGTGGATTTCCCTCCCTCATCATAAGTATAAAGTAAAAGAGGTGATAATAAAATGAAGGCCAAATGGTTTATTCCTTCAAGAAGTCAAGTTTAGTAACGTTAAACTTGAGACATCTTTATGCAATTTTTGGAGAGATGCCACTTTTTTGCATACTTCTCATTTGGATGGAAAAGGTAGTGTTGTAATTGAGATTTTTTCATGGGTTTCAAAGTATCTCATTGATAAGGGTGAAGACACGTCCCATAGTTGTGTTTGGGTTCTTACCATTATCAATGGTCAACTTATTGGATTTGTTATATTTATGCTTTCAATTTTACTAAAGAATGAATTCAACTTTGGGATAGATGGTCAATGATTTACCTAATTCAATAATGTAACATGGTAGAACATCCTCAAGACTACAACTAGTATAAACAAAAAAAATATTAGCAAGGATGAATTTGATAGTTGGTTGTTTTGTTGAAACTCATTGAGAGTGGTTGATCCTATTCATGATAAATTTGCTAGCTATTCTAAAAATTGGTTTACTTGGTCCAATTGTAGAATGGGAGGAGACAAAAAATTGAGTAGGTTAGACATGTTTTATATTTCTCTCACTTTATTGTTGGTCCATGATTCGTTGGGGTTGTATGTTCAAGTAGACTATTCCTCTACCCTTTTAGGTCATTATCCCATTGTTTGCAACATTTGCTTGGCCCAAAATTCAAATATTGACAATTCTCTCCCCTTTAAGCTTAATGTCTCACATAAAAAATCCTATTTGTTTGGTTGCCCTTGAGGGGATTTGGAATTATTTACTTAAACCTACTGAAGGAGATTCTTGGATCGATTAGTGGTGTGTTGTCATTACTCAATGTGATAATTTCCTACGCGCTTTTGGCAAACAAATGGCTTGGCAATGAAATCACAAGGAAAAATCCCTCTATGGGAAACTTGCTCATGCCATAAAACTTCTCAATGTTGATCCTATCATTATAGAGGTCAAGGGGCTAAAGTCAAATCTAGGTTACATTGGATAAAAGAAGCAAACAAGGGCACTAAATATTTTTTTAATTATCTCAATTATAAACACAAATCAGAAATAACCGGTGCTATAAGGGATGAATTTGACACTCTTCATTCTAATCTTGTTGAGATATGCAATCTATTTAAACAATTTTATGAAGATATTTTCAAAGATGATCGATGACAGTATATTTAACAAGACCTTAAGGATATTTTTATAGTGTACATTCCTAACCAAATAGATTCTGATTATAGTTGATACCTAGATATAACTCTTTCCTTGGAAGAGTTGGAAAATGATGTTTTCTCCATGGCCACTTATAAAATTCCAAGAAATGATGGGCTTCCCATAGAATTCTACTGGGCTATATGGAACCATATTAAGGAAGATTTTTATTGTTTATATTTGGAGACCTTTGAGAAATGATCTTTAGGTCCAAACATTAATGGTGGCATAATCAAACTTCTTCCCAAAGGAAAAAATGAGGACACTATCTTTGGTTGGTGTCTTGTCACACTTCTTAACACCTAAAAAATCATTGTAAAATCCCTAGCTATTAGGGTCAAACCTATGGTGCAAGGAACAGTAATAAATTATGAACCCCACCTCAAGAAAAGATATAAAATCTTGGCGAATCTTTGATTTTTTGGAAAAATATATTAATTTCTATTGGTGAATCTTTCCTTTTTTTTTAAATAATAATTTTATTGACGATTTTTTTACATCATTCAAATTTTGTTGAAAATATTGGCAAATCTTGGAAAATAATAGAAAAATACATTAATTATGATGGCAAATCCTTCCATTTAAAAAAGTTAATTCTTATGGAAAAGTAGGGGCCCTAGGGTGGAAATGATCGATGGGTTAAGGGGGACTCTAATATTTAACTTTACCACCATTGATTTAAGATATAATCTAATCTGTAATGCTCATGGGACCCGAAATTGCTTTTAGATTGTTGGTCTCAATGGAGATCAATGATCCAAAAGTAATTTTGGGCTTTATTTTTTACATACTGTGGGTACATTTTACCTCATGAAATACAACAGAGGGTCATTAGATAATATTTTAAACTAATGGTGGCAACTAAAGATTGAAAATATGGCCCTAAAGCAACTAATAATTATGATATACTATTGGAAAATTAATATGATTTATACTATAACTTATAAAATTTAGGCGAAAATTTGATCTAATCATGTATCGAATACTGTGGTGATTTTTTGAGTTAAATTTTTTAATAAAATAAATTCTTTGGGATTTAAATAGACTAAAATAAAATTTTGTAAAAATGTGGCGATTCAAGTTGCATTACAACTTGAACTATTAGCCAAATTTGGATTCCCAAATTTCAACTATTAGCCAATTGGCAAATATTAGCCACTAAGAAATCACTGGCAAGGAATTGTTAGAATTGAGCAAACAAGTTTTATTGTTGGAAAATATATTCTTGACAATATTATCTTGTCATGAAAAACTTGTGAATGGGTCCAAAAAATTGGTCAAAACGTTGTTTTGATCAAACTTGATTTTGATAAGGTATATGATACAATTTGTTGGAATTTTATCCTTAACATGCTTCAATGGTTGGGGTTTGGTCCTAAAATTGGACCTCATATCTAAATGTGTTTCAAGATGCTAATGCTCGGATTATTAACAATAATATGATGATAGACTCCTTCCCTTTACAAAGATCCATTCGACAAGGATGTCCCTTTGCTCCCTATATATATGTTCTTACAATTGATGCATTGGGATATATGCTTCAAAGTGCCAACAAAAAGAAGCTCATTTTTGGAATATCCATCCCAAAAATGCTATTGTTATTAACTCACATTATGTTGATGACAATTTGTTATTTTTACAAAAGTTTTATTTTTTTAATATGATAGATATTTTGGAGTTGTATTGTGTTGTTTCTAGATCTAAACTTGCTCATGATAAAACCGAGTTCTTGATGATTTAGGTTGGCCTATTCCTCATTGGATACTCCAGGAATGGAAACAAATTAAACACGGGGATATTATGAGGTATCTTGGGATACCCTTTGGTCTCAGGGTTTCTCTCTTTGATATGTGGAGTTGATATCTCAATAGAGTCAAAAATAAACTTTTTAACTATGGGAATAAATTATTTTCTTTGGCTGGAAGAATCCAAGTTGCTAATAAAACATTTGTTGTCACTCATATCTATTAATAATCCTATAGGATGCCTTCTAATAAAGCTTATAAGGACTTAATTAAAATTATTCATTGGTTTCTATGGACTAAATGGGATGGTAATATCGGTTTGATAGTTACATCTTGAACTCATTGCATTCAACCTAAATGCAAGGAGGTTTGGGGATAACTGACCAAAAAATACAAGGGATTTGTTTGGAAATAAAATGGATTATTGGAGGTGCCAAAGGTGAAGAAACTTGGAAGATTCTTATACGAAACATAATTAACCTTGCCTAAGTTAAAGGTAAATGATAGGTGGTGGGGTGTTTAGATAAAAATACTTCATGCATCATTTTTCTTGGTTAAAGCCCCACCTTCCTTTCAATCAATTTGGAAGGCTTGGAAATATACCTTACATTTCCTCAGATGGAGAGATGCCTCTCTTTAACACAGGTTTAGCTTCTCCACTTCATCTATCTGGTGGAACAAACATATTATGTATCATGGGAAACCCTTGCTTTAAGTTTTCTAAAACAATCTTATTATCTGTTTAAAAAAGGAATTTGCAATGTTGGAGACCTTTGGGATTTTACTACTTTGAGCTGGTTGCCATGGCATACTATTAAATATCAATTTAATTTGAGTAGAAAATACAAACCATTTGTGATTTTTGTGCAATAATTGGTACCTTTGGAATTATCTATGAAGCTATGCACCCCTATCCGATGATTTTTTTTTACAAATAAGCTATGGTTGTCATCTTATCCTTTCCTTTTTTCCTTTAAAAAAGATATATTTGTTGTTGCTTCCTGATTTGCCCATGAAACCTTGCCTAAACATCAAATATAATTGCAAATTTAGTGAAAAATTTTGGGCAAAACTAACTACTCGAATTTTGAAATCAAAGGGAATTTTAGTGAGAGAAAGGTAATATTCCTCTTCTTACAAACCAAATTGTATGCAACTATTAAAAATGAAAGAATTTTATTATTTATTAAATTTTAGAGATTATGACAACGTGATAGGTGAGAACTTGATCACAAAATTATGTATAATTGATTTGAAATATTTCCTTATGATTTCAGTAATACCTATATTTGTGTAACATGTGATGTTTAAGTTTTTTACCAAATTAAATTCGATATTTTAATCACGATATTTATGAAACAAGTTGTGATATTTCTTTCATTTCTAGGCACATTAAAAGGATGAGTGCAATTTTAAATGAAGTTGAAGGGGGCATGCATTTCCATGGGGTGGTAGATATGTTGAAATTAGTAAAAAAAAAACTTATACACATGACAACATGTATATTTCAAGGAAACTTTGTGGCCTTAGATTTTGGAACTCTTGGGATGTTATAAAAAGAGGGGATCGCCTTTGAGTTTCAAGCTCTTTGGATGTTCTTTGGAGTATGGTAGTTCCTCAAATAATGGGTACACAAGATGTTCCTAAGATGTATGAGACTTGCTCGATGTATAATAATCATGTGAAATTTTCAAGCGAGGAAGTAAGAAATCATCTCACTATTCCTTGAATACACTTGGAATGTTTTCCTAATGATTAGTAGTTGGATAGTATTCCCTACTTACACATATAAAACAATGACTTGTGTTTTCAATTGTTCTCTCAATGTATAATTGTGTGTATAATCTATGTTTCACCTCAACCTTCTTAATAAGGATAAGTAGAAGTGAAGTATGGATATATATTTGATCACCGTTACTACTTCTCATGGAACTTTGCACCCACTATAAGAGTATCCTAAAAGAAAGCAAATGTACTTCCATTGTTTGGCATTGGTAAAGGTCGATGAATTATCTTAACAAGAGATTAGAATTTATGCACTTTTTTTCTAAATAAGAAAAGACTAGTTATTAGTAAAGGTCGACGAATTATCTTAGCAAGAGATTAGATTTGATGCACGTTTTCTAAATAAGAAGATCATGCAATTTTGGGCAGGAAGCTTCCGAAAGTTTCTTAAACTTGAAGCTTCTGATAAAAAGTCTGAGTTGTCTAAAAAGCTTATGGAAAACCGAACAAGTCTCGAGGTTTGAATTATGATGAGAGGCATTGGCCAAGTCAATATCATAACAAAACAAAGACCAAAACAAGTTTGCATCCCTGACCAAACTGGAAAAGTTCGTTGCCTTGGATAATTTCTTATTTTCTCGTGCAAATGAGTGTCAAATTTAGTCTAATTTCATATAGTCATGAGATTAGGAACATGTCAAAGTTTTCCGTAGTCTATTTTAATCTAGCTAATGGTCAAAAGGTCAATAGAGTGTATTCACAAGATTAGGAACATGTCAAAATCTTATATAGTCTATTTTTATTTAGTTTAATGGTCAAATGGTCAATAATAATTTTATATTTCATTTATATTAAAATGTGGTAAATATATATCTTATTTTTATTGGTCAAAATTGACCTTTTGCTATTTGAGTATTATTTCTGAATTTGATTGTGTCGTCATTTTTTTTCATCAGAGTTTTGAATCACACTCTATGATTCATCATTAGATGAAAGAGAGTTGGAGTTTGATTTTGAAACATTGATGAAAAAGAAAATGACACAATCAAATCCAAACATAATACTCAGATAATAAGGTGGATTGTGGAAACTTGATATCATTAATTGACCTTTAACTATTAAATTGTATTTTGTTTAAGAATAGCCTCACATAGCCCCTTTTTAAATTTTGTGTTGTGTCCAAAATGAGTCATTTCTATCTTTCAAGACTCAAAGTGTGAGATCATACTAGTTGTCCAAATTAAGCATATAATATTGTGAAAAGTGTCACCTTCTCATTGTTATTGAGTTATCGAAGGTATTAAGTGAACTAAAAACTTGTTGCTTTTCAATAATAAGCCTTTGGTTAGTGATTAAGTATGGTTGAATTTTTGGTTTTGCGATGAACCTTGGTTAAACCTTTGTGTTAATCTTGTAACTTTTACTGTTAGATTTACATTGAATTAGATTCTTAAGAATGGTCACATGCAAAATCCATGTTGCAAATTTTTCATCTCATAAAATTTTGTTTTAGATATACCTAGCAAAGCCAACTAAGGGTTCCAAATTGTTTAGGTTCTTATCAAGCTCAAATAAATCATAACGACTATTCTCAAACATCACTCAATTTAATGGTGAAAGATCAATTTCAGCCAATAAAAGTAGGACAACTATTTGCCACTTTTTGGTAGGGATAAGGTGTATAATTACTATTTACTGTTTAACTTCTGAAAAATGTGATATTTAAGTAGAGTGTATCAAAATTGTTGTTTATCAAAAATAATTATTTGTTATTGATCTCTGTTAAAACTCAATAAAAGGTCAAATTGGATAAAATAGTCCCACTTGAAATACACAATGGGCCTAATGATCTTTCTTTAGTTGTCAAACTTCAAACTAAATAATAAGTAGTATTTGAGGAAACTAGTCATGCCCACAACTCTATCACAAGATAGTGTTATCAAAAGACCTTCTACCTCTAACATGGTGGTGGAGCTAATATCATATTGCAATCCAATTAAGACTACTATTAGGTCTACATCTCACAACTACAATCTGCTATACCAAACCCCTTGGATGCCAATGGTTGATTAACCTCCATTGTTTGTCTGAAATTAAATTACAAGTTTTCATTCTCCCAAGGTTAAAGTGTCATAAAGCTAAGGTAGTAATTACATTTGAATTAATAAATATATTGTCTAAGATTCAAACTAGATTAAGATGAGATATCACCTATGGAGCATATATCATAGAAAATTTAGAGCTTAGGTGAGTCTTCAGTTTCGATTAGAGTAACCATATGATAAACCCAAAGATCTAACTTGTGTTTATTTGAAGAAATCAAGGTTAACTTAGATATATCACGGTTATTCTTTTTATGAACCTTTACAAAGTAAAATAAATAAATTTTAAAATGGTAATTTTTTAAAGACAATAAATTGAGATTAGTTAATCATGGTTTAATCAATCATCAAAGTTAATTGGTTATCTTAAAGGGAAGAAGTCATTATCGATATGCACAAGTGACAAATAATATGACATATCATAATTCAATAACTTGGGTTAATCTTTCATTGGAGTCAACTATCCATAAAACAAGAGACCAAATTAGGGTCATCTTTAACTCTAATATCTATCAGATGAACCTCCCACATAAGATCAAGTTTAAAACCAAACCTTGGAAAATTGAAGCAATACCAAAGGTTTAGAGGAAACAATAAATGCCTTTAATCATCATTGCACATATTTGAACTCTTAAGTCTAATTTAGGATTTTACCTTGTGTAGTATAGGCCTAATTTAGCTAGTCTCAAACCTTGCAATAAAGGACATATATAAATTATGAAATGTGTAAGGATAGAACTAGAAGAAATATACTCGAGGAATTGAAAAAGTAAATGAAATGGCTGTCATATATTACTAGTTACTATGTTGGTTTTAAAATATTCATGGTTTCTAGGTGTTTCTTTAGTAGCAACAAAGAGGGTACTACAACCACGACTGTGTGTATATCTTTAATCAAATTTGAATTTAGGACTTAAAATTGGCTCCAGTTATTGTGGTACGCCTTATCTAAGATTAGTCATTATAGTTTAAATAATACGAACATTCAACAAGACAACTAAATGTATTCTTAAGACACACCATGCTTCTCATAAACATAAGCACCAATCTATACTAAAAAAACTCCAATCATCACTTGAACTTATACTATTCAACTTTCACATTCAATTTCAATTTCTAAATTAATTAACACATTGTAAATATACATTACCAAAGACCCAATAAATTTTACACATTTTTTTCATACACAATCATATATAATTACAACTTATTATATGTATTAATATTTATCATTCTTAAAAAAAATGTGTATATTAATATTTTATCTTATATGAATACTTTTATTTTTCACGAATTTCATAACTACTTTTTTACTATAATACCAACATTAATAAATTAAAAAAACAATAATTTGATTAAAGAAATGATCAAAATCATAAACTTTGAGAATCATTATTAGATGCATCAATAGTCCTACTAAGTACTATAGTAGATGGAATTTCCATGCAAACCTAGACTAAACTTTTTGCCTAGCCCTTTCATGATTCTCCTACACATAAATCGACAAAATAAAAGTGCTTTCTCAAAATGTCTCTCTCCTTTTAGTACAATAAAGACTTTTTCCTCTATAACGATTATCATTTGGTGGGTGTTTTTTGAGGTTTTTGTCATTTTCCTTAGATTTTGACTCACTTCAATGAATCCAAACCTCTTCCCCTTGGAAAACCACTCGAGTATAAAACGGTTAAATTTAGAAAATAGATTGAAAGCAATGCTTTCTTTAATATAAAAAATATTTTTACAAAGGTGATAATAATAATATGCATTGTAAGTTATTTAGAGATTATGGTGTATATAATATTTTGTTTGAATTTTAAGAGTTCATAATTTAATGGCTAGTTGTGATGTGGGAAGTGGACAATAATAAATGACAAAGTTTAAATATCAAGTGTTTATAAAGATGATATGTTTAGTTAGATTTTTGAAGAATAAAAATGTCACACAATACACCATGCATTAAAGAATAATCTCATAAATACATATTCTATATAATAAATACTAATTTAATTTAATGGTTAGGAGGGAATGGATTGAATGGTGAGTTTTGATGTGAGAAGTGGACAATCTTGATGAAGTAGATGATAAATGACATAAAGTTTATATATCAAGTGTTTATGAAGATGACACGTTTAATTAGATTTTTGAAGAATCAAAATATCACAGAATACACCATGCATTAAAGAATAATCTCTTAAATAAATATTTCATTTAATAAATACTAAAAAAATTAACTTTATCATACTTTAAAAATCAAGAGTACAAATATTTCAACCAGTTAAAATAAACTAATACAAATATTTCAACCAGTTAAAATAAACTAATTCATATTTTCATTATTACTTATTAAAACTTAAAGAAGAAAATGATAAATTCTAATGATTTTTTTTTTAATTACTGCTGAAACTTAGGCAGATGCAATAATATTCCTACCACAGATAGGAATAAATTAATATTAAAAGACAAAAACATAATACTCCAAAAATTGTTTGTCTCTTCTATTAAAAAAATTAGCATGCATTCTTCTATTAAAAATTCTCTTCCACATAAGAGTATGCATTCTTTGTTTTATTATTCACGTCTATATGATAATATGCATATTTAAAGGACACGTCTAAACACACATACCTACAATTTGTAAAAGTAATCATACACCAAATTAAAGTATCATGTATCATTAAGTATACTTGCTAGGCAAGAAACCATGTGTAAGTTGCCCAATGGTTGAGATAGAGTAATCATGGCGAAATCCCTTTGTTAAAAGATCATTATAGAGAATGGAAAAGGAGCCATACAAAATGCTCTAAAGTTATCCCATGAAATACTTGGAATTGCATGAATTTCATCAACATTATGGTAGATTACTTATCAAATATTATGTTTTTGCTTGTCTACAATGGCATAAAATGTTTGGTGGTTTCATATTTTTTCTTGTTTGAATATTTTGGTTATACTTGTGCTAGGGGTTATTAGGATAAGGGCTGTTGTTTACCTCTAATTTGAAGTCTTGGATTAATTATATTCAATAATGAACATTTTAAAATATATTAGAATAGATTAAATAAGTCATCTATTTGTAAGTGGGATATTATGTAAGAAGATTTCAAATAATGAAGTTATATTGAAAATATCAAAATTAGGAGTTATAAAGCATCTTCTTATTTTAATTGTTATTTCACAAACATTAAACACTTTCATGAAACATCTAGATTATGATTATGGTCAATTTGATCATTATGACAAAAAGTATGGCATCTATGAGTGTAAGATTCATAAAATGTGTAAGAAAATTACTATTCTAAGATGCTTGATCATGACCATGTGGGTGCTAGATTTTTGTCATGACTCATGATTTTGGATACTGCTTGATAGTTTCTTGTTCATGACATCTTTATATATTGGAGGCATGGGATGTTGTTGGCTTGCTATTAGAGAGATAAGTAATTATGTCAATGTATACTCTTTTGAGATCAATGAAAGCTTGGGTCTCTTTGGTGGTGGAGTTTTTTACACAAAGATTTCTTCACATAATTATGATGTTATATTTTGTATTTATTGTGTTTGCATCTTAATTGGTTATTTGATGTTATTAATCTAGTCACATGTTATCAAATGAAATCTCTATTGTGATAGTATTTTATTGTGTTGTTTACCCTATTAATCGTGTTATAAATCTTGTATCCTAAGACTAACAATATTTAATGGTGTATTTCTAAGAAATGTGTAGGATCATCTTTACTGGGAATTAGGGTGTCTCAACCTTGAAAAATTCCTAGCATTTGATTTTAATTAATAATTATTCTTGCACATTTTATTTTATGTAATATTTCCTCACCTTGAAAAGGGGTCATGAGATTTTGAGGTGACATTATTTTCCATGTGACAATACTTTGTTGATGTTGTAAGAGGTTATTTAAATTTCCTCTTTAGTATATATGGGATGACCCACTTTTGTGGGATCTTATGACAAATGTTATGATAAATTATTATGATTCATAAGAGTTCGTAAGAGGGAGTTATATTAGAATAGTGTTTAGTATTACTATGCACATCATAAGCACGACTTAAGGAGATTGTGGAACCAAAAATGGAGTGCCATATTTGGTGAATGAGTTATGATTCATGACTACATATGATAGGTGTAAGAAAAATACTATTTTTGGTGGATTTGATTCTCCATGGTGTGGACCATTAGATTTTGTGACCTAATTTACGTGTCACATATGTGGTGGTATTTTACCATAGTTTTGGGTTACCATTTGGTGGTTTCTTGTATTGAATCTTCTATAAATTGGTGCCTTGGAGTTGTAGATTGCATAGTGAATATATAGATACCAAAATGTTGTTGAAATTACTCCAATATTGTATGTGAAATGGAGGGAAATGGGGGGATTTGTTTAAATGGGGGTTCACCAATAATTTACTATAAATAGAAAGGAAAAAATGGGGTATAATGCTCCTATCTCCCTCTATCTCATTAGGAAAAAGAGATCCCTCAAGCCAAGATTGACTTTTAGCCCTTAGGTGAGTCAACTTTGAAGGAGATCATGTTGTTTTCCTTATGATCTAAGACGGGGTAGGTCTTCTGAAACAACACTTTTGGGAGAAAGGCTAAAAATAGTAAATAAACCCAAAAATGCAAAGTAATACATGGAATTAGAAGATTAAACCTTAATCTAACAAAACCTACACTTTCAGACAGATCTGAGAAGGTTTTGTATTTTTGCACTTGTCATCAAAATGTTGTTGTTGTTGAGTGTCCTCTGGGACTCATTCGCCCAAGGGCCAATGGGTCTTTGTAGGGCTTTCCGAAATCACTTTTTGTTTCCTCTACTCCTATGTTTACACTCCTGAATTCTCTGGATTTCATAGTTGGAAGTTTGGAAATAAATTTTAAAAATGAGTTTTCATGGCTTGACAACAACTATGACAACTTTTCCAATTTTTCTCTTTAATAGATCTTCAATCTTTCTTCAACCTAAAATCTGCAAAACACACAAGAGGGAAAAAATGTTTATTTTTGGTGAAACCCCATTTTGGTAATTAAACCTTGAATTGAAACAATGAAACATGAAATGAATGATGAATGAACAAGTGCTATGTTGCAACTCACCAAACCCTTGATTTGAAACCCTTGAAGGACTACAACTTAGTAGATCTCTCCAAGATCTTGATCTTGCATGAAGTGGCTTGATTGATGATGTGATCTTGATGTTTGAATCTTGATTTGAAGCTTGAAACCTATGTCACAATGTTAGCTCCAAAAAGATGCATGATGCTTGATAACTTTAATATTATGCTTGAGATCTTGAATGCTGCAACAAATAATTGAGAAATATTCTCTTGAACACCTTTGACAATAATCTTTGCTATACTTTTTTTTCTCATGAATTTCTAGGATTTGAATTGATAAAAAGACCTTGCTTTTATAGACAATTTTCTAATTTCTCAAAAATTAAACATTGCAAGCCGACACTTAAAACTTGAATTTAGGACCTTAAGATGCCGCCAAAAACATGTTTAAAATTTGAAATTGTGATCTTAAGGGGAACTCATTCGCCCAAGGGTGAATGGGTCCTGACCTAAATTATTAGGACCTATTCATTTCAGGGTGTTAAAAATGATAAATGCATTAATTAAATCATAATTTCCCTTTCAGGAATTGCAATTAATTAGGCTTGTAGATGCAAAATTTAGGAAATTAGAGTCTTAATTAAGTCCAGTTTAATTAAGGGGCCCAAACATAGTATGAAAATGTAAATGTGTACATTTTTTCCCTACATTTAGCCCCCACTTTAGTGAGAGAATGAGCTTTAGCTCAAACTCACACTAAAGTAGTCAAACACGCATCAAGAGAGGTTTAATTGTACAATCGTTGGAAAGATAAGACAATAAAGGTCCAAGAGGATGATCAAGCCCCCAAGATCTAAGATCTCATGACAAACTAACAAAGGAACAAAGAGACACATGCCTATGTTAAATATGTAGTAGCAAGACAAGATACACAAGCATATAATGTCAAAATTAGAGAAGAGAAAAGGGGTGGATCAAGCCTCAACTATTTGTCCAATTGGTATGATCAAGCCTTAGTTGTTTGTCCAAAAACATGTTTACAAGTGGAAACTCGTTGTCCACTATGCAAACTAAATACACTCACATGGGCTAGTGAAATCTGTTGTCCACTAGGTGAGCCCCAAAAAGTGGCTAATGAGAAGTCATGCCAAGTATATGCTCCCATTGTGCTAACCATACCAAAGTTATACCTCCTGATAACTTTGATAAGGTACCACAAAAAATGGTCACAAGGCTAGCAAGTTGCATTATTCTAAGAAGCCATAAAAAAGGTTCCACTGACAAGCAAGTTGTGTTATGCTTGGTGGCCTTGGTACATGCAATAGAATATTCAAAGGGGTTTTTCTTAGTTCATGAAAGGTCTCACCTTAGGGAACATTGTGCCTAATGTCTCCAAGAGAGGACTAGTCGAGGATAAAATATTCACAACTTAGGGAATGCAATCCATAACATCACCACAAAGAGGAATTTCATATGCTCAGAAAGGTCGTAATCTTGAAGGACATCAAACCCAATGACACCACCAAGAAGACACATCATGTGAAGTAAGAGGACCACACTTTGAAGCAAAAAATGAGCAGGGACGTGTATGCCCCCACTTTAAAGAAATTGCTAAACACCATGCTATGAGAAATTACTTTAAAGTAGAACACAATAAATGCCAATACATGAGAGATTTACTCAAAAAGCCTTATATGTAAACATATGTTTCTGAGATAGAGCTACATCATGAAAGGAGATTTCCCCCCCATTATGCAATCCTAAGATAACACATAAGGGATCCATGGATTTGGGGAAATTTTTTTTCATTGCTACAGTGATATAATCAAGCTCGAAACCATCATCATTCCCTAAATAACTCATGGAACAACAAGCACAAAGGAAGAACGACACATAGAGAGAGAAATAAATTAAATATTTTGGGTCAACATGGAAGAGACCAGAATGTCTTGATGCCTTGTGTCATCCCCAAAAGGAAAATACAAGACAAAAGATAAAGGTTACGAAAAATATAAGAATGTAGATACAAATAAAAGAATGTCACAATAGATTCACTTTCTTTGTATCCTTGCACCAACGAAGTGACAAGGGTCATCCAAATTAGGCTCATAAACATATAAATTCATGCCAAGCAACATTGTATGCTGGATCACAAAACACACATGCAATAAAAAAGAACACAAAGAGAATACTAGTATGGCACATGCGAGTCAACCTATAGTAGGCTATCTGCATCCCAAACTTGTTCATCATATGTGAAAGGTAGACAACTAGCCAAAGGGACAACGACACGTGTTGTACTAGGAGCATCACCAAGTTCAACATGTGGTGAGTCACTCTTTATAGGAGGACCATCACGGTTGCTATCATCTAGGCTCATAGAAGAGGAAAACAATAAATTCATCTCATTATGCACTTCCTCGTCAATTTTAACAATCTCATCATCATCATCCAAATTAATCATAATAGGAGGCCTAATGACAATGTCCATTGAAGTTTCTTGTTATTTTTGTTGTGGCAAAGGTAGAGAGTCATCATTATTTGTTTCAACTTGTGTTTGATCTTGATTTTCTATTTTATTCTCGTCTTTTAATCTACGATCAATAACACGACGTCTACGCCTATGCTCTTTAGCATTTATGTTTCTTTGCACATAATTTTCAAGTTGTGATTTTGTAGGAGTGGGTTTAGCAACCATAGGTTTTTTTTCTTCTTGCAAGGGAGGAACAAAAGGAACCACAAGAGGTTGTTCAACCAATTTCTCTTCATCTTTATAAACTTAATGGTTCTTGGGAGGCATAATAGGACTCATTTGGTTATCTCTTGGTCATTTGTAGGAAATAGGTGAAGGATTTATCATGGGTTGGTCTTGGTTACTTGAAGAGCTTTTGGTTCAATCATGGTTTCATCAATGATAGGAGGCTCAATCATGGGTTGAGGCATGCTGCTAAGGGATAATTCTATTATGTGCTTTGCCTTAAACATTTGATAAGATTTGAAAAAGAAGTCTTCACGAGCCTTAATAGGTTCCATAGGTCCAGGCCAAAATAAACCCAATGAGAAATTCCCACGGGAAGACACAGGATTAAAGCCACTATGGTGCACAATAAATATATCATTGCCAAATGGAAACTTTAAGCATTTATGCACTATTGACGGGACGACATCCATGGAGCATAGCCATGGGTAACCAAGCTTCACACAAAATAGTCCGATGACGGGATGATGGAGAATGAAACATTCATTTTTTTGGTCCAACTTGTAAAGGAAGAGTTATCAAACCTATCACAAGGCAAGCAAAACCATTATGCATTTTGATCCATGCTTTTGGTTGTTCATAAGAATCTTGATAAAGGTCATGCACAAATAAGAGCTCCTTGGTGATCACATTCTCTACACACACATGATCAATTAATATCCCATTAGTAAGCTTGCCATTGATTCTTCCAGCTATGTAAAGAGGACCATCGAGTGCACGTCTAATTATGTCATTTTGTGAGAAAGCAATGTCAAGGGGAATTTTAGTTTGGCCCTTACGAGGTTGAACATCAATGAAGTCGACCATACATTCTATGTCTCCTTCATTTTCATTGTCATTATTTGTATCTTCAAGTTTGTCAACATTCATCACATCATTCTTGGCATCATTAGCTTTCACAAAAGAGACATTATGATTTGGAATTGGGTTGGTAAATACTTGCAAATTTTGACCTTGAGTGGGGCAACAGACTTATTTCCTTGATCATTAACACCTTCCTTGATCATTAACACCACCAATCTGGATGCGATTATAATCAATGAGGTCTTACACAACATGTTTAAGATGCTTACATTGTTTTGTATCATGTCCATTTTGTCACTGATAACGACAAAAGGCATTTGAGTTAAAGTTTGGAGGTAAGGGCTTATTTGTATCAATGGCTCTAACACGAGGTAAGCTAACTAAGTTCTTACTTATAAGTTTCAAAATGATGGAGTGAAGGGTATCGGGTAAAGGTGTAAATTGTCTACTCCTCTCCCTAAATGGATACAAATTTGTCATTTTTATAGCAACCACTTGGGAGTTATGTTGATTTGTTTGAGTTGTGTTTATTTGTAAAAATTCTTTGTTTTGTTTCTTGAAAGGTTCGAAAATGTTGTGGGGCACATGATCAATTTTTTTAGAATTGTTAGAAGGAGTTTTTGCTTCACGATGACTAACCGAATTCTGATAATCATGAAGGGCCATGCACAAGTGTGTAAAGGAGGGAAACTTCAACATCTCAAGCTTATCTTGAATATTATTATGCAAGTTGGATATAAACGTTCTTTGAAGGTCAACATTAGGAATCTTAATGTTTATTTGTTAGTAAAGCAATTGGTATCATGCTATTAAATCAATGACCTTTTCATCTTTGTTTTGTTTACAGTGCATTAAATCAGCTAAGTTAATCTTGGAACCCATGTGCATTTGGAAATAGTTAAGAAAGGCATCAAAAATTTCATTGAATGAATGAATTGAGTTATTTGGTAAAGAACAATACCAATCCAAGGCAGTGTCTTTCAAGGATCTAGGGAAAAGTTTAGCCAAGAGTTTATCCTAAAAAATGAAGCCACTACATAAGGCTTTGTATGCTAAGACATGGTTGCTAAGGTATCCTTTTCCACCGTATTTCTCAAATCTAGGAATCTCTATGCCTTGTGGCATTTGTATTCTCAATATCTCCAATGATAAAGGGTTTTTTTTGACATATTGTGAAGGTTGGCCATTTTGACTTTGGTTCAATGTGGCGATTTGTTGTTGGAGGGATAAAACATTTTGCAAGAGTTGGTTAAGTACAAGATCATTTTTGTGTTGTCAGATGGAGGTGAATAAGGTGGAGGTGTATATGTATTCGGGGGACAATTGAATTGTTAGTTTGTGAGGGGAGATGGATTAGGAGATATGAGATTTGAATGCACAAAGCTAAAGGGATTAGCATATATTTACTATTTATCAAATAAAAATCTTGGAAGATATGGTAGATTTGGGAGTCTAAATTACCATGAGGTTTTTATTGAGTTGTTTTATCACTTTTCTTGGCTATTATTAAAGCAAAAATATCTTGTGGTTATAAACAATAACCAACAAGTTGGCTAGGAACTAAAACAACCAGGTGCCCAAATTTAATAGGCGAGTAAAATAACTACAACCTAAATTATCCTATGTATTAAATTCTTGGATCTATCCAAGGAAGGCATTGGGATATGATAAAAAAATTGGATGCCCCATTTAGAGGGTGAAAATGCTATATAAACATGGGTTATGATGGTAGAAATGTAATATGATGAGTTAGAGTGAAAACTCTATACATAATTGTTGTTGGATTGAAGACAAAAAAGTGATGGAAGTGAATGTATTGTAATATTTCCTTTGAATACAATACATGCTTGGCCTCTCTTCATAGTGGATTATTTTCTTGAAAGGGTTTTGTCCACATAAATTTTGTGTTATGAGATGATTTTTGATGGCTACTAATTTGTTGCTCTTTCTTGTTACTATTTTATGGTGATGGTATCTTTATTTTATTTTAATTTTAATTTCATATAAGGTGGTTTTATTAAGCATGTTAAAGTGGTTGATTTAAGAATCATAAATAAGTTGAATCTCTCCATGGTAATTCCATATTAAGGAAAATTAATTTCATTTTTTTATTACAATTTTATATTTTCATATTGTAGTCTAGTATAAGCTTATATCTCACCAATTGCTATCATAACATGAATGGAGCTTTAATGACTAACAATTGGAATTGATACTATTCTTTTATCCAACATGGTTATGGTGGATGAAATTGAATTAAATCTCTCAATCTCAATCTAGTTAGAATTAACTTTATTTATTGCTAAAGCTATTATATTGTGACTTTAATGGGCACCTAGGTTAATACTAGAAACAACTATATTTTGTATTGTTTGGAAGTAACTTAAAATCACCATTCTAGTAGAAATAATTACATTTGGGTCTGTTATATATTTATGACTAATATTATCTATCATTGGAAGTGATACATTTATTTTAAAACTTACCAAGTTTTATTGTCGATAGACACATTGTTACTAAATAGAGCCAAAATAATATTGATTGATAGCCACACACTCTCATTATGTGCAATATTTTTTTCAAGGTCTTGAAATCTAAGTTTTATAAAATCCATAAAAGATATGCACTTACACCCCTTTGCATTTTGGGATATAAAGAATTAATGATCTATGTATTGTTGTACATTTATCTTCTGTAGTGTTTGTGGCTATATAATTTGAAAAAAATATTTTATTTCTTTATCATCTTAGATTTAATTGGGAAACCATATATTGTTTACAAATATGTTTTAGCCATTGTGAAATTATGGCACTTAAATGTAGCTTTTACACCACTCAAAGAGAGAAGAATAGTTGAAAATGTGTAGTTCATCACCATTAGATGGGGTTGGTGTTTTCTTATATTGCTAGAAATCCATTTAAAGTTGCATCTCATCAGGTCATATGATTTATTTAATTTGTTGTTAATTTATGCAAATGAATTCTCTAGAAATGTAAAGATCAAAGTTATAGATAAGAGATGCGAAAAAAAACATCAATTACTAGATATGCTAAAATAACTACATGCCAATATTTTAGGAAAGAAAATGAAAGTATTCTATGAACACATTTAATTTCAATAACACATTGAGAAGAATACTCAAACATTTAGCATTGGTTTGTGTCCTACAAGTTTTTCTAGTTTTAAAACTAATAAGAGAACCATTTACAATTTAGAAGCAGTGTGTGTGAGTAAGAAATTCGATTTAAAGGATTTAAGAGCTCTATTATGATTTAAGACATATTAGAGTAGTTGTTAACATTGTCCCTTCCAAGAAGATGCAAGTTAATATAATTATTTTATTTATTATATCTTTTAAAAACCTTTGTAACATACACATTGTCAAGTTAACATATAACAAATTGGTGAAATGCTTGTTGTATAAGTTAGGAAACACTAAAACTACATTGGACAATAGACAAGTCAAGTTGAAGTTGTTGGTCCTACCTTGTATTTTTTATAAAATTATTATTAATATGATTTTTTCCTATACCTATGAAGTTGTTTCTTTTATTATTCTATAATGTATTAGTCAATATTAAATTGCCCATTTTCAAAAATTGAACTATTAGATTCCAAAGGTCCAAGAGATCTTTGTGTTGATTATATGGAACCAAAGAAACTCCTTAGAATGTTTCAAATGACAACTAGAAAATGAATTGGAGAATGGGGCACAAACTCAATTAATTTTTTAATCAATATTAAGTGTTTTAAACAATCAATGGAAACAACCCCAAAATATTTAAAAATGTAATGGCTCCATGATTTTTGCTTCCTTCATTTTATTATGATACTAAAATAAGTATTTCTAAATGGTAGAGTTCCTCAAGAGATGAGAAACTATAAGAAACACGTAAATCCTATGAATATCAACTTAAAATATAGCAAAAATTCATCATCACCACAAAATTTATGTGATCTTACCACATAAAATGATTACTTAACAAACCCATGATATTCTAAGGCATGTCTTGAAAAACCACCACTCTTTTTATATCAGAGATTGAAGTTATTTTAGAGCTTAATGTTATCATAGTCCATATTAGTGATTTGTAAATTTTATTATTATTATGGTAGTTATTTGGAACTTATGAGATAAAATATGCCTACCTTATGAAAGAAGCAAGATACTTCTCTCTCTCTCTCATTTTTAAATTTCTTGTAGATCTTTGGTATATGTATTTAGTTATGGAAGCCACAAAATAGTCATTTTATAGAAACAAAAAACTATGGAAGCCACAAAAGAGTCATTTTTTAGAAACAAAAAACTATCTTGTTGGAAAAGGATCTTATTATATGAAATTTTAACATCATTTCCAAACCATTATACTTGAGAGTAGCGAAATTGTATGCATGTGCTCTAGTATGTTCATCCTCATATGCTCCTAAAACAAACAATTTATTTAATAATTTGAGCATATTTCTTGCATTATGTTTTATCCAGATACAAAAAATGTAAGCCAACAAAACTATATAGATGGGTTGCATTGCATCATTGCATACCTAGATAAACTATACTTGGTAATTGTTGGCAGCCAAGAGATAGAAGATTACACAATTAAACATAATCATAATATAAGTTAGCAATAAATCATTCTAGATATAACATTTTAGAGTGAAATCCACTATAAGAATTTATGGACACAATTATATTATTACTTTTTAAAAATAAATCATTAGAGATATATAGAATGAAAAGGTATTGACACAACATGTAATCTTGGTGTTCCATTGATACACCTTTGATAAAATCATATCAAAATGTTGAAATGTCTCAATTACAATAAATGAGTAATTAAATAGTTTCAATTACAATAAATGAGGAAAAAAATGTTTCACTCTCACCAATGAACTCACATCTAAGAAAAAAAATACTCATATAAGATAAAATAAACTAAAAGGAGGTTTAAAATACAAGAGGTAATCATCCTTTAGGTGATATTTGCACTACCTTTATTACTAGTCAAGACATGTATTTATTGTAAATTTTGGAGGATCTTCTTAGTGGTGCTTCTACTTTACCCTGAATCCAACAAAAAATATATCTAATAAATATAAAAGTGGAAGCTAGCAATTATAAACATTTAGAAAGAGAAAAAAGAAAATACAACAAAAAATGGATTGAAAGTCCAAAAAAATAAAAAATGAAAGAAATAAATTACCTCTATTAAAGAAAAGCTATCATAATATGGAGAAGAATCCATAGAATAATTTCGTGTAACCACATTAAATAAGGTAGGAAACAATAATTTTTTCAATTGTCTATACAAATCTAAATTTAGATTTCATTGCCTTTAATTTAACCCACCACCTCACAAGAAAAAAGAACTATAAGACAACAATAATAATTTTCAGTATCAATTCAGTGTTGTAGGCGAACAATTTCTCTTGCTAGATGTAAATATATATAGTGGAGTAATAATTGTTACCTTTATGATAGCAAAACAAAAAAAATATGTAATAAAAAGTTAATGTAAAGTTCTTCTATAATGAGATAATAAAATACCTTTTCATTGCATATAGGCTAATAACATGTCAATAAAATTACTATTATTACAATTTCTATAGTAAAATATTAGCATATATTTATGGAACTTTAGAAAAATTAAAATAAAGTTATATGTTTTGCTTGTTGACTTTCATTCATGTTTGTATCATACATCCCTATCATGATACGGTCTTATAAATATATATAACTTACTTTGTTGAACATAAAGAAAACTTGATGTTTTGATTGTGTGTCTTACATTTATTCACCAACCTCCCAATGAATCTATGCCTCACAAGTTTTTTCAACACCCCAATTCACCACACAAGTGTCATTTTAATTAGGCAAGACTATCGAGAGAGTTGAAATTTTTTCACATGAAATTTATTGTGAAGATAACAATTCGCTGAAAACAAAAGCAATAGAAAAAAACTTTCATTTCATTAATTTTTGGATTAAAATTCAAGATCATTCAGTACTATTTAAAAAATAAAATAAAAAAACTTTCATTTCACTAATCTTTATATTAAAAAATGTTGTCAAAGCTAAAAAAGAAAATACTTTTGTTGTTAACATTATTTTAAAATATATTAAATACATTAAAATTAAAAAAAAAACATAAATAATCACCAAGTACAAATAAAAATTAACTAAATATTAACATATAAAATATATTTATAATAATAACGATGGCAACTACAATACATACATCAAATTATTCACAATAATTATATCAACCTTATAACATAAATAACTAATTTATTTACAAAGTGCTGATTAACTTAGTATTGATTTATTATAATTTAATATGCAGTTGTTATCGCCTAGAAGAAATGCATGGATGAAAGAGCAGAAAACCGAGTAGGACGACGAAGACTTGGTCACCTTTGGATATGCATTTTTTCTTCTTCTCGGATGCGTATAGTACTGCACATCCATGATTGATAGGCTGAAACACCGTACAAAATACGCACGAAAAGTTAATGATGGCATGAGCAAGCGTTGTCTTAGATTCACATGAAATATGTTCTGTTTTTGAAATTCCTTTATGAAACTTAATGAGTTGAGATTTGGAGTTTTGAAATGGTTGTCAGGGGCAGCCCTGTCACTGTAATACTAAGTAATCGACATTGGATGAGATTATTTCATGGTGGCCTATTGCTCGCCAGCTGCCGTAAACAGCAATCATTATTTTTGTTTTCTTTTCAAATTTCACTGAGTTCTATGGTATATAATCAAATTACATGTCTGGTGTTTGGAAGTGTGTGGGGAAGACGGGGATTTAGATTGATTTCCGCTTGGTGGTAAACAAGAAATGGAGAAAACAGCAGCTGGAAGTGTATGTAGGGGGGATTTAGATTGATTTTTTCATGGTGGTAAAACATGAAATGGAGTGAAAACCAGAGACGTTAAGCCAATTCAGCTTTTCATGGTTTAGACTTTGTGAATAGTGGGTGCAGTTTTTTTTATATTGGATTGTTTGCAGAGGCTTGTAAGCAAATTTACCAAGCCTTTTGGTGTTTTAATATGTTTGTGATTTTATCAGTATGTTGAGGAAGACCCTCTATGGAAATATTGATGTGTAGGTGTGTATCCTTAGAAGGACAGAAAGTTTAGGTGTTTGGGTATGTTCTAAATGCACAGGAAGTTCAGTTCATCTCGTACTGTGTGAGGGGCAGTAGAAGGAGGGGTTCTCCGTTCTGGGTGTTGGGTATGATTTTTTGGGGTCTAAATCCAATTTAAATTTTTGAAGTTCATCTATTTCTTTGATTTTGAGTTGGTAAGTCTCAGACTCCAAGGCCTATTTGCCGGGTCTCTCTGTACTTCTTAAATTGTTGTAGTCTGGTACGTGGAAGATTTCAATGATTTTTAGCCCAGGAAACAGAGGGCGCAAATAGTAACCCATGTTTATTAGGATGCCCAAAATTTCATAATTAGCAATTCGAATTTAAGGAAAATAGTCTATTCACTAGAAGGGGGGAAGGGTGTGCAGAGACTATAGTTTCTCTGGTCAGTGATCAATAACTGGTTAATGCTCATATGGGGTTCTTTTGACGAGGAAAAAACTTATGCATAATCTCTTCTTTGAAAGATGGAGTTCTGTAGCAAGCTGCCAGCTTTTGAGCATTGGAATCTGCTGTTTTTCTGGTTGATTGTTGCAATCGAGTCTATATTTCTTGCAACTGCAGCAAGTGGGATTGCAGATCGAGAAGGTATGAATCTTAAACACTGCAAGGTTGGATGCACTCTATATTTCTAATAATAAATGTCCGTAATAGCGGACTTCAGGTTTGATTTCATATGACGCCATATTGGCAATGAAAATCCTACCTCGATACTCTTTATCTGTGCCTCGAGAGTACCTGAATTAAGTTTAGAAGTTAAACAAAGGTAGTTGCATTTGTGCATTCATTTAGCAGCCACAGCTGGTATACGTGTGTGTGTGTGTGTGTGAGAGAGAGAGAGAGAGAGAGAGTTGCGAAACTTATTGTCGATTGATTCTAATCCTGTAAGGCCATTTCATCTCTAATTAGACCCTACGTTAGACTCTTTGAAAAAGACCTGCTAGTCCTGTAAGGCCATTTCATCTCTAATAAGACCCTACGTTAGACTCTTTGAAAAAGACCTGCTGAAATAACCCTAGCGCCTAGAACACTAACAGAATGATTGAAGTTTTAAGTCAGTATATCGGAATATCCTACAACCTAAGATCCATGATTGCAAATGCTTCTTCATTTACTTTCCATAGTTTGATCGAGTTCCTGAAATTGCAGTTTTTTGACAAGGTGTAGGCTCTCAGCAGGCATTCTTGGATCTTTTCATTTGTCACTGAATGTGAAATTTCATAGAGCAAATAGAATGAATACAGTACCCAACATTGAGAAATTGCAAAGAAGACTAGTTTCAGATTTCTTTTTCTAGGGTGCAGCCAAGAGAACTTCAATAAATCATTCGTCTAGAAAACTAACAGTTGAGACTGCTCGCATCTAATGCAACAAGCTGCTTGCCCTATTCCCAAGCAATCAAAGAAAGTGATGTCCATTGTGGCAAATTGGCAAATGCTGTATTCCATGCAAGGTTTTGTTTGAGGTCTGTACATTGGAATTTGACAATTGGCAAATACACACTAAAAAAACCTTCTTTTTTAATCTCCCACCTACTTACTTAGTGTGTAAAATATCCTAGAGTTGGGTGTGCTTTTATTCTATGATTACAATTCTAGCGACTATCCATGCTGCAAAGACAAAACAATGGAGTTATTTTATTTTATAAAGATATAAGTGGTCTTTACAAACTATGACTATTGGTGTATAAGTTAGCTCTGCCTATTTACGTCAACAGATAAATATTGATTCACAGTAATGAACAATCCCTTTTTAGTATGGCCGGAAATAATATGCTTCTTGTAATTGTTGCACTTTAATGAGAGGAACTTAAGAGTTTTGATCTAATCTATGAAATTTAACGACTGATGTGTATGTTCCTAGGTGGCACACCAAACCTGATTAAACTATTTATGGGAAAGGGGCATAGGCCTAGTTAGGATGCTATTGGAGAAAAACCAATAGGGTCAACAGACCGACCATAATCATTCTCCGGGTTGGGTTTTGCAGGTTTTCTAAGCTTACAGTGTGGATCAAATGAAAATTACACAGATGCTTATAACATTTCATGGATTCCAGATGATCCATATATAACTACTGGTAACAAATCAACTGTGACCTTCCCCAGTGGGAACTCTACAGTTAAAACTACTTTGCGCTTTTTCCCCAATTCAGCGGATCGGATTTGTTACAACGTGCCAGCCCAGAATAGCAGACCTATTCTTGTTCGAAGCAAATTTATTTACAAGAACTATGATGGTTTTAAAAATCCTCCTTCATTCAAGGTGTTTTTAGGGAGAACGAAGCCAGTCCATGTGAACCTCTCAGTGTTTGATCCCTGGGAGGAAGAGTTCATAACTGCAGAAAATGGGGACAAGTTATCACTTTGCTTAATTGCTACTCAAGGAGGTGGAGAACCCTTAATATCTTCCTTGGAAATTCGTCCACTTCCCGCAAATGCTTATAGTGGTGGAACAGGACCATATTCAAACAAAATGCTCCGAAAGATTTTCAGAATCAACTGTGGCTACACTGCCAAAATACTACGGTAAGCAAGTTTAAATATTCTTGGTAGGACTAGCCTATTGTTTTCATATAGCCTTCTTTATCCAAGATTTTAGTGAGGTCTGGAAAGCACTTTTGTTGTCAGTTCAATTCATAATTGATCCTTTAAGTAGGGGAAACATAATGAATTAGAATCAATGCTGCTCTGCTAGTTTCCTATACAAGTCAAGTAAAGAACATGAGTACCGTCACTTATAGAGCCATGTTCATCTAATTTGAATTTTTAGCAACCTGCTTTTGTTTTTGGTAGATATTTGTGCTCTTCTAGCACAAGAAGCTAAGAACCATGAAGAACTCTAAACAATTCTTTTGCCCCTTTCATTATCAAGGGAATAGAATTGTGTTATGAAGTCATTTGAGCAGGTTATTATCCCCCCTTTCAAAGCAAGAGACTAAATGAACAGATTTTAAATAGTTGCTTGTATGTGCTGGCAGAGGGATTTTTGACTATCAATGGAGTAAAAAATTTCTAAGTTTGGCCTTGAATCAGGTACCCTGCTGATTCTTATGACCGCATCTGGGATGTTGATCAAAACTTTGCACCACGTCACCTCTCCAAGGGGTTTGATATACCAGTAAATATAAATAGTTCTGGAATTCCAGAGAGCCCTCCAGATGCTGTGCTTCAATCAGCAAGAATATTGGTCCGATCACAAAATTTATTCTACAATTTCCATCTCAGTGAGGAAGCAAATTACTTTGTAATTGCCTATTTTACCAAGATTATAGCTGTGTACTCTACATTCGATGTACTGCTAAATGGAGATATCATAAAATCTAATTTCACTCTTCAAAAAGGGGAGGCGGGCAGAGTTTTAAGTTCTACTCATGATAGCACCACGGAGATAAATATCACAATCCATAATGTCAGCTTCCATCCACAAATCAATGCTCTAGAAGTATACCAGATAGCTGACATCCCCATAGGAACTTCACAGAGTCAAGGTTAGCTATTTTAACCTTAACATGTGACTGATTTGTGTTTGAGGCATGCTAGCAGGTTTTGCACTGTAATGTGATCAAATACTGTTGTGTACTCAAGATTCTAACTTGCTTTACTCTGATTTAATTGCAGTGTCCGCTCTTAAGGCTATTCAACAAGTTTATCATTTCAATTTAGGGTGGGAAGATGATCCATGTTCTCCATTTCCATGGAGAGGTGTTGAATGTGGTGAAGATAACGAGGTCATCTCTTTGTAAGCAATCAAATAGCCACCGTAAATGATCTAAGAAATTTGAGGCTCTGTTGCATGATGAAAAAAATAGTAATTCAGTCATTGGGAATTAGAAATCTGGATTTTTTAATGACTTAGCACTAATGAGAACAATAATTCATGTTATAGGGACCTTTCAAGCATGAATCTGGAGGGACCAATTTCTGTTGCATTTGGAGACCTTCTAGACCTTCAAAAATTGTATATCAATTTCATCCTTGGTCAATTTTCTTAGTGCTATATAGTATCAGTCTAAATTCGTTTTGTTTTTCAAATTGACAGCTTCAGACTTTCTTAAGCCAAGCAATCAATTACTCTTAACTGCTGCAGGGACTTGCATAACAACTCACTCACTGGACAGATCGAAAACTTTGGTGGTTTATCCAATCTTCAAGCATTGTAAGAGATCCCTTCCTAATGATATTTAGATCGAACACAGATTTTATGGTCTAACTTCCATACAAAAAGATGCTGAAACTAAATATATTATTCTATACAGGAATCTCAGCTTCAACAGACTAAATGCAGAGATACCAGACCTGAGTACATTAATGAGCCTGCAAGATTTGTAAGTCTTCTTTGTCATTTTAAAATTTAACCCTTTTATACATTGGTCATATACTATTATGTGGCTTGAGTTTTGGGCATATGTCTCTATGAAATATGTAAGATGGAGAAGAACTAAATAGATCTTCTGGGAATCTGATCTAGTGGCTGGAATGATATGATCGAATTTTGCATATTATTGTCTGTTGGTTGTGGGTCTCGGTTCCTACTATGCCATACAAGTCTGGTTTTAAAAAAAAATTGTTTACAAATTGCTGCTTTTAGCAACAATGCTTTTCATAAATCTTTTCTGAAATTTGGTCCAACCAGAAATTAAAGTAATTACTTTCTAGTTATGAATCAAATTCAGATACAATTTCTTGATTCCAGCTTATTCAAACTATTTTTTTAATTGCCTACCTCTCAAGTTACCAAAAATGGGAAATGGAAAAATTAGATGGGAAACAACAACCATACAGGAATTTCTGTTAGGGTTATGCACATAATTGAACAAAGAAATGAAAGTTCACAAAACGTCAGCAAAGAAATCATCATTTGTGTTACATGATCAATTCAAAAGTAAAATAAAGCAGTTCTAAATAAATTTCACTTAAAAGAACCTCAAATAATTCTCTTCAGTTAATACATAGTTTGATAGTTACTTCCACCTATTCCAATTTTCATTTTTTAAATTAATGATTGATTTTCTTCTAAAATTATCATTTATATTTTCTATCTAGATAATTAATTATAGTGTAAATGTACTGGATTATATATCCTTAAGAGATTAGATTTGTACGGAATGGTTTCAACTTCAAGTTATATTTTGATGTTTACTTGGATAATTTGACTATAAACGATAAATTCAAAGCATTTACATAATCTTTAGCTGGCAAAATCATTCTATGTTTTTCTTATTGAATTCTTATAGTAATTTTTTCAATGTCACACCATGATTGAAACAGATTGATAGAGCCCAAGAAACAAAACATTTCTTCAAAGGACCCACATCATTGTTATTTGTTGTCCTTTTTCTTTAAGCTGGTGAAAATGCTTCAGATTATCTGTTGTCTTTTGCTCTGTGACCAAATAAACAGCAAATTGACTTCTATATGATTATATCTGCTATACCTTTTGCAGGGACATACAGAATAACAGTTTTCATGGGACAGTCCCAGAGAGCCTAGGAAGTCTGACAAATCTCCGCTTATTGTAAGTTAACCTGCTTTGAAACTCACACTGATATGCCTTTTCAGCATGCATTTAAAATATTCATACAGCAACAATGACTGACTTTCATGGATTACTACAACTGTCAACAGAAACCTGGAAAACAATAAACTTTCTGGAATCTTGCCAAGCTCTTTGAATAAGTCCACATTAAGCTTGAGGTGCTTCATAATCTTTCAGTTTGGTGGTTTATTTGAATCCAAAATGAAGCATTTTTTTTGGGTGTCTGTATACATGAGTTCTGCTTATTTTGTCTCGTGGACAGAACATCGGGGAATCTATGCCTTAAATTCCTTGGTGCAGCATGCTCTCCTGGACCACCTCCAATTCAGACTCCAGAAGTTACAGAACCCAAGATTCCTAAGAACAAAAACCACATCAAGGCTATAATTGCAGGAGTTGTTGGAGGAGTAGCATGCCTGCTCTTGGTTGGTGCAGCTCTACTGGTTCTTTACATTAGAAGACAAAAATCAGATGATGGCAGCTCCATATCAAGTATTATTATTTAATCGATCATAGCCTCTCTGCTTACACTCACTTGACAATTACTGCTGTGTTCTAGATGTTTACTGTGTTTAAACATGTGACTTGATTGACAGGAGCTGATATGAGAAATTGGAATACAGCAAAAAGATTTTCCTTCAAGGAAATAAAAGTAGCAACAAATAGTTTTAAGGATACAATAGGCCGAGGAAGCTTTGGGTCTGTTTATCTTGGGAAACTCTCCGATGGGAAACGTGTAGCTGTCAAAGTTCGCTTTGATCCGTCCCAATTAGCTGCTGATTCTTTCATTAATGAGGTATGTAAACAATGCTATTGTATTTTAAGGTGATTGAGTTAATTAAAAATTTAAGGGACCAACATGAAAATATAAGGGAAACTTCTAAATTTTTGTTACTGATCTTTTTATGGCTGGTAGATATTTTGAATTTTAGCAAGAAAATTTAAATATAGCTTATAAAATTTAAAACATTCCAACATTTTTAAATATCAACTTTTAGAGTTTTCCTTGGGACATGTTAACCAACAGTACATGGAAGCAGAAGCTAATTTACAAGCCAAAATGAAGCTTTTGATATCAGTTTTCAAACCACTGCATCAATGCACAGCTCATCAGTTGCCAGAAATGAGCACGATGCTGGAGCATCAGCAATAAAAATGGAGATTGGCTGAGAATAATGTAGGGACATTAAGACAAGTGGCAATCATCATTTAATTACTTTCCATTCAACAGTAAAACCACGTGAAGGAGAATAACTGTGTACCACTGAAAATGTAAACTTGCATTAGAGGAGCTATATTCAATATTCCTATTTAGAGGTAATTCTGTATCACATAATGTTGAGTATGGATAAAATGAAAAAAAATAGTAGGAAAGGCAGTAAAGACAGAAAGAGGATAAAAATGGGTAGTTTTATGATAACAGGGTTTGTATTAGAAATAAGGATGTAATTCATGTGAAATGTGAAATGTGTGAAAACTACTTGAATGCTACACTATTAATGCAACAATATACAAATGAAAGGAACACTTCATACTACAATTGATCATATGAGAATCTCACAATTGATGCTTTATTAAAGGTAGCGTTCATTTACAAAGAATGCTGGAGGACTATACATAAAATCAGTACCCCTCCTTGACCATGGCAATTTTTCTTAAAGGGCCAACAATTGTTAATTCCACCATGATCATTGGCTAACTGTTCATAACTATTTTCTAACATACAACCTTTAGCCGACAATTAGATAACAAAACAAATTGGCCATACAATTATTAAAAAATATAAAAAAATATAAAATTACATTGACTGCATCATCCCCCCACTCCTCCCTGCCACCAAAAAGAAGAAAAGAAAACTTAGAGTCCCATCTGAAAGAGGCTGCTCCAGCAGGTTGTGCTTTCTTAATTGCAGCTCAGAGTTAATAAACCTTTTCTGTCCTTCACTTTAGGTGACTCTCAATGACTTCACCTTTGCTTGAGCCCTTGACCATATGGACAACCTCCTAAAGCTTCCTGTGGGCTTGCTGCTGTAATTTCAGCCACCTTTGCCTTTAACTGTGCTGCACTCAACAGGGGAGAGATGGATGCATTCGATTGGATGGGAGAATGGCTAGATGGGAGAAGTCATTTGTGCCGATGGGTCATCAACCACCAATAGTAGTCATAGGTGGGTGAACATAGTCATTCATAAACCTGCTATTGGGTGAACATGCATGCTATATGCACTCGACTATCTATTGGTGGTTGACAGGAGAGGGGTTGAGGACCTCTCTTGGTTACTTGCCCATGCAAATGACCCTATAGAATAGAAAAGGGTGATGCACAGAGTGATTCCCAACCCCAATGGACAGAATAATGTTGTTGGTTGGTGTTGCCAACTTAACCATTTGGGCCTTATTAAGCTAGATTTGTTGAGTCAACTACTACTGAAACCACATCCTTTGTTCCTTCATTTCCTTCCACAAGGTCTCATTAGCCAAGGCAACTTTTTCTGCTTCTTCAAACGCTTTACATTGATCAGAAATTTCAATTTGCAGCATAAGATATTGGTACTTGAAATGATGCTCAAAAGAATACAATGCTACCAAGATTCTGCCATCTAAATGTGGAATAGGAGGAACTCTAATTGGTAGCCATTGGCCTAACATCTCGGGTATAGTCTTCTCTAGCTATCCTTGGTTCATAATGTTCTAACTTCTCACAAACTCTAAATCACTGTCTTCTACCAACTTCTTGATGCAAATGACCTCTTGATAAGTTAATGGAGAAAGCGAAAATTCCACACTTCGAACTATGTTAGTGACACCAAGCATGGCTTGGGCTAGAGATCCTATGCTGTATATAAATTGCTGCAAAGTACTCGTGGATCAGCAGGGTCTAACCTAGGAAATTGTACTGATGTAGAATCTAATGCTGGTTGGGAAGATCTACTTGGCTGAGAATATGTTGGTATTGTCGAAACCCTTTCGGGAGAAAACCACGGAGAAAATGACTGCTTGGAACTACTTTCCAAATCTAACCACAACTAAAATACTTACAAAATATTCGTAGGCACCAACCTACTGGAGACACCAATCCCCACCGCTAAGCACCAACTTACCAAGAGACACCAATCGCTTCTATTGAGAGGCACCAACCTCTAACTCAACAAAGTCTTGTCTTCTTGAGAATAAATCTCCTTCAAAACTCTGCCTTGAATGATCTTTTATTTTCTTCTCAACAAATCTGCTTGTGTTTGCATGATATATCTTCTATTCTCCACACTTGTTTTCCATCCAACATTCTTATTTCATTTTTATACCTTCATACCACTTGGAGAGGGGTGCAATCCCACGAAGAGAGGCAACACTTCATTATATCTTTATTTTCCCAAAGGAGGTGACTTTATATGTCTTTATTTATGGGCGCCAAGATGGGGTCAGCCCATTATTATTTCAATTTTTTTTTTTTAAATTTTTACTAACAAGGCGCCAATGTAGAGGAGGGTCGGCCAGCATGAATGAGGAATTAATAAGGTTTTTTGGCGTCAAGATGAGGGCCATATTATGATCTTAGTGAAGTATATTCGGTTAGTGGCCTTTGGTCATTGCATTCTCATGCAATTCCCTTCTTGGACCAGCAATTTCCTTCTTGACATCGGTGACAACAATGTGACATTCCTTCTTGACATCAATGACAATAATATGACAACAATATTTTCAACACTTCGGTTTTGGCATTCGACTATTCTCCACTTGGTGAGGTTGACTTTGCCACATTATGAAGCATGGGGAGAGAATGAATGGAGCTCGTTGGAGGAATCTTCAATGTGTCAATAAGGGCACCCAATTGGTCAAGTCACTTTTCTATGTGGCAAGCCTCATCTATTGGTATAGCGAGGGAGTAGAGAAATGAAAAATTTCTCGACTGCCTTATACCTCCTTCAATTCTTCCTCCCAATGAATTTCTTTTTCTTCACTAGCTACCTCTTCTTTTGACATTGCGTCCTTTACCACTTTTCTCATTTTATAGTGGCATGATGACTGTCCAATGGGGTTTTCTCTTGGCCCTGGACATCTGCAAACTATGCTCCAAAGAATATCCATCAGGAAATAGATGGTCAAGGTGGGCTATAGGAAGTCTCCACTGATGAGTCACCATCAGGTACTACCTGGGTGTATACTGCATCTAAATATATCTCAATGGCATGGTAGGTCATATAGAACCTCATATGTTTCAGTGATAAGAACTCATAGATTATGGCAGATAACAATTCTTAATTGTAGATCTCCTCTTTGCATAGCTCAATTATGTAGTTTGTCATCCATAATGCAATATCCAAAGCACATGTACCCCCAACCAACCTGCTCCTAATGAGTTCCATTATACAATGCCAAATTTTTGTACCTAGGTAATTCTTTTTCAATCCTCTATTTCTCTTGGCTCACATTCTTGCTATATATGCACTGGTCAAATCAACCTGGCATAAATTATGGACAGCCAGATCATTATACACTTTAGTTTGGCTGTTGATGGTGGGTTTCTGAATTGATGGTCCGGTGGAAGGTACTCCAAACACTCTAGAGAAGACAGCAGAAGTACAAGTAATTCTGACCTCATAAATTTTCCTTTACTGAAAATTTTTAAGTCTGGAAAAATAATATTTTTTCATACAGAGATGTTGAGGGCTAGCTTGAAATCCATCCAGTTCTCATATTATGGAGAAGAACACCACTTTTAGAAACTAAACTTCAAAGTTACCTTTCCCTTAATTAGATAAGTAGATCAGCTTTTGTTTCCACATATCTACATCATTAGTCATTTTGCACTAAGAAGTAATATTTTTAATCAAAAGAGTTATTGGTATAAAAGTCTAGGGCGAGTGAGAAATTTCAAGGACTTGGGCTTATAATCACACATTGATGCTTATCAGTGGTTTCTATGACCAATGATGGAAGGAGTATACCTAGAAAGCCCCATTAATTATCAATCAATAGACCTTCAACTAAAATCCTTGCAATTCAAAACCTTCCCAACTCTCGAATTGTTTGGTATGCTATTATATCAGTTGTGTATGTTGAAGCATATATCTTCTCAAAGATATATGTTCCATTATTTTACACAATGTTTGATTGTTGTAGAATTGATAAGATTAGTGATATTCAAATAGAAGACTTGATCAGTGTTCCAAACCAGGTTTTCCTATGAATGTTAATGTGCATTAGTGGTTGAATAGGTTGCCTTTTTTGGTTATATATGGTTTTTCTACATATCCTACTATGAAATATCCCATTCAAGTGAGAAGATGGCCCATGATTTTTCTACATGTCCTAGACCTATGTGTAGTAGCTCTTCATTTGTAGTATTTGATCTATTTATGATTTGTTATCACTTATCAACCTAATGAATGATGCTGCTATCCCATTCAAGTGAGAAGATACCCCATGATTTTTCTACATGTACTAGACCTATGTGTAGTAGCTCTACATTTGTTGTATTTGATCTATTTATGATTTGTTATATACCTAATGAAATGGTGCTGCTACAAGTTGATTGGTCCTCACTAAGCTATAAAAAAATTGGCAACAAGGTATGAGCAATTTGTTACATCAATTTTTATGTGAAGAAGGGTTCAAGTAATATGCAAAGGTTAAAACCCAAAATTACTCGTGTAACCTCGTGTTTGTTGGAGCTGATAGTGAACCCCACAGCTCCCAAAAATCACCTGCAACTAAAATGTCTATCACATACAAGAGATCAAAGCAACCGATTTTCTATGCAACCAAGAGAGAAAGAGATGATCCACGCAAGCATCTGATATGCTTTATGTATTGAATAATAATGTGAATTAATGATTACAATGAATGATCAATCCTTATAAAAGGAAAAAACAAACCCTAAATGAGGATTTGATTAGATCGAGACAAGTGTCTTAATCTCATGTAATGAGACAACTTGACCTATATTTAGTCCAATCTAATAATAAAAAAACACTCCTAAGTTTAGCTTAAGTAATTAAAGTAATAAGGGACTTAATAATTAATTAATTATCAAATGATGTCCTAATTACTCCAACACCCTCCCTTAAGATCAACTTAGGGAGAAGCTAAAAAACCCTAATGAAAAATGCAATGATGGATGGGTCTCGACTACAAGGCCTAATGAGGTACCCATGTACGAACAAATGAATGTCTCATAACCAGATAAAAGGAGAAAACCACATGGGAAAAACTCCTCTCCAAAAGAAAGAAAAATAAATAATTGCACTAGTGAAAGAAGGATAGGACTCAATGTGACCCCCCAAGGATTGCTTTTGTCACATAAAGTACAATAGATGTCCCCCTGATAGGAGAGAGAAAATGAGGATGTGAATCCCCCCTATAAAGAAAGAGCTCTTGTGCCAATGATGAACACCTGAAGGCAAAACACGATCCATTGCCTGCAAACTACATTTCTCCCCTTAGAAAGAAACAGATCCATTGGTGATTGGAGAAGCCAATCCAAAAAGATGGTTGAATCAAGTATCCAAATCCAAATGATGTGTGCCTCTGAAAAGTGCTCAAGTGTCCACATGTCAGAAAGAGATGATGTCAATCCAAAAACTAGTGAAGATTGATGTAGAATAAGTTGCAAAGGCAATGAAGATGGTGAGCCAACAACGATGATGTGGCTGTCAACAAAGAGGAGATGAATTTCCTCAAAGTGATCCTCCAAATCTACAATCTGAGACTCTACAAACAAGGATGATATGTCTGCAAGATACGAATCCTAAGTAGCTATGCTTGGAAGAAGATGAATATCTTGCACTGAACCAATAGGGGCCAAGGATGTGGCGATGTCAAAGTAATTCAAAACAACATAAGATGGTGATGTAGTCTCGATCTGAAGATTGGGAACTAGAAGACAAGTCTCTGAACCATCGGAACATGTAAGACCTATGATATACTCAGGCTCCTCTAAAGTATCGTCATCAAAGGGTATGCAACTTGCATCTGCAAGAGGAATGAGACAATCTGCAGCAGGATCCTTTGGGTATGGAGAGATATGAGGGTCTCCATGGATCTCCCAAAGTCAAGTCCAAATTTTGTGGGGACAATCAATGTCTGATACAACACACATAGTGTCAAGATCAACACTAGAACAAATCAATCCTACAACATGATCATTGATAATACCCCATGTTGAATAACTCCTTGGTGTGTCTGGTGTAGGTATGAGTCCATATAGATAAGGAAAAAGATCAAGCCACTTGAGATGTGTCAGGATGCCATTTCGCCAAGACTCATAGTTATCCTTTTTTAGGATGACCATAGAAGGATGAACAAAAACACTTACGATACTTTCTCAAATAAAAAAATCAAACTAATAACTTCAGTGCATATAAAGTAGATCAAATGAAGCCATCTTATGCAAACAAATCCTTTCTAGGTGCCAAGACGTCCAAGTAATTGACAAAAATGTGAAATCACAAAAAAATGGATAAAATGTACCTTGGGGAAGATTCTGGAAAAAGTGCATGAATGGATCTAAAGAGCTCTTAAATACCTTTCCAACGTCGTTGGAATTGCGAAAATTGGAGATACAAGTGAAAAGTTATGAGCTCGGAAGTGAAAATTGAAGATTTGACTTTGACTAGGAATAAAATAAACCAATAGTAAAATCTGATGATGAGACCTACACCATTGGAAAGTGCTCAGAACTAGCTTTCTGATGATATCTCATTTGCCCAATTTCAACACCGTATGCTCAAGTTATGGCAAAAAGGATAAAATTCGCTCTTTTAGGCCAAATGGGGGCTAGGAGGGGGGCAAAGCACAATCCGTACAACTGACGTTAGCAAATATACTTGAAATATTCCTTTCGTTGGCAAAAATTTTCTGGTTTGCCTGAAAATCGAGATTCCTTGGAATATACCTTTACAATGCCGAAATATTCTCGATATAAGTGAATATTCCCTATGAATTGGGTTACCATCGTGGTTTTTTGAGCACTGTCGGGAGAATGGTTTACGGTTGTTGGAGCAGAGAATTGGTGGCTGTCAGATAATTTTTCCCGGTTGGCTGAGCTACCACCAGGTTTTGTGGTGGTCCACATGCTAGGCTATCGAGATGCCCAAGTGGGCCCATTCGTCTGCGCATTGCTACTGTTGGGTACAATCTGTACCTAGCATAGCAAAAATATGTAGCTTTTTTGAAATGCCCTTTTTTTGTTTGAAACCTTTTACTTTGATTTTTGGGATTGAAAACTTGATTTTTGTACCTGCATTCAAATTGATGAACCTGCACAGGGGCACGCAGTCTCAAGGCCATATGGATCTGTATGGCTATACAAATTTCATTGGGATCTATGCAACCCCTATTTATTTTCAACAACACCAATTTTGATCAAATGACAGGCGTTTCTTAAGTTTTCGACTATTCTGGACTCAACGGTGATGCTTGTTTTGCCCTAGGATGAGCTAATTTTTCCCTCAAGGCCGGATCTCTCAAAATTCAAATAGGAAGTCACAAATCTAGTGTTCTGATACCATGTTGGAGTTGATAGCGAACCCCATAGCTCCCAAAAATCACTTGCAATTAAAATTCCTATCACATACAAGAGGTCAAAACAACTGATTTGCTATGCAACCAAGAGAGAAAGAGATGATCCGCACAAGCATTTGATATGATTTTTGTTTTCAATAATAATGCGAATTAATGATTACAATGAATGATCAAACCTTATAAAAGGAAAAAGAAAACCCTAGATGAGGATTTGATTAGATTGAGACAAGTGTCTTAATCTCATGTAATGAGACAACTTGACCTATATTTAGTCCAATCTAAGAATAAAACATCACTCCTAAGTTTAGCTTAAGTAATTAAAGTAATAATGGACTTAATAATTAACTAATGATCAAGCGATGTCCTAATTACTCCAACAACTCCCCATATGACATGAACACTCTCACATTGAATTAATTCTCAGTTATGTGTCTGACTATTTTTTTTTCTAAGATCTATGCTAAGGACCATTCTATAATGATAACCAAGTATTATGAGTGGTGAGTTAACCAACTAGATGATGAATCAAGTATTTGATTAAGACCAACTTAAACATAACATCATATAGATGTACATCCTAGGAGATAATGATTATGACTAAAGGAAATTTCACTAAAAAGTAAAAACATGAACAAACTTAGATAGAGACACCCTTCATCAAATGATTTAATAGATAACTACTAAAAACACCCTTAATCAAATGAATTAATAGATAACCATTAGAGACATCCATCATGATCAATCACAATTGAGTCCTGTATCAAGGTAGAACACAAAATGTTACAGCACATACGATGGAAAGCACTTAAAGATGTAGAATGCACCAGAATGAAAAGCTTGAGGATAAGAGAAACACCCTTGGAAATCTGTCAGCATTTGTAAATGTAGGCAGGTTATTCCATTGCAATGTGCGTATCTCACCCAAGGCAATGATTAGTCTACTAGCAAAGTCCAATGTTGTCTTATTATATTATAGTTGTCATTGACACAACACAGAGAACACAGGTCAATGGAAAATAGAATGTATTTATTTATATGTATAAACATGGTGTTCACAGTCTTGCAGTGCAGGCCTGGTTTGCATATGATTTGATGATCAATTTGGTTATCTCTGATCATCTCACAACATATACAAATAGAAAGAGAATGGTTAGCTGCAATAGTTGGCTCCAATGTTGAGGATGTCAATTATGTGTTTGACATAAAGTTAAACTAAATTATAAATCAAGTTCATCATATCAGATGTAAGTAATAACATTCATTTATTCGTGTTTTTATCTTATTATGATAATTACAATGATCAAAATTTTCTCTACATTCTCTGGTTTTGAAAGTGTGTTTTCCTAAAAAAAATAACAAAAGACAATAAGATCAAACATTGTAGAAACAGACAATTTATATACAACATATACAAATAGAAAGAGAATGGTTAGCTGCAATAGTTGGCTCCAATGTTGAGGATGTCAATTATGTGTTTGACATAAAGTTAAACTAAATTATAAATCAAGTTCATCATATCAGATGTAAGTAATAACATTCATTTATTCGTGTTTTTATCTTATTATGATAATTACAATGATCAAAATTTTCTCTACATTCTCTGGTTTTGAAAGTGTGTTTTCCTAAAAAAAATAACAAAAGACAATAAGATCAAACATTGTAGAAACAGACAATTTATATACACCCTTAATATCCCATATTTCACTTAAGCAACTGATTAGAAAACACAATCATTGTCATTCAGCATTTAGTAAGGACAGCACAGATGAAGAACCCAAAACATGAGTAGAAAGAAAACTCAAACAAAATGGTGTTCTTGATGATCTGCTATTCAGACTCCCATCCCATATAGACAGAGACCACCGAAGTGAACTTAAGCCATTTTGAGAAACTATTTAGACCCCTTTGTAAATCAAGCCGCATAGAAAGACAAAAAAGAATTCCGAGAAGTAACAGAGAAAGGATGCATAAAACCATCTAGTTCTTCTTTTAGGTGTGCTGAATAAAGATATCAAATTTTCAACCAAGAATTTTTGGCAGCAGTCCACATAATCTGAACTTTAAAACATTCCTTTAAAAACCATGACTTGATGCCTATATGAACTGCAAACTATTCTTACACTTCCAATAACAAAATTGGTCTGCTTAAGACAATATAGATGTTCCTTAGTATTGATTCCTCTATGAATTTAGACCTAAACTAATCTATAAACTATTTAAACAACTGCATTTTCTTGAGTATTCTCAATATTTGTGGTAACAGCAACTATATGATAATTTTTGAAAGACAATGCAAATGATAAGAATGCCAAAATGTCATCAACCTCCTCAAAGAAAAAAAATGTATTCTCCAGGTATAGATTATAAAAAAATACCATTTATTACAAGAAGGCATAGGAGTACCCAAAATTGACCTCTCAGATAAAAAGGTGAATGTTTTGGATGATTCCACCTAGATACCTTGCAAAGTATTTAGGAAAAAATACTTTTTAAAGTTGTTTACAAGATTACTTGAACATTTGGTGCACAAGAATATAGAGGTCTCAGGTCAAAGCAGTGGTTGGAACTTGGAGCTAATTGTAAACCAAGTCAACCATTATATGTTAGCTTGAATGCATGACCTTAGAATCCTAGATGATTATAAAGACTTCACAGCAATTAATCTACAGAGTGGGTATAAGCATGGCAAGCTTAAATAGTATCTACATTCTAATAATAGAGTAGCTAGATAAATATCTGACATGCTAAGATTTCTGAGCTGAAAACATAACTGATAGGAAAATGCCTTTCTAACTGCAAATGGCTTGTTAATTTCATATTTTTGGCCAGGTCTGAAACTGTCTATTCTCTATGCTGCAATGTAGTACAAGTTAGTAGCAGTTATTGTTGATGACGACCTTGTTTTGATCTCAAAAACATGAAACTATAGTAAAATCACCTATATGATGGATACTCCTTGTGCTATCATCAATGTTTAGAGTGAGTTTCTTCTAATCTTTGAAGCATCATTTGGGTTAATGTGCAGGTATTTTTGCTCTCTCAAGTTCATCATCAAAACCTTGTTACATTGGAAGGATTTTGTCAAGAGTCAAAGCACCAAATTTTGGTCTATGAGTTTTTACCTGGAGGGGCTTTGACAGATCACCTTTATGGTATGATATGGATATCTGGTAGTTCAATTTGATTTGTTATTGTCTTCATCGTGCATTGTGCACATTTTCCTTGAAATATTCATTTTCTTTTAATATTTAGTATTTACTTTAAGTAATCCATTTTTCATGAACTTATATGCAGGTTCTAGAGGCAAAAGGAAACCACTGGACTGGAAAACACGATTAAAAATTGCTGTAGATGCTGCAACAGGTATATTGATTGCTCAAATTAGGTTCCAAAATATATGTTCCAATAGACTGTAAATCCTAAGAAATTATAACTTTCTTCACAAGGCATTTGAAGCTCATAGTTGCCGAGTTTCCCTCCTGTACTCATTGGCAGCATGAGTACCTAACATGTGAGCAAGTAAAGAATGTATGATGCAATCCAACCTCAGCAATGTATGATGCCAACAATTAGGTTCTATAGGCTACCCTACAAAAGGTCATGCTTTCATTTTATATCTGAAATATGAAATATCTTGTTTTAATTTCACATCCAAGGCCATTCCACTATAGTCCTAAGTTTCTATCTATCTCTATATCCAACCTTGAAAGTCATTCTTCAACAAAAAAAATCTTCACGATTTCCTGGAGCTCATATGAAACCAAGTGGAATCAGATTAATCTCAAGATGAATCAATGTGAGATGATACAAAAAGCAAAATTTTTAAGAGACCATAAGAATTTTCTTCTTGAATAATTCATTATATAGTCTCTTGTAATATGGTATTTTCACTTTTCGACTCCCAACATAGCAGACTTCTTTTGTTGCAGGTCTAGAGTATCTTCACAATGGAAGTGATCCCAGAATCATCCATCGAGATGTTAAGTGTAGCAATATTCTTCTAGACTCCGACATAAATGCAAAAGTATGCGACTTTGGACTCTCTAAGCAGATGGTTCAAGCCGATGCAACTCATGTGACAACTGTTGTTAAGGGAACTGCTGGATATCTTGACCCTGAGTAAACTCGTCATCCATTTTCCTCAAAGTTGTCACTCTAATTAAATATTGTTTTTTTTAACTGCAAATCCAGAGTGTGGTTCCTCACACCCTTCTAATCCAATTGATTTTGTTCTTGCAGGTATTACTCAACACAACAACTAACTGAAAAAAGTGACGTATATAGTTTTGGAGTGGTGCTTTTGGAGTTAATATGTGGACGTGAACCTCTCAGTCATTCAGGCTCCCCAGATACATATAATCTAGTTTTATGGGTACTGTTTCTTTCCTTTTTTTTAGTGATGTCCACTCAAAATACCCATAAACTTGTTTTGTGTTCCATCTGCAGATCACATAAAGTGTAAGGTGGTTGCACTCAATATGTTCTGTTTATTAAAGGCAAAAACATTATAACTTTGAGTTCACAAAACCCATTCCACCAATGAAATGTGGCACTATGATGATGATTCAACATTCAATGCTTTGTACTCTCGACAACTAATCTTGCAAGTGATCGTCATTTCTTCTCATCTTAACTCTTTGTCTTATTTGCATTGCTGAAACTCATCTAGATGTAGAGTTTTCTGATACAAAGGTTTAACATGGAAAATGTTTTAGAGGGCATAGGCAAATTGACCAGGAAGACTTATTCACAGATTTGTTAGAAAATCAAAGCATGAGGTACAAAACTAAAAGCAACAAATATAAAGGCAAAGTAGGCAGTCACCTTTCCCTATCAAGTGCATGCCACTTGCTGGTGCTTAGAGTTGTAAGTCCTAAATCCCTAAAGCCAAATATTCTCCTAAGCACTAGGGGTGTCAAACTTAGGACAAAAATCTCAAACTTATGATTAGGTTGGGCAACAATGGACTGATTTACTAAGGTGGGTAAGACCTTCTTTGACTTTTGGCTCATCTAGACCAAGGGGGTTTCCCTAAGGTGCTATGTAGATTAGGTAATTGACATATATTGTAATATCCGCAAATAGGGATAATAGAAAAATAATAATATTTCCAAAACTAGGGCACAAAAAAATCTGTAACTTAATTTGCATATAAGAATTTTTACCCAGATTTACAATCAGATTAGTGATCTGATTTTTCTGCTAAAAGCAATAAATTTTTTAGTATTATCAAGCTCAGGAAAAGTACAGGAAATCCTTTTATTTCTGCCTAGAAAGTTCAGAAATGCATTACAATGATTTTTCTTCTATTTTTTCATTTTTGAGATAGAACTGAAATTAGTATGCAAATTTAAGCACAAATTACCTCAGACCTTGAACAAACCCTAGCCGTCTTCAAAAATGGCGTCAACTCCCAAAATAAATCAGCGCTAAGTCTGATTTTCTGTTGCCGTCCTCAAGAATGCTCAGAAATATGAAATACCATGCTGAAGTTACTCCAAAGCTGAACCTTCAACTCTGAATTTCATCCTCAATTTGGCCTCCAAACCTGATAGACAATTGGAGCCCTGAAAATTGATGTGCTAGGGTTTCATAAACCAAAGCTCTTCTACCAAAACACACCCTTCTGAATTGGTTCTGACTAGGGAGAGCCTGTATGTCTCTATGAAACCAAGGATACTCAAGGGTTTCAGACCTTAAGCCAAGTTGCAGCAGCAATAAACAGAAAACTCACAACATAATGAGCTCTACAAGACCCCTTGAGAGTTTTATAATATCTCCCAAAGAGATGCATTAATCTCAACCCTTGATTCACCACCTTTTAATCCAGTGTTCCACATTGAAACCCTAAAAACTAAACCAATAAGCTCCTAGAAAACCCACACCCCCTTTGCCTTTTTATCACATGCTTTTTAAAAGTCACTTATAGTACATAAAAAAGGGGACAACTTAAGCCTTTTGGCTAGGAGTCACTTAAGTTACCTAAAAAGATGTGCCCTCAACTTAAAATAACTTAAATTCACTTAAGTTGCATAAAAAGACATGCACACAACTTAAAAATAGAATTGAGAATAAGCCAAAGCCTCCAATATTTACCCAATGATGCTCTAAGTCCTCTTCCTCTTGGGTAATCCAAGGAAAGGACAACTAACATGTTGTTAATCCTCATCGTTTGAGTTGGAGATATTACAGTCCTCCCCACCCAAAGAATGCTTGTCCTCAAGCATTTGTAGACTAGGATGCTTAAGAATCTCCTCTCCTTCCCATGTTGCATTCTCTATAGGCAAGTTTTTCCACTTGATGAGATATTTAGAAATTACTTTATTCCTCAACCTTTTCTCTTTTGTAAAATTGTTTCTGGAATGTGTATGTAATGTCCCTTACCCGGTTTTCCCTAGAATTCACTTGTTGATTAGGTTTAGGGTTTCTTCTTTCCAAATGAATGTTCTTTTAAATGAAGTAAGCTTGGTTTGAAATCTGCATTCACCATATTAACAACATTTCCACATACACATTTATCTGTTAGCATTAATACTAGATATCCAAATTATAAGCATAATCATAAATGCAATTTAACAAGCAAGAGGAGTGTCATGGGTGGATCCGCCCTGAAGCCCTCATGTTAGGCACGAGAGGTTGTCTACCACAATCCTCCTTTCCTAACTGCTTAGTACTTGCATTCTCCACTCATGGCAACACCTCGGAGGACACTCGCTCTATTAGGAGAAAGGAACCATAAAGTCCTAGTGGTCTCAAGGCCTACCACCCCTCCATGGCCGTAGCAGAATCCTTAAGTGGGGTTTTTAGGCACCACTCACCCATGGTTCGCCCTCCCTAATAGAGTACAAGCATGGAGAAAACAATCTTTTAAATACATTTGCATTTATCATTGATTCTCTTAAGTCAATATCAACATCATTATCATCATAATACTAAAGAAAGCATTACACCAATAATCAGATTAGCCATATCTATTTCTTATATTCAAAATATGCTAAATATTATTGCTAAGTGAATACATCACCTGATTTGTTGTGTCTTTCCATGTCTCCTTATTCCTTAATCGTCTTCCTTCAACCTTAGTTTTGGTTGATCATAGGATAAAAACGTATATAAATAAATTCATTTTTATATTAAAGAATCATAATTATTTATAAGGCTCAATAATCCCTGCAAGCATCATTAATACATAATCGTATATGATATATATATGTATTTTCATAAGTTATATATATATATGTGTGTGTGTGTGTACTTATATTAATAATTATTACTCTTGCCCATAATATGTAATCCAATATCTCTACGTCTTTTCTCAATTTGCTGTATTATCCAAATCTCCAATTTCTGATTATATTTTTCTGTTTTCCTCCCTGCCCCTTTTGATTTGAAGATATCTCCCTTTAATACCTGCATATGGCTAAGAGACATGGTCCTCCAATGCATCTACTTGTCAAGGGTCATGTCTCTTGATTAAATGTTAATTAATGTCCATTAATTTATGCTCTTCTAAATTTTGTTTGACTTAAGAGAATCAATGAGTTTTTTTTAATTGGAAATAATAAACATTACAAAATCGCTGCCTTCATTATTCTTATTTTGATTGCTGCTTTCAATATTTCTGTTTTATATATTTCTATTAATATATGTTTCTCATTTTATTATTATATTTATAAATTTAATTTATTGTTAGTATATGTATATTTCTATATTTTATTATAATTGTAATTACAATAATATCAAATTGTTAATATTTTGTTATATTTGATAAATATACTTATAATATTATTTTATGATAATTATAATTATAATTATATGTATTTTGTTATTTATTTATTTTATTTATTTGTGTTTCGATGCTAGAATTTCGGGGACATGACAGTCCACCCCACCCAAGATTGCTTGTCCTCAAACAATCACAACTCAAAACATCCTTTCACATATATTGTTGCATTTGGATACTAATAATAATTCAATTTTAGATAAGTTAATTTATTAGTGCTTGCCAATCCCCATAAGCATTGTGGCAGACAACCTTAATATTTCCATAATTTTAAGCATAGAGTAAACACAGAGATGAACTCCATAAGAATCAAAAATTAAAGAAGACAAGCAAGTAGCTCAACCAAGCAAGCAAGTAGCTCAACCAAGCAAACAAGTAGCTCAAGTAGGCAAGCAACTAACTTAAGCACATAGGCAAGTAGCTCAAGCAAGCAAGCAAGCAAACAAGTAGCTCAAGCACACAAGCAACTAGCTCAAGCACACAAGCAACCAACTCAAGCACACAAGCAACTCGCTCAAGTAAGCAAGCAAGTAGCTCAAGCACGCAAGCAACCAGCTCAAGCATGCAAGCAACCAACTCAAGCAAGCACGCAAGCAACCAGCTCAAGCACGCAAGCAACTAGCTCAAGCAAGTAGGCAACTAGCTCAAGTAGGAAAGTGACTAGCTCAAGTACGCAAGCAACCAACTCAACTAGCTCAAGTAGGCAAGTAGGTAGCTCAAGCACGCAAACAAGTTGGCAACTAGCTCAAGTAGGAAAGCGACTAGCTCAAGTATGCAAGCAAGTAGCTCAAGTACGCAAGCAACCAACTCAACTAGCTCAAGCACGCAAACAAGTAGCTCAAGCACGCAAACAAGTAGCTCAAATACTCAAGCAACCAGCTCAAGTAGGCAAGTAGGTAGCTCAAGCACGCACAGGATGGTGCTCTGATACCACTGTAATGTCTCTTACCCAGTTTGCCCTAGAATTCACTTGTTGATTAGGTTTAGGGTTTCTTCTTTCCAAATGAATGTTCTTTTAAATGAAGTAAGCTTGGTTTGAAATTTGCATTCACCATATTAACAACATTTCCACATACACATTTATCTGTTAGCATTAATATCTAGATATCCAAATTATAAGTATAATCATAAATGCAATTTAACAAGCAAGAGGAGTGTCATGGGTGGATCTGCCCTGAAGCCCTCATGTTAAGCATGGGAGGCTGTCTACCACAATCCTCCTTTCTTAACGGTTTAGTACCTGCAGTCTCCACTCATGGCAACACCTCAGAGGACACTCGCTCTATTAGGAGAAAGGAACCATAAAGTCCATAGTGGTTTCAAGGCCTACCACCCCTCCATGGCCATAGCAGAATCCTTAAGTGGGACCCCCACCCCTCCATGGCTGTAGCAGAATCCTTAAATGGGGTTTTTAGGCACCACTCACCCATGGTTCACCCTCCCTAATAGAGTACAAGTACGAAGAAGACAATCTTTTAAATACATTTGCATTTATCATTGATTCTCTTAAGTCAATATCAACATCATTATCATCATAATACTAAAGAAAGCATTACACCAATAATCAGATTAGCCATATCTATTTCTTATATTCAAAATATGCTAAATATTATTGCTAAGTGAATACATCACCTGATCTGTTGTGTCTTTCCATGTCTCTTTATTCCTTAATCGTCTTCCTTCAACCTTAGTTTTGGTTGATCATAGGATAAAACATATATAAATAAATTCATTTTTATATTAAAGAATCATAATTACTTATAAGGCTCAATAATCGCTGCAAGCATCATTAATACATAATCGTATATGATATATATATGTATTTTCATAACTTATATATATATATATGTGTGTGTGTGTGTGTGTGTGTGTGTGCTTATATTAATAATTATTACCCTTGCCCATAATATGTAATCCAATATCTCTACGTCTTTTCTCAATTTGCTGTATTATCCAAATCTCCAATTTCTGATTATATTTTTTTGTTTTCCCTCCCTGCCCCTTTTGATTTGAAGATATCTCCCTTTAATACCTACGTATGGCTAAGAGACATGGTCCTCCAATGCATCTACTTGTCAAGGGTCATGTCTCTTGATTAAATGTTAATTAATGTCCATTAATTTATGCTCTTCTAAATTTTGTTTGACTTAAGAGAATCGATGTGTTTTTTTTTATTGGAAATAATAAACATTACAAAATCGCTGCCTTCATTATTCTTATTTTGATTGCTGCTTTCAATATTTATATTAATATATGTTTCTCATTTTATTATTATATTTATAAATTTAATTTATTGTTAGTATATGTATATTTCTATATTTTATTATAATTGTAATTACAATAATATCAAACTGTTAATATTTTGTTATTCTTGATAAATATACTTATAATATTATTTAATGATAATTATAATTATAATTATATGTATTTTGTTATTTATTTTATTTATTTATTTGTGTTTTGATGCTAGAATTTCGGGGACATGACAGAGTATCAATTTGCCTTCTTCATCCATGGGAGGCAATTCCGTAGGAGTCACATGCTGTCCAAGAGCCTTTTTGAGACATGACACATGGAAAACATTGTGAATTTTGCTTGTAGATGGCAGCTCCAATTCATTTGCTACTTCACCAATTTGTTTAATCACCTTGAAAGGCCCGTAAAACCCTGGTTTAAGCTTTTCCGCCCCACTTACTTTTAATGAAGATTGTCTATAAGGTTGAAGACGCAAAAATACCATGTCTCCTACTTCAAAAGACCTCTCAACTCTATGGCAATCAACATATTTCTTCTATTGTTCCTGTGCAATTTGAATATTATATTTAAGTGCCTTAAGGATATCTTGGTTCTCTTTTGCCCACTCAAGAGATTTTGGAGCTCTAGAATCAGAAAAAACCAAATCCACAAATGTAGAAGCTTCATAACAATACAAAGCTTTGAAAGGTATCATACCTATGCTCATATGATATATAGTGTTGTAACAGAATTCTACCAAATGTAACCACTTTTCCCATGCATTTTGTTGCCTGAGACATAGTTCCTTAAGTAGCCTTCAATCCATTTATTTACAATTTTAGTTTGACCCATAGTTCCACGGAGTTTCTTAATGTGGGGATGTGGGGACGGGTTTTGGGGACGAGGGGACCAAGGGCTTAATTTTGGGGATGGCGGGGGGATGGTGGCGGGGCAGCAGCACTGAAATACATATAGTACTTGAAAAAAATAGTCATAAAAAGATGTATAAGAATTACAAATGAAACTTTGGCAAACTTGTTTTAAGCATTTGAATTTTGAAGTGAACCTTAACTTGACATCGGTCCACTTCTTGCTCTTCATTTTGCTCCTCCTCAACCCTCTTGCTCTTCATTCTCACTCTTTCACCTTACACTTGCAACTTTCACTCTCTCACACACTATTAGCTTCTTGTTGATTTGTTTTTTGTGAATTGAAATGAGGATAGTAGGCAGTTTTATAGAGTTTGTGGGGTTCAGGTGGGGCCCATAGGCCATTAGAGCTTGGCCTTGGGCACATAAAATTTTGATTTTTTTTAAAAGATTTTTTTTTGGTCATTTGGTCACAGGAGATGCCTAGGCATCTTCAAGACGGTTCAAAGACAACTAGGAGTCCCCTAGGCATCTTGAGAACACCCTGGTGTCCTCGAAGTCCTAGCAACGTCTTGGAGATGGCAGTGCTAGTGGTGGGGTGGTGGGGTGGTGGCGTTGGTGGGGGACGTTCCCCCCAAGTCTTTGAGACGGGGACGCCTAGGAAATGGGGTTTTTTTTTGGGGAGGGCGGTGTATGGAACATTGGTTTGACCATCTATTTGTGGATGATAACTAGTGCTATGATCAAGTTCTGTTTCAATCAACTTCATCAACTCTTGCCAAAAAGTGCTGATGAATATGTGATCTCTATCACTTACAATTTCTTTTGGCACACCATGAAATCTAAATACTTGTTCAAAAAACAGACCAACAAATTTTGGTGCTTTAAAATCAAAAGGCGTTGGCATGAAATGAGCATATTTAGTGAGTCTATCCACTACAATAAAAATACAATCCTTACCATTGACCTTAGGCAGCCTAGTAATGAAATCCATTGATATTTGTTGCCACTTTTGATTGGGAATGGGAAGTGGTTATAACAGCCTTGCTGGGAAAGAAACTTCAGCCTTGTTTCTTTGGCACTCTATGCATTCCCTCACATGTTTGAGGACATCATCTTTCATACCTTTCCACGAGAATCTTTCACAAATGTACCTATATGTCTTCAAATAACCCAGATGACCAACAAGTTGATTGTTATGGACAACAATAAGAATCTTATGTTTGAGCTTACTTTCGGATACTAAATAGATTCTATCCTTATAATAAATGACATCATTCAACACTCTATGCCTTTCATCATTGATTTTATCATCTAGAATATCACAAGCATGCTGATTTTTTGAATATTTTGCTAATATGTGATCCTTCCAAGAAGCTGAGATTTTTGAAAGTGAGAAAAATGAAGGGTTTCTAGATAATGCGTCAGCAACAACATTATTTTTTCCCTTGACAAATTCAATGTCGAAATTATACCCTTGAAGATTACTTATCCAACGTCGTTGTCTCTCATTTAATCCTTTTTGCTCCATGAAATACTTAAGGCTATTATGATCAGTCCTCACTATAAACTTGTTGCCCACAAGATGTTGACGAAACTTTTCAAGTGCATGCATGATTGCCAACATTTCCTTGTCATACGTGGAGAACCTCCTTTCAGCCTCATTCAATTTTTGGCTCTCATAAGCAATTGGATGCTTGTCTTGTGACAAAATAGCCCCAATACCAATGCCGGATGCATCACATTCAAGCACAAAAGGTTTAGAGAAATCTGGTAAAGCTAAAACAGGACAAGCACTCATTACCTTATTAAGATGATCATGATTCTTTGAGTCTCAATTGTCCAAGCAAAGGCATCCTTCTTGGTCAAATCTGTCAAAGGAACAGTTAATGAAGAAAACCCTTTCACAAGTCGTCTATAGTATGTTCATAGACCAATGTAGCCCCTCAATTGGGACACGTTCTTTGGTGGTGGCAAATCAAGTATAGCTTGAATCTTCTCCTTTTGTGCCTTCACTCCACCATTACCTATGACATATCCCAAATACAATAGCTCAGTCATACCGAACTCACACTTAGAGGCTTTCACAAAAAAAGAGTTAGCCGCTACGATGCTTAACACCTCATCAATATGTCGAATATGCTCCTCACATGTACTGAAGTCTGATGTATACTAAGATGCCATCAAAGAAAACCAACACAAATTTCCGCAACTGCTTGTTGAATAAATGGTTCATGCAAGACTGAAAAGTAGTTGGAGCATTTGATAACCCAAAGGGCATCACCAAATACCCAAAATGTCCATAGTGTCACCTAAAAGTTGTTTTATGCACATCTTGCTCCCGGACCCGAATCTGATGGTATACAAAACGAAGATCTATTTTGGAGAAATAGATCGTTCCATGTGACTCATCCATCAACTCATCAATACGTGAAATAGGATACTTGTTCTTGGTAGTCTTCTTATTCAGTGCATGATAATCAATGCACATCCTCATTGTACCATCCTTCTTCACCAAGACAACAAAAGAAGTAAAGGGACTAGAACTAGGCCATATATGTCCTGCATCCAACAACTCCTGTATGGTCTTCTCAATCTCATCCTTGAATCGTGTAGGATGACAATAGGGATTTTTAACAACTAGCTTTCTATCCACAAGGTCAATAACATGCTCAACAACACGATCTGGAGGTAGACCATGTGGTAGATCTGAAAACACCACACTATGCTTGTCCAAAAAGCCCTGTATGTCAATATGATATCCACGTTGTCTTGTCTTGGTAGACTTATCTGAAATGAAACACTATATTGCCCACTCAATCTCTGGATGTCGAAAAACTCTCTCCATCCTCCTAGCTGAAATGACTCTAGGAGCATTTGATGATAAGCCCCGTAATACCACCTTCCAACCCTCTACTGTAAAACTCAATTGCATAGTCTTAGAGTTCGTGACATATGGACATATAGAATGCAACCATTGAATGCCCAACACAACATTGGTATCCTCAATGTTAACCACATAAAAGTCATCAGTAAGGATGTAATTACCTAAGGTCATACTCAATAGTGGGACATAATTAACATAAGGCACCATCGTGCTACTCACTATCCGCACTCGGAAACCATCATGCTCCTCAACTTGCAAGCTTCGCTTCTTCGCATAGGACAAATCAATGAAGTTGTGGGTAGCCCCACTATCAATCATCACAACAACTCGCTATCCTTGCATGACGCCCTTTACTTTGAAGGCATTAAAATGAGGAGTGGTAGTGAGGGTTGCAATTGCACCATCCATCTGGGCCAAATTATCTCGGTGCTCATCTGTGTATGTTTCCCTATCCATCTTCTCATGCTGCTCATCAAGGACTTGTGTCTCCTCCAACTCATCATCATTAGGTTCCTAGAAGACCTCAATCCAATGGGCCTTGCCTCCACTTCTACATTTATGTCTATGTGTCCAAGGCTCATGACAATCAAAGCAAAGCCTCTTTTGTCTCAACTCATCTCTCAAATCCTAAGATGCACCACCAACTAGCTTAGACATCTCACCCGTTGGTCTAGTATATTCTAGTTTCTTGTCCTTCCTTTGTGGCAAACTCTGCGATAAGGGTTTGTGCAGAAACTTGCTAGGAAACCTATCTTGTGGTGTAGATAGCTCCATATTCCTTGCACACTTAATAGCATCCTACAAGGTTGGTGGATCAAAAGCTTTGACCCAACCCCTGAGAGGTTCTGACAAACCCTCTATGAACCATGAAATCAACCTCTTTAGACACATCAAAAACCATTACTGACAATCGTTGAAATTCTGAAATGTATGCATCAAGTGTCCCAACTTGTCTCAACTGAGCCAATTCTCTAGAGCATGCCTCTAAACCCTTGCAATCAAACCGCTCTATCAATGTAGTGCAAAACTAATCATAAGAGACTATCACACCATGACCTTGTGTCACTAAACCATGATACCCCCACTCATGTGCAGCTCCTTCAAGGTGAGCAGTAGCAAATTTGATGGCCTCAATCTCCTTTATCTGATTCAAGGCAAGGTAAGTATTCAATTTTTGAGTCCAAGCCCTAGCTGTACTCTTCAATGATCCATCAAAACACGGCAAGGATAGACATCCCAACCTTTTCTACAACCCATAATTTTGCTTCTCTTGATTCCACTATTTTTGCTTTGGCTTGGTGTGTTTGGTGACCTCCAAGTAATCTCTAAATGAGATGGCTGATTGAAAATCTGGCCCCAAATCTTGATACTTAGCCAAAATTTTAGCATCCTCATTGTCCTCCATAGGTTCCTCTTGCGTAAGCTCATCCTCTTGTACAAATGTAGGCATGAAGGGTCTAGATTGTGATGAACCTAAAGGTTTGTTGGTAGAGTGTTCATTGTTTTCTGCAGCTTTGCTATTGTCCTCTCTTTCCACATGCACCATGTTTCTTCCATTTGTTGTGTTGTGAGCCATCTGAATAAATACAAATTGGTGTTTTGTAACTGTCTTAGCATTTCTGCAAACATATATTTTACCTCCTCTTCACTTGATGATGGTTGTTGATTGTTGCCTGCCATTATTTCCTTTTGTTTTTCTAGGTTATGACCACCTTTTCCATGCATACAACCAACCCAAACAGGCTGCCCAATCTTGCAGCTTTGATACCACTGTAATATCAATAGGGATAATAGAAAAATAACAATATTTCCAAAACTAGGGCACAAAAAAATCTGGAACTTAATTTGCATATAAGAATTTTTACAATAAACCCAGATTTACAATCAGATTAGTGATCTGATTTTTTTGCTAAAAGTAATAAATTTCTAAGTATTATCAAGCTCAGGAAAAGTAGAGGAAATCCTTTTATTTCTGCCTAGAAAGTTCAGAAATGCATTACAATGATATTTCTTCTATTTTCTGAGACAAAGGTGAAATTAGTATGCAGATTTAAAGACAAATTACCTCAGACCTTGACCAAACCTTAGTCGTCTTCAAAAATGGCTTCAACTCCCAAAATAAATCAGAGCTAGGTCTGACTTTTTGTTGTTGTCCTCAAGAATGCTTGGAAATATGAAATACCATGCTGAAGTTACTCCAAATCTGAACCTTCAACTCCGTATTTCATCTTCGATTTGGCCTCCAAAACTAATAGACAATTGCAGCCTTGAAAATTGATGTGCTGGGATTTCACAAGCCAAACTCTTCCACTGAAACACACCCTTCTGACTATGGGGAGCCCGCATGTCTCTCCAAAACTAGGGATATTCAAGGGTTTCAGACCTTAAGCTAAGTTGCAGCAACAATAAACAGAAAACTCACAACATAATGAGCTCTAAAAGACCCCTTGAGAGTTTTATAATATCTTCCAAAGAAATGCATTAATCTGAACCCTTGATTCACCACCTCTTAATCCAATGCTCCACATTGAAACCCTAAAAACTGAACCAATAAGCTCCTAGAAAACCTACACCCCCTTTGCTTTTTTATCACATGCTTTTTAAAAGTCACTTAAAGTACATAAAAAGGGGACAACTTAAGCCTTTTGGCTAGAAGGCACGTAAGTTGCCTAAAAATACATGCCCCCAACTTAAAATAACTTAAGTTCACTTAAGTTGCATAAAAAAGGCATGCACACAACTTAAGAATAGAATTGAGAACAAGCCAAAGACTCCAATACTTACCCAATGATGCTTTAAGTCCTCATCCTCTTGGGTAATCCAAGGAAAGGACAGCCAATATGCTGTTAATCCTCATCGTTTGAGTTGGGGATATTACGTATACCTTGCCAAAAACCATACCTAGTGCGTAGCATACTCATATTTAGGCTGTTACATTGTATCTGTATGCTGGTTTGATAATATAAGGTCCTACACCTTCTTTAAGTAGATGAACTACCACACAAAGTGTCTAAGAACGTGTTCTTGATAGCCCCTATTGCTGTTGTGCACATCTAAATGTGGTAGCAAATACAACTAATTGCAACACAATGTAGAATAATTTTTAAATTTGGTTGTTTTGGATGTGTTGGTGTGATGGGAGGCTTAGCAAAGGTAGATAGGTGCCTATATCCACTTGGGATTTGAAACACAAAAATGATGCAATGATTGGAATCCACTTGGTAACACCTTAATGAAGATGTCATTGAAGGCTACACCTTTAGACCTTAGGCGTAAGCTAGGATCTATGCATATAGATAAGAAGATGAATGAAGTTGTAGAACATTACAAGAATCTAACTTAATAGAGATATCATTAAAGAGTACACCTTCAAACCCTACACATAAGTTAGGCTCTATACATACAAATAAGAAGATGAATATAAATGTAGAGCATTAAAAGAATCTAATGTAGTAATCTATAAATAAACCCATACATTTCTTATATTACTTTGAAAAGAACCTTACAAAATCTTTGCAAGGATTTTATAGTTGTCTAGCTGGCTAACTAATTAGAAATAACACTTAGAAATGTACACAATACACATGGAGACATTCAAATAATGTTGAATCTACACATTTGGGCCATTCTCTAGGGATTACAATATCTCAATATACATTTGAGATGAAATCCAGATCGTTACAACTCAAAATATCTTGCCTCTTTGTTGGAAAAAACCCTAGTAGTTTGCAACAACTTTTCTCTCTTTCTTTCTGTGCAACCAATTTTCCATCCCTTGGATAGTGGAAATATATACCATTCAACACATCCATGCAACCTTGGGAGAAGAAACTTGATTGTTAGGTTCTACAAAGGTTGCCCATGTTTTCACACATCATCAAGCCATGTCTTTCTATATAAAATCTCACTCTAGAGGTGTCTAATTGTACTAGAGGTATATGGGTTTTTTGTTCTTGTGATCATAGCCATCTTGCTCATTAATGTCATCCTTTGTTTTGGTGTACAAGGCAAGTAGGAGCCCGCAAAATCCATTGAAATGGTGGCCTAAAGATGGTGTGAGAACCATTCGGAGTTGGGATCCAACCATTGTATTAATGGTTGCATGGGTTGACTTCATCTTCCATTGTTGAAGGTTGCAAGTGAACATGTGCCCTTGAGATGAACAACTATTTTTGGGCTGGAAAATCCCCTTTGAGTAGTTGGGGTAGGTGACCCGTGTCATGCATGGAGGTAGGTGGGAGTGAACAATGCAAAATGTGAGAATTGTAGTATTCTAGGGATTGGGGATACCTTATGACCCATCGTAGAAGCAAGCAAATTAGAGTACCCCTACATTATTGACTCTGAAAAGACATATGAAGAAAATTGTCAAGAGTCGGAGATCGAGGGTACCACATAATTCATACAACTTATTGGAGTTTAGAGTACACCAGATCTTATGCCTAAAGTAGAAAATTATAGGTATATCCACATCTTTGACTGGAAAGGGATACATGAAGGAAAATATCAAGAGTTGGGGATTGGGGATACCAAGGAATTCATCCTGCAAGGCATGCAAATAAAAATCAATCCAAAATCACAATCTTGATAAGATAACATAGTGTAAAAATTCAGGGATCGAGATCTGGGAATACTTCAGAACCCATGCTAGAAGTACCATGTTAGAGGTATCCCCGCATATGCAACTTTGAAAAAATATGTAGAGAGAAATATTGGGAGTCAAGGATTAGGGATAATCTATAACTCATACTAGAAGGTAAGTGGATAAGAGGATGACCCAAAGTATGACTCCAAAAAATAGCACAGTGAAAAGGATCGAGAATCGAGGATCAAAGATACACCATACCTCATGCCCAAGAGTAACAAGTTAAAGGTATGCTTGCACTTCCAACTTCAAAATGACAAAAATTGGGGATTGGAGGAAAAACATATCTGAATGAGAAAGTTTAAAAACCTAACAAGACAAAGGGGAAAAGCTGGGGTTAGAGGAAAGATATACTTGGAAGGGAAAGTCCAAAACTCCGAAAATTTGCACATACTTAGAAAAATGACCAGGAAAAACCCACATGTAAAATTTTGGAATTTTCTATTAAAGGGAACATAGGCAATGGTGAAGAGCAACACTTATGCAAACTTTGATCAAGGGAGACCCATATGGAGTTTTCTTAGATTGATTATAATTGATGGGCCAAAAACGACGAGATGCACAACGAGGCTAGGATTCAAACAAACTTGGACATAGTTAGATGGGGTGCCAACACCACCTAGAACCATCAAAACTAGAGCATGTTGCCCACAATCAAACTAATACATTAATTATCATAAAGTTTCAAAAATAGGAGAGAACTATTCAATGATCCATTAGATTGTTAGGAATTAAATCCCTAATACAATCAACTGATTGACAAGGTATTGGAACATTTTAAGATCATGTGATCAAATATAGTTATGTTACAAAATTCAATAAATAAATATTAAAGGAAGCACATGAAATAATACAAATGTCATAGATACAGATGAGACAAAGATTAATGTGAGAAACCCTTACGGAAAAAAAATCACTAGCAAAAGGACATTAACAATTGTATTATTTAGGAAAGATCCATCCAATAAAATAGGTTTCTTTCACACATTCTCAATTTATAGACCAACAATATACAACCTCCAACTAGGACTTCACACCTTTAGAAAATGACACATTAGACCAATCACACTCTGTTCAATAGTGCATTTGTGTGAGTAAATAGATATAACCATTTTCATGGAATATCAACCATATAAATGTCTATTTGCAGAATACCAACAATCACAAAACCATCGCATGACTATACCATGACATTAGTATGATGTACATTACATGTAACATGCCCTCTTCACATGAATGACCATTGCACATAATGACCCATTGTTGTTTACTATTAATCATAGTTCCACAGAGTTCCTTGATGGGGAGGTAGGGGGATGGGGGGACCAAGGCCCTAAGTTTGGGGATGGTAGGGGGACAACAACGTAGGGGTGGTGAGGTCACGGGGGGTGGCGCAAATATATATATATATATAGTACTTGAAAAATTAGTTATAAAAATACGTGTAAGGAATAAGTATAAGAATTGCAAATGAAACTTTGGCATACTAAGTAAAGTTTAAACTAATAAACATTAAAACATGGCAATGATTGCATTGAACATTAACAATGGTGGGTGGAGGTTTGGGGTAAAGGGGCAGTGCCCCTTGCAAGTGTTCGGGGGTAGTGTCCCTTGTTGGGGTTTGGGGGCAGTGCTCCTTGTGGGATCAAGGGGTAGCACCCCTTCTGGGGGTCTAGGGGCAAAGTAGGGTCAAGGGCCAACACCCCTTGTTGGGTCCTAGGGTGGGGTTGAGGGGTGTAGCCCCTACTACCATGCACAAATTAAGGCCTTCAAAACCTCACAAACTTTCATGGCAAATGCCATTTTCACAATTTTATCACTTATTTTTTGCAACATGTGGAAGTCCATGGGATAGTTGGGAGACTCTTCAAGTCTCTTGAATGTCTCAAGGACATCCCAAAATCCCCAAATTAGGGAGCATCTAGGAAACGCCCTCGACACTTGAGCGGTGGTGGTGAGACAACAAGGGGATGTCCCCTCCAAGTCCCCACATCCCAAGGACGTCCCATCCTGAAAATATGGGTATTTTGGGGGAAGCATTCCTATGGAACACTGCTTTTAGTCCAAGGTTGTTTACCCACATTTCTTAAATTGCATACATGTTTTCCTATAGCCAAACACTATCCACAACTTGTGGTAGCAAAGACAAATATTTGATTGATACTAGCTACTTTTGGTGCCTTTGTGCATCCCCTGAAACATCACCATGCCACTAGGTATCACCGCATGTACTCCAATAGTGCTGCAAAAGCCGCTGCATTGTCATAGACACTACTAGTAACATAGCTACAAAGCAGTCGTGAGTTCTCAAAATGACTCGTGGTTGGGTGCATTGCAACATTGGACTAAGATATGCCTCCATAAAACACAATACTTGAAAATCAACACAAAATTCTACAACTTACCACAATTGGTTACCAATCTATGATCAAATAATTGTTAGCATTAACTTAGAGCAAAGTTCATCAACTTTTACTACTAGAAACTATGCCAAGAACTTTTTGTAGGTGAATAGCATACCAAAGTTCCAATGTTCTCCCACTTGATATTCACTATAGGAGAACATATGGTAACCAAATAGGTTAACCTCATGTGTGAGATTGGGATAAACCCATGTCATCTTTCCACCACAAAAATTTAGCAATATTCATAGGTATTGTCAAAGAATCAACAATATTTAACAAGTATCAATTTTTATCAACAATATTTACTTAATTATGAATTTTTATCTGTGTACTTTCCTTGTTGAAACTATCTCCCTAACAAAACGATAATGTACATCCATAGTTTTAGTCCAAGCATGATAAACAAGGTTCTATGCTAGACAAATTGCACTTTATGAATCACAATTCAAATTTGTACAACTCTTAAAACCAATCTTATTACCTAATTATTGTAACCACAACTTTGCAAGCAGTCTTTGCCGCCATGTGCTTTGCTTCAGTAGTGGATAATGCAAGTGTTTGTTGTCACTTACTCATCCAACTCATTGCCGCTCCAAATAGAGTAAAGACATATCACGTAACCACTTATTGATCTTTAGTTATGCAGATCTCCAATTTAATTAAAATTAACAAACCCTTGTATGTTCAATACTTTGCCTACATCATTCGTTTTATGATAACATAAACAATAATCCAGAGTTACTTTCAAGTACTTGGGCACTCTCTTCATCTATGTTCTATGCTCTTTGCTAGGATTTGACATGAGCCTATGTAGAACTCCCACTACTTGGGTAATGTTTTACCTTGTATAGACCATTGCATACATAAGGCTGCCTCTGACACTCGCATAAGGAACATTGGTCACCCTCCAAAGCCTCCATAGACTTAGGACATTGTTCCAAACTCAACTTAGTACCTACTGGCAAAGGAATACTTATAGGATTGTTGTCATGCATGTTGAACTGTTGCAGAATATTCTCAAGATACCTCAGTTAGTTTAACCATAGCTTCTTGTTAGCCTTGTCTCTATGGATCTCCATATCAAGTATGTATCTTGCAGCACCTAGATCTTTCATCTCAAATCTACTTGCCAACTAAGTCTTGATTTCCCTAATGAATGCTTTATTGTTCCCAATGACTAACATATCATCAACATATAAAACAATAATTAAAACTTGATCACCAACTTTCTTATAATATACGCAACAATCAGCTTGACTCCTAGCAAAACCTAGTTCTATCACATGTGAATCAAATTCCTGATACCAAATATGTGGTGATTGCTTCAATCCATACAAGTCAAATTTTGTTAACCCCTTAACTTAAGTTCTTCAGACTGAACCATACAGATCACCTCTAAATCTTCATGCAAGAATATTGTCTTCACATCTATTTGCTCCACTTCATAAACTAAAGCTACAGCTTTAGACAATAACATCCTAATGGAGTTCAAACTAGCTACAAGAGAAAAGATCTCACCAAAGTCTATTCCTTCTACATGGGAATAACCTTTTGTAACCAACATGCCTTGTACCTTTCCAATGTTCCATCAGTTCTAAATTTCATCTTGAACTCCCACTTGTAGCCAATGGATTTTCTACCTTTAGGCAGATCAACCAAGTCCCAAGTCTTGTTTCTCTATAGTGCCTCCATCTCCTCTTTCATGACTTTTCTCTAAGACTTGCTCTCCTTAGAAGAGAGAGCTACTACATACTTTAGTTCCATCATTAATACAAGTAAGAGCAAAAATACACTCAAACTTTCGTTGCTACATAGACATCCTTACGGTTGTTATTGGTGGAGAACTTCCTATTGCACTACACCCTGTTTTTCTCTAGAGTTTGTGCTAGATGTGCTTGCTTTCTCTCCATCCAAATTGTCATGTCCACTTGAATATTTGTGATTAGATACATCTTTTTGCTCTATTTTGTGTTCAAAAAGCATCCTTCCACTCTCCTTTTCATTTGATTGCTCTTTTTTGGAGAAAACTCCGAGTTCTCTGAATATTTTACATCCTTTGAGTAGTGAACCTTCTGGGTCACTTGAACTACTACAACTACTATATACCCAAATCAAGAAATTATTTTTAAATTTTAAATCTAAACAAAAGAAACAATCTCTTGTAGAAAACAAACAACACTAGTTCATGCATCAATATTTAATCCCCTTTCATTTAATTACCTACTTATTTGCCAACAATTCAACAAGAAAAATACTTCCAAGGGATGGTGGCAAACATATGAGTTGCAAATCCTCAATCCAAAAGCAAGCAAATCTCCACGAAAATTGAAGCCTTTGAATGCAAACCTTCTTCTTCCAATAGATGCTAGGGTTTTAGAAAATTCTCTTCCTTTCATTTTTCTCTCTCTAAGTTTTCATTTCCAAGAAAGTTGCATAATGAAGGAATGAGAAGCTGTTTTGCAATATAAGAGGAAAACCTAAAACAAAAAACCTCTTTTCCTTTACCATTTAACTAGACTATACAAAAGGAGATATTTCTAGTAACTTAAAATGCCAATTTCCAAAATACTTTTAACATGCCTATATTTTGAATTATTTCTTCCTTTTCAAATGACTAAAAGCATAATGTAATTATGGAAGCTATTTAACCATTTCGCACATATCAAGCAAAATGCACAGATGAAACTAATTAAAAACACCCAAAGAGAAGATGCATTTATGGGTCTAACACATAGGAGGTCTAGAATTGTGATCGATTTGGATAATGGTTTCACATGTTCCACACAAGACATGCCAATTATTCTAAATGAGTGACAGGCTAAAAAAATCAAACAAACCATATGACTGTCTCTCAAACATTACACACATTTACCTAATATAATGCAATAACCGAAGCATGGCAAAATTAACTGATCACCAAATATAATTTACATTTTAATAATAGTATTCAATTACATCGTCATAAAATACAAAAATTACCTGATTTTATCATTTACCAAAGCAATAAACAAAACCATAAAATCAACTCAACTAGCCTATTATTTTTAAATGAAAACAGTGAAGCTAAAAGGACCACACAAATTAAATCTTAAAATAATAACACACACACACACATCCAAATATACAACACAAGTATGCAAGAGGCAATTCAAAAAATCATCGAATACCATTCAATATCTAGTACAAAACTACATCATCTTTAGAGGCACAGACGCCTACAGGAATTACAGTAGAATTCCCACAGGCTCATACTCATTCAATTATCCTTGCTCAAGCATTTTTTACGTTCTAATACCATTGTTAGGTATTAATGTTGTATTTTAATTGATCAATAAAAGGGTGAATATATACAATGTACTGTGAGGAAATATAATCACATGATAGAAACTTATATCTAAATTTTTTTTAAAATATTGTTACCAATAACGAATATTCGATTAACCATATGACGTAGTATTTTTAACACATCCATCTAATGGTAGATTTATTGAAGGGTGCATTAATGGTCTAGCCAATCTCCACCCAACCTTCTTTTCTTTTGACATTTTTATGATATAGACACGAGGATTGTCTAAAGCTTGTCATTTCTCATGTACCAAATATTTTACAGGTTCCAAGATTAGGCCACCTACTAGACTAGCGTACATGAGGCTTGGTTGGCTTTAACATAGCCTCTGTGAGCCTCTCGTAGAAGCCACTAGGGTGACTCTACAGTTAGTCAGCATGCTCTGGTGTGTTATTAGTTGTCTCAATTAGTTAAACTCCATGGCTATATTCTCTTCTTGGCACTAAATTGGCATGGGCTATTTTCAATCATAGTATTTTTCAGTGAGCCAAATAAAAATGGAACAAAATCGAAATAATTCAATCATCAATGTGAGGCCAAACTATTATTAATTAATGACAGTGGCATTCAAAACCCTTCTCAATCTATATACTGAAATAGATAGCTTAAACTTTAGCCTCTGATACCCATTGAGCTCGTCTCTGATTATAGAGGTGTGCTTGAGTCACTGATATGCATCAGATCATGTATGTCCACCAAGGGCTAGTCACAGTTTCATCTCATCTTTCCACTAAAAGTAGGTAGGGTTGCTCCTATGCTTCAATCAGATATGGGGGCTGCATATTGCATCTTCTAAATGATAAATTTATCCAATCAACTAAGCCTGAATTTTCCACTGGTGTCAACTCACTCGTTTGATAATGAGAATCACTCTCTTATGTAAATATTTCTATTTTTCTAATCAGGTATTTGATTTTTTCTCTTTTTTTTTAGTATGTGCTACATCTTATCCAGCTACCATACATTTTCATCCGTGTATATTTGTTTAACCCATACTAATTAATAGTGTAAGGGCTTAAATTTGACAGTTGACCTTGCTTATCAAGCAGATATTTTGTTGACAGTTATCCATTCAAAATTTCCCTTCAAATATTAAGTCATACACATGCATAAATAATCCTATATAAATTTTGACAGTATGTCTCAAATCTCCCCATTCATTCTTCCTAAAATTTTGATTTAATTTTATAACAAAAATACCTAAATATGGCTATATGGCCATCAAATTTAAGCCATAAAGCAACAGTTTTGAAGAAATCTCTTTGTTTTCTCTGCTTTTTGTGTACTTTCTCTCCAGAATTCTGCAGTGAAAACTGAGACATCATGTCATTTCTGAGGACTATATTTCCCTTTCATTCTTGATGCCTTTCTTGAAAAAGAAAAAAAAAAGAGTACTGTATATTCTTTGAAATGGGCTTCCCATTTTCAGTGAAATCTCCCTATTCATTCTTCCTAAATTGTTGATTGCGTTTTATAACAAAAATACCTAAATATGGCTATACGGCTATCAAGCAATCAGTTTTGAAGAAATCTCTTTGTGTTCTCTGCTTTTTGTGTGCTTTCACTCTAGAATTCTGCAGTGAAAACTGAGACATCATATCGTTCACAGTACCCAAACCTGAGGACTATATTTCCCTTTCATTCTTGATGCCTTTCTCGAAAAAAGAAACAAATGAGTACTGTGTATTGTTTGAAATGGGCTTTCCATTTTCAGTGAGAATTGGTGACTACCATACAGAGCATTTGTTCAAGGAGATAAAGCCCTAAAATAGTAACTAAACCATTTAAATTTAGGTGAGGATCAATTGCCTCATAAGCTTTCCAAAAGTTTTGAGCAATAATGGAGCATTTACTTCAATCTTGGAAGCTAAGCTCCCTCCAAATTTTTCTGTTGTTACAAACCACCAGCAAGAATCTTAAGAAAGCACTTTCTATGCATGCTTTATTTCCTCTATTTCCCTCGATTGTCCATAGTACATGCTAACGATGCCAGACTCATCTTTGCTTGACATGAACTTTATCATGAGATTAAAATCCAATATAACACAAATTAGAAAAAATAACCATAAGGTGAAGTTTCATTGTTCCCAGAGGGGTCTCACACAGGTGAAAGTTCTGAGAGTAGCAAGTAGAACATATAATACACATGGATGGCACAAGGCTTATATTTACCTTATACAAATGCTCTTTGCATCTTCATGTTATTGGGTGCATCTTAGTTGTTTAAGATTTTCTTATTAATTTGGTGTCAATCCCCTTTGATCCTCATATATCTACACTATTGCTTATATGCTTTTGTCCTTTATTCATACTTAGATTCTTTAGCATGCTTTTTTATCTCATAAACACAATTTCATGCCTTAATATATTTGAAAAAAATCCCTTATTTCTTTTGAGACTCCCTTGATCATGTGCAGGCAAAACCCCACTTACAAGCTGAAAACTATGATGTTGTAGACCCGAGCTTCGAAAACAATTACAAGATAGAAAGCTTGAAGAGAGTTGCCCGTGTTGCTGCACAGTGTGTGGAGAGAGATGCTTCACAGAGACCAACTATGTCAGAAGTCCTGTCTGAACTCAAGGAGGCTCTGGTTATTGAACAAACTCAAAATGAAGTGAATGAAGAAGCAGTGTCACTCTAACTATAATTGATAAAGCCCATTACAGATTTGAGATCATTCATTGTTAATACTATTATTTTCTCATAAGACTTCATGTTAGGTTCACAGGGTGCAAGGAAATCCATTTTGTTTTAGATTTTTGGTGATTTTCATATTTACTTTATAAATTTAAAGATACAAGAGGTAACATTGCTAAAGTCCAGAATCTCTTTTATAAGTTTTTTATTGTATAAGCAAAGAGTGGATCAAAGGTATAGTTAAAATAATACTTAAAATTTTATATGTAATACCTTTGAAGTGCCAATTCTCAAGTCAGATTACACTACATCAGCACCGTTGATCAAATTATATCATCTTACCTTTCCAAGGTATAAGTGATAAAGCTTCTTTATTTTGAACTCTATGTTTTTGAGTTTTTATTTTGAGCTAGTGAGGGAAGTATTTGTTTAGGGGAGAGGACCAAATACTTGAGCATGTTTTAATAGTTGTGATAGTAGTTGTTTATATAATGTACAATAATTTTATCAATATCGAACCAATAGTTGTGACATGACTACACATAATTAAACAAAATGTATTCTTTTGATCTAAAACGCAACCAATCATGTGATGCCACATCAACGCTCAACTACCCATAATGTGAATGCACAAGTATTGGTCAACTACATCTTGACAAAAAGCATGCTGATGTGGCATCATATTTGATGTTGTGGCCCTGAAACAAAGCTATAAGCAAGGGACTTGCCAAGTAAGCTGCTGTAAAAAATTGGAAGTGATTTGAAATTTCCACATAGGATAATTAGAAGCGCGAAGTTAGGGTGCTCAACTATTGGATCCTCTCCCTGGGTTGTTTGGCTTATAAGCTCACTTCAGACTGAGGAATTAGTTCTTCAATATGCAAATTTAATATTTTTAAGAGGTATATTTGCTATGATAATAATATTATATAAATATACAATTTTTTAAATAATTATTGTTGATAATGAGTATTAGTATGAGTTGATTCTTTGAATTATATTTATAAATTTTTTTTTTAAAAATAAATTATTTATAAAAATAAAATATAACTAAATGAAACCATATTTAATGTTATTATTGAATATTTAAGAAATACTTGTAAAATTTAAATTAATAGGAATTTGTGAGATATATTCAATATAAGTATAATTTTTTTATTTGATGTTAAAATAACGAATTAGAAAACCATCTTTAGTTAAAAATATTGTATTATTTAAATTTAAAATTATTTTGAAACAAATTATATATTTTAACTTTGAAATGTATATAATCTCGCATTTTTTTTAAATGAGAAATTTTATATGATCTTAAAGGGTACCCTTTTCTTTAAATGAAAACTTTTATTGATAAAGGATCTTTACACATGTAATCATGTATGTGGGCAAATGTCCCCATTCATGCATGCACATATTTAAAATATGTTTTATGGTATCTCATGTATATGGTACAAGGGTCGTATACATCTTAATAATAAGAATTATATCTAATTATTGATGCCAAGGAACATGGAGATATGTATCCCAAGTATGAGGTACAAACAATAAACTAGTATTCAATGTCTTTATGCATGTGGCACAAAGTTTCCCTTATACATGAAAGAATGTAAATTAATTATTATTATTATTTAAAGATTTAATTGGATGGATAAGAAAATCATAGACAGGTGACTATTGATTTGAATAATTAAATATATTTATAAAGTAGTTAAAACAAAGAAATTGTATAAAATGAGAAAAATAAATTAATAAAATTAAAGAATATAGATAAATGTAAAATAATTAAAATTGAATAATTAGATTTGAAAGTATATCTATAATTGATAGGGACGCATAAGAAATCTTACTTATATTAATACTAGTTAAAAATAATAATTTAGAGTAGATATATTACAACTTTTGAAAGTATACCCCAACTCTTTCTTATGTACATGTGCCTACAAACTTTAACTAGAAATTAACACTTTCTTGAAAACATTCATTATCACCTATCTAAATCTTTACTTCAAACATAAGAAGAGCTGCATGCATCCCCTAATATCATAGGGAATAAGAATCTTCATAGAGCACATAAGGCAAGGGAGGCATGCCATATAATTGTAGAAGCATTCACAATACTTCCTAGGTCAACAAACTGCCTAGGTAAGGAAACATTGTTGATTTGTTCCCATCCATTATGCTATGAGCCAAATGATCTATAAGTCCCTTGACATTAAGTAGAGGTCGAAGGGTGATAGTTAATATCCAAAGAAATATATACTAAAAAAGGTTATTTTTTAGAAAAAAATAAATCATAAATACAATAAAGATCATAAAGTACAAGCTCACTTTAAAATGCAATAAAGATAATAAATCTCTCCATCTATAGAAAAGGAATTTTTATAAGAAACTTGCACTACGATTTTTTTTATTAAGATATGAGTAAGCTATAATACAAGTTTACATAGTAATGCAGAGTATGAATTCATTAAATACTTCAATATTAAATAAGTTACTCTATACAAGAAAGTAACTTGAATAATCCTCATGATACACTAAGTTTAACAATATCTAATCACTTTATAATCACAAAATGTTAGATAGAGATTACCAACATGCTTAATGAAATTGTAATGGTATACTAGTAGATTGAATATAACTCGCAAAATTTTAAATAGATAGAATTTATTCTATACTCGGTAAAAGAAGTAACAAGTGATAATACAATTTAAGAAGGTAATTAATCTTAGTCATATATAAAATAACCTAACACAAACTTCTTAAATAAAAATTGTACTATTTTACACTTAAATCAAACTACATCATAAATCATGAATATAAAATTGGATCTAACCAATAGAATCCATCAATTAAAGGTACACAACATGAGATATGAACTAAAAGTTTGAGAGAAATAACCATAAACTATATCCAAATCAAGGCTATATTTATAGCTACAAATACCTAAAACCAATTGGAAACTAGTGCCACTACCAATTGGTAGTTTCCTATGATGCAAAAGTAATACAATTTAAGTAAAAAAAAATATTAGGTCATTTTAATAGTGTAATAAATATCTACATGCATTTTTTAACTTAAAAAAAATCTTTGATTTTTGAACTAACATGCATTAGCAATCCATGGTATGATAATACTTCTACCAACATAAGAGTTGCGGAGTTGGTGATTTTAGGCCACAAGTCAATACAAACATGTTTGATGCCTTCATTGATTATATTTTTATAGTGTTAAATTATATTGTAATGGAAAAATTTGCATACCTGTGCCATTTCCCATTTAGTTTTTGGTCCAATTTGATGGAACATCTTAATACAATTACATATCAACAAGTGGTGCACTCTTGTGCTAAACTTGGTTCATACGATTCCATCCCCATTCATCCCTATATCTTCTCATTTACACACATTCCCATGTATTTGTCATTTATTGCACTCATATTCACATTCATCTCCATGTATTCACTTCACACCCCAAAATTACCATATTACTTGAGGGTTCATTTTTGCACCGCTTGGGATTGAACCTAAGAAAATTAATTTCAAATTCAAAACATAAAAATCTTGCCCTTTCCCAATATCCATTATGATTTGAGTTGATACACAAATGTTATAAATTGTTGGCATGTTTTACTATTTAAAGACATTCAATGTGTCATTAATACACATATATACATAAGAGGACTTAAAGGAATATCTAGAGCATACTTCAATTTTTAAAGTGATAAAGGAATCAAAATATCCATTAGAAACATATAGGCCATCTACACATTTATACATACTATTTTTGAAAAAACGTTTAGAGCCATATAGTTGGTCCATTTGGGGGGTGACCTACGAGAGCTTGATCCTAGCATTTTGATAATCTCTCCAAAGGTGTTATCATTACCTTAAGAATTTTAGATTCAAGAAAGGTGAAGTTGAACATATAGCTACACATACATCATGTTAGCTTAGTGTGTATACAACAAGGGTATCTTTAATTTATAGAAAAATAATAATTTATAAGTAAATTAGTAGAGGTATTTAGAAAGGAAAATACAACAAGAAGACCTTTTGAACCCTTAGTCATATTGTGAATTAATAAACATGAACAATTTATGATATTTTTCATGTTTAGATTAAAGTGTGTGATTATAAGAGAAGTAGACTAGTGCCTCTATCTTGTTGCAACAAAGGCCAAGATGAGTTAAACAAAGCACTCACACATGTATTTTATAGTTTCAGAAGGATCTAATGTACCAAGCTTTGTGTTACTATTCTTAGACCATCAAATACATTTTCACCTACAAAATGTAGGTCATTCAAAGTTATCTATTCATCAATTTAATTATCCCACACATTGATCTAGAAAGACTTATTGCACTCCTTGGAAACATACTAACTAGAAATTAATACAAATGCAACAAATGCGCATCTAATGATTTTCCAAATTCTCTTAAAGAGTTTATAGAAAGATGGAGATAAACCAATCATGATAGTAAAATTTGGTCTTATCTTTGATTATTTGAAGAACATTTACAAATACTATTGTAATGATCTCATAAATGATTATAGTGTTGGACACTTGGAGTATTAAATGGACTCTTCACAAGTTCAATCTACAAAATCTTTAATCATCAATTACAAATCCAATAATCTATATTTATAGAAAAATTTCAATGCTCATCTCATTTGAATGATTGACATTTATCCAATTATTTTACAATCTTAAAACATGGTCATAACTTTAAAAGTACCACTTAGGTCTAAATTCTTAAAAATTTATAAATCCACTTGGTGTTAGGTATGTATCAATGAAGATATATGTCTCGAGGAGTTCAATAGCCCCATAATGCTTGATACTTTGTATATGAAAGAAGGTAATTTCTTTCATATTGTTAATAGGAACCTCTTCCTCAAACGTCAACACGTTATCTTTTATCAATATGATAAGTGTATTTGTCAACATGACAAACAATAGTTTGTAAAAAAAACTTCCTCTTTTAGCTCTAAGATTGATTACATCATGAAGACCACCTCTTATTTGAGTTTCCTTTGTCACAACATCAAAAAATTCACCATGATGCTCTATAGGATGAAGTTGACTTGAACCTTATAGTTGGTTAAATCTTTGTCTCCTCTTATGTTGTCTTTATCACAAAAAAAAAAATTGTTGAGGTTTGGAGCAAGTGTTGGCCAATCAATAGGACATCCTCATTGCCTCTTTTAGGACTTCAATATTTGATACTTGAGGATTTATATTATTTTTATCTCCATGATACCTTCAATTCTTTCTTAGAATAGATTTGGGTGAGATAAAAATAAATGAACTTTTACTATATGTTGTGAGAACATAAAGGTTGTTGATGGGTCAAATGGAGGACTAACTAACCATACAAAAGTAAGTAAACATACAACACTTTGTACAATGATTCTATCTTTCAAACACAATGCAAAAATAATAATAGAAACAACCAAAATGTGAATGATTGACTTAAAAACATCAATTACAAAGAAGCTTCAATATCTTGCAACATGTTATGCCTTAACCATTTGATTAAAAAATAGATCAATTAGGATCTTTTAGAATTTAGAGGCCCAAATAAATTCCTAATCTTCTTTCCCTTTTCTTGGCCCTCTCTAAACATTTCCTCCAATTTCTTCATTAATTTTTCAATCATGCATTATTGTTATTTGATCTTTTTTCATATCCTTCATCTAATCAAGTACATACAAATTCTATTGCTATACCCTTAGCTCTATAATGTGCATAGGGTTATGAATAGTTAGCTTGTGGCTACCTTAAATCTTAATTATTGTATATGATCATTATCATAGTCTTACTTAGGTAATTAAGTCATCTTAGATGTTATATTTATCTAAGTTGGCCTATATTGTATCGAATGCATAAGTAGGGTATATGCAGGAGCCAATGTTTAGTTTACTATTGGATTTTTTTAATTTTGTTCTTATTGGAGATATTTGAAGGTTTCATTACATATATTGCCTTTTTCTCCATGTTTGAAATAATTTCCTTTAAAGTATCTTTCATTTCCTCTTCCATATCTTCCTCTATTTTCTTTCACATCTTCTATCATCAAAATAATCAAATCTATGCAGATTTATATCATTACCAAAGAAATCATATATATATATATATATATTTGTTGTGACTTTCAATATCAATTTTTTCTTTTTCTTCATCATTATGTGCTTCTCTATCTCTACTTTGGTATTTTCCTCTTGGGAATCTACCACCTCTTCCATGCTTTCTCTCTATTTTATCTAGAAATTTGTGTTCAATTTATGTTCAAATTTTAGGGCCAAGTGGTATTCTTCCTCAAAAAATTGCATATTAAGCATACTAAGCTCTTGTTGAAAAGATCCTCTCAAGATATTGATATATGATGTAGAAAATTTCTCTTGATTTTATTCATGATGACCTAATCTTATGTTCAACCTATTATATTCTTCAATATTATCTTCCACAATTATATCTTTTTGCCTCAAAATTTTCAACTTTTTCAATAACTAATTGATAGTTTGTAGAAATGAACTTAGATTTTAATTTCTATATTGGATTATATCTCATTCTCAATATTGGGATTTCCTTTTCTATTTGTCTCTAACTAAATTTATTTCCACAAGATAGCAACTTGACCTTTCAACTTAGTCATAATTGTTTTTACTAAATTAGGATTGATAATATCATCCAATTCAATTTGTTTGTCTAAATTGGTTATTTAATCAAGCATTTCCTTAGGATTCAAAATACCAACATAATTATGAATATCTACTCTAGTTTTCTTAGCAATATTTGATATTTATTTCAGCATTATTTCTATTATATTTTCTTCTTCAAGATGTTCAACTAGATCTTTCCTACCAACTTCTTGTTCATCAACACTTTCATCAGCTCTAGGTTTAGGACCTCTTTTGTGATCTTCTTTAACAACATCTAATATGATTTATATATTTCTCATCATGTCAATTTTTTCCTCAATTCACTCAACAACATGGAGTACACCTCAAACTTTATCCATCCTTGTATAAAACATTTTCAATTTAAACTCAACATGCTTTGATGCAAACTACCCCACAATCAGTTGTCTAATCAAAACCATCACTACTAAGGATATTTTTCCCAATAATGTATTATTATAATATTCTCACCAAGGAGCCTTCTACCCAACTATTCAATGCTAGAATACTCTATTTCAACCTTCTCTCACTAGAGATGAAGAGTGTCAATTATAATTACATTTAATTTTAATTACTTTGACAATCTCCCTTAGGTTAACAAACCAATTTTGATAATCTACAATCCTTTTCAAGATTTATAAACTTGGATTCATGTATTGATAATGTATTGTCACCCTTATGCTAGCTCTAGCAACTATCATGTGCATTCAAATTAGTTATTTGTTTCTCTTTCAAATTATTTTTTTATTAATGACCTTATAAGACAATTGTGGGAAGGTACCATAGACCACATGGTTCCATCTTATCAAATATGACAACTATTTGTGATTATAAAAATATTGAAATATTGAAAGAATAAATATTGTAAAAAAACTAATAAATTCTTTTGAAGGCATTCAAACATCTTCCTATTCTTCATTATTGGGCCAATCTACCTCAATAATTGCTCTTAACGTATTTATACTATCCTTGTATTTGACATCTAGTGCTACTTTAGATTCTTTGATAAATTTATCCATACAAATTGTGTGACATTCAAGGGCACCACTTCTTCTTGAGAGATTGGAACCAACAAAGTGCCCATAGCCCTTGTCTTGAAAAATGACAATTTCACTATCATATAAACATAGTAGTCATTTTTGTATAGTGTTTCCAAGGTTTGCATGTTTAGTGCATTGGTTGCATGCTATCTAAGCCTGAACAACTTCTAGATAAATTACTTGTTCAAGGTGAATAGTATGTTTCCTACACCATATTTCATCCACCTTTACTTTTCTTCATACATCTTGCATGTTCATGACAATATTTGGGTCTTTAAATAAATTTGGTAGTATCACCTAGAAAAGTCCAACTCTCATACATTATTGATAGTTTTATGAACATTTCTCTTAATAAACACACTTCCAAATAGATCCCTCCTAGAGATAGTTTTCAAAGCATCTCTTATACCATCCTTGGTGTCAACAAAATACTTTATGAGAATAAACCTCTTCCTATTTTTCTCTTATATTTCTTCAAGGGTCAAGGGACGATATTAGTTATGTCTTCACTTGCTATCCTTTTAGACCCCATCTTGATCTCTTAATACATAGTGCCAAATTTCTATACAATTCTTGGTTCTATAATAGTATAAGAATCACAACCTCATAAATTCTTAGCACAAGGGTACAAACACAAATATGTAGATAGAATACTTACCTTGACAATTTTAGAACAAAGATTAATTGAGCTTCTATGCGATCAACAAAATAAATCCTAACCCTTTAATACTCAATATAGTCCCTATATGGAAAATAATTTAATCATAAAAATAAGGGAGCTTAAAATGAATTTACTTAGGAACACCTGCACTTGGTTTGCAATAGGGATGTACCTTTGTAGTTGGCTGGAATCATTTAGGAGACTAGGTCATTGATGAAAAAAGTCTTGGACACACATTTTCCCTAGATAATTTAAATTTTGATTAGTTCACTTGGAAAATCTCTCTTCTTTCAAATAGAATGCCAACAACTTCGCTTCAATGGTTTCATAATTTATCAAAAAATTGTAGAGATAGGGCACATGAGAGAAAGTAATAAATTTAAATAAGTATGAAGTTTCTTTGACTACAACTCTTATGGCATGAGAGATCAAAACTTTATTAATTACACTTTGATCTTGTATGTGCAAAGGTCCAGTGAGCTACTAAATCCTTTAAATTTCAATATTTGATCAATATCTCACATTATCGGCTAAAGTGGTTGTGATCTAATTGTAGGCACATGAAACACATTCACAACTTTCTCAATATTTAATTTTTTAAACATAGTTAATATTGACATTGTACATTTATCATGGTGATAAACTAGACAACAAAAGGATTTCAATATATAATTATTAAAAGTAAAAGCTAAATAATATGCACAAGGATCAATAGTTAGTATAAAGGATAGCTTAGATAGGATGGAGGATGCATGATAGCAAAATAAGCTTGTGCATAGAATGATAAATCATTACCTACATATTGGAGTCACCTCAAAGAATCATACAATCCATGATCTAGATGAGTGAAGAACATCATAATAGTGAATGCACTATTCCAATAAATAAAGAAAAATAAACACACAAACGTGTAAAATAAGAATAATATATTTCATGTGCAAGATAAAAACCTAAATATGCCCATTCTCAAACATGATCATGAGAGGAGTATTTATAAGATAGTCTCAAGATGAATCCTATAATATGACAAATAAGTGAGTCACTATGAAGGAGACCAAGTAAAATATAATCAAATATTTAAGATTTCTTTTATGAATGTGACAGATGTGGATGAGAGAAGATTCTCCTCAGTGTGACATGTGTTCAAGTCAAAACCTAAGCAATCTTATCCTATGCATAATAAATCTAGGATAATAAAATAGATATGTTATAATATGATTCACTCTAACACCCCCCATAAGCACAACTTAGATAGATAGTAATAATGATAATGATGAGACCCAATAACAATACCTAATGAGGTACACATGAACAATAAAGCCTCTCACAAATAGATAAAAGGAGAAAACCCAATGGGAAAAAAACCCTCTACAAAAGAGAGAATGAGAAGGATAAAACCTCCTCAAAATCTATTACATGAAGATAGGAACATAAAGATGAAGAATGTTGGTATGTGGAGCCTAACCAACCTTTGGTGTTAACATTTTGGCCACTCTACCCGGTGTGGTTTCCCTCAAATTAATTAACAAGGGAGTGCGGGGAAGCCCCTCTTGCAAGGTTTGAGGTGACCAACTCCCCAACGGGAGCCTAGGGGCGAAGCCCATGGTGGGGCTCTGGGGACAACGCCATTGGAGCAAAAATTCACTATTTTTATTAAAATAAATTTGATGCATATTCCTATTGAAATTCGGTTAAAAGTAATTATCAAACTGCCCAAAATTATAACTTTTTATTGTTGCATGGAAATGAAAGGTCACGACTTTGTGAATAGTCAACAACAAGGTGTGCATGGGAATTTAAATAGTCGCATGAAGTTGAAGTTAGTTGTTGCAAGTTGCATGTAGTAGCATAGAGATTATTGTAGGTTAATGGTGGTGCACATAGCAGAGTGCATGGTGAAATTATGTAGTGAAATGGAATTTGGAATATATTTTATGTTGCACATTACAACAAGTTTGTTGTATGTTTTGTAATTTGTAATTACTTGAAGTTGAATAAAATTGGACTGATGTTGTTTGTGGATGTAGCCCAGGAAAGGGTGAACCCTATTAAATTTTGTTGTTGTCTCACCTTTGTGTAATTT